>OX291541.1:37675461-38293884 GCA_946406115.1 Apoda limacodes | reverse complement strand
CAAACGAAACATAAAATTATAGTATATCAACTAATAAATACATGTTTTGTATTGAAACATTAAATAAAAAAGATTTACAATGTAAATAGATAGATTTAAAAAAAAACAATCAATATTAATGTAATATTTCAATTGCCTATTGTTTTTCAGATTGCATAGGGGGGGGGCACTATGTGATACGTTAAAAGTTTTCAATTATTCTGTGACGGGATTAAAAGCAACTCCCGAGAAAAATATATTCATATAACATATAATATTACATAGCAGACGTACATATATATATAATAAGAATACAAAGAAGTTTGCAAGAGCAGACCAGCCTCCACAGGCGGCACCCGTTCACAAGTATGACACATGAATCAGCCATCGCTTCGCTCAACCGCACACACGCTACCACCGCAGAGACACTTTGAGAGAGCATGACACACTTAAGCAACTCCAATAAAACTTCGATTGTACTATATTCATATAATATATAATATTACACAGCAGACGTACATATACATATATATATATATATACATACATACATATTTACATTTTACGAAAATACAAATTAATAAATAAATAGGTATTCATAACATATTAAGGATAATATAAGATACACATACACGCACATATTCATATATACACATACAGACAAAAATTAATACATATATATAAACATACAATATATATAGAAGATACAAAAGAAAAAAAAGAACTTATAGGTCCTATCTGATTCAATCCTCGTTCGTATCTATTTGTGTTTTTGTGTAGTCGGGTTTATTTACATTTTATTACCTTACGGAACTTGGTTGCTGTAACAGAATCGGTTGTTTATTTTTCTGCCATTGGGTTTGGTTTTTTTTTGTAAGTGTGAATTTAATTATAAAAATGACTTTATTGATTCAGGAGCTCAAGGCTATCTTAGCGAATTTAGTAAGAGGGTTTTCTTGCGCGGCTGCGTTAATTAAAAGGGAGGATAGGGTTTTCACCTTGAAGCAAAGGGCTGCACAGTTTCCGACAAGAGTTAGCGAGTTGGACTCCGCTTATCAGGGTCGCTTGTCGATAACAGAGGATGAAACGACTTAACAGGCGGCTAGTTCAGATTATGATTTCTAGGGTGTGTCGTAGTTAGAGGCTACCTCGGAGCCGGCAAGTAGAAAGGCGGTTTCAGAACAAAAATGCAACGAACGGATGCCTTCCCTGGATATCCCTCATTTTAGCGGATAACTAAATGAGTGGTCAAATTTCATCACGCTTTTTGATAGCATTGTACATTGCCGGACTGACTTATCTGAAAATTAAGCCACCTATTTACTTCTATCAGGGGTGAGCCGTTCGGTTTTGTTAAATTATTAGGACACCACCTCTGCCACTCCCAATTGTGGAGCGTCCTCTCGTTTCTCGCGAGTTGAGGGCAGGATCCAGTGGCTATCGCGCGCCGCCAATGGCACGCGCGTTTTGGCAGCCACTTATGCCCGCGTGGGACCCGTTTGCTTATACGGGCTCTAACGTGAGGCATTATGAGCCACAGGAGCCCGGGGCCAAGTACGGCACTCGGGTCGGGCCAACGCCCGCTGACTCGTGGCAGCCACTGCACCAGCCTCTCCACCACCTGTCTGAACTGCTTTGCCCACCGCGCAGGTTATAGGCCTTTCACCGCGCGGACTTGGTGTATTTGTGCTGGGTGACTCCTGGAAAAAAGCCGAAAAAAGGTTGTTATCCATGGAGCGCCGGATGCGTGCACAAAATACGTTTATGCGCGAATACGAATCCCTAGGTCACATGTCGGTTTTGCAGTTCGAGTTGGAAAGCAACTAACATAATTTTATTCCACATCACTTCGTCTTTGAAAATGGTAAGATACGGGTGGTGATCCATGGGTCGGCGCCTACATCTTCGGGTGTACCCTTGAACGGCTGCCTGATGTCGTAAGAAGAAAAGTCTTTTTGTTTTTCTTGGTGATTTTATTAAAAACCATAAATAAAAAACAAAGAATATTTAAAAAAAAAATTGCATAACAAATTTAAACCATTTGTTTTGTTTCTGTTCTATGATATAAATGTAGCTTTCTTGTGCTGATTTTTTATTCTAATCAAATTCGATTAGAAACGTGAATCTTACCCCAGAAGTAAAAAACGTCAACTTTTATGCTTTGAGTAAACAAAAAACTTTAAAACTGTCTATAATACAGTCTTTATTCCACAGAGCTAGATCCAATATTTTGAGAATTTATTAAGGTTTTTGTTACCGCTTTCTTTGCGGCCAAGTGTATTATTATTGACTATTATAAAAGGTATCGGCATAGGATTGCTATAGCAAGTTATTCTATGAAGAGTTTGTGTATTTGTTAGATGTACTAGGACTTTATAAATCAATAGGAGTTGTATGTTTCAGTATATTGATACTTGTATACTTAATAAACGTTAATTATTTTGGTACGTTAAGCTTTGTATTTAGTTACTGACGATATATAGTGACATAACGGTAGTCTTATTAACACAAAGTTAACTCAAGACATAAATATACCTTGGTACATATACATTGGTGTTAAGGCTGGTGTCCTTTACGAAGTGGTATTTAGGTTCTTGTTAGTTGATCTAGAATCTTGGAAAAGTAAATTATGTTCTACGGGCACGGAAATGTTAAATAAAAGCGTCCAGCACCTCGAAGAGTGTTTAATTTACTGAATGCCTTAATTATAATATTAGTTTTATATAATAGAACATTGTGTATTAAGGTTGGTAAGGAGAAAATTAATAACAAGAGGCTATTAAGAAGGATAAGGCTTTAATGACTCGAGTTTATAATTTCTGTGCGACCCGCGTTACACACAATGTTTTTTCATTACATTTGCGAGTAAATAAATAAAAATATAAGGTGAATAAACAGTTAAACTCATCAAAACACAATTAAAATGGCGTAAAAACGCCCCCGTCAGATTAATTCTTTATGTATTTAGTACGAGTATTTAGAGAATTTATGAATCAAAAAGTTTTGGTTGAAGTTAAAACATGTGATTGCTCGCTGGTAGTGTGCGCGTAGTTCATAATTTAAACAGACAGCTTTTATACATTTTTGATAAAATAGGCGCGTCATTACCACCCGTGACTTCTATGAACGGGCGTTTTGCTTTGATTAAAGTACAATTTACCTTATAACCAAAACCAAAGTAACAAAAGCCTTCCTAGAGTACGTTATCACAGGGCAAAATGCGCGAAATGAGTTACATAATATGAGGCAAGGAAAATGGAAACGAT
Organism: Apoda limacodes; assembly: GCA_946406115.1. Taxonomy (NCBI): domain Eukaryota; kingdom Metazoa; phylum Arthropoda; class Insecta; order Lepidoptera; family Limacodidae; genus Apoda; species Apoda limacodes. The sequence goes on along the minus strand of OX291541.1, from coordinate 38,290,639 downwards.
TACTAGCAAATGGCGGCCTTTTCCAGTAATATCAATGTAATTGAGAGATTTTACCAAGGTTTTACTTAATTGACGTCTAATTACCTTTTTCGGTACAACAACAATTATAGTATTCTATAGTCTCAAATAACATACTATTAAGTACCAATGACAACGTACAAAGTTAGATTTCTAAATAACGTAAACATAATTGCCTTCAATTGATTAGGCTACATTAACTATTAAGTAATTAACTTATTGCCTGAAATACCATATGAAGCTTTTCCATGTTTACCTTGAGAATAAGAGGCTGTCTAGTAAGTGGTAAGAACCTCTAGCAATTCTACCGTGAATATCGTCGGCAAACCAAAGATGGGTATGTATCTACTTAAAATGTACATTGATAGTAACGCCGTTTTACTCCAGAAGCTTAAGGACGTCTTTCAAAGCAGTTGTTAAGAGTTCTGGGCTTATATTTGTAACAATTTAGGCCTAGCCTAAGCCTAAACCTAAGCCTAGTGAGATGTCATAAGCCTGATCTATGTCAGTATTTTTATGGAAAAAGCAATTAATAACATTCTTAGTAATAATAATTCTAAAATTATTAAATGTTTATATATTGCTGTTTATATGTAACCACAGACGCGGTTGGTGTGGACGTTTGTGTGTGCACCGCGTGAATGGGCGATATGCAATATAAGTCAAACACAACAAGTTCCATAATCCAACCGGTATTTAAATAGCGTTCTCAACCAGAACTGGCTTTTTCGTTTTCGTTTCTTTTGACATAGATATTTCAAAAGCATATAGGTTGTTGCTGTCACGGCAGTTTGTCGTCGTTGCTTCACGTGTGACTCCACAGCGATAGTTCAACTGATTGATTCAGGGTGGGTCGGCTGGAGCTTGTTGATCACAACGAATTGTAGCCAGATCGAACGAGTACGATACATGATCCATGCTCCACGATCTTGGATCGCGGATCGTCCGGTGAGGCCCCGGCTATTTGGCACAACAAAAAAGACTAACCTCATACGGCTTAGTATGGAGCGTTTTTCGTTTGGTTCAAAAAAGGTCATAAGCGCATTTCTTTTAATATTATTTTCGAAGCAAAATTTTAGTTTTCACTAATGTTTCTAAATGACCTTTCATAATTATTCATTCAGAAAAAAATAGAAGCAACAAGCTTCTCTGATCCTCTGAAGGGTTAAGAAAAAATAAAAAACATTTAAGAGACAAGGGGTCCGTTTTTGCAATAGATCCCGGTAAAAGTATGTAGGTACTGTTAAATAAAGTTTTAAAAAGTAAAATCTATATTAAACTCTAAATTTTATAAATTAATTAATACCTTGATTATAAAATTGTATGGTAAAAATAAATACATATATATCTTCATAGCTGTAATACCCAGAAGGGGGTACCCGATGGCTAGTATTTATAGATTATAATGAGGGGACAGCCATTTCACCAACCACTGTTTCTGATGCACTGTGTCAGGACTAAGGTGACTTTTTATACGTCCTATTGATAGTAATTTTTTTTAACCACTAAGGTGGCAAACAACCTTATGGTCCGCCTGAGCGGTCACCGCAGCCTATGGACGGCTTGCAACATCTGGGGTATTAGTCACTCGTTGCCATGTCAAAAGTAACAAATGGTATAATAAATAACCTGGGACTGGATATTTTACCTACCCACACTGCCAGTTCCTAATGAATTATAAGAAGTAAGTCAGGGGGAGGTTAAGTTAATAGAGCAACTGTCGGATCACATAAATATTCTGAAAGATGAAGTGGAAAATGTATTGTTCAGAATATTTATCAGTAACCACACAAACTTAAAAAAGTAATGCTAAATCCCGGCGAAAAATAAATTATTTGTATTTGAAAGTTTTTTTATTTAAAATGTATTCGATTTCCGAATATTTACATTTAATTAATCAGTTTTCATTGAGGCAGTGCGGAGGGAACTTATGAAACCTACATTTCTTCCATCTGGAACCTTTCAAAGTATGCTCGCAAAAACTGGAACTTTGTTAGGAGAGCATCATTAATATTGGACGTCAGCTTCGCGGCTTCCTCTTCACGACATGCAAATTAGTTCCAGTGATAGATAGCTTCGAGTTATTTAAGACTTTCGTATTTTCACCTTTTTGCCTAGTCAAGAAACGTTTATTCGGAACTATTCAGAAGTACTATAAACACAGTATACGCATTGAGGTTATTAGTAATAATGTTGGTTGTTTCCTTCAGGTAGGGTTGCCATCTGTAAAATCTGGCAACTAGGTCAAGAAGCGAAATAGCCCCGGATTTCTTAACTTAGAACCCGGACATTTCAACAGTTTTTTTGCAAAAGTTACGTAGAAAATAAACTAAATTTAGTCTTTCTCTGGTATCAAAAAAAGGGTTATTAAAGTTTATAGGAACTTATAAACCCGGTCTATAGATGAAACCCCATACGGACGCTCTCTAAACTAGAACAAATCCGGGGAAACCTGGACGGATGGCAACCCTACCTTCAGGCCTTTCCTTGGAGAAGATTTCTTAGCTCTATCCGCTAGCCCTGGTCACACTGTTATAGTTACCTATACCAAAACCTATACATATGTATATAATTTTATTGATTTAGTATTAAAGTACCTACCTACATATACCTAGATGAAAGGTATAGCACGGACGCTAAGCAGGAAGAATTTCGTTTAATGACCGGTCACTGTTTGTCTCTGTTGCACGCTCATAATTATTTGCCGTTGCGCTACTCTATGACAGCGGTCATCGCATCTGTGCGAGTGCGATGGCAAATAATTATGCACATGCAACAGAGACAAATAGTGACCGGTCATTAAACGAAATTCTTCCTGCTTAGCGTCCGTACTATAGTAACAAACATAATAATGCATGTGTAGGTATCTGCCTATTATATTAAATTTGTATTTTGACGTTATATGTAGCGTTTCATATTTAATCTAAAATCAAGGTATTAGCTGTCCCACATATATCCGCTTTGTTTATCTCCTAACACCTACTTGAAGTTATGAAATCCCATTAAAAACCATTAAATAAAAAAAATCTTGTAATAAATTTTGAGTTAATACAAATAAAAAAAAACTTTGTAATAAAATACTGACCTTACACTATTTACTCTTTTTGTTTTATATACACTTTATTAGTACCTACCTAATATTGAATTACTAACATATATTTTTGCAACCTTACCTTACCTTTGGGATAACCACAGTGTAGGTTTTAAGACCTCAGAACACTAAACTCAACTAAAGATATTATTAAGACTGTGTGTGAGATATTGAGTTCAGAGCAATTAGGTACACTGATACAATATTGCTTAAGTCATTAGTGAATTCGTAGGTAAATTGCGAACTACTTTCAACTGTGGCCTGCCCAAGTAACATTTTAGCGTTAAGGAAAGCTGTGGAGGATCTTTTTTTCGGGTCTGCTTAAATATTAAAGAGTTAGCATATGATTTATAACGGAGTTATAAAGTGTAATAACACCTTTATATCTTCGATTTTGGCGCAAAATTTAGCAGGTTAAGCCTGTACAGACCTTTATAGCTGCTACCGAAATTTATTAAAAAAACAGTATATTTTACAGATTGAAACTGATATGGAAAATTAATAATTAAATTAATTGTTTTATCTCACCACTTAGTACTAGTTTATCATGTAACTACTCGTTAATAATAATAATATACTTTATTGGGCATATAGACTACAAAACAAATAAAAGAAATAACAAATTTGCGGTCTTATCGCTTAAAGCAATCTCTTCCAGACAACCTTTGGGTAAAGGAGACTTTATAAAATTAATGAGTAAAATGTGCTAACTGAAACTTAACAATATAAAAAATAAACAATAAAATAATATAAAATTTATAGCAATAGCTAAATTTATATACATATGAGTAATAACTAATACTCATACACAAAGAACAAACGTCTTAGAAAAATATATATTTATCAAAAACATAACATACAATAAACTTATATCAATATACAAACTACACACATCTTAAATAATATAGATAAATAAACAGTATTGATGAGACAGCTTAAAATTTTAAGTAGGTTATGTGTAATTACCAGTTTTTAAAATATTCTTAAAGTTTGTGCTTTTTTGACATTGAAGGGTAAAGTATTCCATAGCCTTATGGCTGTGACAGTGAACGAGTCATTATAAGCTTGCGAATAATCACTTCCCCTCGGACCGCGCTAGCGTACAGACGTCAGTAACTTGTGCTATTCTTCTTTAAAATCACTTTTGAAATACAAAAACGCAAATACTGTTTTACATTAATATCGCGGAACTACCAGGAAAGCATAACGCAGAGCAAGTTTATTGGTTGTGCGTGAAGATTGTGAAACAGGTCTACAAAGCGTAGTGCCACCACCTGTTGCAGAGTGTTTGCTACAATTCGTAAGCGGAAGCGATTTGCAAAGCGAACAATGCCGCTGAAACGTACTCCTCCTAAAAGTCTCGGATCTTCAACTGAATTATTGTCGGCATGTGCTCCTTCTGATGGCAGCAGTGTATCTGACGTAGCTGACAGGGATTCCCAAAAAAATGCGCCTAAGACCCGCTTGAAAAGAAAAAGAGAGAGTGATACACAGGAAATTTTGGTGGAGGTCCGTAAAATGTTAAACGAATTTTCCGAAAAACAAAATACAACACTTGAGAGATCACTGGCTGAAATGAAAACACTATACAGTGAAATGCATCTGTTTATGGACACTTTATCCAACAAATATGACAGTCTCAAGACAGAACTGGGTAACCTAAGACAAGAGCGCAAAGAGTCCTTTTTGTATATAAAAACACTGGAAAATAAAGTAGAAACACTAGAACGTCAATCCTGTTCGACCAAAATAGAGATAAGAAACATACCTAAAACAGCAACAGAATCAAAACAGCAGCTATGCGACGCAGTGAAAACTATCGGAGGTGTGCTTGACGTACAACTGCAGCCTGAAGACATCAAGGACGTTTATCGGGTAATGGGAAAAGCAGATACTTTAAAGCCAGTAGTCGTTGAATTTACTACAGTCTGGAAAAGGGAAAGTATAATTAAAGGCCTCAGAAAGCTAAGCATAAAGGAAAGGGTGGAAAAATTAAATACGGGGCTGTTCAAAAGCGGCAGTATGAAAAAACCTATATTTATATCTGAAAGTCTTACCTACAAAGGTCGCCGACTATTTTTCCTTGCACGTGATTTCAGTAAAACGCATGGCTTTACTTTTTGCTGGACTTCGTATGGGAAAGTATATATTCGCAAGAAAGAAGGATCCCCTCAAATAAGAATCGATGACGAATCTGATCTAGCCAAGCTGAAAGATAAGGATACTGTCTGACTATCGCCGCAGAGTATGAATGAGATTAGTAAGAAAAACGCAAACATGCACACAACCGTTCATAGTCAATATGAGTTCATAATTTTAAGATATTTTTTTATTAAGTTAGTCTACAACTTTACTATGATAACTTTAAACAAGGCAAACATTTACATAAATATTGTTAATTCCAAATCGACCCATCGCTTTTTTAATACATAAAACTCAATTACCATGTACACAGAAGTCCTCATTGCTAACAACAACCCTACATATTCCCAACATATCAATGTTGACTACGACAACTGAAACAAGTGACACTAGCTTTCTCTTCTTCAAAATTCGATTTAAATAACATAAATAATATTGACCACAATATCAACCCCTCCAGTACTAAAGTGGACGATATATCTGATTTTGACAAAATATTTAAAACAATTAATATTAGTAGTAACTTTTCTATCTTGACCATAAATATCCGTAGCATAAATAAGAATCTAGATGATTTCCTAGTGTTTATCTCAAATTAACAGTAGATATCCTTGTCCTGACAGAAGACATTATAATTATAATGCTCCATTTCTATACACACAGTTAAATTCCAAAATTAAAATGAGACACTGCAACAATCATAATATAAAATCTATTATACGTAACTGGCTTTCTGATCTCAACTACGATTTGACAGAGGATCTTTTTATCAATTTAAGTTAGTGATAGGCATACAGTTTACCAACACAACACATTAAACTACACAATATCCACACTCTCTACTCACCTCTCACTTAAACCCATCGCACATCAATACTCAATGCTCACCATCATCTAATCACGCTAAGGACAACTTATACACTACCCACATATTATGCCTACATTCACTTTATTTAATATGCCTTTAATTTTTGCTTTGTTTTGTAACTTTTTTGCCATGTGTTAAATATAATTAATTATTATTAAATTCAAATACCAACTTACTACAGATTATATTGTATTGGACTTAGGCTAAGTACTTTTTAAGTTAAATGTATGTGTTGGGGAAGACATTGTAGCCTGTAACACAGTTTTAAACTACCACAGGCTGCACGGCTTCAACAAATTTTATTGTATATTTTTGATAATTTTAATAATAAATAAATAAATAAATAAATTAATTTGTTGGCGTTTTCAGCATCGTGTTTGTAGTGCCGCGATGAGCTGTAGACCCTATAAAATTGAAACGTTCTCATTCAAGTATAACGGAGTAGACGGATTGAACAGTACGTTGTAGAGAAGAAACAGAAAATGAGTATTCCAGCGAAGGCGAATTGGAAGCCACTTGAGTTTTAATCGGATTTCGAAAATGTGATCATATTTACGTAAACCAAATATGTATCTAATACATAGGTTCTGGAGACGCTCAGACTTATGTGATTGCTCCTCGGTAAGGTCAAGATAGCTAGCATCCGCATAATCAAGGACAGGAAACAGATGTGATTTAGCCAGTGCAATTTTAGTGGCTATGGGTTAGAAGTTACGCAATCTGCTAATAGATTTAACTCTAGCAAATATTTTTTTGCTAACTTCTTTTATTGTGGTTCCCACGAAAGTGTCTATGCTGATGCCTAAGTTTTCAACAGACTCGCTGTATGGAACTACTGTTCCATTAATACTCACTTTAGGGAGATTCTGTAAATTAATCTTAGATATCATTCTTGAACTACCCACAATGATAAGTTGCGTTTTATTTGGATTTACGTTTAGACTGTAAGAGGTACTCCAATACATAATACGAGCAAGATCGTCATTTATATATGCAACAGCACTTCTTTGTTCACTAACCAGAGCCTGAGTATATATTTAAAGATCGTCTGCATATAGATGGTAGAGAGAAGATAATTGATCTTGATCCGCTGCCGGCGCCCACGCAAGTAACTATGTAACCAGTAGCTTACTGTTGGAGATATGTTAAGAGAACTTAAAAGTGAAAGTAATATATCAAAGTCAACATTGTTAAAGGCGTTGCTTAAATCTAATAGTGCTAGCACTGTGACTTTTCTATTTTCTATACATAGACGAATGTCATCATAAATTTTGACAAGTGCAGTAACCGTACTATGTCCGGGACGAAAACCAGATTGAAGGAGATTTAGTAAGTTATTTTTAGTAAGGAAATGAGACAGCTGTTTATGAACAAGATATTTAAGAACTTTAAAAAGGAATTGTAAGATGGATATGGGACGATAATCGGAATAACAGACAGGATTTGCTTTTTTCGGCAAAGGAATAATTAAAAAATATTTCCAGGATCCTGGAAAGTTGCCAGAGGCAATAAAGTGATTTAGGATAGTTGTGATGATATATAGGAATAATAATGCCAAGGATAGAAAGGATCATGTTACGGCTAATGCAGTCACGTGGCATGGCGTTAGAAGATATAGTGATAATGCTCTTCTGAACAACACAATCAGAAAATCGACTTAGAAAAAACGGAGGAAAGTCAGGAGTTGGTTTTAAGGAAAGTCAGGAGTTGGTTTTTTGGTAAATAAACCAAATGTTCAAATGAGTTTTAGGATCTTGTAGGTTAACGACAGTATACCTTCGAGCGCGCGTTTAAAACTACTAAAACACTACACAGCGCGCTTACGCTGGCGTATGATGACGTCACTGACTGAACGCTCGGGACGCAACATATTTAAATGTTATAAGCAAAAACTTCCCAACGTCATAACTTCGGTAATTCAGCATCAATTTCGATGAAACAAAGACTAATGTTATTCGTATAAATGTATTTTAATTTTTTATACATTAGTCTTACATACATCTAAACGGCTCTATCTTTACTTTGATGATTTCATAGCGGAAATGGTAGGTAATATATATAAGCTTCATACTTAAATGAATTATAGTGTAAACTTTTAAGTAAAGCAAAAATAAAAAAAAAACAGTAAATTTTCTTGAGTTTCCTACGAAATACCTATAGTCATTTTCATTTTCGCATTTAATTGCTATTCAAAATTTATCAAACAATTAAATAAAAATGCATAAGATTTTGACGGACATTGTGAAGTAGATACGGAACCCTAAGTTGACATATTCCATCCAGAACTAACTACTTCGACTGAAAACATCTTAAATATCGAATATCTCGTAAACGCGTAACATAACATATTACGCGTATACCTTCTATTCCGTCGGTTTCAATCGCAAACGAAAATAACTACAATAACTTATCGAGTTGGTTAGAGCCCGAAGAACATTGTGGGATATCAAGTCAAAGAGCTACAAAACTTAAAAAAAAAATCGCTATTGACCAGAATAGAATTTCTGAAACAAGGACATCCATACTGATCTTAATTTGAGAGGAAATGCACCAGCAAAATTGTAGCTTAAAATATCTTATTTTTTTAATGTATGCCTTGCAGATTAGGTAGAGAGACCAAAATACTATCAACGGATTGATATTACAACCAAAAATTGCGTAAACATGCTTTTAAAAGACCGATATTAACAGGAAATGTCAGGCCACTTTTCCCCATACAAACGTATTACCCTGTTTTCTTACTGAGTTTTTTTTAATTCTATTCGTATAAATAACCAGGGCCCTGGAAAAGTCCAAAAAAATGCCTCTTTTTTATGACATTTTCAGTCGTGCTCTGTTCGAATATGTAAACTAATTTTTAGGCTTCGGCATATACTTAGCAAAAGCGTGGCGTTTCGACCAGTGCACAAAGACATATTGCACTATTAAAGCATACAAAAAGACACAATTCCACATATGATAGGCGTTAGCTCGTGATCGCACGTTAAAAATCTCGATTTTCTCGGCTTTTGGCGTTATTCAATTTAAATATTTATTTAGAACTATGAAAATAGCAAATTCACTTGGTCATATTAATTAATATTTTATAAAATAAGAATCAAGAGAATTTCACTCTTATTTTTCCTAACAATTTGAATTAAAGCTGAAAACTAAAGTGTCGGAATTAATTTTTGAAATGAAAACTTCTTAAGCGGTGCTAAGCACTTTTTTTGTGATGGGTAAAATATGTTGAACTCGAGTCACGTCACGTGTCCTGATCGAAAATTCATAAAAAATTCGTAAGACGGAACTCGCGTCAAATTTATTTACATTAGGCTATGACAGATTGTGACGTCAAATATTCTACGTCAAAAAAGTAAATAAACAAACATTATTATTTGTGATGGGTAAAAAATGAAAACTCGCGTCAAGCTGATCAAAAAATTCGTCACACGGAAACCACGTAATGTAAATTTGTAATGCCACGCCATAAAAAATCATAAGACGGAAACACAATGCCACGCCTATTATAATTTTGAAGTGAAAACGTCTTTAGCGGCGTTGTGCACTTTTTTTTCTTTTTAATTCGTTTTTTAACACCTTGCTTGTAAACAGCGGGCTTTTTCTTTGTAAATTTTACTTTACAGAAGTGATAGATTTCATCAAAAACTTCATTTCGGATGACAATGGTCGAACTAGAACCGGCTTTATCTCCGTAACTTTTGATTGTAGACTAGTAGTTTCTTTGCAGAAGTGATAGATCTCATCAAGATCTTTATTTCGGATGGCAGCTGTCAAACTAGAAACGGCTTTATCTTTGTAACTTTTGATCGAAAACTAGTAGTTTCTCTAAAGAACTGATAGATCTCATCAAGATCTTTATTTTTTGCGGTACATTAAAATTAATGTAGTAGGTACCTGTTGAATAGGGATTTAAAAATGGAATTGAGGTTTTGAAAAAACATTTTTTGAAGTAAAAACTTCTTTAGCGGCGTTATGCATTTGTTTTGTGATGGGTAAAAAATATTAAACTCGCGTCAGGACACGTTACCTAATCGAAAATTCGTGAGACGGAACTCGCGTCAGGACACGTGACCTTTATTTACATTAGGTTAGTTTTTATTTTTAGTATATGGCGATTATGAGTAGTACAGGGAGGTTGGATATGGAATATTAATTCTATAACAGATTGAGATGTCAAATATACCACGTCAAAAAAGTAAATAAACAAACATTATTATTTATAATAAATAAATATGTATACGAGGCATGTATTATTACCTACCTACTAATTACAATCATATAGTACCTAGTGATGTGAAGTAAATAGCTGGTATGTTTTCACTTCTGCCTCCCGGAGTGCAACACGATTTTTTTTTTCTTTTTTAATAGCCGAATTATTATTATAGTAGCAGATCCACTTAATTGAAGTGTGAACCATAACATATATATTTTTCACAAAGTGTATACTCAGGACTGTAACTAAATTAAAGAAATTCTTGTAAACTCAACTCGTTTGGGTATGCCATCACCTTAAGAAAACATAAAACAGCCTGAAAGCGATCCAACGCTTTCCGCCCATGCCGCAACGCACCCCTTCCCGCGTTCACCGCTGACTTGGAATCATAACTTGAGAGAATACGATTCACGTCGCCTCGCAGCGTGCTTTATACAAACGAATTTTCCACTTATGTTTGACACTTTGTAATCAACCACCATGAAATTTTGAAGACATGTTCTAAGAATAAATAGGTATGCAGTGTGCCAGTTTTCATTTAAATTATATACATTAGTAGGTCTGCAGTGTGCCAGTTTACTTTTAAATTGTATAGGTTAGTTGTGCCAGTTTACTTTTAAATTGTATAGGTTAGTAACTACTAACCTATACAATTTAAAAGAAAACTGGCACACTGCAGACCTAGACATTTATTCTTAGAGCTTGTGTAAAAATGGTCACTATTAAAATTTCAAGTGAGTAATAACATTTTTTTAGAATTTTGAAAAACTATAGACATAAATATTCGTCTTAAGATCATAGTCAATGTCAAAAATAAGTGGAAAATTCGTTTGTTTGAAGCACGCTGCGAGACGACCTATGTTTCCAACATATAAAATATACATGGCTTTAGCGTGTTGCATTTGGCAGTGTTTGAAACACAAAATTAGATTAAGTTTTCCAGTGTATATCACAATATTTGCTGATGCATTATAGTCTAACCATGCAATCACTCTAAGCAAACAAGAGCATGGCAACACCACATTATCGCAAAAACCATTTATATGGAACAGTGGGAAAATTTATATGATTAAATGTTTTGGTATGAAAGTGGCATTCTCGCACGATACAATATGTCCAATTTATTACAAAATCATATTTTAGATAGAAGCATGCATAGCATAGCATAGAGGTAAATTTACAGATGAATTACGATACAGTTATTTGAACCGATGGCCTTGAAATCGTATTATTTAAAACTGCTTATATCTCGGCAAATATTGCTGATACGGAAAAAATGTGTATGTAAAAACTATAGATTATTAAATATCCTATTAAAAAGCTCATACGTATGATTATTGTATCTCTAGTATTTTACATGTATTCCAACGTTAAAGAGGAAAATTATTTATTTTTTTGCTGCTGATATACCGTTTGTTTTATGTTTACTCCAAAATGGTTCAAATATATTTTTAGATTTATTTTGCAAAACTACCAAAAGAGAAAGTGAGATGAGAGGGTGAGAAAGAGAGACAAAGGGAAGGGAGGAAAGAGGTAAATGCATTATGTCACATGATGTGTATGGGTCGGAATGTGTTTTGGGGCTACTTGGTGGGTATAAGTACCACAAAATACCGAAAAGCCATGACCAGCCATCAGCTGATCATCGTCTTGTAGGTGTGCCTCACTTCCCAAAAAGACTTAGGCAACTTATTCTGATTTACATGACTTTGTATGTAAATGTTTATAGTTACTAAGCACCGGTTATAGTACTGCAATACTAAAAATAGTCATAGGCTGGAAATAATTGACGTAGCGCTTTTACATAACGTAAGCCTAGGTTTCTGTATCTAGCTAGACGGATTTTGCTTTGAATTTCTTCCCATTATTATATGTTCCTCTGACTCTTATCCGATAAAGGCGTATTCAAGAAAGCCCTTGAAAGCTTGGTAGCTTAAAGCAACTAGATCGCATCCTCACTTATTAGATCTCACGGCAAATTGACGTGGCATTAAATCTCTTACCAGTCAGTAAGTTAAACTATCATAAGCGAGTGCTCTAAACAAGTGTTCACCGATGCCCGAGGAAATAGAGTTACAAATAAGAGAGCCCAACGCCGCACAACGACAACGCAACAATTATCCCTCTGCCGAAGACAAGACTCCTTCTACAAAAGTGTCAAGAAGGCTACAGGCGTACAAAAAGCAGTCACGAAAACGCGATGGAAGGGAGCCTGCTAGCCTGGCCTCCAGGCTAACTGGAGTTGAAGTCGACGCCCTTAGCGACATACCTTCCTTCCAAAGACTAAATTAATTCCTGTGATGACGACTAAAAGGCAGACTGCTTAGAAGAAATTTAGAGTCGTAATGCTTCCATAGCACTAAACCAGTAGACACCAATCATGACCGCAAGGTAGACAATGAGGTCAAAAGTAGATGCACTCTCCTGCCGCTTACCTCTCTACCTCCTGTCATTGCAGACGAAATTCTGCAGACTATCAAATTTAAGATTCCCCTGATTATTTATTAATAAGTATTTTTAATGGGGCGATGTCGAACTACATTTTTTTGCGACGTTGTTAGGGTAAAAATGTCCTCAGCCCATGTCACATAGATAATTTAGTTTCACTAACTAGCGGTTACTACTACCACGGTTACGTTATTTCATAGACACTAAGTATAGACCACTTTACCAAAGTCATTTCGGGTTTTGGGCAACAGAAAAGGGTCACTGCATCACAGATTTCACGGAGCAGGTATAAATATACCTATAGGAGCGCCATTTTTAGACGTGGAGACGGCGTTCAAAAAGTACTTTACAGCCGTTTGTAGCTGTTATATTTATAAGCTGTTCCACATACACTTAGATCGCTCTTAACTGGTTTTTATTTTATGCACTTGCTAATAGTAGCTTGCGAGTGACTGTTGGGTGACAGATTCTACATTAATATTAGAGATCTAATGAGAGCAGGAATGAGATCTAGCTGTGGTAAGCTGATTGTTTTAAGAGCTTTCTTGAATTTGTCCCAGTTTATCACAGCCTGTCGCAGTGGCTTCGTAGGCCTGCGGACTAAGAGCATAATAACCAAGAGATTGTTAAAACAAAGTTCATCCAGTACAGAGCGCAAACTTAGGCTTATGTTTTTCGAGAACGTTGCCTTCATTCTACTCAGGATAGGTGGTTTTATCGGAATCAGACGCGATGATGATCGGTTGATGGCTAGTCGGTCTAGCCTATTCGCTTTTCTTACTCACCATGCGGACTCCGTCCTGCTATACACATCATGTCGCATAATGCATCTGCCCATGAATTATCTTTCCCCTTCTCTCTCTCTCTTTCTCATCATATCTGTCGGTCTTTATATCTCTAGGTAATGTCATGGAATAAGTTTTTAAAGATTTATATGAACATTTTAAGGAAAAACAGAAACAAATCATTTATATCGATAGCAAAACTATAAAAAAAAATATTTTTAATGTTGGATTACAACTAAAGTATTAGAGATACAAAAATATTATATGTCTTAGCTTTTCATAGGAAATTTAATAAGTAACAGTTTTTTGGATACACGATTTTATCGTATTAATAATTATTGCCGAGATATAAGCAAAAAAAGAAAAAGGGTACCTTTTTTCCAAGATGGCGGCGCGAGCGCAACAGGTATCGATGGGGACTTTTAGTATGTAGAACGGGAGGTCTTAATGAACATATACAACAAATTTCAAAACTCTACCAATTAATGTTGTTTTATTTTCTAATTTGACTGGACTAATAACTATGTATATATTTTGCGTATTTTGCAAACGGCTCTAACGATTTGGATGTAATTTTGTATTTAGATTGGATTTTGCTTATTAAGTTTACCGATACGAGTATAAACAAATACTCGTATGTAGGTACACAAATACGTAATAAATAAACAATTCTACAGAAAAAAAAACTTCTCACCCAGGTATTCTATACTAATATTATAAAGGGGAAACATTTGTTTGTTTGTATGTTAAGAATAATCTCTGCAACAACTCAACCGATTCAAAAAAAATATTTTATAAGTTTTTAGTTAGCAATTTTAATGTTTGTAAGTCAAGCAAATCGGAAGATATTTTTATCCCGATCAAGAGTTCCCACGGAAATACATTTTTTGCGGGGTATACCGTGATTTCACATTGACGTAGCAATGAAGAAACAGAGCTAAGTTTTTGTACATTGCTCAGGGATAAAAAAGAACATGGATACTTTTTTGAGGGTTCCAACGGGTGTTAATACGGTGAATTTACATAATGGTTTACATATTCGATTTACGAATAGTACCAGAGGAATTTGCAAGATATAGTGTTAAATTGATGATAATAATGCATTATGGATTAAAATTGAATGTTACATCGCCTCAACTATGAATTTATCTCTGTCGGCACTCGAGTTTCACTCGCAGTAACAAAGTTTCCCCATCTTCCACTATTAATCAAGTTAATGTTGTACGCATGTTGGTCTCGTATAATATTACGGCAATTTTTTGGCAATTAAAAACTAGCGATTTAAACAATTTTAGTGGAAAAATTTAAATTTAACTTAAGGGTAACTTTACATTTTAAGTTCAAAAAAAAGAACAAAAATTTATGAGCTCGCCGTTTTTGGTTTCATGAGATTCAGACAAGCGATTATTTTTAAATCTTTTTGCAATGGTACAGGAATTTTTAGTATGGAGCAACTTCAAAAAAACATAATAAAATAATGGCTTAGAAGAATCTTATGAAACCAATAAAAACTCATAATTTTTTTTAAAATTTAAATAGTGAAATCCACGGAACTTCGAAGATTATGACTAATCCATTTTGTATAAAAAACAATCTACAGCGTTTACCCTTAAAACCTGGGAATATAACAAACTAACATCCATAACTATTATAAATGTGACAGTAGGTTTGTTTCTAAATTGATTTGTTTGTTTGTGTGTCACTATTTTGCGTATTTACCTAAAATTTGGCACGGAGATAGGTAGTTGATGGAACGCAGAAGAATATAGCGTTCTTTAACTAATATAACCGCATTCAACGTGGACGATCTAAAGCTGCAGCTATATTTATAATAATAAAATAATAATAATATTTATTTGCCTGAATAAGATACAATTGATGTTAAATATTTATGTATGTTATCCTCTTATTATACCCCTACAGGATGTGCAAATTTTACAATTAATAATTACATAAGTTATGAAATTCTAAAATGTCAATAAAACTAAAAAATCTTAATTACTATCGACAGAATTAATGTTAATACAAGATAAATTGGTCAAGATTAGAGATATTTAAGGAAAACATACAAAATTACAATAGCCAATGTCATAATAATGTTTTATTACTCAGCAACTCTACATTGATGCACGTTATTTGTTGTTGAGAAATTCTTCGACACTATAAAAACATTTATCTAGTAACCACCCAGTCAATCTTTTTTAAATTAAAATTTTTAACAAATAAAACAACCGGCCTCAAAAAGATGCACTAAAAAGGTAAAAATAATTACTTATTTCCAAAAATCTGATCTGAATTACAGTTTAATAATATTTTTAACGAAAATTGGTTTGAACAAAAACGGTTCATAGGTTTTTCAGATATTCACAATATTCTACAGAACCCTAACCTAACCACGCACTTGCCCGTTTTTTTTTATTTTTATTAGTATGTCATATTCAAGTTATTCTGTAGATTTATATTCTTCGACTCTACAGTCTAGTAGGTACTATCTGTAAGGACTTAATAAAAAAATACTTCCCACATAATGGGCTCACGTCCCAAGTGTGGGTTGACGAGCGGCGCGACGTAACGGGCTCCCTAAGGAATTTCGGCGAAATCACAGCTATATATCTTTCTTTCTCCGGAAACGTCTGAACTTTTAATATAATCAAATAATAAAATTTTCTTAAAATAATACAGCAAGAATGTGAAGCTTGCACCTACCTCCTTAAGGTGAATATTTGACTATTACAGTTAATATTTTACGGCTTCGCCCACGTGAGGTTCGAAGAGGCAAAAGCCTCTTTTTGGAGAAGAATGCTTAGGCCATAGTTCACCGTGTTGGCCTACTGCGAAACTGGCGTACATTTGTTGAGCTAGGGGTCGCGCGTCTGTCAGAGTTGTCAAGCCATCTTGGAAAAGGCGGATACAGCAAGATAAAGATATATTTACAAAATAAGAAAATCAAGGAGTAATTAGGTCGATTATATTTAAGATATCCGATCATTAAGAAACCAACCACGCGTGGTCCGTATTAAACATGATACTAGTGATGGGCAGCTACGGAACCCCTAGATAAGCCTATATAGATTTACTACTGCCGTCACTGCCGTTAGTTTTTTCAAATGTCCAAAAACAACCATTTACTTGAAGGTTGGCACACTTGACTGACTTACTTACTTACTTGACTTTTAGATCTTTATATTTTGGAACGCATCCATGAATTGAATAATGCATTTCACACCTGCAAAATTTTTGAACGACCTATCCAACGACACACCACGACATGGGAAAGACGAGAAAAAAACATGGTGAAACTATAGGGTTCCTCGTTGACTACCAAAAGCTCAGGGTCTACTCCTATAAAAGAGTCGTAAATATGATTAGTCAGGTATCGAAACGTAAAAAAACATAAATTTCGCAAATTAAGGTTTTCGGGCCTGTATAATACCTTATGTACTGAATTAAATAAATATTAAAAAACCTTTCTCATCGTTAAGGTACGCAATTTATAAAGTTATAAAATTCTGATAAGTTTTTGATAAAATTATAAAACTTTATCATAAGTACTTCATTTGATATACTTAAAAACTTTTAGATAGTTAGTAATCGACTAGTCGAGATAAATATGTAGGTAGATAAGATACTGATTTAAGTTGTAATAAGAAAACTTTTGATGGAAAAAGTTTTTGGTTCTCTTCACATATTCTGTGTTTTAAAGAAAAGCTCGTGGGTTTCGTGACGAACGTAATCCTACATATCGGATGCTCGCTTTTACTACGAAGGCAAACATGGCCACCACTCAAACTCTATAATGACCTAATACCTCGAACAGATCATGCAAAATACTTGAGTATCCATTTGGACCAAAGGCAAGTTTAGATATGAAGTTCACTTTACTTTGCTTAGCTATTAAAAGAATCTGATTTTAAACATCTTTCTTTTAGTAACTAATTTAACTGTATGATGAATATGTTTAATTCCAATATTAGTGTCAGATTCCCGATATTCAAATCCGATATCAGAAATCAATATCGGGATTGAAAACCTTCCGATATTACATGACCTAATGGAGACTAATTAATTAGAGCTCCCAATATCAAAAATCAGTGCCTCCTTTGGCTTTGTATGTTTCTCTTGCAAACTTGAAACAGCAGTTACATTCTCCTCTGTGTGCTAGGTAAGTTGAACCTAAAATTTGGACCTCTTTTTTTTCAAGTTTTGAATAGTGGGTGTTTGTACATCCAAGAGTTCATACAAGAGTTGTGGTGCCTCTGTATAGTTGGTTGTTACCAGAAATTACTAGAGATTTTTCTCAGTTTTTCAGAACACGTAATTTAATAGTTATAGGAGTTGTCAACTTTAGAACCTAACTACTTCTTACAATCTTATATATAAAACAAATATTAAAAAAATGTATACATCGATTCACATAAAACACCTTTTTGTAAATTTTCAAGAAATTTACAGTTCTATTTTTGTTATTAGGCTACGAACCCAAATAATTTTAGGTGGAAATGGGCAGGTAAAATTTCAAATTTCATATCGCCCTGCTAGTGGAACAACCCCTTTTATATTTATTAGGTAGACCTTTCATATCTTATTTAGGCCAGGCTTAAATTTGATTTAAAGTAGACGAACTCCAGCCAAAATTTCGTGCGAACTTGTTCTGGTTCTAATGTCGAAAATAAGTGGATTGCTCGGTCCTGTGCGGCTTTGTTAAGTATATAATAGAAAGGCTAAGTAGATCATTGGTTCATTAAAAAGTTCATAAATCATCGTTTGTGTTTCTGCAAGATGTCAACAAGGTGCATCAATCAATGATGACGATAATGCACAAAAAGCGACAAATAATGTCCGCGATCAAAAGCCGCCCGGAGCAATGATGCCAGATGCACTTTAATTACAGTAGAATCACTGTAATTTTTGTTTCATTTACTGTACACTGTAATACAAGAATATAGTGTATAATTATTTATACACTGTAATTAGATGTTAAACAATTATTGTAGAACGAAGGGTTACGATATATTTTAAACCATATCATAGAGTCAATTTTGGTTCCACTGTTCTCTGTGTCTTGTTGTTGGCTACACTAACGTTAGGATTATTCGGGATATTCCCCGCAAATTACTATTGGTCAATAGACAAGAACGGTTCCGTTAGGACAGAAGGATAGGATTGACTTTTACTCTGTCTGTATCCTCCTAATAACGGAACAACCGTCTCAGGTGGTCGGACTCCGGTAAAGGACCGGAGGATGCAAGAAAGTATAAAAGTTTCCAGGCATCCATTACTAGGTCCATAACCGTCTACAAGGTTTCAAATAAAGAGATCGTAGAATCTCTGTGATATTTGACAAGCTCTGTCACAACACTTCTTAACGTTGCTCCTTTGCGTTGTGCAAAAAAATTCTACTCGGAAATATTTTAAATATCTTTTTATCTGTCACCATAAGTGATAATAATGAAAATTTCAAAAATTGGTTACGAGTTGTCCTCGAAGCTGTGTAGAACTCAAAAGTGGCTGACTCGTACGAAGTGTAATAAAAAACTTTAAAATTTACTGAGTCTTGTTCTTTTACTAAGTTTTCACTAATTAAAAACTCTTTATAAATAGGGGAACGCAGGGTAATGAGAGCCGTCGGGCAGTAGGAGCTATGTTGGTTGAACGAAGCGCATGCACATTCGCGTGATTGTAAGCACTCGGTTGCCTCCGTCAACTGTCGGCAAACGTCACCTGACGCGCTCGAACCGTTAGTGCCATTCGTTTAGTCCCGAGGGACGAATGTGTGTTTTTCGCTCCACGCTTACAAAAAATTGTAAAATGCCAGCATCAAGGTAAGCATGAAATTATATTCTTATTTTATTGTATTTATGCTTATTATATCCCTAGATTTATACACTAATGATTCCCATTAATTGAATTGTGATTTAAAGTAGAAATAAATATGTATATTATTACTTTTCAAAATGGTTGTCAGCGGCTAATGGTAGCCTAGTTTTAGCTAGGCTTTGTTTAGTCATTTTACAGCCGTAACCTACCTTATTTTTTGTTTTAGATGCCACGTTAAAGAAATCTGACAACCATGAAAGCTTCTTGGACGGTGGATTCATTAGAAAATGCGATATCTGTTCTCAAAAGAGGAGGAATTTCAGTCTGGATCTCTAGTTTTCCATTAATAATTTCAAATTTATTTCTCCGTTTTGTTTAAGAAAATATTTTTTAATTTGTGTTACATATAGTTTTATTGTATTGATAATTATAATAACTAAGATCTCATTCAAAGTACGTTTTGTCAAATTTTTGGTTTAAGAGTAATTATAATGGCTCCCATTTGTCGGGTAATAGGAGCGACGGACTTTTTTTGTAAAACTGTAATTGTGCCTTAATACGTATCTGTGGTTGATTCTAACTGTGATTAAAATATACTTTAATAATGTAGGTAAGAGTTGAATATTAAAAATTACAAGAATTTTGACAAACGTGGATTTTGTCGAAACTTTCCCTTAGTAGGCTCCCATTACCCTGTTCTCCCCTATATTATTGATAGTGAGGGTAGGCCGTGCTCTAACAATGGAGATGTATGAGGCTGATATTATTAACCAATGACTTGGTATTAATTATTCTTTAGAAATTTCTACAAATAAAAAACCCATGTATGTCTATGAAAACCTTACTGTTGCGAAGCTTTGATAACAAAGTTTTAAAGTAAAAAATTTAAAACTTTTTAAACGAAACAACAACCGACTTTAAAAAGATGCACTAAAAACGGTAAAAATAATTATTTCGAAAAATCAGTACACAGTTTGAAGTTGGTGACGTGCAAGTGAAGTGTGTTATAAACTGTTAGAGAGATAGACTAGAGGTCCCAGTGTCATCAAGTCTTGATCTGATGATGGAATCCAGGGCATAAGACCGTTGCTTAGGCTCTTTTAAGGTATTAGTAATTAGAGTTATTAAGCCAATAGGGCACTTAAAAGTAAAAAATAAAAACTTCAACAGAAACAACAAACGACTTCAAAAATATAAAAGGTAAAAATAATTATTAAAAAAAAATCAGTACACAGTTTGAAGTTGGTGTCGTGCAAGTGAAGTGTGTTATAAACAGTTAGAGAGATAGACTCCAACTTCAAACTGTAATTTAGATCCGATTTTTTGAAATAATTATTTTTGCCTTTTTAGTGTATCTTTTTGAAGTCGTTTGTTGTTTTTATTTTTTACTTTTAAGTGACCTATTGGCTTAATTACTCGTACACTCGTAACTTAAAAGAGCCTTCGCAACGCTCTTATGCCCTCGATTCCATCATCAGATTCTGACTTGGTGACAATGGGACCACCTCAGAAGAACCTTTTTTTATTGGAAAGAGTATTCTTTCCCATAAAAAAGAACTTTTGAAATCAGTCCACAATTTGACGGAGAAATCGGTGAACATACATAGAAAAAATATACAGACGAACATATAACTTCCTCCTTTTTTGAAGTTGGTTTATAATATAAATGGCCACACTTTGTATAGTGGAATTTAAATAGTTACGAGAATAGTAGAACTCAAACATGACTTAAGTGAGCCGCTTAAAGAAACAGATGGAGTGTCATTATACAAACTTGCAGCTTATGCAGAAAGTTCTTCCGTCTTCCAAGCCGAAAGCGCTGCATTGTTTGATGTTCCTACTTACATTCATTTAAATGAGATTTTTATTTCCCATTTTAGGATTAGACAAATTCTAATAGGGAACTTTATATTTTTCTCTCTATCTGTATAACACAGAACTCACCCTTATTTTTTTGCATAAGATATGTTAGTTCGGTCAACCGGACTAACAACCGGACTACTGCTACTAGAGGGTATATCACATAGATAAAATAAGTAAATAAATATTCCTGGTCATTAAACGCAGCGCCGTCCACTAAGTAAAGGTTATACTAGTGGCGTAACTATACCATCTGAGGCCCGTGGCAAATTCTTTGAATTGGGCTCTCCCAGAAAATATACAGACGAACATATAACTTCCTCCTTTTTTGAAGTTGGTTTATAATATAAATGGCCACACTTTGTATAGTGGAATTTAAATAGTTACGAGAATAGTAGAACTCAAACATGACTTAAGTGAGCCGCTTAAAGAAACAGATGGAGTGTCATTATACAAACTTGCAGCTTATGCAGAAAGTTCTTCCGTCTTCCAAGCCGAAAGCGCTGCATTGTTTGATGTTCCTACTTACATTCATTTAAATGAGATTTTTATTTCCCATTTTAGGATTAGACAAATTCTAATAGGGAACTTTATATTTTTCTCTCTATCTGTATAACACAGAACTCACCCTTATTTTTTTGCATAAGATATGTTAGTTCGGTCAACCGGACTAACAACCGGACTACTGCTACTAGAGGGTATATCACATAGATAAAATAAGTAAATAAATATTCCTGGTCATTAAACGCAGCGCCGTCCACTAAGTAAAGGTTATACTAGTGGCGTAACTATACCATCTGAGGCCCGTGGCAAATTCTTTGAATTGGGCTCTCCCAGAAAAAATCGTCACGTAAATTAAGTTTGATAAACCACTGAAGTAGTTACCCAATACTATTAATAATTCACTAATAATTTACTAATAATTCACTATTAATAATCATATTGTGCTCATTTTAGTTAAATATCTAATAAATTGAACTTCCAAAAGCATAGGTTTATACATATTTATAGAAAAATATAAATTTAATTTTAATAAGTTGTTTATTAATAAAATTATTTTCTTCGAGCTTTCTGTTACGCAAAAGTATCTATAACATCATCAAAGTTCAAAGATCGGGCCATAGAATTTTCAATAGACGAGTAGCCTGTCTTGTCTCATATAGTTTGTCAAATAGGTTTTTATTAATTTAGTTTCGAATATGATCGGTCAGCACTAGCTGTATTCACACAGGAATTGTAATAAATAACATTAATGCAGTACATACTTCCGGAAAGCTGCACGACATAAAATGATTCTTTATCCTACTTCCTACTAATATTATAAATGTGAAAGTTTGTATGTCTGGATGGATGTTTGTTTGTTACTCAATTACGCTTTAACCACTGGACGCATCGGGATGAAATTTGGCATACATATAGGTTAGGTCCTGGAATAGCATAAAGGCTATTCAAAAGTTCCCGCGGAAATAACTATAACAGAGTTTAAAGAACAAAAGATGTAGCTATAGCTTGCTATAGCAAACTTCATTAGTATAATTAAGGAGTTCCACGCCGATAACCAATTTTAGAGATTTTTTTTAATTATCACTGTTATTTAAAATTTGCAAATCAATTATATTTATTGGAAAGAATCGCGATTTCAGTTGATTAATAATGATATTTAATACACGATAAAATATGTTCACTTTGAACAAACTATCCGGATCTTGGAGATTCGCAAAGTTCGTCAAAATGGTGTTTTACCTTCCTATGACGAGTTTTAGAAAATTCAGGGTTGATGGACCATTTTTCTGCTACACTGATGGCTTCCATTTTTAAATTATCAAATTCATGGCGTTCTTCTACACAAATTTTCAAACGTGTTAAGGCATTTGAAAGATCGGTGGCTTTAGTCTGATGTGCTTTAGAAGCTGCATCGATAATTTACAGAATTTTTTGTTTGCCCTACATTGCTCCCCCATCAATCCTCCGCCTCTTACGAATTTAGAAGCATCCTTCTGCCGCTTAGCGATGACCGGCCATCAGCTGATCATCATTGCTTCGGTTTATCTCTCTGCCTTAAAAGACTTGCTGGAGAGCGACCTTCAGTCGCTCTTAAATTTAGGCGACGCCGTCATCCTAGCCGGCAACCTAAATTGCAAGCACCGTCGATGGAACTCTTCAATCACTTCACGGAGAGGCAGACTCCTCGACCAATTAGTTGACAGACTAAACTTTGACATCATTGCTCCCATGACGCCCACCCACTTTCCCCACAACGCTCGCTGCAGCCCTGACGTGCTCGACATAACACTTCTAAAGAATGTTTCGCTCTATAAAGGTGCTTGGCGAACTGGACTCGGATCACCGCCCTGTCATCGCCATCGGACACTCCTCCCGACACTAGAACCCAGTCCGGGTTAAATTCGGGCAATTACTCAATAAAACCCTAGCTCGCTACATCTAGATCGCGTTCCCGGTAATATCTCTTCCGCGAACGATAAAAACGTGGCTATTGACTAACACACTAGCCACCTGACCGCCTCCGTTGGCGAGTGCTCAAGACAAGTGCCGGTTGGTGACTACCGCCACCTAATCCTGCCTCAGCACATCAGGTCGCTAATGACTGAGCGCAACGCAGCCCGCTGAAGACGCGATCGCACTCCCTCCGCCGAAAACAAAGCTCGCTTCAACAACTTACACCGCCGTGTAAGATCAGCTGTAGCTGAGCTTCGCGCCCAACGTTTCTGTGATCTGATGGAGAATATCTCTCCTTCTTATCAAGCTTATTGGCGCCTAGCCAGAGCGTTGAAATCAGACACATTCAACTCCCTCCCTCCGCTAACCCTTCCCAACAACGTACTTGCGTTCGATGACGACGAAAAAAAGGACTGAGTTCCGGCTCCAAGCCAAATGTGCCTTAAGCACTCAACCATTCAATCCCGATCACGCGTGAGAGGTAGACGGTGAAGTGAAGCGCACAGCATCTCTGCCCCCTGTTACGGTGGACAAGGTCAAACAGGTTATCATAGACCTACGCCCCCGCCAAAGCCCCCGGTGCGGACGGTATCTCTAACGATAACCTAAAGCGCCTCACTTTTCTTCTTCTCTGCCTTCTAGTAGCCATATTCAACTCTGCTATCGAAAATTGCACCTTTCCTTCCTAATGGAAAGATGCAATTGTTAAAGGCATCCTTAAGCCAGAAAAACCTCGTACCGAGCCGTCTACCTACCGCCCTAAAAGTTTACTAAAGGCCCTATGTAAATTTTGCGAACGCCTCCTCCTCGCTCACCTACCACCAAGTCCTCCGTATCACGGAACACATTCTCACTGGCTTCCAACCAGTATTAGGTAATCCCCGTGACATGGGCGCTGTCTTCTTCCATGTAGCGAAAGCCTTCGACAAAGTCTGGCACAACGGTTTAATTTATAGACTGTACAACTATCAGATGCCAGACTGCCTCGTACTCATCATACGAGACTATTTATCGAACCAGTTAGAGACCGAGCCGCTTTTGTCCTCAGTCGTCTATATCCCTTGATAGGCAAGTAAAGTAAGATGTCGCTTAGGAATAAGCTGACTCTTTACGTCTATTGCATTCGCCCCATACTAGAATATGCTAGCGTCGTCTATCCGTTGTCTAAACGCAACCTCCATAAACTCCAGACCCTCTAAAACCGCTTCCTCAGAGACGTCCCCGGGTTCGTCGGCGACTGCACGGATACATGAGGTATCAAATAGTGCCGGGGCGCTTCTCGCCCCCACTCACTCGCAATCGCGGGAACTCCCCTCACGCTGGTCGAAGGGACGACCCCAAGAGCGACAACCCAAGCCAAGGCTCCCCACGCGGGCAGCCCTTGAGCGTTGGGCGCTATATGGGCAAAGACTCCTTCAGAGTCTGAAGCCCGGTAATGGCTGCATTAGCCAACTGCATAGTCTAATGTTTACTTTCTTTTCACATATCATTTTTTATTGTACTTCTAGTTCTATAAGGCTCTCTTCAGCACCCTGCGTTGCGCAATAAAAAGTTGACGGTTGTGATAGCCTGATATAGTAGGGTACTTCTAGAAACTGCAGGACGAACTACTGTTATTTTCAAACTTAATTAATGAAGAAAAAGTTGGGTCGTAAACAACCATTAAATTATTAGCACCGCTAGAAACGCATCTCCGCAGCGCACTCTGAATCTCCTAAATTTACTGATATCCTTGCAACATGTGGATTTGTTTTCAAATAACTTACACGTCATATTTACGAATTCAACCGCATATTTAAGCAGTGTTGGTGAAAACCTGTTAAGAATTATGTATCAGTGACTTATGCAAGATGATTTGTAAATACCGAGCAACGCGCAATATTTTTGGACTCTATTTTATGTGAAGCATTACGGTCAACGTTAATGGCCAAGTTAAATGGGTCTACGTCACAGCAGCCTTAGATAAAATCATCCAAAATAAAAACAAATTCAGTATGGTAACACTGCACGTACCTGTCAAATTCTTGCCTCATTGTAAAGTTTGTTGTGAAATTTTTGTTTAGAAATTTTGTGAATTCAAGCTTTTCCATTACTTAAACCTGTGTTACTTATACATCATAAATTTTAAAATTCAACTAAAAAGTCTAGTGCAGCACAATCACAATGCGGCTCGTTGATTCATCAAAACTTTTGGAACTTCAAAGTAAAACTACCAATATTCGCAATATCTGCATTGTCGCTCACGTGGATCATGGTAAAACAACACTAGCAGATTCTCTTATATCTAGCAATGGTATCATATCGCAGAGGATGTCTGGGAAGCTACGATACATGGATAGCAGGCCAGATGAGCAGCAAAGAGGTATAACCATGAAAAGTAGCAGTATATCCTTGTATCATGCTGTAGATGGAGTGGAATATTTGGTAAACCTTATAGACTCCCCAGGTCATGTTGATTTTTCAAGTGAAGTGTCTACAGCTGTAAGACTTTGTGATGGAGCAATTGTAGTTGTAAGTATTTATTGCAACTATATCAAAGTAGTTGTTAAATAATTTGATTAACATTGTATGATAAACCATGTGTATTATCAACCAGAGGCGGCTTGTCCTAAGGAGTGCTGGTGCGGTGCACTCCCATTAATAATGATGATTAGATTAGGTCCCATTTATGTTGACTTACTTTACTTCTCACCAGAAACATACACAGTTAGTAACACACATTACAAGAATTGGTAGTATGTATCTAATTGCACGGAGTCAGGTGGAGCGTTGGCAATTGCGCTTCTATGAAACCAATTTCAGTATAGACGCTTAATGCTAAAATCAACGAGTGTGAAGAGAAAGTTTGATACAGTTCCACACATGAAACAGAAGATTTTGTATGTCAAATTAGCAAAATGTGGAGTGCGGCTCCTGGGCTAGGTACCTACGTACCCAGCTAGACATGTAACTGATTACTAAAAAACTATTTTATCTATCTATCTATCCATGTTGCGAGCTTGACCCACGCACACTTCCAGTCTAGCCAGGGCTGGGGCACTGTTGCCACTGTTAATAGTTTTCGTTCTTGCCTGCAAATTTCTAATTAACAAATTAAATATGTTAATACAAAAATAGATGTGTTATATGGCTAAATATTATGTTATGTTTATCAAACAGTACGAAAAGACTTTACAAGTTCGGCTTCAATTAAAGGCAAAGGGGCCACCACGGCCTGAACTTGTGCTGTCACAAAAATCAACTGCATCTCATTGGTTAGGAAAACAGGCAAATGGATTTTATTTATAAATAAAATAAGGCTAGTTTATTATTATAATTCCTATTTGGTTTTTTAAGTGAACACCCATTTAATATTGCCACGAGCCGCCTCTGTTAACAACATTGTTTACCAACAAAATTACCTTACTTTGTTGGCCTGTGTAGCAGAGGATATATACTTTATCATATATTTTATGAATGTATTAAAAAGGTTTGGCCCCTTCAAATTGTTTGTTGCACTTGATTTTTGAATTGAAAAATATTTACATTTCCACTCCTTTTGCCTTGGCGCTAAGCATTTGAAGTTACTATTGCAAAAGTGTCTATAGGGCTTGCGTGGCTGGACCCCAAAGTGAACACATAATTTTGAGATTGGCTTGGAGAAGGTCCAAGTGATACATCAGTGGCTTACTATTTTAAAAAGATATGTCCGCCCTAGACCTAAGTAAATTGTTGCTAAGACCTAATTATATAGGTATCTAACAACAACATGTCTATAGAAAAGGCAGAACTAGACTGTTGTAGGAATTATAGATGCTGCTCTATATGACAAGTTAATGACATTAGGCACTTTCAATGAAATTAAACAGCATCAGCTGGTCTCTTAGTAGATTTAGAGTCAAACAAACCATCAGTGGGTGGATTGATGAACTTACTTACCTACACACAATGGCTCTATTATGATGGTTGGGGTGTACAAAAGGGGATGCTGAGACAAAAAGACTTGGAATTTTTTTATTTTTTCCCTTGCACCCCCTTTAATTACTCTGACGATTATGATAAGGTTAAGTGCGGAAAACATAAGTCCAACTAACTAAGACCTTAGTATTGAGCAAGTTTTTCATTGAATGGAAACTGATTCCAAAAATATCAAGTTCTCAGTTTTATTGTATTGTTTTGGTTTTATTAATATGGGTTCCTCGTTGAAATCACTAAAGATGTTACAAAACCAAAAACCAATAGAAACACAAACAGAGAACTCATATAATATTTAGGGTTGGTTTGAAAGTGTGATTTTTAAAATTTAAATTTAACAAACTTCACTTGAAAGCTTACGTAAATATTATCAATTTTGATCAGGGAATTTTCAAGAAATGGTTAGGGAAAGTCAGAGATTTTTTTTTGAGATTTAGAGTTGACACCATGTTTAGCTTACAAGCCTGCTATCAATCTCTAAATTCCTGCAAATGTTTTATAACCAGTGATCAGAATTAGGTGAGCTAATTTACCTTAACTTCAAAGAACACAAAGAAAAAGCAGAGAATTTCTTAGTCAATGTTTCTTTCGGGACAATTGTCTCATGTTTTGACATTAGTCAAGGCATGTTTTTTTTAATATTTTTATATGAACATGTTTAGAAATCTTTAAAACTTACTACCGAAATTCTGTGTCCTTAGTCGCAACTATAAGAGCAGTTACTCCAATTGCTGGTAATCATTTAATCTCAAGAAATGATCTAGTCAACTGGCCCTGACTCATGAGATTTGACGCCGTTGATTGTTTTCTTATGGGGTTTAGTTAAGCTGAAAATTTATGCTAACAGTCTAACAATGTAAGAGAAGCTTATGAACCTAGGCAATTCCTTCCTACCACACTAGGCAATTTCCATCTTCATGGAAGACTGCGAATGTGCACCCGGTGCCCATAAAGGGTGACAGATCAGATCCATCAAATTACAGGCCTATTGCTATTACCTCTCTCCTCTCCAAGGTGATGGAGCGTGTGATCAACACGCAGCTTCTAAAATACCTAGAACAACCGACTAATCAGTGACCGTCAATGTGGCTTTCGCCATGGTTGCTCGACTGTTGACCTTCTAGTGTATCTCACACACCGATGGGCACTGGCCATTGAGAATAAAGGGGAGGCATTGGCATGTAACCTGGACATAGCGAAGGCGTTCGATCGGGTCTGGCACCGTGGTCTTCTATTGAAGTTGCCATCTTACGGAGTGCCCAAGGGTTTGTGAAAATGGGTGGCTAGTTTTTTGTCTGGCAGACGCATACGAACCGTAGTTGACGGTATTTGCGTTGATAGCATGGACATTAATGCTGGTGTTCCACAAGTCTCTGTGTTGTCTCTGTTTCTACTGCATATCAATGACATGTTGGACATCATCAGCATGTCTGATTCAACCCTACAATGACACAAGTTTGCGCGTTCACCGCTAAGAAAATCCCATTCACTGTAGTCTCACAATTCCAGAACACTACCCTCTCCATCTCCAAGAGCATTGGGAGCTATTGACTCGGTTCAATGACGAGCTGTGAGAATTGTCGACGATTCCAAACTCACTTGCGGTATCGGGCCTGAGGAGAGACTTTGCCTCCTTGTGTGTGTTCTACGGCTTGTCAATGGGTTGTGTTCTGAAGAATTGTTCGAAATTATGCCCGCGGCTTTTTGCTACCATCGCACCACTCGCCATTGGCAGGGAATTCATGCTCACACTTTAGAACCGAAATGGTCGCGTACAGTGCGGTTTCCGAGAAACTTCCTCCCGCGAACGCTTAGGTTGTGGAGTGAACTAACTGTCAAGGTTTTCTCTAAGGACTACAGTATGGGGTTCTTCAAGAAAGAAGTTATTAGATTTCTGAAGGGTCGGCAACGCGCGAGTGATACCCCCGGAGTAGCAAGCGTCCATCAGGCGGACCGTACGCTTGCTTGCCACCTTAGTGGTATAAAAAAAAATGAATAATATCGCACGTGAAATTGCCATTATATCAGCTGATATGTAGGAAAGAGTGATTGAAAATCGTACCGACAGACACGATCGCTGCCATCTTGCCCGATATGAACAATCTTAAATTCCATAAATAATTGAAACAGTGTAATAACTGGACTTAATTTCAGGCCAATATACCAATTAAAGCATGGGATTACAGGATGTTTTCATTACCGGTAATTTTACTGGCAATAGTATAGTTTTAATCAGTTAAAAGGTAATATTACAGTATAAATTTTATAAATAATGAACACACTTTATTCCAGGCGTAGTACACAGGTTACAGTTATGTATGGAATTGGACATAGTTCATATGACCACCACGAGCACGACGCCAATCACTCTTTCACACATATCAGCTGATGTGTTAGTAATTTCGCGTTAGATATTGTTCCTGAGCTCTTCTAACGCTGTTGGATTGTTAGCATTAACTTTGGACTTAAGGTATCCCATAAGAAGAAATCCGACAGCAACAAATGAGCGAGGTGGCCATTCAACTAGATCATTTCTCGACATTAAATGATTACCAACTATCGGAATAAGCGGTGTTAAAGTTGCGACTACAGACTCAGAATTTCGCTAGAAATTTTAAAGATTTTTAAATGTTACTTGTTCGTAAACTTCACTTTCATGATAAAAAAACCAAACCTTGACTGACATTGTCAAATTATACAAAAGTTTATATGTTTATTCTCTCTAAACTCTTTATGTACGAAATAAATAAATGGTATTAAAAGTTATAAAAATGACGTACTTGTTTTTCTTGACAAGAAATAAATTCAAATGTTTTAAGGCATTATAACATTAATTTTAAATGTACTCAAGCAAAGTCCCAAAACCTGAGACAATTGTTCCTAAATAAAAGTAGTCATAAGAAAGTCTCTGCTAATTCCGATCACTTCTTATAACATTCATTTTAAATGTACTTAAGCAAAGTCCCAAAACCTGAGACAATTGTTCCCAAATAAAAGTAGTCGTAAGAAAGTCTCCGCTAATTCCGATCACTTCTTATAATAGACAGATATCGAAGGAGTATCTTAAAAGAAATTATCATAGCCATATATATTCATTATTGATATTAGGAATTTGACTGTGCCATTATTTTTTTAAGTATAGAGGCTTACTAAAAACATCTTTATTACCTCTAGCTCAAGCTAAACTGAGTTTTAGATTGAATTTTATAGATTTATTACCATACACATATATTGCATATAAATTTGTTATATGGAAACGCAACAACCATGTTAAAGAAACTATGAATTAAGTATAAGTGTGTGAAAAAAAATGTACACAGATACACAATGTGATAGGGACTCTTTATTAATGTGTAGGTTGTGATGTATCATTTATTTAATGATAATGGTAATCAACTACATATTTCAATTTTCATTAATAAACAATCTTTTGAGAGACAGATTTTACATTTACACAAATTGTATATTTTTATGGATTCAATCAATTTTCATTATTGAACAATCTTTTGAGAGACAGATTTATCATTTACACAGATTGTATAGTTTTATGGATTCTTTCAATGTTTGTGGTTGTGGTAAAAAACTGGATTTTTATATAAATTTTTAGCAAATCTTTTTTTATGGCATACTTAATTTGTAGATGGTGAATTCTTTAGCACACTTTCAAATTTTTAGCAATATCATAATTTAGTGGTCTCCAGATTTACTAATGTAGAGTTCTATCAATATCTATTTTATTAGAATATTTTGATTAACACTAGGGTAAGTAAGTGACTGATAAATAACACAAATTAAAAAAATTACAGGCTAAATGCAACTTGGAAATTTGCTACAAGTAAAACATGTATTTTTGAAATGTGTCTAACAAATCAATCTCAAGAACCTAGTAGATTTTGATATAGTAGTTTCTAATGAATAAGGTATTGAAGCTACAATAGGTGAATAATTTGTTTAGATATTTATCATTCATAAACGTAATTAATAATTAATTAGTTTATTTAAAATGTTGACTAATGCTGTTTTTGTTTTTTTCATTTCAGGTTGATGTTGTAGAGGGTGTGTGTCCACAAACAAGATTAGCTTTGAAGCAAGCTTACAATGAAAACATTCAAGCTGTTCTGGTTCTTAACAAAATTGACAGACTTATCTTAGAAATGCAGTTAACTCCTCTGGATGCTTATGTTCACCTTACACAAATTTTAGAACAGGTGAATGCCATAATGGGAGAACTGTTTGCTACCCAAGTGTTTGAAAATGAGGAGACTGCTTTGGAAAAGCAGGTATTTTTAACATAAATCTAACATAATCTTAAAGGCATTAAGCTGAAACTGACAACTGACTGTTGATCTCAAATATAGTTAATTTTTGGTAAAAAAAATATCACCTAATTTAAAGACTTAGCTTAGCTTAGCGTAAAATCGAATTATATCACAGAAGTCATTAAAAATACATACATACATAACATCACGCCTGTTTCCCAGAGGGGTAGGCAGAGACCAAAGACTGCCGCTTGCTACGATCCTAGCATACCTCTCTTGCCTCATCTATACGCATCAATGCTTTCATACATTTTCTACGGTTCCGAGTACTCCTGACCTGGCCTTTTCTGAGAACGTACTCAATTTGATCTACATACGTTTGCCGAGGTCTACCTCTATCGACCCTACCAATTGCTTCAGATTCATAAATCTGTTTCGTGCATCTATTTTCGTTCATTATTTCAATATGTCCAAACCAACTTAACATACCTTTCTCAATCTTTGTCACCACACTTTCTTTCACACCGCAACGCTCTCGTATCACACTATTTTTATCCTGTCATTTATTTGCCACACATACTTCTCAATGCTCTCATGTCCACGGCATTAATTCTACTTTCGTGCGTCTTTTGCCATACCCAACATTCACTTCCATACATCAGTGTTGGAACCAACACACCCTCATGTACAGCCAAACGTGCCTTTTCGGACAATTTTTGACTGCTCATAAAGGTGTGCATCGCCCCGTTTACCTGATTTCCCGCGTTTACTCTTCTTTCAATGTCACCTTCACATTTTCCGTCTCTAGTAAACAAAGATCCTTAGTATAAGAATTCTGGCACTTGTTCTACTTTCTTCCCTTCTACCGTAATATTGCACTCTGTTACAGTATCATGCCTTTCAAAAACCATAACTTTCGTTTTATTTACATTAACATTCATTCCATTCTTTTTAAATGACTCATACATAATCGTTACCATTTCCTGTAACTCCTCTGCTGCCGATGCAAGAATGACCTGATCATCGGCATAGAGGAGGCACTTGATTAGTAACTCATTCATTCTTATGCCACATTCTTTCTCTTTCAAATCTCCAAGACAGTCATCCATGCATAGTCATTAAAAATCACAGAAATTAATTATATATCCACTAAGTATTACTTGTAGTAGAAATATGATTTATGGATTATGCTATAATATGTAAAGTAAAAAGCTTGCATGTTTTAACACCTATATTATGAACCTAAATGTGGTGAAATAAGTGCTATTTTACAAGCAAATGTAAAAGTTTAATTAGTGCTGCACTTCTGCAACATAATGCCAAAGTTTTATTCAAATGTTTCACAGGAACAAAAACCACAGCCTAAAGAAGACAACAACTTCTATGATTGGACTTCGGCTCTTGAAGATGCTGATGATTCTAATGTCTATTTTACACCAGAACAAGGAAATGTTGTTTTTGCTAGTGCTATTGACGGATGGGGCTTTACAGTTCACACTTTTGCAAAACTGTTCTCTGACAAACTTGGTAAGCATATAGAATTTTTATTCGTACAGGTTGAACTAGAATTGCATTTGATGACATATCAAATGTTAAACATACATACTGTTAAAAATATTGTTAAAGCCATAGATAGACATTATTAACACTGACTGACAATAATACAATTAATCCGGCTAATACTCAAGCAGTAATAGGGCGCTCTTGACCAAAGTGAACGTTAATGAAGTTTACATTCCTTATTGTAATTCAGTTAAAAGTTTAGGTTTATACATAGACACTATTGGCTTTCGCTGATCAAAGAAATTAGTAGAGGAATCTTTACCTCAATAGGTTCTTTATGGCGTTTTCGCAATTTCCTTCTCTTCTACTTATCCTCGATGATGCTTCGTTTGCTATACTAGGAGCTTATTGGGAATGTCTCGAGTGCGCCAGACTTGTGAATTCGGTCGTGGTAGTAGTAGTAGCGTAGCGTAATGACTACTAATAGTGTGGTAAATTGGTTGTCGAGACAGGGCAATGATGACGTGCGGTACGGTCCGGGGCGGGGACTTCCCACCCCTTTTTTGCAGGTGACCGCTCCCTTCGACCGCCAGTGCAAGTAGGTACTGTCTAAGTAGCGTGTCACGTGTCTTTATCGCTAAGTAAAATTTATAATTGTTGCGAGACAGATAAGGTCCTTACCTAAATTAAATCTCTACAAACATAATATGTAAAATAAAGTCCCCCGGTCTATCCGTTTATTTAATTTTTATTTAATTTATGTTTTTACGCAAATACTATTATATACAAACTTTTTCTGAAGAACGTTTAGATAAATAAAATATATTATTGTTATTAATATGCCCTGATCTTCAGGGACAGAGAAGCAATTAAACAAACGTGATTGGCTTCAACATATGTGTATACGGTTTATATTTGGTCTCCGTAAGTATGACCATATCTCCGAATTTTGCATGCAACTCAATTCCTCAATTCAATTTGCCTTTGCCGGAATACTCACATTCTCACAATTCTTTACAGCATAATTCAGTCTATCAACACCTCAATACTTAAAAGAATGTTTCCAAATTATCTGTGCATCTACGCTTCGATCGTCAAAAAGTCTAATATAAAACAATCCTATTAATAGCATGGATATTTAAGTAAATATTATTTATTTACATGACCTGTATCATTTTCCTATCTGTTATATTTCCTCTGCCCAAGAGTAACCAGTAGAGATTGCTCTTTAGCATTTAGTATTGTATTTAAAACTAAGTTACTTCCTCCTTTTATGGTGTACATTAATAAGAATATTCACTCATTCATATTTTAAATGTTTCATAGCCAAATTATGAAAGTGGAACACTTATAGTTTGGTTATGCGTCCGAGTCAAATCAAGACTTATAATTCGATTCTGATAAAATTTTACAAACAAAAACACACACAAGCTGGTTTGCGTGCTGGTTTTGTAATGATGATGATAATAGATAAATTATAATTACAGGTGATTTTTCCATACATAGAACCTATTTCCTAATGTTACAATCTTTAAGGGACTAAAACTTTCATCGACAAAGAAATTGCAGTGCTGTTTATAAAAAAAAATTTGTTAACATTAAAAAAAATTACCTTAAATACAAGTTGATACTACAGAACCCTGAGTTGGTATTTATTACGACAAGAAATAGGCCTTTCTGTTCAGTAGATTTTTTCAAATCATCTGATTATTTCATTAAGTTTGTTTGGATCTACAAAGTAAATTTCATCACATTTTATTTTCAGGTGTAAAACATGAATTACTTGGAAAAGTTCTTTGGGGTGACTTTTATTTAAACACTAAGACCAAGCGTTTTATGAAAGGTGCACAAGAAAAAGCTAAAAAGCCACTTTTTGTACAAGTTATTCTTGATAATTTATGGAATGTATATGAAACGGTGGTATTAAGACATGAAAAAGATAAAGTACCAAGTATATGTGAAAAACTTGGGATTAAACTAACCACCAGAGATCTAAGGCATACTGATAGTAGAATACAACTTCAGTCTTTAATGATGCAGTGGTTGCCTTTATCTCAAACTGTTTTGAATATGGTGTGCAAAAAACTTCCATCCCCTAAAGAAATCATACCCGAGAAGGTGGAGAAACTTATGTGTTCTAAAATAAGAGATTTTGAATCATACCATCCAGAAACACAAAAATTAAAAAGTGACTTCCTAGCCTGTGATAGTAGTGACGAAAGACCTTTAATTATTTTTATATCTAAGATGTTTAGTGTAGATAAGAATGTACTCCCAGAGAATAAACCTAAAACTTTGACTCCTGAAGAAATGTCGAGGCGAAGAGATTTAGCAAGACAATTACGTGAGGAACAGAAACAAAACAATGTTAATTCGGAAGCGGTTCCAATGGAAGGAAAAAAGCTTGAAAACGATGATGTAGACGAAAAAAGTATAGAAGACGAAAAACAAAAAGAAGAAAAAGAACAACCTGCATTTATAGCCTTTGCTAGAGTTTTTAGTGGAAAAGTAAGAGTAGGTGACAAAGTTTACATATTAGGACCAAAACATGACCCTTCAAAAACTCTCAATTTGAAAAACTATAAAGTTGATCCTAGTAAAAAGTTAAAAGACTTGCAAAGTGATGAACATATCACATGTACAGAGTGAGTTCGCTACTATTACACATAATTTTTTTAAATAAAAACAATATAACAATAAAAACCTTTTTTTTTACAGAATCAAATCACTTTATATTTTAATGGGAAGAGAGTTAGAACATATAGAGCATGCAGTTGCTGGAAATATAATAGGTAAAACTTATTTTTATTAACTTAACTGGAATTCTTGTAAAAAGTATTATAAGTATATACTCTATATGGAATCCAAATAAAAATTGTTATATGACAGGAAAATAATCTATAACTACAACTTAACAAAATTACATTCGCAGTAATTTAAATAGACTTTACTTTATTGGCGTGTACCCTTGGCCTGCTATTTAAAATTATAAAGCTTAATGAGTTTTTTTAATTAAGTAATTAATTGGCTTTGCAGGTATTGGAGGACTAGAAGACTATGTCCTCAAAACGGCTACACTAAGCAGTACAATAGCTTGTCCTGCGTTTAGTGAATTACAATCAGCAGCTGTACCTATATTAAGAGTAGCACTAGAACCAACTTACCCGTCGCAACTGCCGCAACTAGTTAAAGGTTAAAATTATAATTTTGTCAAGGCTTACCAAATACATATCAGATTCGGAACAATCGACCAAATCGCTGGTTGAATATTTAATAAAATAATTCTCAGCACCTGATATCGGCGCGGGCGCCACGCTCCAATTTTTTTCGCCAATTACAAGAAACAATGTTGTTTTACTATTCATTCACTTGTTTGTGTGAAAATAGGCGCACACATAAGTTTATGGTTTGCCCGACTCTTCGTGACGAAAGGAGCAAGCGAAATCAATTTTATAGGTGGTTCAGCAAAGGTTTTGTCGATTTTACATACATATTCTCATTATTCTCAAAAGTTGTGAAAAGCAATAGAAATGTACCCCACGGCCCAACTATAGTCAAGTATTATAAAAAAACACATTGCAATAAAATTTTCTTTATAGAAAAAAAATCAAAAACAAAACAAAGTTACTGCTACATTTCGCCCATTTTTGATTTATTTTTGTAACGGTACATAATATTTAGCTGAAATTTCATATTGCTTGGTGCAAAATTGTAATTAGCAAATTTTCAATACAAATAATAATGTTAAAGTTATGTATAACTATAATAATGTAACAATATATGTTATGTATATTGTTAAATATCTAATGAATTGCGTCCATACAACGTTCATTTTTCGCGTTGTTTGCAGAATTTTCCTGGGTTTATATCATTTGTAATAATTCAAATTGACAATTTTTAGGTTTAAAATTGTTAAATCAATCAGACTCGTGTGTACAAGTGTTACTGCAAGAGACAGGCGAGCATGTTATAGTCACTGCTGGTGAGGTGCATCTCGAGAGGTGTCTTGAAGATCTAAAGTGAGTATTATTTTTTGACCTATCTTTTCACCAACCTGCAGGTCTTTTTGAGGGTTCCGTAACTTAATGGCAAAAATGGAACCTTTATCAATTTGTGACGTCCGTCCATGCGTATGTCTGCATTTTTGTTATATTTTATAATGAAAAATGTCGCGCTACCCATCATTGCTTAGGACATTAAAAATCTATTAAAGGTATTTAACAATTTTTCCCCTCTTTTACTTACTACTACTACTACTAACTCTTAAACCGCGTGATCTAAAAAATATATTAGTAAATATTACCAATGTCAATTGTTTTAAACAAAATCGGGTTCTCATTTTACTGAACCGAAACCGGCGTGTGTACGACACGGACTTGGCCTTTAGATATTTTTTTTATTTAGTACTTTCCAACATTAAAAATAATATTTACAAAACTTACTCTCATTCGATGCGGTAGATCTGGTACTCTCATTCAATGCGGTAGATCTGGTCTGGTATGATCTGATTCACGAAATATAATATAAATTTTACAGAAGATATAACACTGATTTAAATTATTCCAAACGACAAGAAACAAACAGTTTTAATAAATACTTAATTATTTTAACCTTGAAAATGTAAAACATTATATTAAGAATATTTGCAGGAACCTTTATGCGAAGATACCCATCACAGTATCTGAACCTATAGTTCCGTTTAGAGAAACAATTATAGAACCACCAAAAATAGACATGGCTAATGAAGAAATCGATGCACAGAATTTAGATAAAGGAAACACGACGGAAAAAAGTCCTATAGTAACTGTATATACTAATAATAAACAAAGTAAAATATTAATTAGGGCTAAACCATTACCTATTGAAATAACTAATTTACTTGACAAATCAACAGATTTACTGAAAGTCATATCACAACATATAAAAACATTACATGGTTTATCCAAAAATGACAAAGTAGAAACTAGATTAGATAACTTACATTTAAATGGAACAAAATACGAATTATCAGAAAGAATGTTGAAACTTATTCAAGTATTCAAAGATGAACTTAACAGCATATGTGCTAAATGTGATCCTGAATGGTATGATATTGTAAGTCAAATCTGGTCAGTTGGACCTAGAAATTGTGGACCAAATTTATTATTAAATCGTACAGCAGATTATAATACGAAGTTTTTGCTCCATGAAAAAGAAATTAAGGAAGATCAAAGGTTCGAGTACGAAAGTAGTTTTATAAATGGATTCCAATTAGCAACTTTAGCTGGACCATTGTGTGATGAACCGATGATGGGTGTCGCCTTTTGTGTTGAGGAGTGGACGTTAGATAAAAGTCAAGGAGATGAAGGATCGCATACTTTTGGACCATTGTCAGGTACGTCTTCTGATCTATATGTACTGTTGTTGAATTTGACAATGAGAACTATAATGATATAGTCATGTCTTAAAATATGAGTAAATCACGGTTGTAACAGATTACGCACTAACCCTGTTTTTCAATGTTAATGTTTAAGGTTGGTTGGTCAACGAAGACCACGTGGAAACTAATATAAACACACCATAAGAGAAACAAAATGATTGTAGAATCATTAATATAGTCCAAGACCCGCCTGGGTAAATATCACCGTCTTATATATTTCTCCCGCCACATTAACTTCGTCATCATTGCTTTCCGGAGTAAAAAGTCAGCTTACCAGTGTACCAAGTATCTTATCAAAGCTTATCAAAAACGTAAACCTGTGTCTATTGTAATTAGGGATTGTGTTGAACACTTTTGTGTTTGTGTTGAGACGTCCACTGCTGGTTATAGGCATCACCTACCTATCTTCGTTTCTGTGCCGCCTGTACGTAACGGCTTCTCGAAACCTTCACAACGCCGTTCATCGGTCGCCAGGGGTTGCCCCATGTATTGCACTTTTCGGCGCGTGGTTGCCACTGAGAACCTTTTTCCCCCATTGGCCATCGGTTCTTTGACCTATGCGCTCTGCCCAAATATATTAATGTAATTGAAATGTACAACATTATTAAAATGTTTTTCAGATTTGTTTATAGATGTATGCTTTGTATGAATTATTGTCGTGCAGGTCAAATCATGTCTGCTGTAAAAGATGGGTGCAGGAAGGCCTTCCAAGCGCAGCCACAGCGATTGATGGCGGCTATGTATTCCTGCGACATCGTGGTCGACCAGAAAGTTTTGGGTAAGTACTTCTTAAAACTAGTATTTTTTTTAGGTTTTAGTTACGTGGAGAATAGTGATACTGTTTCTTGAACTGCAAGTTTTACAACGCGAAAGTTGTGGAATGTGCTTGTCAAGGTTTTCAATGGGAACTACATATGTACTACGTATATGTACGTATCTACTACGTATTAGGTATGTTCATGATCTTTTTCTGCTCAAAATAAGATCCCGCAGTTAGCAACATGGCGTCGCGTCGCTCCGAAATAAAAAATTTCGACGATACCAATCTTCCAAGCGGTATCGAATCCGTATTTCTGAGGAGATGCCTTCCTGTCTGTGTTCTACTGCTTGTGAATTATGTTGTGTTCTAAAGAATTGTTCAAAATTATGCCCACTGATATTCAGTACAATCGCGCTGCTCCCCACCAGAATTTATCCTTACACTTTAGAACCTAAATGGTCATGGTTTTTGAGAAACTTTCATCCGTGGATGGTTAGGTTGTGAAATAAGCTCTCTGCCGAGGTTTCTCTAGGAACTACAGTATGGGTTTATTTTAAGAAGGGCGTAACAAGAAAGGGTCGACAAGTATTGCCCTGGTGTAACAAGTACGGTAACAGCCTATCATCAGGCAGGTCACAAGCTTATTTTCCACCTTGGTGTTCTGAAAAAAAAATTAAGGTAAAGTATACACAAACGAAAGATGTAATATAAATACTGATTGTATTACAAATTAATTCTTGTCTTACGCACGCACAATTATTACTCATATCACTACTATTTACATTGCAATTCAACACTAAAAATAAATATGGTTTAATTTTAAATACGTACACATAACTTAAAACTAAGACTAATATACGTATAAATATATTGTAGTAATACACAAATGTTAGTCGCGTGATTATCACATTCTTTTGTGTACATAATTTGAAGTATATAAACTGATACACATTTTTTCCCCTATACAAACTTTGTTTCATTACCATTCCATTCCATATAAATTTGGGTCGTATTGACCTTAATATAATTTCATTTATCGTGGTGGGGACAAATCAAAATTTAATAGTCCAAAATCCTTATTCTAATAGGCATTAATATTTTGAATAATCAGGCAATTATTATAATAAATAAAACGCATTATATCTTAAATATTAAATATAAGTAACTGTAGGGTCCAAGTGTTTTTACTATTAGTTATACCTTATTTAAATAAGGTTATATCAAACAATTAACATTTTTAATTGTAATATAAACTCCTATACTTTACACTAATAAATGCATTTTACTGAGTATTATCAGAAAAACATAATACTGGCGTCAAGAGTAACTCCACACCATTAAAACAAACACTCTTCAATAATTACTTTCATTTCAATAGTTTTGTACAGTCTTGGACTTTAACTCTGCAATAAATAAAATAAACCTTTTTAGTATTAATAACTAAAGCCCTAAACCTATGTAACTAAATTTGAGTCGGTGCGAAACAAACAATTAACGAATTACTTTAGAGA
The DNA here is from genome assembly GCA_946406115.1 of Apoda limacodes. Classification (NCBI taxonomy): domain Eukaryota; kingdom Metazoa; phylum Arthropoda; class Insecta; order Lepidoptera; family Limacodidae; genus Apoda; species Apoda limacodes. The sequence goes on along the minus strand of OX291541.1, from coordinate 38,249,531 downwards.
TACGCGGACGATAAAATGCGCCGACTCAAAATTAGTTATAATAATAATTCTGGGCATTACACACAGCGCCGTCTGGCCCCAAAGTTAGCAAAGCTTGTGTTATGGATACTTTTTTTTTGTAAATACATTCATATCCCAGAACTCAGACTCAAGACAAACACAAATGTTTTATCACATAAATGTTTGTTCATTGCGGGAATCGAACCCACACCCGGGCACACTACCAACTAAGCTGGGAGGGAGTTAATTTAGAGTTAAAAGTAAATATAAACACCAGACAACGCTATGTATGTATATACATATATAAAAAAGTGTATATATATGATTTTTTTTTGTTAATACAAAGGTACATGGGACCCAGACCCAAGAAAAACGCATTTTTTTTTCTGCTGTGCGGGAAACGAACCCATGCATTCAGGCCACTATGATGAGCCACAAAGGGTGACAAACGGAACCTTAGTTACTAAGACTTAAAAGATTTATTTAAATTTTGATTTTCTTTTTCCGTCGATTTAATTACGCTCGGTCTTGGCTATATCAAATTAATTAAATACAAAACGTGTTCATTATTAATTTGAAGTTAAATTAAATCACAAAAAACATCTTCATTATCTTAATAACTACTATACTTTTCACGGGTTCAGTAATACAATTACCCTCAGCTGTTGCCACATAAAGGCACGTTAAAATTACAAATATTTATGTAAGATAATTTTAAATTTTCGAGGTTTTCACTCATTTTAGACAAAGATCGGGTTTTAACGCGACGATATAACGCAAAGTGAACACCCAAAGCACCTATAGTCTAAGGGGATAATTAGAAAATGTGAGGGTAGTGGAAGTAACTGCACCAGCGGCCTGAAGCCAACGCCGCGCACTACAGTCACGCATGCCGTGCAAGGAGATGCAATCCTCATCGAAATGTCAGCACCAAAAAAAGATACGTTTCCGTTACCCGATTATTATCTAAAATAAATATAAATAAGCTCAATTTACAATCAAGTCGCCAGTCTTTATTACGACTACCTTTAAAGCCGAAAAACTTTCATCAAATTAAACATAAGGCTTAGCTTGTGAAAATCTTGTAGTTCTCCAAATCGACAGACGGAAGCGTATACATTACATTAGTTTTATTAGTGCGTTGAATCCAAAGAGACGTAAGTCTTAAGGATTATACTTTTGAGCTAGCCTTTTTGAACCCAACATACCTTTACTTAATTTACATTACAGTCTAATCTATCCAGTGTAAGGATCGCGCTAATTCTAATATCTTATCCCATGGAATAGGGGGGTATTCTGAAGTCGTTCGCCTCACTCTTGCGACTCTTGATCGTCTGTTGTAGTAAGGCCCTGAATAGCTTTGTGTTTGGAATCTGTTGTAAATAGGCTTCTCGGGGTAAGCGTGCGGTTGAGAATAGTCCACTTTGTATCCGTTGGTTGAAGTTTGAACGTTCACGCCGGTATATCTATTTGCATTGTATCCTGTATAGAATGAATGGTTTTATTATAAATGTTTTGGTACATCCCTAATTTATATGTTGAAGTATTATTTTGATGCACTTCTATAATCGGTATGAGAAATTATAAGTTTTATGAAAACCTTGAATGGTTTTGTAAGTGATATTTGTAAATGGTAACGTATCGTTATATAAAATTGTTCTAACAATAGATCGATAGATTTCTCAATATTTTATCGATATCTACTTAATGGTCAATTTTTAATGAAAATAAGATTATTATGAATTGGAAGTCGATATTTCAGTACCTGATTTTTCCACACACTAGCTCATACCTAAAGCAGCACCTTATTCGCACAAATTCAATTACCGCGCAAGTGCCTTAACTTTACAGATTTTTAGAAATAAGAAATTATGCCTATGAACTAAGTTTTATTTTTGGAAAAATAAATCCAACATGTTGGTTCAAAACATATCAAAACTATTAGGATCCATTAAATATTAACTTTTCACAACATTTTAACATTAATAATAGTATTCACTATCCTTTAAGTGTATTGAAAACAGTCGTATGACACTCGTGAGCTCTGCCTAGTACAGACCCGGCTGAATTACGCCCTCGCTCTAGCCTAGCTCACTTGTATCATAATGTACTGTTTCATGACTGATTTAATATATTAATGTATTATATTTTTTTCTATTATAAATTTACAAATATATTACCTGAATGAAATGTAGTGGTGGGTCGAACACACATCATGCCGTATACCCTGATTCCGGGAACTGATGCGTACGTGGGCTGGTCGTGCGACATTGGTCCTTCTGAAACGAGAGAATAACCAATGCATTAGAAACATGTCCTATTCATAGTCATATATGTATAAACATGGTTGAGCGAAGCGATGGCTGATTCATGTGTCATACTCGTGAACGGGTGCCGCCTGTGGGGGCTGGTCTGCTCTTGCAAACTTCTTTGTATTCTTAGTATTTAGTCTTACTTTTTTGTTTTGTTTATTAATACTGTAAGACATTGATTATTTCTTAGTGATGAATACATAAACTGTCTTTTGTTTATATTAGATACTTTCTTATGTTGTGCTTGTGCTTTATATTTCATGTTTTTTTATGTTTGTAATGGAAAGTGTCCTTTTATGATAGGGAGGGCATTTTCCAATATTTTAATTGGACGCTGTAAGAGAAAGGGAGAAAAGAAATGCCCTTGCTGAGTTTCTTGCCGGTTCTTCTCAGTACAAGGTCTCCCGCCCTGTAGACTTACGAACCGATGGCGTAGTGACATTCATAAGTGCTCAATTATTGTAGCCTAATCTGAATAAATTATATTGAATTTGAATTTATGAAACGAGCCAACGACCTGTTGCAGTGGGTGTGGCTTTTTGATGACTTGGTGCTACCAGCAAGTATGACCGACGTGATTTCAATTTTAATAGGAAAATGTCTTGTTCTTGACAAGTAACTTATTAAGATGTTCAAAAAATTACGATACCAATATAAAAAACCGGCCAAGTGCGAGTTGGACTCGCGCACCGAGGGTACCGTACCTACCACCATTTACTTTATTTACAAACACAAACAAAAAAAAGTGTGCTGCCATTCCCAGTATTGACCAAGTACGACGTTGCTTAACTTAAAATATAGTTTCTCATAAACAAATACGTTACTGTTTCTCTTAAAAATAAGCTAGATGGCGCTGTAACGTTAATTTAAGACGGTAGATGACACATTTTTTTTAGAGCCGATATTCAAAGTTGAGCAACGTCGGGCTTGGTCAGTGATTGGGTGGGTGACCGCTTAGCGGCACAATTTTTGTTCTCGTTTGTGTTCGTAAATTACATTAAACCGTGGTACGGAACCCTCAGTGCGCTAGTCTGACTTGCACTTGACCGAAGTTAATAATAGGCGTGTAAATTTACGTATTTATGGCGCTGTACCGGTAATTAAAATAGTAGTGACTTGGGCACGTCTCAAACTTGGCCGGTTTTTAATATTTGTTGTAATACCTTAGAGTTCACACTATTTTTTACTGCAAGTTTGTATGTATAAATGTTTTAACGATAGAGCAAAAATAAAAGTTGTGTTTCCTGAATGGGGACCCAACTTAAATTTTAACTTCTTTAACTTATTATTATTTGTTAGATAATCCCTCGTTATACCACATATTCTGATAAAAATTCAGGCTTCTAACTATTTCGTTCTAAAAGATAGAGCCTTTTAATGGTCGGACAGACGGACAGACAGACAGCGTAGGTTTAGTAACAGGGCCCCCTTGGGTACGGGACCCTAAAAAAGCATAGGACATACATGTCTGTCTGTCTGTTTGTTACCTCGTCACGCTTAAACTGCTGTACCGATTAAGCTGAAATTTGGTATGGAGATTGTTTAAGTCCCGAGAAAGGACATAGACTACTTGAATACGTTTAAGTCGGTTTTTTTTTTCTATAATTGAGAAATTGACGTTAAAATCCTACACTGATAACCGAATTTAGGGCGGAAGGAACCGCGGAAAAATTTGGCTTGGAGAAAGTGTGAGTCTAAGGGAAGAACATAAGGCCACTTGAAAACGTCACGTGTGAGGCGGTGTTTTTTTTCTATAATTGAGGAATTGCCGTTGAAATCTTACACCGATAACCGACTTAAGGGCGGGTAAAAATGTTAAGTATTCCGATAAGAATTATTTATAAGTCACTAGGATTTGTATGTGACGTTCTTCACGAGCGTATTTCCATGGCAAAGGTGTAGTTGGGATTTTTATCAGCTAGACTTGTGCCTCGATAGCTTAATGGTAGAGCACTTATACAGGTTATACGGAATGTAAGGAGTTGCATGTATAAGTCCTGGCTCGAGGTTAATCTCGTGACTGCATCTTTGATATGAAAATATTTAATTTTATATTATATTTTCTTCTAAGACTTTAACCTTCAGGGAATCATAAACGAAGAAAGATTATTTTTATGTATGTACGTATGTTTATATTGTATTTCCTAATTCTATATAGATTTTGTTTATTTGTAAGATTAATGTACTAGGACTTAATAAGTCACTAGGAGTTGCATATTCCAAACTATACTAAGAACTTCAACAGGGGTAATAGAAGTAATATAATAGGATTATTTACTAATAAATTATTGATAGAATCAGGCGTTACTTTGCGGAAATTCGTTATTATGATAAAATATTATTACCTTGCAAATCCGCTAAAAACAATTGAGTAGCACTCACGTGCAGAAGTACACCATCCACATGTGTAGGAGTGCACCTACCTCCCTCCCTCCTTTGCATGAAGATGGCATCGTCCACATAATGAGGGAGGGAGGTAGGTGCACTCCTACACATGTGGATGGTGTACTTCTGCACGTGAGTGCTATTGAATTGTTTTTAGCGGATTTGAAAGGTAATAATATTTTATCATAATAATTTACTAACTCAGGGGTAGAATTTTGGGAAGAAAGTATTTCTTTATATATTTTATGTATAACTGTAAAAACGTGTGCAGTGAAACTTAATATATGTATTACCTAATATATGATTTTCAGGGCAGCGGCAGATGACCAAGTAGTGTGACTTGCCGGTTCTTATGTTCTGCAGTGCTAGCAGCGACCAGTCGCGAGGCGCTCTGCACTCTCGCATTTCTGACACTGCTTCGCAAGTTTTAACTAGGGTCACTGCTTTGCTTGCGTACTGAAATATTAAATAGGCAGATTAGCGGAGGATATTTAAAAGTTTCTATGCATCCATTATTATTAAAAATGAAACTAATCAAACGTCTTCGGCTAATAACTAAGCGGATTTAACCTGTACATTATTTTTTGAATTTAATACACTATTTACACTATTCATTACGTTACTAGGGTTATATTTGAATATTTCCAAATACTATTTTTTTTTTCTACATGTATTTACCACAGTAACTACAGATTGCGAGCTTTCAAATATATATCGACTAACATCCGTTCTTGAAAAAATAATAAAAATATTTTTACCTTCCATCCTCGAACATTAGCTATTTCTGTCGACAACTTGTTCCTTTATATATGAATAGTACTTACTTTTTTCTTAGAATCTGTGGTTAGTCTCGTGGTATGAAGGTCGTCGGCGTTGAGGCTCGCAGAGCATGGGTCGCGGTACCGAGACGGGCACGCGCACAAAGGCTGCGTATAGTTGAGCCGCACATACACTGCGTTACACACCTGCAACGTGATATCGAACCGTCCTTAGTACTCAGCAATGAATTTTTATAAAATATTTCAAGAAAATTTGTTGTATTTGTATTGGTTTGCAGTTAGAACACACATTTTAAGTGTAGCTTAGCGCTGAATTGTTACGTTGAACAGTACTAAGTACTCACCAATGGATTTTTATTGGATATTTTAAAGAAATGGATAATATTGGTTTGCAATTGGGACACAAATTCTAACTTAACCCTACGCAACATAGGTATATGGTAGCAAGGTTAGGCACATTAGACAGGCCTAAAGCACTAAAGCAATGGATGTCTTGCGGATGTCTGCGGCTTCACCCGGGACTCTCGATTAGGATTAAATAAATGTCCTTCTCATATAAACTATGTGAAATATATTTACTCATTTATTAAGGACTTATTTTTAAATGTACATGAAAAAACTTATCACCCGTCAATTTATTTATATAAATTAAATATTTTTACATCAAAATAATTATTGTTATGCAAAAAAAGCAAATCTTTAACAAAACTAGTACTAGAAATAATCCAAAAATATGAATCTATACTATATTATATATATTTTTTTTAATGCGCGACAAAAAAGTTGTCCAATGTACAAAAATATTATTTTCATATAAAAAATACTGATTGCACAACAAATTAACCAGAGCGTACAAACGTAATACTCAAACTTAACAAAAAAATTATAATTTTTGCAACATGTTTTCCATTAAGCATCTCAAAACTCGCTCAACATATGTGTCTTAAAATTTCCGAAAACGCTCACCAAAATGAATAATTACTATAGCAAAGTATTGCTATTTATATAGCAAATAACGCGCGCTTCCTATCACTTTGTCGCCGAGTGCCTACCTCTAGCGATACCTCAGAATTCGGTAAATTTTTAAAAAAACATTGGAACAGTTTGCACTGACAAGTCTCGCTGAGAAATTTCGATCAGGGTGCTCGCAACATTTATTACGTTGAAAAACACTATTTTCTATACGGTGTTAACTGCTGTATAAAAGAACTTTATAAAATTATTTATTATTATTATTATTATTAATTTTTTATTATAATTATATGAACGTATGACAGCTCAGCTCCCTGGATAATCCTGCTAGTAGTGATATGCTTGTCTCAAAGGTTAAGCTACGTATGTCTTAGTGCAAGCCGTATTAAGGCGATACCGCGAATCCATACTAATATTATAAATGCGAAAGTTACTCTGTCTGTCTGTTACCTCTTCAAGCTTAAACCGCTGAACTGATGAAGATGAAATTTGGCATGGAGATAGTTTGAGTCCCGAGGAAGGACATAGGCTACTTGACAACTTCAAGTGTGAGTCGGTTTTTTTTCTATAATTGCGTGGTTGCCATTGAAATTTTACACCGATTTTTTCGAATTTGGAGCGGATGGAATCTCCGGCAAAATTTGGCATGGAGATAGTTCTAGTCCCGGGGAAGGACAAAGGCTACTTGTAAACGTTAGGTGTGAGTTGGTTTCTTTTCTATAATTGAGGAATTGCTGTTGAAATCCTACAATGATAACCGCATTTAAGGCGGATGAAACCGCAGGAAAAAACTAGTGGCTTAATATATCAGTTTTTTTAGTCAGTTGTAGCGAATAATTAGATTATTATGACAAGATAAAATGGTATTTCACATAAATAAATTGCCTTGTACGTTAAAATAATAGAAGCTATGTTTTCACAAAATTGAATTACAAAGTTTATTGTGCGCTAGTTATTAGTAGATATGCATTCATAAAATATCTCTGCTTTTCAATTAATAGCGATGCGTAACGAACTCAAATTGTTGCCAAAATAATAATATTTTGAGGTAACTATTTTGCTGTGCAATCAGTATTTTTGATTAGGATTGGGAATTTTACTATATAAAAAAGTAATTTTTTTTTTGATTTACAGTTAAAAACTAGCCTTTATTAAGGGACCACCTTTTGCAAAATGATTGTATTAACTTAGAAACCTTTGTACGCGAGCGTAACCCACTAAAGTTTCATCGCATTCAGGTGAATGGTTTGAGATAGAGGAATGCGGGACAAACTAAGAAACGTAAATTCTGTAATAGGTAATCTGAATAAGTAATGGATTATATTAGTTTGCAATTCGAACACGAATTGTTATTGTTACATCGAACGGTCCTAATGCAATGAATGATTAACAGCTAGATATTGTCGTTCACCGTAGAGTGCTCGCGCTATGAGCATTTTGCCGCCCGCGGCGACAACGCCATTATTTCTTGGACACAGTACATTTGTCAAGGTCAAGCGTCCTATTAGTTACCCCCCCCCCCCTTAAATTTTACTTACCTATATAATTGTTAAATGTAGTTGAGTGATTTCCCAAAACCTTATACTCTCGTTATTCTAAATTTGTCACCCAATTCCGATTCCGACGATTATTAGGTAACTTTGCATTTAGACATTAAAATACTAAAGCCCGCTAATATAGCCAACAACAACGTCGAGATATTTTTCAGATTTCAAAGTATCCATAATAAAAACACAAAATGTCTGGTTATCTGTGGAATTTGCAATTCAGCTCGGCACAAATCCACTTTGTGAATCTATGACAAACCGTAATAAAACTTATGTACACTATACTATCTGCTATTTGTAGGCGTGATTAGGTAAAAAAAATTAACCGAATCAAACAAACGTGTAATTTTTTTTCTTTTCAAGAATAAAAGAGTACGTACTTGTTGAATAGCACATTCGGGAAGTAGGTAAATGTGCTGATTATGTGGATAGTAATGATACTTCGTTGGTTTCGCCAACACAGAAGTTGACCCCGCTGGCAACGGCACTGTCTGAAAGGAAAATAATGGAAAATGATTAATGGTTACATTCCCCAGATGGATCAAACAGATACGAAAATACGCCATAGTATGTAACACATAAGGTTAATAATATAGAAATATGTGACGTGAATGTTTTCGAAGTTGGAAGAACTTGTACGACTTACGAACTACAATGAGCAATCATGAGAAATTCTTTGACCTCGACATGTACAAAACGACAGTTTCCAAGAGTTTCTGTGTCATATTTGTACTTATCTGCTCTCTTATTGATCTCGACATTCTTTAGGTTAAATTCAAAGCACTATACAGATTCTTGTACTGAGTCTAGGAGTAATTAAACTCCATTCATTTTTGCTCTGCTTTCACTCTCATAAAATAAAAAATGATGACGGATTCGGCTTTCTTTTGCCAAAAAAAGTTTTTTGATCCATGTCAAAGATTAAATGTTAGCACGTAAGAATCATTTAGTTCCATAAATTCGTTTAGAATATTGTCTGAAACTGGTGTGGCAGAAAGTCATTCGTGCGCGATGGTTTTACAATGATGCGTCATGGTCATGCACTTTTCAATTTTGCTGTGATCGTTGTTGGATCGGTCATTAAACCTGATACAATTGTAACTTTGTTAATCACAAATTATCTAACTCGCCAACTAGTTATTATATGTTACTAGGCTTTGCCAGCGGCTCCGCCCGCCCTAAATTTGGTTATCGGCATAAGATTCTTCCGGACACTTCTTATACTAAAGAAGTTTGTTATTGAAAGCTATAGCTGCAACTTTAGTTTGTTAAATTAGTTACACCTGAGGAAACTTTTGAATTTTACGGGATGAAGAGTAGCCAATGTCCTAAACATCCAAACTTTCGCATTTGAAGTTAATTTATAAGCTTTTGACAGCGGCTCCGCCCGCCCTAAATTCGGCTATCGGCATGAAATACCTTTAATTAACTCCAATTAATTAATGAGTCATACTAATGAATTGCTAGAGCATGCTATAGGTGCAGCAATAGTTCGTTTAACTCTGTAATAGTTATTCTCGCAGGAACTTTTGAATTGTAAGGGGTAAAAAGTAGCCTATATGCTATTCCAGGACCTAACCTATATGTATGCTAAGTTTTATCCCGATCTGTCCACCAGTGTTTAAAGCGTGATTGAGTAACAAACATCCATCCAGACATACAAACTTTCATATTATATAATAATTAATATTTATTAATTTAGTTATTTCTACAAATGTATATATTATTATATTTCATATTGTTAGGTTTTACTTTTTATCTAATATTTATTCAGCACATATTACTTAAATTTTCTATAAAGTGTCATCTACCAAAATGTTGCCCGAAAAAGATCGCTTATTAGCGATAAGACGACCAATTTTTTATCTTTTTGCTTATTTTAATAATGTGTTCTTTGTTTATGTGCAATAAAGTATATTATTATTAATAATAATCATAATCTGATAATAATATTAAAAAAAAAACCTACAGGAACGATCTACCACAGAATTATGAACTTGCAAATGTATCTGGTTATATATTTGGTTATATCATTGGTAATATCATTCCCTCTTTGCTTTGTTTTAAAGCTGTTGTATTTTAAACCTGTCAAAAAACCAGTTTAGCTGATACAGAACCCAGTTCTTATAATGTAGTTTGTTTTGGCTATAATTACAATGTTCACCTGCTGTGTGTTTGAGCTGATACAAATCGACTCCAATCAGTTCGCTCGTCTGCTCTAGTGACCTCTACCTATATTTTACATCAGATGCCTGTTCACAACAAAGCCTCTTTGTGTTATCGATGTAGACGTCCACAGTATCTTTCTTTTTGTGCTGATTCGCTTTAAAGTGTCTAAACGTCTCAAAGCTTGGTATTAATAAATACCTGCTTGAAAGCTGCTTGCTGCCTTTTTTTCTTATCTTAATTACAGTAGTTTCAGATTTTATATCCTCTACTGCCAAGAAATAGTAAATTGTGTATTAAGAGTGGTAAGGAAAAAATTACTAAAGAGTCTATTTAGAAGACTAAGGCTAACGGCCGAATACGGTACGGTAAGGTACGGTAAGGTGGCAAACAAGCTTACGTTCCGCCTGATGGTAAGCGGTCACCGTAGCCTATGGACGCTTGCAACACCAGGGGTATCACTCGCGCGTTGCTGACCCTTCAGAAATCTAATAACTTCTTTCTTGAAGAACTCCATACTGTAGTCCTTGGAGAAAACCTTGGTAGGGAGGTCATTCCACAACTTAAGCGTTTGCGGGAGGAAGTTTCTCTGAGACCGCACTGTACGCAACCATTTAGGTTCTAAAGTGTGAGAATGCATTCCCTGCGGGTCGCGAGCGGTGCGATGGTAGAAAGTAGCCGTGCGCATAATTTCGAACAATTCCTCAAAACACAACCCATTGTACAAGCGGTAGAACACACACCGTGTTACATAAAAGTTTTTTTATCACATTTGCGAGTAAATAAGTGAAAATATAAGGTGAATAAATAAATTAACTTACCAAAACACAATTAAAATGGCGGAAATAGAAGTAAAAAAACCACGCCATGACTAGATATCTAGAGAGTTTATGAATAAAAAAGTTTTGGCTGAAGTTAAAACTTGTAATTGTTCGCTTGTAGTATCCGCGTAGTTCATATTTTGCACAGACAGTTTTTATACATAACTGATACAATAGGCACGTCATTACAGCCCCTCAGTTCTATAAACGTTCGAATTGCTTTGAGAAAAGTAAAATTTTCAAAAAAAGCCTGTAGGAGTAGTTAAGGTCTTAGCACCCGCTGTACCTGCACGTAATGACACTGTTTACGAGTAAGTGTGATAAAATACAATTTAAATCTTTGTTGCACTGGCACATCAAACGTATTGTTAGATTATTCTGCTCTTTCCTTTACTTTTTATAGTTCTCAACAACTTGCAACTTAGTTGTTCCTGAGTATTTTCATTTTACCACTCATTATTTTAGAGCTGAAGACTTTGACTTATAGGGTATATATGAAGCCATCAGATGTACTGTACTCAAAAGCAGTGTTCTGGCTACTCACTACCTGTCACGGAGCACTAAAGTGGTTCGTTGTCAGAAGAGGCTGACATTATGATGTGACTTTGCAAATCAGCCACTGGTACATCCTATGTTTTTTTTAATAGTTACATGATGATAGATATTTTTTTAGAAATAGTAACTGCTGAGCTTTGATGGATGCCGAGTTATATTCCAACCTTTCTTAGTAGGAAACAACATTATAAACGGGTAGTAGAAAAATAATCACATTTGAAGATTGAAAACAACTTCCCAATATTTACTTTAATAATCTAAATCTAAATACATATATGGAATCACTTGATTTGTCCAAATACATCCATTCAAATAGGACTAACCAACACTCGTCCAATAATTGTAAAATACAAACACAAAAATCTTTGTAGCCGTTACGCTGATACTTTCACTAGATATTGTAAACTCACTGAGGCCTTTGATTAACTTTTGCTTTTCGAATCTGGTTAATTCCTATGGAGAAATCTACTTGTTTGTATTAGATTTTCGTCTACAATGTTTTATTTTTCTTTTTGCTACTATTATGCAACTGTCTCGGTCGTCGCTTGAATTTAATCCGTCACTAATTGCAGTAGCTTCCACAATAAATATTTTACTATCAGTACAACAAATTTGCTCACCAATAACAGACACAGCATTTCCCTCAAAACACAGTTCAGTTTAAACATATTTGAGTTTAAGGTTAACATTGCTCATAGAGTCACTGTTCTTTATAGCCGCGTGTACCGTTTTGATTTCGTTTATGATAACAGATTTTAACGTTGTGACTGAGAAGAGGGCTTTTCAAGACTGAATCCTCCGTATCATAACATTTTAAAAGAAATACACCGGATGTCACGTTTGAGTTGAATGATCGCATAGACCACTGAGTTTGAAAAGGACACAAAATTTGTGACGAGGTAGTTGCTGCGGAAGAAGTTCATAACTTTTTTATTCGGCACGTAAAGTATTATAATACGGTGGTAAAAGTATAAACCACAAGCTAAATTGATATGTTAACTGACTGAGATGTGTTATTAATAGAATATAGAAGCTAGAATAGAATAAAGAAGAGTTGAACGATCGCATAGACCACTGGGTTTGAAAAGGACACAAAATTTGTGGCGAGGTGCGGAAGAAGTTCATGACTTTTTAGGGTAGGTTTTGTAATTTCCAGACAAAAAATGTTGAAATTAATAAAATTTAGTATTTACGCATTTTAATAAACAGTTTTTTAATTCGAACAATTTTTTTTTTCTCCGTGTAAGTAGTTTTATTTAATACGTCATAAATCGTAAACCGCAATTTCAATCAACTCATATATAAAAATATTTTTGTTTGTGTTTGTAGATTACATAAATAGTGGTAGGTACGGAACCCTCGGTGCGCGAGTCCAACTCGCACTTGGCCGGTTTTTTATTAGGCATGTAAAGTATAATAACACGGAGGTAAAGTATAAAGCGCGAGCTAAATTAATATGTTGACTGACTGACAAACTGTAATCAATAGAATTTAGAAGCTGTTTTAGCAGTTTTGTTGAATAATCGATATGAATGTTTTAAAGATAAACGACAAGAGATAAAGATGACAAAATAGCTGAAAAATGGTCACTTTTAGCAAACGCTATACTGTTAAACGCTATAATGTCCACTTAGGCCGAGTCCGCACCGGCCGATGGCTTACTTAGCGCCTAGAGATTAGATACACCCCTGGTAAGTCACTAGGATGGGTACTTGGTGACTTGCTTATCGCTTTGCTGGGCGTCCAGCCAAGCACCTAGCGAAGCGCTAAGCTTACCGCCCAGCTAGTCGCCTGACATGTAGCTAGTTTACAATTGTCTTTGAACATGTAACCAGGCAACCTCTAGGCGCTAAGTTAGCCACTGGCCGGTGCGGACGCGGCCTTATACAAACAAACCGAAACCAATACATAACATTTGAATTGTATTAAATTCTAACCAATAATTTATTTACAGTACATTGGCTTACAATTCCGTTAGTTATAGAACCACAAGTTCAATGTTAGGGCGAGACGTTAAGATCAGACGATATGTTTGCCTTATAAGGAGATCTTCAGCTTGCAATCTGATGATCTTCAACTTCGTGATGCAAACTTTATTATGAATTGATAGCACTAACTGATTGAACGGTTATTGACTTTTGATATTGAGTTTTTAGAACTTTGCAAAACTACGTCGTTAATTGATAATATAAACACTACATTTATGTTATTCTAAATACGACAAGAATTCTAGAAAGTCTTAACGGATATAAAAAACTGCCAAATACGAGTCGGACTCGCGCACCAAGGGTTCCGTACCATTATCTATAAAAACGGCAAAAAAATCACGTTTGTTGTATCGGAGCCCCCCTTTAATATTAGTTTTATTTTAATTTAATTATTTATTTTTAAAGTTTTTATATAACTTAATATGCTGTGAATATTTGAAGCGTCTACCTGTTGGCGTTATCAATATCATATCATATCAAAACGAGCAAAAAAATCACGTTTGATGTATGGGAGCCCCCTTAAATATTTATTTCATTCTATTTTTAGTATTTGTCGCTATAGCGGCAACAGAAATACATCTTCCGTGAAAATTTAAACTCTCTCGGTTCATTAGATACAGCCTGGTGACAGAAGAACGGACGGACAGCGGAGTCTTAATAATAGGGTTCAGCTAATTACACTGTGGGTACGAAATCCTAATAAAAAAATACTAATCTAGATTATAAACTTTCGCTTACAAATGTACCTAAGATATACTCCTAAACTCTAGTTCTTAGTGAGAAACGATTTAGAGAATAACTTAATTCAAATATTATGTTTTGCATTATTGTATATAAGTCAAAGTTGTTCATCTGTGTTTCTCCAATGAATTAGTAAAAAAAAAATTAAGAGGATACGATTCGCGGCGCCTCGCAACGTGTTTCATACAAACAAATTTCCTTCTGGGTTTAGACATTTACTAAACAAATACTGTGAAATTTTATAGACATGATCTCAAGCCGAATATCTTCTTGTCTGTGATTTTACAAAATCCTACAAAAAGTTCTTATTAACTTTCAAACTGAATGAGAGGATCTGTTTGAAACACTAGAATCCAACATAGCTTTTAACCTTTATAATTTATCAGAAAATTGGCACACTGCAGCTATTTAATCCTAGAGCACGTCTACAAAAGTTCATGGTGTTTGATTTGTAAGTGTCAAAATCGTTTGTACGAAGAAAGACGCGAGACGCCGCGAATTGTATTCCCTTAAGCTATAAATCTAAATTAAAATATAAAGTATAAAAAAGATAAATAATTTTTTTTTGGGTCTTACACACAGTACGCAAACTAAGCGAATCTTGTGCTATGGATACAAATACATATATGTACTTTTTTTTTGTAGATACATACATATTGTACATAGAAAACACCCAGTCTCAAGACAAACACAAATAATAAATGTGTGGCTTGTGCGGGAATCGAATCGGCCATTGTCCACACGCGGTCCCAGTGCAGATAATGGACTTCACATACGTCTTTTTAGTTCTTTTGACGTATGCAGGTTTCCTCACGATGTTTTCTTTCACCGAAAAGCCAGTGGTGTAAATAATCAATGTACATGAAAAATTAAGAAAAAGATTATTGGTGCACGTCAGGTCTCGAACGTTCGCCACTCAGGACACAAGGTGAAATAGAAACAGAAGTATTACAAAAAATCAGCCGGCTGTTATAGAAAACAGAATATGTTTTCGTATTTATTTGAATAAATAACTTAATTAAATGAATGAAATTTAACGTTAACTAGTTTCATGCAGAATAATCTGAGCTCTTAGGAGGAAAAGTGTTAAACTATTAACGTTTGCTACCTTAGTAGTTTAAAAAAAGGGTAAGTTGGATGCGTTGGATGCCAATATCTTGAAACTAACATTATCCCACGACTTCGTCCGCTTTTGAAAATGAAAAGAAAGCATTTACGCTACGAAAATTTCTGATTCTAATACAAATTTCGGCCCTTACGGGATGATTTTTACAAAAACGATGAAACACGTCAAACTTAATTGTAAGGCTATAGGCGCACAACTAATAAAAATGACGGTTTTTCTCACAAACTTACAACTCCTATTGTGCGGGATGAATTTCGCAAAATCCTTTCTTGGTGGTGGAACCTTACTATATACAAGAAACCTACATATCGAATTTCAAGTTTCTGGAGCCGATTTGGGCCGTGCGTTGATATGTCATTGAATCAGTCAGTCAGTTTCTTCATATACAGATAGGTATTTTAAGTATTTGATCAGTGTAGTAGATACTTTTGTAAGTAAGTACCTATTTATCAAAATTGCGGAAGTAATTATTTTTCCGTTAATCTATATAATGATAGCAAATGCAATAAAGCTATAAACCACGAGATATTACGTTTCCAAGAATAATATTAACAATCATACTCGTAATTTGAATTATTTTTTATGGAAGTAACAGCTCAAATCCTAATTGAGCCTCAGTCTTTTAATAACAATTTTAATACTACTATAAACCTAGCTATGTTTTCTGTTAGTTTTGAATTCGGGTTTCCGCTCAAAATGGCCGCCTTTCGCCAATATCCGAATTAAAACTCACAGACATGTTCTGCAAACAATACTTGTACATGACTAGTAAGTATTTTGCATTTTTCACTTTTTCAAAAAAGCTTTGTATGAAGAAGAAATAAACAATATCTAGTGGCGGCGCTAGTGTGCGTTATATGGGGCCTTAAGGTCGTTATGAACATGTATTTATAAAACATTTGCTATTCTTTTTAAACATTTATTTTTCGATATTTTCGCGTTAAAAATAGGAATTTCACTTGTCACTTTTTTGAGCACTCGATGTTGTATTTTTTCATCTCGCTTCCTCAGTCATGCATTGGCACACTCTTAACTTTTGTTTCTATATATTCTGAGCATCATGCCTAACGGGTCCCATGTAGTTCGTCTTTCTATCACCGGGCTGTATCCAATAATATTAAGCTGAAAGCTCAGGTGTCAAGTATCGTTTAAAAGTGAGCCTAGCCATATATTAATTGTTACCCACATTAATTATTCAGCGGAACTCTGTATTAAGAATGCGATATAGGCCAGAAAGCTAATTTCTGTAATACGAACGATACCCATGCAAATGTACTAAACACAATGTCATATAGGTTATTACTGCTACACTACTAGAGATTTATATTTGTTATATACGTCTTAAGTAATTTAAAACATAATTGAACACTGAATTTTTGCACGGGATTAAAGTATTTATCGTTTTGTAGTCACATTGTTTGACTTTTCACAACAACTTATAGTCAATGCACTAGATGATAACCAATTCTAATTTTTGAATAAACTTTCATAACAGCCAAACGCAAAACACGCTTTAAAAAATTGCACAAGTTTTTAAACAATGCTCAATTCCAGATTCTTTTTAGTATTATATACAATTACTAGAAATCATTCAATAAGGGAATGCACTAGACTAGACAAAAGGCAGTTTTACCAATTACCTATATTTTTCTCAATTCTTCAGATGCTATAGTTTTCTACAAAATTTGCACAAAAACGGATTATTTACGCCTATATCATTGTCCTAACTGAGTTTTATGCTTTGCTTTCATGATGTCAAATACGAAACCTAGTAATCGAACGATGAAATGTTTTAATCAACGATAGAATCGATGCAGATTCTCAGGCGTACTAGTATGTATTCTACTGGCATATTTACGTGTTGTACATGCTTCAAATAAAATGAATCAGTAATACATCCGAATAAGAGCGATTTTTATTTACTACTATGTAAATTATCATAATATCGTATGTTTTATGATTTGATTCGGGAACGACAATTTAATTAAATGACAGTGCAAACGCAGGCAGGTTAAGGGAATGATAATCGGATTTGGATACTACGTTTAACGGCAAAGTGCGAAAGAAAGTTGTTTAATTTTCAATAAGTTGCTTATTTTTGTGCCTGTCAATGAAAGTAACAAATCAATCTAAGCCTTGTATCAAAAGTGACAAGGCTTGAATTGGTTTGTCGTTGTGTTACCTACATACATTAGTTATATTCAATTTATATTTCCGTCCTTATTGTATCTTTCCTGTTATTGTCAGAACAATAACTTTAAATTAATTTTGGACAGTATTATTTTTAATGGAAGAAAAAATATTGCCAATCTATTTTCATATATATATGCATATATTTGCCTCAGTTTTCCGACAAGTACTGAGTACAAAATGACGCATTCTTACCAGAGACAGGAAGCCAGTTAAGCTTTCGTTCCGAGGGTAGAAAAGCCATTTTGTACTCGGTACGAATGATACATTTGTTGTATACTACCTGAAAGTCCAATCCTAATTCATCATAAGAATCACTTCAAAAAAAATTATAATCTTTTTCCTTTTCGTAATATAAGATTGGTAAATAACGACATTGCCTATGTTGTTATTTAAAAA
This sequence comes from Apoda limacodes, assembly GCA_946406115.1. Lineage (NCBI taxonomy): Eukaryota > Metazoa > Arthropoda > Insecta > Lepidoptera > Limacodidae > Apoda > Apoda limacodes. The sequence continues at coordinate 38,231,550 of OX291541.1, read as the reverse complement.
AATGTTAAATTAGTCTTTATTCGTAGTTGTTTGTTCGAAGTTGCTTAAACGCTTAGCAGAAATCAATGCCTATGGATAATTTTACTATAAAGCTCTACGTCCATGCTATGTTATTGACCAAAAAAGAAAAAATCACGAAAATCTACGTTTATCAAAAAATTAAACAAATAAACCACATAATAAAGACAACTGTATGCTTATTATCTTCAACGTCAAACTTAAGAGGAAACGATTCGCGGCACCTCGCAGCGTGTTCCATACAGACGAATTTCCTACTTGTTTTGGACATATCCCTACTAATCAATTACTATAAAATTTGTAGGCATGGTTTTCCAAAATCTAAAAAAAAGTTTTTAATAACTTTTAATCTTATTCGAGATCATTTGTATGAAAAACGAGTATACTGCATATCTTTTAAACTTTATAATTTAATAGAAAACTAGCACACTACAGATCTAGGTATCTCACGGCTTTAAAATTTCATGGTGTTTGATTTGTAAGTGTTAAAAATAAGTGTGATATCCGTCTGTATGAAGCGCGCTGCTAGACGCCGCGAATCGTATTCTCTTAAGGCTAAGTACTTATGCAATTAACCAAAAATACATGTATCTATCTATATGTTATGGGAAACTAAGTGAAACAAGACCGTGCGACTACGCGGAAGATAAATTTAAGTACTTAGGGTTTTTTTAACAACGCCATCTTTTGTCAAGTAGCTTTAGTGTTGCTGTGTCAGTAAAGATAATAGTAATACTACTCACCAATAGATGTCAGGAAGAGTCAAATTTTTCAGTTTATCATTGCCTGAAAACAAGAATAAAACGACGTTTTCTAAAAATGAAACCTAGCTAGATCGATTTATCGCCCTTGAAACCCCCTGCTTGCTAAATAATATGAAAATAATTCGAGCTGTTTCTGAGATTCAGATTATATATACATTTATACAATAATTGCTCATTTAAATGTCTTAGATAATTTAAATCCGCGTGGATTTAAATGTCTTAGATAATGTTTTTACTATAACAAGCATAACGATAAGTAGGATCCATAAAATATCAAATTCTATCTATTTATATGCTCATCTTGTACTGATAATAATTAATTGCCATAGAGAAATGACCTAAACAATCTAGAAACTAGTTATTCTATAAATAGTATAGTACTCTACGACGACCGTAACATCTTGATACTGTGTAATGTGTAATTATACAACACGTCCCGCCCCTTTGCGTTATTAGAACTGTTGATTGCATATTGTTCCTCATCAACACGCATCAGTTTTTCCCGCAATTAGATGTGAACTAGTTCCAAGACGAATTATTTATTATGATAATATTTGACATATACACGTTAATGTATGTATTAATACAAACATTGTTATGCATTCGAGCATACAAAAACTAAGGGTCGTATAATGTTATTATGTTACTTATATTTAGACTGGCTAATTTCTGTGAATTGGTCCACGAGGACTTTTGAAATAGAAAGCTCTTAATTGTTTATGGTTTTACGAAATACATTTGCTTTTACCTCAAAAATATCGGAATTCTCATTCAAATTTTCATCCTGTATGGTTGGGGTGTGTAACAGTAATAACAGTCAGTCAGATATTTAAATGGACTAGCTAGTTCCCCGTGGTGTTAGCTGAAACCTATATAACCTTCCGACCCCTATTTTAACCCCATCAGGTGACGATTTTCCAAAAATGCTATAACACGTTTCCGTTACTTCGAACTATAAGCCTATTTACCAATTATCAGGGTTTTGTTTACAATATATATATTTGTTTAGAATATATAACCGAATATGTACAAATTTGTACCTTCTATATTTTACCGCTTAGGTGATTATTTAAATTATTATTATTTACCCGTTATCCTTAATTTTACCCAAAAGGCCAAGTCTAATTTTCATAGATTAAACTAAAAAATGACAGATTTTCATGAATGAATGAATTCGGATTTAATAATAGCGTACAGTATTTATTTATTTACTAAACACTTTTTGTACACGGGAACAAGAAATCAAATCAGGCTTATCACATTATGCGATTTCTTTCAGTGAATATAACTATGTGCCACAATATATTTGTATGAAAGCGGTATTAATTATAATATATATTTCCTTTATTACCACAACTCGGTTGCTAATTTTCAAAAAAAAACTTTTTTGTATCGGAAGCGGAGGACCGGCTGTGCTCGTTGCTGGCATTGCACACGTGAGTTTGACGACTGACAAAGTTCTTAAGTAATATCCCACAGAAGAACTAGATAATTTTGGAGACTTTAACGCCTACTACAAGTCTGTGCTTTAATCGCAAAGAAAACCTGTAAAACTAAAGTATCACAATTCCAGGACTCATCCCTTGCCATCTTCAAGAGCATTAGGCTCCTTGGTGTTGATATCTCCAACGATATTCAGTTCCAAGATCATTTGCAAGATAAGGTTCCCCAAAACACCAAAAAAACGTACCCAACAGAACAAAGCAGTGCTTCACATCCAGTCAAAGGTTGCTACTTTACAAGAAGCAAGTTCGGCCCCATATGGAGTACTGCTGTCAACTCTGGGTGGGTGCACCTGGATACTAGCTTGGCACTTTTGACTTGGTTCGACGGGCTGAGAGAATCGTTGACGATCCCAAACACACTAGCCGTATCGAGAGACTCTTCCTACATGAGTTTGTTCTTCTTGTACAATGTTTTACCCATTGTACAAGCAGTGCATTGTGGAATGCTTGTACTATGGTTTGTGTTCTGAGGTCTACTGATACTAATGATATATAACGGATTTTCAGTTGAATAAAGCAACACACAAAAACGCCATCGTCGTGACCGACCCGCACTTTGAACCCTAATTTGATATTACTAGATCGTGCTTGTATCATAGTTATATTCCCAGTAAATAAATAAATTATGAGCCGCTTTTAATAACCTTTATCGCGGTATATAGCTAAATTCCTAAGGATATAACTATATCACGGCTTTAACCATCTTATTGCGATGTATATATATATATAAAACCTACCTTCTACTACTAGGTAGGTTCATGTACGAGGAGGAAAATATTGTTATAATGAAAAGATACGTAGCGGTAGAGGCAAGTATTTGTTAACACTTTTATTGTTTTATTGTAATTATTTATTATTGTAATGGTTAATATTTTTATTTATTTATTTTTATATTTTTCACCACTTCTTGACTTTCCAAATTATTAATGATTGACTCATATTTTTTGTACTTATACCAATAATAAGCTTTTCCCCGCGGCACCTTTCGCACAAAATCGATTCGATTTACCGCATGGGTTTTCTACGACACTCCTTGATTGTAATATTGCATGGAAGTTTTTATGGCAAGTTATAGCTTAGTTCGTCCATGTGGAATTTGGTAATAGTTGATCATGCGGGATGTTTTTAATTTTTTTGCATGTCTGCCGGACTATGTCCTTCTTCGTCTCTTTAACTATCCTTGTGCTAAATTTGTTGAAATGTAAAGAAAGGACAAAAAAACAAACTTCCTTTCCCATTTATAATATAAGTGTGGATAAGGAATGCATATATACTTAAGTCTCTTGTCAACTAATAATACACATTTGTTGCGACTATCCAAAGGTCAGTGACCCCAAGATACTTTTATTTGTTTTGGAAACGATCAAGATGTAGCGGTTAGCACGCACAGCACGTTCGTCGCCCGTGACCAACCTCAACATGTGTTCAGGACTGACATGATCAAACGCTTGTCTAGTTACTTCCGACATGTCCTGATTTATTGCTTAATAGTTCATGCCTGCGGCTTTGCCCGCGAAGAATTTGGATTAGGCTAATATATTTTTGTTTTTACCGAAGACCGAGGAATATACGTGAAGTATTCTAGTTTATTTTTCGAGGACTATCGCCGGGCCTACGCAGGGGCACAGGCCTCTCCTTGGGCCATAGTCCACCGTGCTGAGTTTTCGAGGTAGTGACCACTTAACTGTCGAAAGTTTTTAAGCCGCCCATAAGGCCCCTTGCTTGGCTTAACGACAACTTTTATTGGACAATTGCAAGAACCGTGCCCCCCGAAGCAAGCAATACAAACAAGACTTCTACGAAAGCAATTAATTAGGCAAAATTTAGTCGCTGTGCCGACCTTAATGTAGCAATCGAAGCTTTCAATAACTGTGTCTCCGTGGCGCAGTAATTGTGCTTCGAATAGCGCAGTCCCAGGTCATGAATTCATTTCCCGGTAAGGGCAACAAATCATTATAACAAGTGCATTGTGAAAGGTGTCGTGAGTGGTTTGTGCCCGATAAAATGCGATAGACTTATCCCTATCACGTTCAGGACGGAATACAATCGGTAAAAGATGGATATTATTGCCCCAACAGTTCGATCTATCTCTATGATGACAATTTGGCAGCTTTAGAACAAAAGTGACTAAGAATTAGACTCTATGGCGGGTAAGTGTTGTAATTATAATTATTTTCTATAATCCGGTTGTGCAAAAATATATTTTGATTTATTTACATCAAACGATGTGAATAAATCAAAGCTGTTGTCATATAATGATAGTTATTGAGCCAAGCCAGAGGCCTTATGGGCGGCGAAAAAAACTCTGACAGCCAATTGGCCAGTAACTCGACAAACTTCCGCCAATTCACACTTGGCCAGCGAGCTGGGTTATGGCCTAAGCCTTTATCTCGAAAAAGAGACCTGTGCCCCTGCAGTGGCGCGTATAAAAGGCCGGACATAAAACGAAACACGAGAGAAGTAGTTACCTATACTAATATGAAAATATTAATAATTTTCTTTATTTTTTTGTATATATAATTTTCTGCTATCAGTTATATTCATCTTCATAATCTAACTTAACCCACGCTGCCTGCTACAGTTGACAGGATAGCGGTTTAGTTGTTAACTGTCAACCTGCAGGGTATAATTTCCCGATCAGAACCTATCTACTGTGTTGCAAAGTAATACAGAACCTGCTTAGTTGTTAAATGGCACAGGAAACTGAGTTTATATTCAAATTACATAGTAAATAAAAAAACCGGAGTCGGACTCGAGCACGAAGGGTTCCGTACCATTGTCTATAAAAACGTCAAAAAAATCACGTTTGTTGTATGGGAGCCCCCTTTAATTATTTGTTTTATTTTAATTTAAGTTTTTATTTTAAAAGTGAATATGTAATTAATTATTCTGTTAATATTCAAAGCGTTTACCTGTTGCCGTTATCAATATCGAGCAAAAATGAGCAAAAAAAAAATTACGTTTGTTGTATGGGAGCGCCCTTAAATATTTATTTTATTCTGTTATTTAGTATTTGTTGTTATAGCGGCAACAGAAATACATCTTCTGTGAAAATTTCAACTGTCTAACTATCACGGTTTATGAGATACAGCCTGGTGGCAGACGGACGGACGGACAGCGAAGTCTTATTAATAAGGCCCCGTTTCCACCTTTGGGTACCTAAAAAAGGCATACCTCTTAGACAGGTTCATAAATATAGATACCTGCAAGGATTTTTATAAATACCAAAAAGTATATGTTAACTATGATAAGATATTGTTGATTTTATTTTTCAATTTATATCAGACAATGTCCATATTGGTTAGAAACTATTTGTACTTAAAACTATGTTAGTAGTATAATAAACTTTTTCCCCTAATATTTACAGACGAGAACATTTTATATTAAATGTTTATGAACACAGCTCCTTAGTATTGTGCTGTCTAATCTTTCAGATAATGTCTTCAAGAGACTGTTGGCGCTGCCACGTACTCGGCTTATCAGGTAGGCAGTTCTACAGCGCATGATGCTGCGAAAAATTCTTGCTTCTGCGAACATTCCTGATGAAGTTCAGTCACGTGGCAGCCCCATCAGCATACCGAAAGCATTATTGGATTGAATTGCACTATACCTATGCCTTTTGAGTGTAGTGAGCCCAATGACTGAATGTTTAAAAAGATGTTGACTTCTCTTCTCTTAATAGCGTTCCTTTTACATTCTTTGAGCAGCTTGCAAATCTATGGACCCTCATATTACCTACATCTTACTTGTTTTGTATATGGCATATACCTGACAAATGTTGATGGTGTTTCTGCTGAAAACTGTCTCTTTTAGCAGAAACGCTATCTACAACTCACAAGTATATTCTAGAAATTACTTATAACGTTTTAAAAATAACTTATCACTAGTTCTAAATAATTGGTTTGTTACATTTTTGGAATGTGTTTCGTACAAAAAGGAAATAAAGAATATCTTTTGGTTGAGCTAGTTAGGTAGTTACTGCGCCTTAGGTATAAGATATAATATGTATTTTTTAAGATTATAATAATGTTAATTGTGACATCTGCTATACATTTATATGCTAGTTATACTTAACAAAATATTACACGTAAAAATAGATCGGTAAGTTATGTAAAAATATCGAAAACTTGGAAGAGAAAATCTTAAGAGTATCAACTTATTAATTTTTTTATTGAAAGTTATATGTAAGTAATAACTACATGAATTAACCATGAAAACGACCTAACGTGAAAGTAAACTGAAATGAATGTTATTTCTTATAGTAATTAGTTTTTTAGCTCATGCAAAAATCAAATGTCGATAATTTTGAAAAAATATTTTTTCTTTAGCATCATACGTCTCCACCGTTAGGGCTCGGCCTACCGTCACCGAGGGCGATTTGGGCCATAGTCTACAGGCAAGCTTATTGTAGACAAACGTCTTTATTCTATCGTAAGCAGGTTTTCTCACGATGTTTGTCTTCGTCGAAAAGCCAGTGGTGCGAATAATTAATGTACTTGAGAAATAAAGAAAAATAGACGCCGGGCTCGAACCTTGCTATGTAGGACGCAAGGTGAAATCGCAACCCACCCTCGGCCACCACCGACTTTTTAGTATTTAATTAATCTTTTTTAGGGTTGTGAATTTATTTATATTTCAAAATTTTATTTATATAGAACTTGACATTACCATATTAAAAACTTCCAATATTTTTACGTGGCTGAGGTATTCGCTAACGACCGTTGATGAAGATTACCCTCGAGCCGGTTATTGACAATTAATTATTAGCCGTAATGAAATCTTAATGAACTGGCAAAGTTTGAACCACCTGGCGGAAGTGTTTCGTATAAAATATTATCGCCAGTCCAAGTTTAATAAACTGCATATTATATTTATTTTAATATTTTATAGGTATGCTTTAGTTTGTTTATATGTGTGCGTTTAACAAATTGTTAATTAGAAATTATAATTGCTTCCTCAACGCATTAACACTCCTTTGATATATATGGCCTCATAACAATATATTGATAGTGATATACAATCTAGAAATCCGGAAGACGTAGTGTGAAACGGCTTTCCACTGGGTGTGCTGTTGTGGCCGCAAAAAGTAAATGCAGTAGGCTTAGTATTGTTTATTTTGAAATTACGGAAGAAGCCTTTGTCTAGTAGTGGACGTTCGCTGTTGATATTTAGAAAAAAAAAAATACTGCTTTTTGGATGTAACGCTCATTGTAATTTGTTAAAGGATAGGACTAAATGTCGCGATAATTGTTTTTTTTGTATCCGACTTCAAAAAAAAAGTTATATTAAAATTGCAAAGTATTCATGTAAATGTTAATCTACGTGGGCTTTTCAAGTGGTGTGCCAAATTTCATGTGTATGTATGTTTTTATTTTAACAAATCCTTTTTAATTGAATTAGGTATATTTCAACTTAGGAAACATTGCAAGTTTCATCGAAATTGGTTCAGTAGTTTTCAAGATACGGACTGTAGTTAAGGGTGTACCAATCGCCAGAAAAATACGTGACCGGTTTAACGTATTGGTTTACTGGTGCAATTAGGTATGTTCCCCGATATCTTTGCCGATCGTGAGAGAGATTTATAAGACTGGTGGCAAGCAAGCAGACGGCCCGCCTCATGCTAAGCGGTCCCCTTCCCGCCATCCAAGGACATTGCTTGCGCATTGGTGAATAACCCCATACTTTTAAATTTAAAAAGGTGCCTCCATACAGATAACTATATTTATGTTTATTTACCAACTAGAAATTTAAAAATATTTCACCGCCTTATTTTTAATAAGCAAAATATTATTAAAGTAAAAAATTGTAGTCGAATGACCGAAAATAATAGTCTCGTGTACCTATCTTTGGCATTCGTTTTCAAAGAGAGAATAAAATAATTAGCTCAATGTTCCATAAAGTTTTATTGTTTACTGCTTAGTAGGTTTTTAAAGACGATGTTATATTTTAATTGACTATTAGGGTTCCATACATCAAAAGTAAAAAGGGAAGCTTTATGTCCGTCTTTCCGTCAAGAGCCTTCTTTCAAGAATGCGTGAAAGTATCAAGTTAAAATTAATATCAAATACAAAGGTTTACGATACCTTGAAGCTTAAAAAAAAATAAAGCTCCTAAGTCAACGCAATAAAAAAATACGGTAATTTTTGTCGCATATTTTGGCATTCACAAATAAAACCCATGGAGTACTTCCCGTTGACCTTGAATCATGAAGTTTGGCAAGAAGCAAGATGTTACATGACAAATATAGGTCAAAAATCCAAAAACTGATCATATACCTGTGACACTTGATCTTATGACGAAAAAACTATCAACATAAAATAAGTTTGTTCAGAAGCCTCGGTGTGCAAGCCAGACTCGTACTTGGCCGGATTTTTTATTTATACTTAGTAAATGTTTAATCTAAAATCATTAGTTATTGACCCCCGCCCCGAATAATCGTTGATCAACTTTTACTCTTAAAATATATTTAACGAACACGTACAAAAACATTTGCAACAAGTAAGAAAACGTTTACTACACAAAATTAAATGTAAAATTGCAAATCATGATATTACATATTTGTATATTTATTATTAAGGTTCCGTACGTCTAAAGTAAAAAAGGAAGCCTTAAAGGATCCCTTTAAATTTACATTTACAGAAAATTAAATGTAAAATTGTAAATCGTGATATTACATATTCGTCTTTTTCTATATGGGATTTCTAAATAGAAAGGCTAGAGGCAATCGTTGTGCTGTGTCTAGGCGGATTATTATCACTGCACGACCATTGCCTTCGCTGAACAACCACCATCCTTTAATAGTGTCGTTTTACTAAGAAAATGATATTCTTATGATACTAACATGCGTTAACTCCGTATAAAGTATACGTTCTCTTGTTAACGTCTTTATCGCATTCTGACTCTTTATATTTATATATATATATAATCTAATAGCTGTTCAACTATTATAAAAATTTAAAGAAATATATTTGAACAATATTGCATTTTAGCATCTAAAAACCACTTCGTTGACTTTTTAATGCAACTTTTTATAGGAATACTATCTTGATACTTATAGATCAGAGGTGCCCAAACAGTCGATCGCCGTATGATGTTTTAGCAAAAATAGTGTTAGATGTAGCATGTTACAGTCTGCATGCGTTTAGTTTTAATTGAAAATATTTCCAAATTCGAAAATTTAGCGGAAGACCACCAATGTCATGCACCAAAATCACGTCTATTAATTTTTGCTTTTTATAAATGACTATTAAACACCAATTTAAACATTTTTACCTAGTGTAGTAGTTTTATTTACTAATAAAAAAGTTTTGCAGGTACAAGCGTCGATCTCCCGACGAAAAAAGTTTGGGCACCACTGCTATAGATAATAGCATTTAAGCAAAATTATTCTCTAAGTTTTAATTTTCTTGAATTCCTGGTTGATGATATTTCATGCTGTATGGTGATTGAAAAGTGCCTACGCTTTTTTGCTCAGTGATGAGTTTAGTTATATTTTTTATATGTGCGGTTTTTTTATAATGTTTTTATTTTTAATTTTTTTTAAGATGCAGAAATGCTTTAATAATACACATTTGGTTATTTAATAACCTATTTATTGTATATGTCACATACCTAAAGGACGAAAATTTGAAACGGGTGAGCAAGGAACAAAACTTTGGCCGGTTTATATATAGGAAAACTGTCTTAAAAAAGTCTTAAGGTATTTCGATGACATTCATAGATTTTGTAAAGGTCGTACAGTCAGCAATGTCAAATAGGATTCACAAATATCCCTACAAAATGTATGGGAAAGTTTTTTATAATTTCTTACATTTCTAGAACTCTTACCTCAGTTAGTATACATCCCTTAAAAACAGGATCGAATAGATATAAAAAAGTTTATTAAAGATTTAATTTTATCGCATCAACTTTCTCGAAGTCTGAACGCCTATTGAAAAAAGAAATATCATAAAAATTAACGATTAGCAATAAAAGGTTTTTTTTTTTAGTGAACCTAAAACGGTAAAGGTAACTGCTGATATGCATGCTGATCGGTCTTTAATTTTTACCCTCTAGTGGGTGAAATTTTAAACACTCGAAAAATTATTGTGGAAAATTTAGTAGGACTGTTACATCAAGTACATTTTTTAAAAAGCTTTAAAAAATTCAAATTTCATACGTAGACAAAAATCGCAAAAATGCAATAAATATCTGCAAAAAAACGCATGAATTTAAATTATTTTAATGCCTAAAATGGATATGAGAATCATAAACACTTTTTACAAAATTGTAGATGTCTCGAAATATGTACCTAGTAGTTAGTTCTCAACCGCACCTCAATGTTCATGAACCCTCAAAAATAATGTCTACTGCGTTTCAAAACCAGTTTTGTTTTTTGACCGCAAATATTTTGATACTAGTCAATCATTCGGGTATGCATATGTCATTCTGAATTAGAATATAATATGTTCTTTCAAGATTATCCGAATAAGTAAAAAAATATATGCGTTAAAATGTACAAAGGACTTTTTTATAGGCCTCAAAAAGAATTTTGACCCAATTACTCATATTTTGAATTTGCCTCATTCAGAATCTTTGATAGCATCGTCTTATAAAAAAAACTAAACATTAAAATTGTAAAAAAAATTGCCTAAAAATTAAATTACTACTGAATCTCCTATATGAATACGTTGACTGTTTTCAATTTCACCCAGTACCCATATAATATATTGAAAATATATTGAATATACACAATACATCATTAGTTCAAATAGATTAGCAAAGAATGGCTCAAAACGATATAACATTTACTTTTCGTTGTATTTTATTTTGTTAGTTATCTATATAATAGTTGAATATAATGGGCTTTTATTACACTAGGGTACTTCGTAGCATCCATTGTGACTTTTCGCATCTACTTTAGAGTATAATACGTATACACTTTCGCCATTTTCGAAGTAAATTTCTGATTGTTAACTTTAATGTTTATTGTTATTGTTAACTTCATTAAAATAACAGCTAAATTTGTCTAATTGTTACAGTTATTGTTATGGGTAAGATTATGTGTACAAGTGGTGTATTACTTTTTTGATTTTCTTGATTCTTCTAGTGTTACCCTCTAACTCTTTACTGTTTCTTTTTACTTATTTTTTTTAGTACATTTGTTTTTAATAATTTTTATGTTTGACAGGATTACCAAAATACCGTTTTCAGACATTTTCAAAGACACTTATGCTTATTCCTCACGAACCTTTGACACTTTCTGCACACCTAGCCGGGTTCAGTACAACCTAATCTAAGTATTTCATAAGTTTTGACCGTAAAACGATCACACATGATTTTATTCATCTACTCTTGTACTCATTTAGTTAATATCAGACTGAATTTTAGTTATTCTCAGGAAAATTGGAAAAACAGATTTGATTCTTTGTATTAAACCATGTCTCCCGCTTAACATGTTTTTAGAAGCAATTAAAACAAAAATTACTTCACTGACTTTATGTTTCACCAAGTTGTTATCTTTAAGAACACAGTTGAAACTGTATTGTCTCGAAAGTAGCAGTAGATAATAGATTTATCTACTGAAAATCCTATTGGATCCGATACAAAGCATCGTCTTGGCACCGTATCGAGTTACGGAACGTCGTGTACACGTCAGTAAGGGAATTTGTTACGGTTCCCAGCCACGAAGCTGCAGGATGCTGTAACAAACTACGAACAAGGCGTGAGCAACAATGGAAAACAAATACGAAGTTCGCGAGGAAGTGAATGTAGAATTAATGACTACTTCAAGAATAAACCAGCTGGGCGTCTTTTAGTTTTCTCAGAGACGACTACTTTCTTAATAAACTTGGAAAGTAAAACGTTATCGAAACACAAAATTTTATCCAATTTGTTAGAACAAAATATAAACAACGAGATTCGAGCCTGGGACCTTATTGGGAACAGTCTCGAGTTATTCGGACTTTGGAATTCGAGATATAAATATATGGAAGTCTGATTTACCTCTCGAAACCCGTCAATGTACTTGCATACATTTTGCTCTCGAATTCCAGAGTCCGAACAGCTCGACTCTGCTCCCAATAAGGTTCCTGTAGACTGTGGCGTTCGTAGACCTACGCTCTAGCCACAGAGATTACCTTCTCAATAATTGAGAAAGTAATCTCTGGCAAAATTATACCAATCATATTGCACGGGCAAGTCAAGTTTGTTTCTTTGTGCGTAAAACATGGAGAAAACATACTTTCCCAGTTATGAATCTACACTGAAAAAAAAAAAGTTAAGTATAATTAACATTTATGTATATAGGTCCTACATAAAAATACATATTGTACAAAATTGTGATGAAAGCGTTAATGAACTAAAATTAAGATTAAATATACTGTTTTGTTTAGTAACAAGAACCAAATACCACGAGGTAGGACCTAAATTAACCTTTGAATAATCCATACTAATATTATAAATGGGAAAGTCTATGTGTGTGTATGTTTATTTGTCCATCTTTCACGGCAAATCGGAGCGACGAATTGACGTGATTTTTTAAGTGGCGATAGTTGAAGGGATGGAGAGTGACATAGGCTACTTTTTGTCTCTTTCTAAAGTTTCAAAAGTTCCCGCGGGAATAACTATAACCGAGCTAAAAGACCTATAGCTACAGCTATCGCAAACTTCATGAGTATAATTAAGGAGTTCTACGCCGATAACTAAATTTAGAGCGGGCGGAACCGCTGGCAAAATCTAGTGATAAATATTTTTGGACATTACACACAACGCCGTCTGGTCTTAAATTATGGACACCACACGGTAAAAAAGAAATAGTTGAGCCAAGAGAATATCGTTTCATATATGCACCAACGAATATTTACTTCATCTAAGATATTATTTCTCTTAAATATTTAAAATAATATGAAGTTATCACAAGATCAAATTTCATTGAACCAGTAAATAAAACTCTATCAATTTGAAACAATATTTAATTCATTGAAGAAAAATATGCTTCTTTATTTGAAACACTTAGTTTTCTTGGGCGTAGAACTTCGTGCTTTATTGCACGGAAGAAATTTCTAGTTCACACAAGAGAATAGTGCTCTTAACTAGACAACATCAGCTCTTAAATTAATAACATTATATTTTAGTTTAAAACAAAAAATGTTTCGGTGCAAAATGACATAGTTAACCGTCAAGATTAAATAAAGTTTTTTTAAAAAGCCCTACACCCTGTTTTCTGGAGGCTTGGGCCATATAGAGTCGGTCTACCGCACTGACTTAGTGTATCTTCAACATCAGCTCTTAAATTAATAACATTATATTTTAGTTTAAAACAAAAAATGTTTCGGTGCAAAATGACATAGTTAACCGTCAAGATTAAATAAAGTTTTTTTAAAAAGCCCTACACCCTGTTTTCTGGAGGCTTGGGCCATATAGAGTCGGTCTACCGCACTGACTTAGTGTATCTTAGCGGACGTTTGTCGAGCTAGTAGTATGCCCTACTGCAGAGGCACAGGCCTCTTTTCTGGAGGCTTGGGCCATATAGGCAGTCTACCCGCACTGCCTTTATATGGACTTTGTCGAGCTAAGTAGCTATTCTCGCCTTTAGCTGATTATACAGCGTTATGTTTAATTATAATTGTTATGACTATTTAACGATTTCTTAAACATGGAAGAAAAGCAGTCACCCATCCAAATACTGACCACGGTCGACGTTGCTTAACTTCGCTTATCGTTTCTGATAGACGAATGCGACTGGGTCACAAGCTTGTGGTGCGGCGGCAAAGAGGAGATCTCCTGCCAGGCGAGGTGTTATGCCTGGGGACCGCCGTGGTCCACTTATCATTCTGTTCGGTTTTCTATATATACTCATCGACAGAAGAAACTTTGATAGCGCGATGTAGGACGCGTGACGTCAGCCTTGCTTGTAGCTGTATGATATGATCCGCTACAAGCTTAACAATTCTCAGAAAATAATTAACTGTAGGTTTCTCGCATAAACTGATACTAATTTGACGCACAAAACCCTACAATAAACAATTATTTAAAATTAAAAGCCAACACGAAATCCTATGAAGGACAGTGATGAGATTCATTCAATTTTGAAAATGCAGGTATTTACTTAAACGAAAAGAAAATTCGTTCAAAGGGATACTAGTTGATTAATTTCAACGAAAATGTTTAATATTTTAAAGCAGGTATTTTATTTGTTTCGACTAAAACAATAGTTTCAGCTTAAAATATCAGATTTTGAGTCAAGAATCTAACAAATTCTGTTAAAATTATTATTTTCTCTAATTCAAAACAATATTATCTTAACTGAACATTTCAGTGTGCTTTGATTTAAGATACAATTATTTTCATCGAAAAATATAGTTTTTAATAAGTGACGTCGCAGATTTAAGAAAACCATGATTTTGGCGCAAAATAAATTATATTAAAGCAAAATAATTTTTTTTTTCAAACGAAGAAAAATAAAATGTTGCATATAAAAATGTATTTATTTCATACAAGAACATTAACTGTCTTAGGGTAATTAATTTAAGTTTGGTTGATCTAAAACGAACATTTATTTGGTTAAAAAAAAATTTGTTCATACGAAAAGAAGTTTATCAATTTCGATTGATAAAATGTTTTATTTTCAGGGAAATAATATTGCCTTCTGTGAACAAAATATGTCCAAAATAGTTGGATTTCTTGACTGAATGCAAATTATTTTGGTGGAATAGAACTTGGAAACTCTTTTTTTTCCGTGCAGACAACTAATACAAATACATATGTATTGAGTGTTTTTTTGTAAATACAGACATAATATACATAGAAAACACCAAGTTTCAAGACAAACACAAATAATTAATTTTGTCTTGTGCGGAAATCGAACTCACGCCCCTCGATTCAGCAGTCTAGTCCTTACCCGCTGAGCAACGAAGCCGACATTTTCAGTCAGACAGATTCTACGTCCCCGTACATCAGGACACGAATTCTTTTTAATGGTTAGAATCATTCTCGATGACATGACAAATATATCTACGTAGCTCGTATTAGTATGGGATGTAATGGATAAATACAATGTATTTAAAGGTATTTATGCTGCAAATAGCTAAAGTTGTCCTGTTTCAAATGACTTAGTAATTTAATGCGTGGGATGATAGATAAGCTAGGAAGCGTATCTGCGTAGTGTGTTAGGCCTTACAGATCTAAGTTGTTCGATAGGACTCCTTCCAGCCCACGCCGCCGGCCGGTGACATTGCAACCACGCCTCGGAACCTACTGTAGCCCCCTCTAATAAGATAAATTGAATTTATCGCATATTAAATCTTGTTGTAGCCCACTATCGATGTATGGTCTAATCAAATTATGGACATGAGCTGCTATTGCTTAAGAGGAAATAACTTTTCCGCATACAACCGTATTCCCCTGTTTCCTCCCTGGATTTTGGCATTGCTCTAATTTTTTTTTATGTATGATAGATACACAATCACTTTGTCTGTATGTTTTGTTTCTTTTTATATGGCATTCCTATAAAAAAGTCCAAAAAAAATCCTCTTTTCTATGACATCTTTACTAATACTATATGCTATACAAATATGAAAACTATTTTTGAAGAAAACAAAACAAACAGACACGGAATAATTCATAACCTTTAAGGTAAAGTCATTTTTATTAAAAATGGTTGATATTTGGAAGAGGGAACTGGGGAACACGACACCCCGATTTGGATGATTATGACTACGTATAACAGCCCGAAGCTCAGTTGTCCCTATCGCACATCCATATCTTGAACCGGGTCCTAGCACGACAGCAAGTGCTTTTCAAATACCTATTTCTGCATTGGATAGGTTCTGATCTTTCTGCATTGGCTAGTTTGTAATGTTTCCTCTGATCTGGACTAGCTGTTATTAATTATGCTTTATTTCTTAAAAATTGGCTTTCTGTGAGCTAAAATTTTAAATAGTCAACTGCAAAGAATCTTAATTTACCATCAGGCGGACCGTATGCTTGTTTGCCACCTACTCAGCTGTGAAACCTTTTTTTTTCGTGCAATTAGGTATAAAGATTTTTGTGCACTGGAATTTTAAATACTTAGCTTTTAAATCATCTTCTCATATTTATCTGTTCAATATCTGTTAAGCTAACTTCTATATCTACCTCGTATTTGTAAATTTCCTTTGAAACGCAGCGATGAAATTCACAAGAAATTGTACGTTAAACTGAACAATGCAAGCCTTTAAAAACGAGTGGTTAAAGATTTACATCTCGAGAGACCGCAGTCTTTGTTGTCTATAGTATCCAACGAAGGTATTAGGATAAGTGTGGATGTGGCAATATTCTGTACTTATATCTACAGATACTGTATTCACCATCGAAGTATGACTGTTTTAAGAGGGCCCTTAACGCACATATACATTTGCTTTTTGGGAGTTAAGCTGTAATCGACAATGTTGATCTCAAATAGAGCTCAATTTTCAGTGGCTAAAATTTATTATAGCTAGGCGAACAGATAAGCTTAAAAAGTGGAAAATAAATAATTACAGTCACATCACATAACATATAAGAATTCTATTACAGTAATTTTCTAGCTTTATAGTTACTTAACATTTCATGTAATAAATTATGTTTCCGCTACTAGTTGATAATGAGTTATGAATTAAAAATAGAAAAACGAGAGGTTCGGCCGTTATTTTATTAAATCGATGTTTTAAAAGATATCCTTAAATAAATACTGTATTTATTTGCTAGTTAAAGAATGTAGAAAGCCATGTTGTTTTTTCTAGGTTGAAACTTGCAATAGCACAGAGGAATCGATTTTAAAAACGAGCAGAAAACTGCACATTCGAGTAAGGCGTAGCCTTCTCGCTTTAATTTATAGAATTTTATATCCTAGCGAATGAGCTTTTTGTATACTAACATTGTAAATACAGACTTATTACTCATCTATTCATCTGTTTAATGTCTGCTTTACTAACTTCTATACCTATGTCAAGTATTTGTAAATTTTCTTTGAAAGTCGACGGATGAAATTCACAAGAAATTGTATCGTTAAACTAAACAATACAAGCTCTTGAAAACGAGCAGTTAAAGATTTACATCTCGAGAGACCGCGGTCTTTATTGTCTATAGTTTCCAACGAAGGTACTAGGATTAGTATGGATGCGGCAATATTCTATACGATATCGACTATCGACATTGTAACATCTACGTATGCAAAGGCACGTGCTGTGTACCAAGGAACTGATGTCCCGATAAGGTTCGATCGTAAGTTACGCTTATCCAATCTTACTTAGACCCTCTATTCATTTTGCCTTGCGACTCCCATGTAATGAATACTTCGCCGACACGTAATTGGCGCGAGAACTTCACTGCACGATTACCCGTAAACGGACCTATTTGTCATGTGCTTCTAAGAGCTTTGGCTGTAAAATAAATTTTAGGAATTCTCTTTTATATTACTTTGATAGTTTCGCGTATTATCTTAGCTTTCACAGCTATTTCTACATAAATTCAATAAAACTTTCCCTAGTTGCATATCTTAAATCATGCTATGCAAAGGAAAGGAATTGAAATGTGTGAAGTTTTAGTAAATTTCGTTTAAGTTACTAAGAGGTATTTACAAGGAAAGGATCTTGTGACCCAGTGACACTATCCGAAATAATATGTAACAGCAACGTCGGGCGTGGTCACTACTTGGATGGGTTACCGAGTAGTGACATTTTTTTTAACTCCTTTGTTGTTCGGATGTCTCGTTAAACCGTCGGTCCTGGTTGTTTGTCAAATGACAGCGGCAGGTTTGAAAACCCTGACTGCCGACAAGTGGCCACTAGCTCGACAACTTTCGCCATCACGTATTAGACAAGCTTGGTGGACTATAACCAAAGCCTACTTCTTAAAGGTGATGCCTGGGTCCCTGCAGTGGGACGTATAACGGCTGAGGCGACACAGGATATTTACATAAACTTGCAGATTCAAAATTTTACGTGTTCTTTTACCACTAAATCTCAAACGTACATAAAAATATTAAAATTTTCCTAATTTTACCATATTGTAGGTACACTGGTATTATGAAATCGTACTTTACTTATTTAAAATATATCTACTAAACTTTGTAGATTTACCGCAGGTATAGTTTTTGCTCGAACTGCAAAATGTTTCTACTTGCTATGTATGGTAAATGAATAAGATAGCATGCATGAAAATGCCCACAAAATTGAAGTTAGACGCTTGCTGTAATCACTCCTATCGTGTACACAGCGGCCCCAACTCAATTAGCCTGTTTTTCACTTAGATCCATTGTGTATCTGGCTCCATTCTGTTCCGTGTTGCTCCTATTTCGCCCTAACGGTGTACCTTATGCAAGCCATCGTGTGACAGTAATTGCATGTAATGTTTTTGCTTTATTAACCGATTAAAACGACCTTCGCAATATTTCTTGAAACTTCTCTATTGCGATAGCATTATTGAGTTTTATATTTAAGACTTATATGGTAAGATATTCCTTTTCAATATATTACTGTTTTGTACATTAAAAATGCTTAAGCAAAAACTTGTACTAATTTCTGCATTTCTCTATTGCGATGTCATTTTAGTTATTCCTTGTAAATAAATATATTACTGTTTTGGACGTGAAATGTGTACTTAAGCAAATACTTCTTTGTCGGAACATCTCTATCGCTAACGCATTGTTTGGTTTTGTATTTAAGACTTATAATAATAGTAAGATATTCCTTGTCAACATATTACTGTTTTGTTCATTAACATCCTTAAGTAAGTACTTGTTTGTTGTCATTGTTGTTTTGAATTAGTCTTACAACAATCTTTATTCCTTGTTAATATTTTACTGTTACTGTTTCGTACGTGAAATAGTAAAGTCTTATTACAAAACTTATTACTTTTTATTATACATAAAATATGCTTAAGTAAATACTTGCACTTCATACTTTGGTTAAAATAATTTTGTTCTTATTTTTATTATTCCACTGTAAATTTCTATCATTATTATCCGAATGCAGTCGAGTTGCTTTTACTTTTTGCAAGAAAAAGGCTTAACAGCAAGTGTAGCGTGAATTACTTTGCTCTGCAGTTGCATTCGCATTTCGTTCAGTTGGTGCTTGGCGCTCTCGTAAATCATTTGGTACAGCTCCTTCGCTGAGATTTTTGTTTTCTTTATCCAGCAATTTGTTTTCCATTCCATTTAGTTTATTCTCACGCGTCTGTGTGAATATTTTCATTTTAGTTTTTAAATCACAAAAAAACTACTTCAAGTACACATTTCGAACTTTTAATCTGTTTCAAAGTAGCTATATCCTATGATATTCCTAGCATAGATTTAAAAAAACCGGCCAAGTGCAAGTTAGATTCCCACACTGAGGGTTCCGTACCTACCACCATTTACGTAATTTACAAACAAACAAAAAAAGTGTGCCGCTAAGCGGTCACCTATCCAAGTACTGACTAAACCCGACGTTGCTTAACTTTGGATATCGTTTCCAACAAACAAATGTGTTACTGTTTCTCTTAATGATAAGCTAGATGTAGTAATTTAAAATAGTTGGGGGCCTGACTCACACTTGGCCGGTTTTTATTATTTGTTGTTATACTTTTCCTTCTTGGCTCCGTTGGCACCCTCTGGGTACGGAACACTAAAAATACATTTCATGTTCAAATTGGCATCTAAAATTATTTATTAATAAAAATTATAAATTTAAATTACGCGGAATTAATAAGTACTTGAATCTCCGCATCCCTGGGGTTCATTATTACCTATCCTAGGGCTGCCAGATCGAGAAACCAAAATCTCTGGACAATATTCTGAAATAGCTAGACAATAGAATAGGTATGTGATTGGGCAGAATGAAATTAGTATAAAATGAACAGAAAAACATGAAATGAACATTTGAGGATATTTAATGTGATAGCCACATTTTCTTATTTTAAATAGGAAAGAGACCCTGCAGCTCAATTGAGTTATGTTAATCTGTATAGTATATAAAAGGCAAACTTTACTGACTGACTGACAGATCTATCAACTCACAGCTCCAACCACTGGACGGATCGAGCTGAAATTTGGCACACATATAGCTATTGCAGGCTAAGAAAGGATTTTCCTAAACTCACCCCCTAAAGGAGTGAAACGGGGATTCAAAGTTTATATGGAGCACCAAGATCGCGAGGTTAATCTATTAGTTATGTAGTTTTTAATAGTTAATTATTTATTATTTTTAAAAGAGATCGAGAGAGAAAGCGCGAGGGAGAGAGAGAGCGAGAAAGAGAGAGTGAGAGAAAACGTCAAGTGTTATCTAGTCAAGTACTATCCTACTTATTACAGTAAAACGTTCAAAAACTAGAACTTGACTATGGAATTTTTTTGTGACCCTAGATGTCGTCCCTGATTACAATACACATATGTTAGGAATGAGTTCATTAAAACCTTTAAAAAATGTGAATGTGTCAATTATTTTTAACAAGATTTTGCCAGCGGCTACGCTCGCCCTAAATTTAGTTATCGGCGTGGAATTTCTATTCTTAATTATATAAATGAAGTTTTGTATACGAAGCTAAGCTTCGATTAAGCTCGATTATATTATGATTAAACTTTTGAATTTTTCAGGATAAAAAGTAGCCTATGTCCTAAACCAGGACATACCCTATATGTGTGCCAAGTTTCATCCCGATCCACCCAGTCGTTACAGCGCAATAGAGTAACAAACATCGAAAATTTTACTTTTATAATATTAGTAGGATGTTTACAATTCAAACGTAAGCTATGTATTTGAAATATGGTCATAAAAATCTTTTATTTAATACAAACATAAAACATTTATCTTAATCTTTTGTTCATTGGAGTTGCCAAATTTATTTATTACATTTGCTACGCTGGATTTAGTACGTCATTTCTCT
This sequence comes from Apoda limacodes, assembly GCA_946406115.1. Classification (NCBI taxonomy): domain Eukaryota; kingdom Metazoa; phylum Arthropoda; class Insecta; order Lepidoptera; family Limacodidae; genus Apoda; species Apoda limacodes. Next base: position 38,210,402 of record OX291541.1, on the reverse strand, counting down.
ATTGCGTATCGCGTATTGTTAAGAAGTATCAAATTTTTTATCGGCCAAAAGCGATTGATAATTTAGGAAATATGGAAAACAAATTAACAATTTAACATTCATACTTCGACTGCTAAAGTCATCAACTTCCTTAATCTTGACATCTCGACGATAAAACGTACCCATTATAACTCTTTACAGAGGACTTGCCCTATGTAGCTCTCATCTCGGCTCAAACAACAGCCATTATGGCCGTTCTTCCGGTAGACCCGCGGTCCGCACGGTAAAGGGCATGCGAGGAACACGTTTCTACTAACTCCTAATGGCTATTCGTGCGTATCGGTAAAGGTTCACCTACGACGTAAATTACGGCATGAAGGTAGGATCTGACTCCGGTAATCTATTTCACTAATACTTGCGATATCGGTAATAATACCAATAATATTTATGTTTCTAAAGTGTATAATATTTTTGGAAGGTCATTTCATCATTTATCTAATAAAAAATCCCGCTATTTAGTCCACCACTTTAGCTCTGAAACCTCAAGATCTTTTTGTCATACGGAGTTCACCCATCAAGATTCTGATTCGTGCTCGACGTTGCTTACCTTCACTATCCTACAAGTATATAATCGCCTCCGTATTTTTAGTATATTAGAAGACAAATTAAGTTTTCTTTTGCTTCGACAAAATCTTGATACTTAGGTTTGTTCAAAATATTATTTCTTAACTATTGCTATATGCTTAAGAATTTCTATTTAATTTTTTTGTTTTTTTTTCTTAGTACCGCCATATACCACCTAAACATTTGCAGAACTTACAGTTCTATGTTTATATCACTATAGTGTGTTGATCGGAGAAAGGTCCAAAATATCAATATATCAAATTGGCGAACCGTTCGCGGATCACGATCGGACCTACCGCTCTAAGGCTGTTCCGAAGCAATAACCAATCGAGTTTAATTTCTATCGTGACGTCTAGTGCTATTCGCCAGTTATTAATTGATTACATCGTGGTTGCAACAATATTTCGCATTAAATTGTATCAATTGTTGTGAAGAATCGATTCGAATAAATGTTGTCTGCGTTCTGGTTCTTTATTCTCTCGAGTACGTCTTTACTAGAGAAAAAAGGAAAATAAAAATATTGTGTATTTTAAAAAACAATAGCGGACTTGCATCGTAAATTTTATTTGATTTAAAATGGATGCGTTTTAAGATCAACGTATATAGCTTCGTAGCAGTACCAATAGTCTTTTTTAAAGCTAACGATAGATTTTGTAATTTACTATCGAATAACCTTTCTACATCTATGATCGAAATAATGATCCATCTACGATTTGTCATAAAGGTCTTAGATTCGGCCATAAAATAAAATAAAAAACTAAATGATGTTGACAAATAGGGTGATAATAGGTCTGACCGCACTAGAGCAGCGCTGCGCGTCGCGGCCACAGAATTCACCATACTTATCGCACTACAGCGGCAGCATACGTTGTTTTTTAACCGATTGCGGCGAAGCCCAAAAGGTGGGTTATGTATTTGACCTGTATGTATGTATCTGTTCCTATGTCCGCTTTCTACTAAACAGCCCAACCGATTTTGACAAATGATTCGTCATTAGATTCGTCTGATGGCGCGAGTGTCACTAAGTACTTATAATGCTAAAACAGTAAATGGTTTTCTATGCGCTTTAATGTGCGGGCTAAAAAATTTCTTTTAGTATGCGTGGCGTTGCTGCGCTTCATAATATTCTTTTGCAGGCAATTTTTTCAAGCTTTGCACTCCGACAAATGTTACTATATCCACAAAAAACAATATATCGAGCATTTTGCAGCGCTGCTCTAGTGCGGTTCGACCTTTAGAATCAATTATGTGTCTTATAAGTTTTTCTGGCGTTTACTAGCATAGGAGTTTTGTTGACAACATGTACATAATTAAGTATTTAAATGCAATCTGTAGATTCTCAGATAAAATTTTTGTTCTTGAGCGTTCTACGAGCTTTTACATACTTTACAAGTTTGTGAACCTTAAATGTAATTTAAACCTTGTAAATTCCAGTGGATTTAAAACTAATGTGTACAAAGCGCTATAGCGAGAGTAATGAAAGTAATTTTTCAAAGCTTCATTCAATTATATTTAATTGTAGCAGCATAAATCCATATCCATACTATTAATATTATAAATACAAAAGTGAGTTGGTTGGTTTGTTTGACTTAGCTTAACGTCGAAACTTAGCACAGAGAAAGATTAAGAGACGGAGGTCAAGTCTACTTTAACCTCTCAAACAAAAAAGGGTTGCACTCCGGGATTGCTGGCAAGAGAAAACATACAAGCTATTTACTTCCCATCACTTCGTATACATATTTATTTATTATTAATAATAATAATAATAATAATGTTTGTTTATTTACTTTTTTGACGTAGTATATTTGACATCCCAATCTGTCATAGAATTAAAATCCCATATCCAACCGCCCTGTACTACTACTAATCGCCATATACAAAAAATAAAAACTAACCTAATGTAAATAAACCTGACGCAAGTTCCGTCTTACGAATTTTCGATCAGGACACGTGACCTGACGCGAGTTTAACATTTCTTACCCACAACAAAAATAGTGCACAATCCCGCTAAAGAAGTTTTCACTTCAAAAACTTTTAACTCTAACCCATCTCAACATGGACGAGCTAGCTTCAGGTCCAGCTATAGCTTGCAATAGCAAACTTTTTTACTATAAATCAAGAAGTAGCCGTAGAAATCACGAATTCAGCGCTGACGGAGCCGCGAGAAAAAGCTATTTTTTAATATACTTATTTCTTGTATTCAAACGCAACTCTGAGCTGAAATTCAGTACTTACTTGAGGTTGAGATCATTTAAATACGGTTTTTTGTGCAAAAACTACCATATGTAAGATAATAAAAATTTAAACGTACGAGTACTTTGTCTAGTGCACTGACTTATTAAGTTATTTTTATTGAGTGCTTAAAAAACTTCTTCTAACACTTGTGTTTATTGCATTAGGTTGTTATGAAAGTCAGGAAATTGCCATCTATTGCATTGGTTACAATTTGTAGCAAAAATAAAAAAAAAATTCAAGTCGTGATTTTAGTATAAAATTTATTCATGAAGTATCATATTTTAAAAAAAAAAAACAAATACATCTTGTTGCAAATGCAAATTCATTAGTTTATACAGATTTTAGCTTTCTGAACTGTTCCTCTTAAGCAAGCTTAGGTAAATTACATTTATGGCCAAGCAAAATAATTGTCTACTGGAAACGTGATGTGATGAGATATCAAACATTAACTTCTTGGTATAAGAATTTATTTAATAAAGGTAATATTTATACTCTTATAAAGCGTTGTTTATATTTAATATATCTCCGCTCTGCACCCTTTTAATAATCAACAACTTTGCATATTTTAATCTACTTGCATAGTCTGCAGTCTTATTAATTCGTGGAATATTAAAATTAGCTTCCGTGATTCCTACTCTGTTATTTTTATCTCGAAAATTTATATTCTCCGTGTTCCTGTTATGTTGTTTTTGTACTTTGTTGTAATGTTTTTAGTTGCCAATAGCTCTCGCTTTTTCTTTTCTTTGTTGTGTGTCTCTAAAAGACTAAAAGTGTAAAAGAAAAATACTTACTCAAGATTTTGTGGCCAATCCTGTTAAACGTTACCAAAGTATATTGAAGTATAAGTGGTTATTTAAAGCGCTTTTAATCTTTTTAGAATTAATGTGCTCTTTGTACAAACGTATATTTCTAGCAGTCATTTGTATTTTTGAGTTACTTTTCTTAGTTTTTATCTGGATTTCTTGCTTTTTCCAGGTTTTATTCCAACTCTAGCTATATCAAGGTTTACTTTGAGTCATTTATTAGTAAATTTATACCAAAAGCTTAATTTATTCAACCAATTAGTCAAAACGAATCTTGGTTTTATGTCAGTGGCACACATTTATTTTAAATTAAAATTGTTGCTAAGTAATCGTACCCGGTTTCGTTTAATTTTACCTATGCTATTAACACGCTACCATAAAATTACTTCATTAATTTTAAAGATTTGCTTATTAGTATATCTTTATATCTTCACATATTTTGTCTTTCGCCTTTACTTAGTTTACTTAGCTAAGTAGTGTTATTATTCGCAATCATTCTACTAATTTTAAAACGACCATCGATGTAGAAAAATATCAGCGACAATAAACATTCTTTTATGCATATTTTTCTACTGGCTGAGCAAAGCTCATCAATTGGAATGTAAGTAATGGCAATGATAAATCTTTTCTGACTCGGTGGTCAAAATACGAAACTATAGTCGTCATATTGAAATGGTGTGAACTTACAATTACACTATAGCGACCAAACTCCCGAGGTCAGAAGGTCAGTAAAGTTTGTTGTACTGTACGTGAAGCGCTCCATTTCACTCAGTGTCTAGGATATAGTATAGATAGACTTGTTCTACCCTAACTGTCTTTATGGGCGTGTCAATTGCCAATTGCAAAAGGGTTTAAAAAGTATTACCAGAAAGCCATAAAAGTAAGTAATCATTTAGAAAAGCGTATGTTAACAGAAATTAAGACAAAGGTCATAACCGAAGCAGCTGATTTTAGGGTTGTCAGGTCGCTTGTTTTAAATAAAAATGTATTTTTTAAAGTTAGTAGGTAATTTGAACCATAGGTCTGTGTTAAATGCTTACATACTCATCACATTTACACCCTATATAGTGTATAGTCGCGGCTAAATTAAAATAATAATAAGTCACCTGGTAAAATCACTCAGAACTTTTTTCTAGATGAACTAAATAATTCCGATATGTTGCGGTGCGTTTATTAAATTTTTCAAAAATCGAAAATATTTAAATTTATTAATCAAATCCATAAAACCAATAATTACCTGACAAAAAATAAATTTGGGAGCGAAATAGATTCACTTTTCCATAAATGTTCCTAATTTAGAAATAGAAATACAGAAAAAAAATTAGAAACACTTATAACCATGGACATCTTTCGTCTATGTTCGGTAAACTTCGACAGTTATCTTTGCGTACACTCTCACTCTAATTACTAATAATAATCGAAATATTACTAAAACTAAGGGTCAAGTATCTATTTATCAGTTAGGTTTTGGACTGATTTTAAAAAAACCACCGCGTAAAAGCTACATTACCAGTAACCACATATATATATAGGCAATGTTTTGTTCTAAAAAGTTACGTGTTTTGTAAGATACGTAGACAGAGTCACAGTGAAATGCTAGTATTTTTCACAAGCTCTTACAAAACTGTATTATTTTTGAATAATAACTATCGAAAGTAAATATAAGTAAGTCGTTGTGAATATAAACCGGTTAAACTTAAACATAACATTTCTTAACTAAACTTAACTATACTTTACACACGCGTATATTGTTTAATATATAACGTGAATTGGGAACTACAAAGACGTTGTCATGTTAAAAAATTCAACTTATATAATCGTGGTCAGTGGTAATCGTAATTATCTATTGACTAGCATCATCGTCAATTATTAAGTCATCATTACAGCAAACTGTGTGAATGCATTGACATTTTGACATAACCACTGAACTGCACTGATTGTTTCCACATGTCATTGTATTGAAAAATAATGACTCGGATCAATAGAAAAAAACTATTCTACTTTGACAGATTCATTTTGCAGATATGCACTTTTTAGAGATTTTGACAGATTTATTTTGCAGATAATATATGCACTTTTTAGAAATTTTCAAAGATTCATTTTGCATATATGCACTTTTTAGGATACCCAAAATGGTAAAAATGAAACCCTTATGATGAGATTTTAATCTCTGTCTGTCTGCATGTCAAAGCTTTTTTTCAGCAACTACTTACAAAAACACCAACTTAAACCCTAATGAGGTGTCTATTGCAATGAAGTTATATGAATTAAACCCACATCGCACTTGTTTGGTTCTTTTACTACGCGCTGTATATGTTTAAAGTTTTTCAATTAAAAGCTCGCTGAAGTTCAGTGATAATTGAAAACAAAATCACATTACTTTCAATATTGTTGTTTAGTTGTAGTTAACGAGAAAATAATTATACTTATATTTTGGAGATAACACGCGGCGCCGTCTGGTCCCAAACTAAACAAAACTTGAGTTATGGATACCAGACAACGGATGCAAATACATATATATACACTTTTTGTTTAAGGCTAGGGTATAGGCTAGACCGCGAAAATACGCCGTTTTTGTGCAAATGCTGTGGCTAAACTATAGCATCTAAAGCATTGAAAAAATATATGTTATAAAACTTGCTTTTGTCTAGTGCACATTACCTTACTGAATGATTTTCATTTATTGTATTTAATGCAATAAAAAATCTGGAAGTGACCGTTGATTCAACACTTGTGCAAATTTTTAAAGCGTGTTTTGCATTTGCTTGTAATGAAAGTTGGTTAAATAATTAGAATAGCTTGTTATCTAGTGCATGGACTCTAAGTTGTAGCGAAAAGTCAATAAATGTGACTACAAAACGGTAATAACGTTAAATTCCATACAAAAAATTTAAAGTTTCAAGGCGTCATTACGGTATAAATTACTTAAGAAGTATATAACATATAAATCTCATAGTAATGTATATGACATTATCTAACGATTTATAGTACATTTACATACACAACGTTAGAATTACTGAAATTAGCTTTCTGGCTTATATCGCCCTCTTAAATTAATACATATTATACATAAAAACACCTAGTCCTAAGACAAACACAAATAATAAATGTTGCGGCTTCTGCGGGAATCGAACCCACGCCTCTCGATTCGGCAGTTGAGTCGTTACCCACTGAGCCACAGAGCCGACTTTAAAATGATGATAAGTCATTTTATAGCCGTTTAAGAGACGTACCAGCAATAGGTCACACTAATGAAGAAAATTGCAGCGTGTTGTAAAAGTAAGGGCAGGTATCCATGGCATCTTCTGCTGAATTAATTAAGCATGGTAACTGTATTAGATCGTACTAGGAAAGGACTAACAACCTGGGGGCAGGCTGAACTAACTGTCTTCAGGAACATAAATTACGTAGGCGCATATTTGTTTCTCGCCAACCAACCCACGCGATTGAATTCTCTCTTCCCCTTGTAATCTTTAAGGTGTCGAGTCGTTTATACGTCTAAAATTATTTGTGTTAAGTACAGTACCGATATGCACTACCTAAAATTTATAGCAAAACATAAACTATACACTAATATTATAAATGCGAAAGTGACTGTCTGTCTGTTTCCTCATCACACTGAAACTACTGAAGCGATTAAGATAAAATTTGGCATGGAGATAGTTTGAGTCCCGGGAAGGACATGGCTGTCTGAAAACGTCAAGTGTCACTTGGTATTTCACTATAATTGAGAAGTTGCCGTTGAAATCGTTTACCAATAACCGAATTTAGGGCAGGTGAAGCCGCTGGTAAATAACAATAAAAACATAAGGGTGAATTAGACCATCCATGCTTAGTGTAGGGTTTCGTAGCTAGTCCAAAAATAAGCTTAACTTGCGCGGCTATGTCTTAAACTATTTGTCTCTAGTAGATCGGTCATTTATTAATTTATATCAGATTTCTGGTTTTTCCGACGTTACGTTCATGATATCTTGTTTTACCAACACAATCATAACCGACAATGGATACATTGAAGTCGAATATGTATTTAAAAAAAAACGGGCCAAGTGTTTTTCGTTCACGTATTAAGTTTCGCAGAATGAGAATTATTGCAGATATCTAAAAAACTTATGAACTTAATTTTTCAGTAACAATTTTTGTAGTTAGTATTTATAAAGCCATGTTGCATTCGGTTTAAAATATAGAGAGAGGAGACACGGGGATACACATTTTTCAACTTTGGAAGCTAATAACTTGCAGAATATAAATTTTACAGAAAAAATGTTTTACTTCTTTTAATACTATAAAAAACTCTCTTTCGGCGCGGCGCGTCTATGACGAAATTTTCTTCAAACTTTGATTTAAGTTAGTTTAAAAACAAAACATGAAAAAAAAATTTAAAAACAAAAGATGAATGAAATTTCAATATTCTACAACTTTCTGAAAGACCATAATACACATAAAACAGTTTAGTTTAGTTAAGAGATGTAAGCGAAAAAATTTTGAAGTTTTTTGCCTCCCCCCGCCGAAATACAAACGAACCAAGTTAAGCAAAAGTTTTTTATTTAAAAAAAAACACAATCATTTAAACGCGTACTTCTTTTGTTTTGTATTGTGGCAAATACGAAATATTTTTAGAAACTTAAATGTCACTTAAATGTTTTTGGGGACACAGTGGAGTTTTATCAACAGCACGTCGCAAACTTACAATGTGAAATGGACGAGCAGGTAAATGTGAACAAAAAGTGGACGATAGTCGCTGATCCCACTGAGTCAGTCGGAATACGTGATCGTTATGGTCGTCGACATTTATTGATTGAATCTATTTGATATATCGCATCTTAAGGACAAAAACTTCTTGGGGAAAAGAAAAAGTTTTTCAACTGACAAGGGGTCTGACAATTTTTGAGTATAAAAGGGACCGGAAAAAGTTTTAAATCCCGTTGTAATGCGAATTAGGGTTTCTTACGCAAAGGTTAACTATCACTTAGCTTTAACACCTATGTCTGGCTGTTACACACATGAAATTTGAGTTATTGGTAGATTTTTGGGTAACAGGAAAACGTAGGTAATTGATGTTTTTTACAAAATACGTGCAAATATGGTCTCTAACACGAAAAATAAAAAAAAAGCAAGAAGGAAACCTCTACAAAATGGTATTTTAACTATTTCTTTATGCACACTATATTTAGAACCCTTTATAAATAGGAAGTGAATCCTTAATCTTCTATGCTTTCGAAACATAAAATCATCTAAGTCCTGCTTTATTATCAAAGATTTATAAATTTCACATGAAGAAAGCGACTCCAATTTCTTGCAGTTGTTTAATGACATGGGACTAAGCCACAGCAGCTATCAATTTACTCAAAATAAATATTTCTTCTCGCTACGCGGAACCCACTGCTGTGTTATTTGAGATGACGGAGCGGCAGCCGGCCGCTGTGATTGCGGCCGAAAGGGCAATTTCCTAGACTTTGTTAACTTTAAGCACGAGCTACCTAGAAATTCTAAAGGAAAGGTACAATGCCGTGGCCGACGGAAAGGATTACATAATTAATGGAATGAAATCATAGCGATGATAAAAATTTTTCGTGCGTTAAAGTCTTAAGAATATTTCTGTTCAAAATTATTACTTTCAAGTTCAAGGATAAAATCCATAAATATCATTAACATTAATTACCTGGATTAAAATTCTGCTACTGAGAAATACTTTTGTGCTTTTTAAACTATTTGTTCTTGCCATTAATCTTTTAAACCACTTAGAAGTAACCGACACTGGTTAGAAAGGTGTGAAAAGCATTTATGGGCTATGTATCAAAGAGTGACAAAAGAAAATGATAAGCACAAGGAGATGGAGGTATAAAAATCTGTCCGGCCAGTCACAGAGCCGTTTGTCACGTATTCCATTAGTCTGTTCATGTATTTAGCAGTCAGCTAAGATTATCAGCTTGAAGAACTGCAATGGCTTGCTTTACAAAGCTTTGCCAATAATTATGAACAAATAGTTGTAGCAAAAAAATAGTAAACGTAGTAAACTATCGGTTAACTGACGGATAGTTGACTGGTGCATGTAAATGAAAACGACCGACATACAAATTTGTTCTGACGGATCTTAATCGTAATTGATGTGTGCGGATGGATCTTTAGTTGCCTTTCGAGTATATATAATATGTCATACCTGTGCAATAGGTACGCACGCCACGTAAAGCGTACCTACGTGTGCAGTTACTATTGTTATCTTTAAAACTATCTCTTTATTTACGTCCTCCTCCATCGCACCGTGACGCTTCGGAATTTTCCCTAAAGTTATAGCCTTACTTTGCCTTAAGAAGAATTAATATTTTTTTATATGTTATTATTTGATAAAAATGGCGTCATAGTCTAAATCTTCTAATGAGAACATTTGAATAGTGAGTGTGATTGAGAAATAATTTTTAATATTAGGTCCTTACATATATGAATTTGATGTTTTATAGAACTAGCCACTTTGATCTCGAAAAGACGGCATTTGGTTGAGAATTCCAAATTCAAATTTATTAAAATTATAAGCTTGTCTATTTGTGTTTCGATTGTAATAATTTATTTGTTTTCGCGTTATTCAATTTTGCTTTGACATCGTTCTGTGCTCAATATGGAAAACATAAAATATCGCATTGTTTTCGAATACGAATTCCATCGTGGCACTAGCGCTGCAGAAATAGCTCGAAGGATAAATGATGTGTACGGAGAAGCCACTGAAAAAAGAAAAGACAGTACGTTTTTGGTTCCAGCGCTTTCGTTCTGGAATTTTTGACCTCCAGAACAAACCTCGTGGACGGCCGAAGACCCTAGTTGTCAATGAGGAATTGAAAGTGATCGTGTAATCGGATCCATCTCAAACCACGTCGGAGTTAGCTGCAGGCTTCGGGGTAAGTGATAAAACCATTTTGAATCATTTGAAACAAATTGGAAAAGTGAAAAAGCTTGAACAATGGGTACCGCATCAACTAAGTGAAGCAAACTAACAAATACGCGTTGACGGCTGCGTCACGTTACTTAACCGTCACAATAAAGAGGGGATTTTGAATCGTATCATTTCTTGTGATGAAAACTGGATCCTATACGATAATCGGAAACGCTCAACACAGTGATTAAATAAATCCAGGAGAACCGGCTAAATCCTGCCCCAAGCGAATGTTGACTCAAAAAAAGGGACTGGTTAGTGTCTGGTGGACCAGCGTTGGTGTCATCTACTACAGCTTCCTAAGAGCTGGTTAGACGATTACGCCAGATCTGTATTTCCGACAATTGGAAACCATGATGGAAAAGCTAAACCGCCGTTAAACAGCCGAGATTTGTCAACCGCTCTAGCCCACTGCTGTTTCAGGACAACGCTAGACCACACACTGCACAACAGACAGTAGCGAAACTAGAGAAGCTAGGATTGGAATATGATTACCACTTTTTTCGGAATTTGGATAACTTCTTAATTGGAAAAAAATTCAATTCAGATGAGGCAATCCAAAACACCTTTAAAGATTTTAATGATTCAAACGAATCAATGCACTCCCTATAAAATGTCAAATGTACATAGATTACAACGGTACCTACTTTGATTTAATAAATTAATAAAATGTAAAAGTGTTTTGCTTTTTTCCATATAAAACATCAATTTCATATGTAAGGACCTAATAATATAATAATGAACATTTTTAAAATTTCTTAAAAAATGGCGTTATAAGTTTTCGATTTTAAAACTATCTAAACCACAACAAAAAAAAAACCATTGCTATTAATCGTAATATTATTAACATTGTAACGTGACAACTTGTGCCTTTCACTTTTTATGTCTGTCTCTCTCGCTCTTAGGCGGGCTAACCATGCCGCGTGCCTCTCACTCGCTCTCATTGTGAGCGCATAACGTGAGCGGAGCGTAACGCAGTTTCTTGAAGTGTCACCCGGCAAACCAATTTATAAGACGTTGTCACGTCAAAAACACTAAAACAACCAAGCAAACTATTTGATTTTATTATATAGAAAGAAAGCAATTTGAAAGAAAACGATTATTTTAATAAACACAAAACTTGTCTAGAATGTATAACAAGTGTAAGGTTTGCAGGTCATTCTAGACACCTTTTATTCTGCGCGACTAGACTGAGTTACTGACCACAAAATGTAATTTCCTCTCCGATCCGCAGCACAAATTACGACTTAAATTAAGACGCTGACGCCGCCCTTTCTAAATCTCTGCAATCACATTTTGCTTTGTGAGAATATAAACGTTACTTATGTTTGTTTGTTTGTTTGTATTACTCTCTTATCGTCGCAGGAAGGATTTCTTTTTAAAAAGTAAATTATATTTGCAAACTTTTGTCAGTGTTTCATGAAAATAAATTTGTAAAAAATTTTGTTCTCTGCGGCTTCTCCTACTCCACTTCTTATCTATTTAAGAACACAGCGTGATGTTATAATATTCTGAAACCTATCTCAATAACCACTCTATTCAACACATAAAGAAATTTATTTATAGTGCATCCTGAGATTAGCTCGTTCAAACACACAATTGTATATTATCTAATGTAATAATTGTATTAATGTAAATAATTTAAGTATTTATTACTCACCTTATGCCATTGTGTTAACAGGTTTGACTTATATCATAAAAAACTACTTATTGTTTAAATAAGTAATATTAACTCTCTTCTTAATGCAATTGTGTTATACAGATTTAACTTATGCCATAAAAAATAGTTATTGTTTATACTGTATGTATATTAACTATCCTTTTAATACAATTGTGTTATACAGTTTAGACTTATACCACACAAAACTAGTCACTGATTATACTGTATGTATATACAGGTCTGACTCATACCATAAAAATATTCAATGTTTATACTGTATGCATATTACGTTTACCAAACAATTTAGATCTGAAAATAAAGTAGCTAAGTAAAGTGAGAATTTAGCCTGTTTAGACTGTCTCACTGTGTTTTTATTCTAATTTGTCTGTATTTGATTTTATATTATGTGTTGACACTCAAAATATTACTTTCTCTTTTCTTACTGCGATTGTGATAGTACACCGCTAAAATAAAGCAGCTATTCAAGTGGAAATCTAGTCTGCGTCATTGTTTACAATTCGGCTCTATTCGGTTATAGATTGGATGATGCTATAGATAGAAGGCGCTTAATGTATGTGGACATGTCTATTACGTAGTATAAAAAAATTAAGGCAGATTCTACGGTACATATACATCTAAGATACTGTTGCCAGTTTCTCAAAGCATGGTAGTACCGAAACCGAAAGTAAACAAGCGGATGTGGACGCAACGTGCGTAGCGTCACTTCTTATATTAAGATAAACAGTTGTTCAGTTTTTTCTTATCTTTATTAACTTATAATGCACTGTAATGGTCAATTTCCACTTTTGTTATGTTTGAACATAATATAAAATTACCGAATTTAACTACTTGGATTAATTTTATATGACAGTTTGTCTTACTTATAATCTTACTTGCTTGAAAATATTGTATGAAACAACACACCGTTTTCTCGGAGACAGGATGATATTACATACATCTTAAAATATTTTATACATACATCTTTTGATCTAACTTTCTGTGCACCTATCACAGAAAAAATATAAAATGTACGACTTTTAATGAGTCGTTCATTATTGGTTAGCTTAGCTTTGGATCTGATGTCACATGTAACTTTGGCATTTTGCTACTAAAGTTCTTTCTACTACTATCTACCTACCTGTTTTATAATCCACGTAGAACTGATGGTATCACCTATTTTTTTAAACTTAATACGATAATGAACAACCAAGTATGAGACATACTCAGATAAACATAACCTGAAAAAGGACGTAATATAAAACCGCTTTTACTCTATTTTGAGTCATCACCATCACAAATAATGTCGATTATTCCGATTTCACCTATGGTATTACTAATAAATTAGGGGTTTAGATCAATTTGGCTTAAGCATAAAGCTGATCTTTCGTGGGGTCATTCATGTTTTGTCTTGACTCGAACAATACTAACCATAGAGAAATCTCTCGGCATACTTATAATGGCTGTTGAACAATTTATTGCAACCATGGACGCAGTGACCGTGTTGCGGACGCAGCCTATTTTAAATTGTTCTTCCATCACTTTTTACTCTTTAGTTAGAGAAATTCTATAGAGGCCTTCTGCCAATGGTGTTGTAAATACTTAAACGCCTCATTGTGTAGTGTAGTCCATAAAGAGAGGGAAGCGAAATAACTACATTAGAAAATGACTTAAGATATTTTCTAACGTCTCTTCTTAGATATTGCAACACTTATGGTATATATTCGCATTAAATTTCGACATCTTCTAACTGTTCTTACTCCTAATAGCTTCTACCACACACTTGTCGAGTGGCATGGGAAGTGGCTAGGAAAGGAGACAGAGACGTAGTGTGGCCACGTTACTCGTCATGCCGCACGTCATGCTCCTCGACATGGACACCGCTCCCCGTTTTGTCGGTTTTTCGGCGCGAGTCAAAGGACTTAGTACGAAGTGTTGCGGAACATGCGTGAGGAGCATAGTGTGGCAGAGGGAATAAATCTTGTGTGTAAAAACAAGATGTAGTTTAAAGATGTAAAACAATTTAATTCTATTTATATTAAAATTCCTAAGCCAACAACAACAGTGCACTTGACTATATAAAAGTGAATGTATAAATGTTCCGTTTTATATCATCCAACTCAGTAGGAAGCATTAAAGACTTGTAAATTATTAAAGTTAGAGGCAGTAAAAGTCTCATAAAGAAAATATATATCTAAACTAATTCATATCAATCAGTATTCACCGGCTATTACAATCTCTTTATAACACTAATACCATAATTATCCCATTCTGCTCTTCTCACTGAGTCATGCTACAACTCGATTCGAACAATCGCCGCATTGTACCTTAATGCTCGTCGAACATTGGTATTTTAAAGTCGCTTAAACGCCTTGGCTATTTCAATTTTACACACCATTCTTTAAACGATTGTCGGGTAGATTAATCACTTTTCGTTTTGGGATTGCGCACGCGACTCTTTCACTATCTTGTTACTAGAATAGTAGCTGACAAATTGCATTATAATGATTGTTAATGGATCCTTTCATCTTATAACATCGTTATAGTTACGTATAAATAAGAAGCTCTGCAAACTCTCAGTATTATTACAGCATCTTTTCGATATTATTATAATTTTGTAAAAATACTTTAAATTATGACTGAATGATATTTGGATGAGTTAAAATTCAAAATTAGTAAATACAAAAATATAAAAATATCATTACAATGACATTTTTTTGTTATACCACTAAGTTGGCAAACAAGCTAACGGTCCGCTTGATGTTAAGCAGTCATCGCAGCCTATGGACGCTTCCAACATAACATTACTCCCGCGTTGCTGACCGTTTAAAAATCTTAACACTTGGTTCTTGAAAATCTCACACTGAGTCCCTGAGTCCCATACATCTTAAGAGTTTGCAGAAGAAAGTTCCTTTGAAACCATGTCCATTTAGGTTAAAGAGAAAAGAAGTAGTAGTATAAGACAAAAGAATTGCTGCGTAGAAGTCATTATTGACTTGGCTTAAACGGGTCCTTTCAAAATATATATGGTAAAACTAAAAGTCAAATAGTGCAAGATGGCCAAGAAATTTTTCCTTGACGCTGTAACAGGTTATCAAAATCGTCACACATAATGGTACGCTGTATGGTATAGTTTAGTTAATATCTTCGAACTATTTACCGTTTACAAACAAAATCACTTTAACTAAGTCGGAAGTTTCAAAATTGTGATCTTTTCCGCAGAAAATTTTCATAATGAAATATAACAATTCTTTTGATACCAATCTCAAAGTTGACCTAAATGGTCATTTAGCACTGTTTGTAGAACAGTATTGTTTGATGTTACACCTCGGGGCCAATGCAAATTTAATTTGACGCCACTTTTTCAATTAGAAAGTGATATCCGGCGCTTGCGTGCTGATAAACGCTTTAGGACTCTTACAAATAATTGTATAGCGAAATTAATGACTATTGACATAACGATTGGTAAATTTGAAGATGATAATGATACAGATCACAATGTGTATACTTTTCACCTTCAATTACTGCTTGTTAGACCACCAAATTGCATATCTGATTAAGGTGTTAATATTATCCTGTCAACTGACTGAAGTCTTGTTGAGTGAAACATCGTATTATTAAATAGAAAACGAAATCTTTATTATAGCCATAGCGATTAAATGGAAAGTTTTTTTATTCGCATTAGAATCTATATATTTAATATATGAAATGGATCACCTAGGTAACTATTAATATTTGTTAACACTATTTTTTTTTAATTTAAAATAGTATACAAGCGTACTTGAATGACCAAAAAGAAACATAGCAATAGTGTTGCCAATTATATCTCTGGTAATATCATGATTATATCAGACTTCCACTGCTGGACATAGGCCTCACCTAAGTTTCTTTACAGCTTCTGTGCCGCCTGTAATCGACAGCTTTCTAGTGATCATATCTTTAACTAGTATTTTTGTCATGATAATTGTTTGTTATCGAATATATCTCATTTATTATTGAATTCATGATATTGAATTGAAATTTTTGTCTGATCTAGCAATCCAATAGCTATTTGGACCAACAAAACCGTTAAAATTGCACCGGCAGAATCCTGATCCTGAAAGTGGCGTAATTCCCTTTTTATGCATGTACCAACCAAGCTAAATATATTACTCATTGTGAGTAGCATTATTACCATTAGAAGTTGTTGTGGGAAAGACGGGAACAGACGAGACTTCGTGCACTGAACCCTCCCACCCGTTTTTCTGCATCTTAGTCTTGTGTAGGGTTACCATGAGCCAGACACTTTAAGTATTTGTCAGGCATTTTTACCTTCGGCTACCATATTTGGGCATATGATATGAATCTATTGAATTAGTGACGTTTTTGCACCCACTCCTATTTGATTCGTTTTCTTTCAAACAAGCGGAATCGGAATGTATTTGCAAAGTAGCAAATGCAACTGTCACGAAATGAAGGTAATTTTAATATGAGCGCCGCTTTCCATATAAGAATACTAATAAACACATATTAAGGTTAATAAGATTATTGAAAAAAATAATTGTTAATTTAATTCTTAATATTAAACATGCAACGCAAAATTGAATACTGGTACCATAACGTAGATGCTTTAAGTTTATTTGCACATTCTTCAAAATAAACCAATAAAACACTCTCCGGGAATGATGTTTTTGGCACATTGCTGGATCCAGCCACTTATGATATGTGTCTGATGTGGAATTTTTTGATAAAGAAAACAATAAGAATATTTGCGTCAATATGTACGAGTATGTATTTGTTTGCTACGCATCGGAAAATTACGTTTTTTCTATGTTGTATTTCTTACTGGATGTAAATATTTTGTCTCTACGGCCAAATGTCTCTGCGTAGTTTTTATTTATCTTCATTACGATTCAGTGAATTGAAATAAAAAACAATTGGATACATTCGTCAATTTTGTAGTTGAAACATTTTGAAACAGAAGTAGACAAATAAATAAACATTTGTGCGAAAACCATCGATGGTGAAAACAAATCAAATGCAAGTGAGTACGCAGTCGCCGTGGGTAAAAATTTAAAAAAGGCGGCATTTTTTTTATTAGTAATTCTATATATTCCAGCAAACATTGACAGGCATTTATATTCGTACAAAACAGGCATTTTGGGCATCTAAGTTAACATTATTTATTTTTCAGATGGTTACCCTAGCTTGTCTTGTGGTACTATTCCTGGTCCTCATCTGTTTTATGGTTTGAGAACTGCTCTCTTGTTTTATAGTTTAAGCAGTGCTTGATTTGTATACGCGGTTGTATTAAGTATACTTCCATTGTATTACCTACATGCTAATCAAGTCGTGATGAAAATATTATACGTACCCTTTATGCAGATTCTCTCTTTATCATGGGAAAAGCTTCGTTGTCGCTTCCCTAGTTTTTTTATGGAAGCTTATAATGCATTTGCACAAAAATATTATTTTTCTTATACATTTACATATTGTCACGGCTTTCATACCCCGTAAGGGTAGCCAGCGGCGTCATTTTTAACAACCACCTCAGTCCTGCGTGACAGAAGGTGAGCCCATTACTACAACGCTAATTCTTTTAGTGTTTTTTGGACTAAAGTGGCTTTGTATATGTGATCGTAATCCACCTCCCTTCTTCAATCTTTATAATTATATGCCCCCTTTTTCGTCTCGGTGCTCCGATGGCAACCAAAGGTCCCACTGAAAATCAGTGCTGTAACTATGGCCACAACTTTATACTGAGTCTGAGACATTTTTGGCATAAAAAGCAGCAAATGGCATAGATGTAAATAAATAAATATAGTACTTATGTTTTATTATATTGTTAAACTTTGCTACTGAGTTGTTTTTTTTTGCTAAATAAATGTTTTTCTTCTTCCTGCCATTTCTTAATGAACTATAAGGTGTAGGTCAGACTTGGACTTGGGATTGTATAAAACACAATATATAAATATACATATTTACGCAATCTTTATATTTGTCTATGTGTCAGGATAGAGCATTTTTTCAGAGGACGCTCACAAAGAGTAAAATTCGATATCAAAAAGTAAAAATAGGTAGTACCATTATTTAAGACAGTCTTCTTCAATCTTCAAATAAGGTTTTTGAGGGCACTACTAAAATACGCTTATCGATAAGAATAGACCCCACAGACCGTAAACCTCCAATTGACCTTGAAAAGCTATGAAAGAAATATTTATTTCAGGAAAACCACTGTTTAAACAAGAAAACATTGTCTAAAGTACAATATAGAGTCTGCATACTGTTCTTATCTCCTATCTTTTCTTACAATATTAATGTTGTTTGTAACTTGTCAGTCAATTACAAAGAATACGGCAACTAGTAGCAACTTACTGACCTGTAGCTGTTTATTATCCGAAAGTGATCTTTATCTATAATTGAACTTGCTGATCAGTGACCTGATGATCTTGCTGATGGCTCACCTTAGTTGGCTCGTGGAGGAAAATATGTTCTGCCCGTGCTATTCATAATTCTATACAATGTTTCCTCTACAAGATAGGATCTATGTGAAAGGTAGTTTTGTTTGATAGAAGTTTAGTTTTTACTTGTAGACTCTTTTAGTCGTCTTCAAAATGATATTTGGTTGTTTCATTATTTGCATTCAATAACCATTTATTCCAACTGCCCTAAATTCGGGTTTCGATGAAGGATTTCAACGGCAACTTCTCAAATATAAAAGAAAAAACCAATTTCGGTTTTAAAGTAGCCTGTGTTCTCGCCGGGACTCAAACTATCTCCATGCCAAATTTGCCGCGATTTCACCCGACCTGAATTTGGTTATCGGTGTAGGACTTCAACGGCAACTTCTCAATTAAAGACAAAAAACGACTCTCACTGATGGTAAGCGGTTACCGCAGTCTATGGACGCTTGCAAAACATCTGGGGTATCACTCGCGCGTTGCCGACCCTTCAAAAATCTAATAACTTATTTTTTGAAGAACCCCATGCTGCGTACATATCTACTGCCGAACTTGTGTGGCATTACAATTTACAATATATTATAATATGGGTGAATACACACCCATATCATAATGTGGTAGACAGCTGCTTTTCGCCATAACTTTAGTCTTGCGTGACAGGTAGTGAACGAATCGCCAAAACGCTTCCTTTTTGTCAAAGTTGCCTTTACTTATGTTTCGCCTAATAAGTCGTATAATACCAGCTATAAAGTAAAGTAGTAGAATGAAAACCCAGGTACTTAATAATTTACCTCTTTGCCAGTTCTTAAGAAGTGAGATTGGGTAGGATAAAAATGTTCAAGCAGAATGGACATAAAACTATTAAATTTTGTAGAATCTTATGAAAACCCCAAATCTAGCTGTTTTTTCATGTTTATTTAAGCCTCAAATATCCTGTACTTAAAGACATACTCAGATTAAGTAACGAAAATAATAGACAATATTTTGGTTATTAATTATTC
Source organism: Apoda limacodes (assembly GCA_946406115.1). Classification (NCBI taxonomy): domain Eukaryota; kingdom Metazoa; phylum Arthropoda; class Insecta; order Lepidoptera; family Limacodidae; genus Apoda; species Apoda limacodes. Next base: position 38,190,741 of record OX291541.1, on the reverse strand, counting down.
GACATCGTTAAACATTTATATAACTTGTTTAGATTTACTAAGAGAACTTATAATATATATAGAAGAAAAAATGTTATACTTTAATTTTATGAAACTCGCTACTTCTGGGCTATATATTGTTTTATTAGTTTTTGTCGTTCTTTAGCCAAATGGTTCAAAAAATCAAAATAGTATATATAAACTTTGCCGATTCGAAAGTGTTTGTAAAAACCTAATTTGAATAAAGAAAATGATTTTCACTTTGACTTTGAAATGGCCAAACCGGAACCCATGTCCGTGGCAGTTTCGTCATGTCCGTCCGGCTGTAGTCTTTGCATCTTTTCTGATGGAATTTAACAAAAGGTGTATTATGTTAGCCGTTAACAGTCTTGCAATGAAATTGAGAAAATATTGTTTACCATTGCCACCCGAAAAAGGGTATTTTATTCATCGATAACAGTGAATAAAACTCACTTTTAATCACTGCCTGAATAAAAACATTTTGAATTTTGAAAACTGTTGTAAATGTTATTGTGGTTGTTAAACTGTTGTAAATGTTATTGTGGTTGTTTTATATCATTGTTCTCTTATCACCCGAGTTACCGAATCTTATTACCGAATATATACTAAAATGTGATAATAGTACTTATTATTTTCTCGCAGTCAATGGTAAAAAACGTAAAAAAAAATATGTCGGTCTTTTGTAACCCTCGCTCCGCTCAGGATTCTCCTCTAACATCTGTCGCTGCTCTCGGGGTCCAAATTAGTCCCTCGAATTAAATTCCCTTTTTTTCACTTGTTGTATAATCTACTATTTTTATGATTAGTTCACATACATTAAACTTAGAGACGATTTTTTTTGGTATGTAGGGTTTTGTTGGATAGAACTTGAAAAATGCCATTAAACGTTTCAAAACTTTTTGTCTCAAAGATGTATATTTAGCGAGTTGGGCTTCTAAAGTAAAATTCTGTGCCCCCGCTCGTCCTAACTATTCAACCGCGTGTTCTTAAAATCTAAAAAAAAAAAAATTTATGTGCTTTAAATGTGTACTACACGCACTTGGCCGGGTTAAACACTGTTTTTGGTACGTCAGTAATTTTAAATTCGCTTGTGCGTACGTTATTTTGTGGTTTGTGTCGTACTGTAGTTCTCATTTTAATATTTCTATATTGTATTTTGTGGTCAAGCACATGCAAATATGGAACACTTCTGTGGATTGACTTAACACGAATTGAACTAGCGAACGGACTGACATAATAAAATGTTGTCGTTTTTTTACTGTACATACATATTAAAAAAAAACTTTTGGACGAAGCGCCATTTGGTCCCAAACTAAGCAAAGCTTGTACTATGGAAAGCAGACCAAGGATACACAATACAAATACATATAGATATATATACTTTTTTTGTAAATATCTACACATATTTTATACATAGAAAACAAACTCAAGACAAAAACAATTGTTAATCACATAAATGTTCGTCTTGTGCGGGAATCGAACCCATGCTTGTCGATTCAGCAGTAGGGTCATTACTTACTGAGCCACGGATCCGAACTCACTCTGTAACAGAATTAGAAAAACAATAAAAAGTTACGCTTAGTGTGGGACTCATGATTTGTTGATGATTCAAAGGCCCACTGAGTTATAAAGACCTTTGTTTTTTGTTTTATAGTTTTGTAATTGCTTAAAGGTGATTCCATTTGATAAAGTCTGGTTTTAATGTTTAAAACCCCTCAAATAAATGCCTACAAGTTGGTACATCAAAGAACTTACGTAGGTATCGAATTTAGAACCACCTTTTTCAAAGTTGGTTAAAAATATACAATACCATTTAGCAGTAGCATAGATTAAGATCGCTGTGATTGACAGGTGCCGCTTGCTCATCGGAGCATCTCCGTTTGTAACGGATTACCGTTCATTCGACAGATGTTCGTAACGCAACGAACACCGAAAACGAAACTGCACTGTTGACCTGTCGAGTGTTACGGTAATGTTTATGCAATTGTTAATTTTACCGTTATTTTACGTTATGTTACGGATGATTTATAATTATTATGCGCGCAGTTAATGATAAGTTTTGACGTTCGTACGACTTAACTTGACCGGTTGCGGTGACCGCTTACCACCCGGCGGACCGCAAGCTTGTTTGCCACCTAAGTGGTGTAAAAAAAAAAAAAAAAAAATTACATAAGTTTTCTTAAAACTTTTTTTAGGTACTTCAAGTTAAGTTAAGATAAAAACGTTTAAAGCGGAGCTCACATTAGATGTGTATTAAATATCATTATCGTAATACTTACATAACTATAATATAATTTATAACAGCTATATAAAATATCACACTAATATTATAAAGGCGAAAGATTGTAACTGTTTTGTATGTTTGTTACTTCTTCACGCTCTAACGGCTTGACCAATTTTGATGAAATTTGGTATGGAGGTAGCTGACACTCTGGATTAACACTTAGGCTACTTTTTCTAAAGTTCCCCCAGAAATAAGTGTAACCGAGCTTAAACGAACTATACCTACAGCTATAGCTTGCTATAGCAAACTTCATTAGTATAAATAAGGAGTTCAACGCCGATAACCGAATTTAGGGCGGGCGGAGCCGCTAGAAAAATCGAGTTGTCTTTATAAAATATTTAATATATTCAAACATTGTTCAAAAATACTAAATTGGTATATTTCGACCACCTCGCGGGCGGAACCGCAGACAATTGCTAGTAATTAATGAATCGCAACACTACGTTCTACAAACATTCTCATTGTGAAATGGGAAAGTGACTAAACTAATTGTTATCTGCTACACCTGATCGCGTCTACGATATGTAGGTAGATTGTTAATAGTAAGCCCGGCAAAAAGTCTACGCGCGTGTTGACCAATCACAAGTTCAGCTTATGTTACGTAGAAGATGAAAAAAGTTTTCACACAGTATCAGAGCTCTTACCAATTTATCGGCGAATTAGCTGCGGTCGCCAGAGGCTAGTAAATGTAATTTATACTGGGTTACCGTTCGTTTTGTCGGATTTCAATTCATTGACGGTAGCACTTTTACGTTTTGCATTTTTACTAACAGATTTGTACGCTGCGTGAAACTGATCTACATGTACTTTCAATGGCACTTTTGTTGCAAATTAAAATGTAATAAAAATAAAACATCTTTTAGAGACATACCTATATATGGCGAGTGAATCCATTAATGCTGCAATCGAATGCTTTAATTAAATCTATATCGACAAAACTTTTATGAATTTCACCTTTAGTCTAAGACCCGAGTAGGTAACGACCTTAACGAACGGATGGGGCGTTTAATGGATGTAAAGTGTTAAATTACAGATTAAACATATTAAGAAATATATTGCAAATAGGTTGCATTGTTTTTTAAATTCGTTTACAGTTCAAAGGAATTCCAAATCGAATATAATATATGAAATTAGTATTTTTTTAGTTTGACGTGAGTTTCAAATCTGCAACAGATCTCTGTTTATCTTCGATGTTTTATTACTTAAAAGCTAAAATTTTTTTGCAAATCAAATAGTACATGGTTTCGATTCGCACTTGACCGGGTTTGACTAAAAAGCATTGTGTTATTAAGCAGACTTTAACTGTAAAGTTTGCCAAACATTTCGTCCTTACAGTTTCATCAATTGCAGTTCTTTCTCTTCATTTCCACATCGTTTTTTGTTATAATTTTCAGTGCTTCGCAAGTTTCAGCATGCCCTATGTGAAAACATTGACTTACCAAATATCACTTTGAAAATACACCATAGCTGAAGTTTTCTTTAACGCGATATATTTTTAATAAAAAATTACCTGTAACAAAATACATAACACCTATTAGATATAATGTGAAAACAAGAAATAAAAAAATAGTACTTGAATAGGCATTTTTTACCACTGCCGCTTGAAATAGTACATTTCTGTCGGGGCCGTGACAAAATACTGCTGGATCGATCAGTAGAGTTTTAGAGTTAGCGGCCGAGCCGACGGTAAGGCCGTCTATAATACGATACCAGAAAAGGCCTCACTGCTGAGACTTTTGTTAAAAAAACAGGAAAAAGAAAACAAACTCTTAATAGAATACTTGCAAATCACTAAACAGAAATTTAATTACAGAATTATATTGAATATAAAAAAAAGAAAAACGTATGACATATCACCTTTATTTTTTTTTAATCGCTGTGGCAGAGTGGGTGGTCGGTTGTCACTGGTCAGCTCAATATTTGAAAAATGTAAAATTCAATGGGCCGAATCAGGATTACGCCCTGTGTTTATAAAAATTAATTCGATTTTTAAAAATAATAATAGGCCATACAAAGAAAATAGTATAGGATTTTATTGAAGTCTTTTTTTTTTCGAGTGTAATTTAAACTTTTCCTAGCGTTTTTGAGTTAAAGTATATTTTCTCCAAACATACTAGTAAAAATACCTCTTTTTTTTTACACAAGGGTTAAAATAAAATTTAAATTCTAAAACCCACTACTTAGGCAAAAAGGTAAAATAACCCTAGGCCGTTCCAAAACTATTACTCAACAGGGTTTTGGAATTCCTATCTGTAATTGAAGAGTATTTGAAATAAAAAAAAAATTTGTATTTAAATGATTCTTTTTGTACTTACAATTTTAATGTTTTTGTCATTTGTGTTTATGATAGAATCGTAACATTATGTAGTGAAAACAAAATATATTGCTTTTATAATTATAACCTACTAGTTAGTCTTACGGAACTTGTTGAAGGGGGCTATTTTTAGGCAAAGTGCATAATTCGTAAAAAAAAAATCATCTAGCACCTTTGAATCTCTCGCTTCCCTCAGGATCTTACGAGGATTCGCTATCCTCTGCAACTCTCGGGATTCTACTTACGCCCTCAAATGATATTGCTTTTTTTTCCTGATGTGCATTATACTGTTGTAGCTTGTTTTGAAGAGAGCAATCGGTAAACAGGCCGCCCGCCATACAAACTCGCGTTTTGCATGTCAACTCACTGAAAATTGATTATAATGAAAATAATCCTATCCTAACTAGTATTTTACAGATTTCGGTCAGGTCAGGTCATATTATATATTTTTGTAAATAAAAAAATTACAAATTGAACTTTTTACTCTTAAAAATTATTTCTGATCTATATCATAGGTGACAAATCATCCTTCTGCTCCGTTTTTTTAGGGTTCCGCACCCAAAGGGTAAAAAACGGGACCCTATTACTAAGACTCTGTCTGTCTCTGTCACCAGGCTGTATCTTATGAACCGTGGTAGTTAGACAGTTTAAATTTTCACAGATGATGTATTTCTGTTGCCGCTAAAACAAAAAATACTAAAAAACAGAATAATATAAATATAGAGAAAGAATAATATATAAGGGGGCTTCCATACAACAAACATGATTTTTTTGCCGTTTTTATAAATAATGGCACGAAACCCTACGTGCGCGAGTCCGTCTCGCACTTGGCTTGTTTTTCTATTTCAAGAGTACCAGTGTGCATATTTTTGGAATCTTAATCACCATACAATGTTGCGATCAAAATTGATAAGCGTTAAGAACGTGAATAGCTATTGGATGCGTATATCTTTGCGTGTCTGAAACACTTTGCCGCCCTTTTTCACGTCTACACAACCAAAAAAAAGTGTCGTAAATGACCGTCATTGGATTGACTGCTTGGACCTTGGACTACAATTTTGCTGGATGCCACAGAGATGATTCGTGGGTTAATCATAGGTTATTTGGCTCTGACATCGTATGTCAGCTGCAGCTTATACTGGGTCAATGGAACATTGCACGACACGCGCTGCGCTTTCCTGCAGTTGTCTTGTATAAGCACTTACGTGAAATTGAATATAATAAGCGTATTGGAAACATTTCTTGTGAGTTATTTACCATTTGATTTAAGTACAGAAACATTTACAAAATCGTATATAAGTTGAATTTAATTATGCTAGTGTTTCTTAGCAATCCATACGCCAAAAATATAAGGTCACTAAAACTGGTTTTTCAATATAAGTTCTGGTGAAAACGCACAGAAAAGTATCTTGTTAAGTATGAACCCCTGTACAGTTTTGTAGTAAAATAAAGAAAAATATTAGATACAAATTATCCATCAAATCATGAAACATTTAATTGAAGGATCATTTTTTGCGCACCCTATTGTGTCATTTTATAAGTCTTTGATAATGCATTTTATATATATACTAGCTAGCCGGGCAGACGTTGTCTTGCATGATACCGACTGCAGCGCCATCTGCCGGGCTGATTTGTGAATCTAAACCATCCAGGGCGCCACACAAACGCAAACAAAAAAATTTATTCAAATCGGTCCCGCCGTTTAGGAGGAGTACAATGACATACACACGTACAGTAGAATTATTTACGAACCCTAACTAAATCTGTGCACGACACGTACTTAACTGGTTTTTCAAGGTAATCTTTGGTTTATGGTTTTTTTTAGTCGACAGGTTTGTTTTTGTGTTTGTTGTCGATAGTTTAATTTATGTAATTTAGTCTACGGGTCACGGTCTACTAAAGTTAACGGTAAACAATATATTATGAAAAATACCATAATTTTGCATTTTGCATAAATACACGTTTTATTTTGTGTTAGCAAAAATATTTTACAATACACTAGGGTTTCTGTTCACACCCTTTTAATTGGCCTAGGTTATTAAAAGGTTTTAATATTTTTTTTTTTTTTTATTTTTTAGAAGATATAGATGCAATATTTATGTGTCATTAATTTTCCTATGTCTGGTTTTTATGTCGTCAGTTTTGCTTTAAATTTCCGTTTTTTTTATCTCTTAGTTTTATTTATTTAATATATTTAAAGTTTCTTAAATAACATAAAATTGAACTAAAATAATATAAATCAAAACTAATCTAAATCATACAAATAAATTTAAAACAAACAATATATTTAAAAACTAATTAATTAAAAAATAAATAATAATTAATTATTTAAACTAGGCCCGAGTGGCATCGTACCCAGAACACTGGCTGCGTTTCCTCTTTGGATAGCAATACTTATCCTCTGATCGAAATAGCAGCCAGCCCTCTTGTCACCGCTGGCACCAACTAATCTTGGTGTTATTTTTTTTTTAATTCCTTAGCGCTAGGATCTCCACAGCAAATGGTAGAAATATATAATTTTGAAGTAGTGAATTGTATTTTCGTTACATACGGTACATTCAGCTAAAAGTGCAGCTGCACCTGCGTTTGTTGAAGTTTTAGAAACATGAGAGGGGGCTAAGGAGTCAACACATTTCCGTTTAATTTTTTTTATGAGTACAGATCCTTAGAGTATTCTGGTCGCACTCAGTGTCTATCAATTTATAGTTATTAATATTTCAACCCTAATTGCCAAAGATTTTTTAAATTAAACCTAAATACCGGCATCCGTCATAATATTCATAGAAATAATTTAGTCTTCAATTTTTGAAATGTGTGTCATCGCTATTATAAACTAGTTAGCTCGTCCAAGTATTTCCTAGTGAGAATAACTGGTAATTAATAACCGAGAACTCGGCTGTGAGAATGAAGATTCTTAAGCATTATTTCAATGCAATGGTTTTCTATATGCGGCACAAGTTGGTAACGTATACATCTTTTAACTTAACATAATGTAACTTAATATAATACATCTCTAGCCAATTTTAGGGGCATATGGCAGCAAACTAGTTCCGCCATTAGATATACTGAATTATCTATTCGTAAAAAATGAATTTCTAAAATCCAAATGTTGGAAATATAAAACTAGTCATAAGCTATTTTTAGAAGGTTTTATATAGTTTCTAAATAATATCCGTGAGTTGTAATTGGCATTTCTGCAAAAAACGGCTACTTTTAACAGAAAATTCTCTTAAAATAGCTTATGACTAGTTTTATATTTGCAACATTTTGATTTTAGAAATTCTTTTTCTGCGAAGAGAAAATTGAGGATCTCTAATGGCGGCGCTAGTGGGCTGTAAGAGGGGCCCTTAATCTCAAATAATTGAAGTTATTTTGTTATAACGGTTATATTCTTTCATATTTAAGTTAATAAATTTGAATTTTTGCGTATAATTTTTAATCCAAATGGTCACTAAGAAAAATGAGTTTCATAACCATGAACAGAATCAAGACATTGAATCAGGACAACCGTAATAGTATGAGGAACATGATTTCTTCTTTTCCTCTCTTATAATTTTTATCGTCCATCAAGAATAGAAAATAATGACTTTAATATCTTTTTCGTCGTCTTTTTTATTTTATTGTTTACAGTAAAACCAATGGCTTATAAAATTCTGCATTCTTCTAAATTTCTTAAAAAATTGGTCTTAATATTTTTCAAACAATCGTGCGTAAATAATGATCAATGATACAGAACAAATAGTTTGCAGAATTTTTTTGCTCTTTAATCCTAGTTTTTGATGAATTAATATAATTTTTCAACAGCCAACTCAGTCAGAAAAAAAAAAGAGATCTGCTTTCATACTATATTATGTCATGTATATTATATTATACCCATTCATGTCGCCTTTGTACAAAATACCGCAAAAAGCTATATATATCTACCAAACTAAAATCCAGTGACAGAATCGGGTCTCCAATAAAGCGAACAACTATTTCGATTAAAATTACATTTCCAAGACATTTGTAGAGCAATATAAGAAACAAAAGAAAATTCGATTGCCATTCTTCTGGCGGCGAGCAATTTCCGCCAAGTCTAACAAATCGAATCTTTGGATCAGAAGTGATTCATCTACCCATTAGCCTATATAGATTCGTCAATCGGGCCTTGTGTTAGTTTGCAACGTTGGCCAGAAAAGGTTTGCACGTTTTCGATTAATATCTCCGAAATTATTTTCCTCTTTACGAAGAAAGTAAATTTAATTGTGATTAAAACGATAAACTTTTATTTTGTAAGAGGAGTGTTTACATTTGCTTTCTATTGGCCTTTATATTTAAAATAAATCCTTCAAATACTTATTAATGAATTGTTATACCTTTTACCCGCGGGTTTGTTCGAGTTATAGTAGGCTCAAGATTTTAGAGGACTAAATCGAAAAATGTATATTTTAACATGGAACGAAAAATTTTGTGTTAAGTTTAGCGTATTTTTAATTGAATCCTAATTTTAAAAAAAAAATATCCTCTTATAACGGCTTAAATTTAAAAGTACAGTATTTTTTGAAACTAAGTACCTAGTCGTGAAATAAAAAAACTAAAAATAAACTATCTAGTCAAATCTAGGTTAGAAACCGTACTATCTATATCTGAGATAGTATTTAGCAAATGTAGGAACTATGTGTAATATATTAAATAATAATAATAATCAGTAGACAGTGGACGAATTTTTTTTTATACCACTAAGGTGGCAAACAACCCTACGGTCCGCCTGATGGTAAGCGGTCACCGTAGCCTATGGACGCTTGCAACACCAGGGGCATTACTCGCGTGCTGCCGACCCTTCAAGAATCTAATAACTTCTTTCTTGAAGAGCCTCATACTGTAGTCCTTAGAGAAAACCTTGGCAGGAAGCTCATTCCACAACCCAAGCGTTCGCGGGAGGAAGTTTCTCTGAAACCGCACTGTACGCGACCATTTTGGTTCTAAAGTGCGAATAAATTTCCTGCTGATGGCGAGCAGTGCGACGGTAAAAAGTAGCCGTGGGCATCATTTCGAACAATTCCTCAGAACACATGCCATCATCCTCCACAATTTGCATGACAACCAGTTTTTTTTACCCGAGTGAAACCACGAAGCAAAGCTAGTCGCCTATAAATCTATACGCAAAGTTTTTATTACCAAACGAGTTTATCAACTTAAAGCATTAAAAGTGACATTGATCATGTTCATGACCCTGTCAAAACTTGATGAACCATATAACTTGCAGAAGTATCACACACTCTTCGGCTATTTTATTTCTTTTAATAGTAATGCTTTGGGTGATAACTATTTTAAATCAATATTGTCAAAGACTAACTCGGTTTACTTGGCACGGATGCCATGACTGTTGCAACCCGTTTAAATATCTAGGGCAGTTTTTGTCTCGCGTTTTCACTATCCAAACAAATAGGTGATCGCGTCACTTTAGTTTATGGCCGTCGATGCGTTTCTTTTGTGCTTCCTAATTGCTAGCTCTGTGAAAATTTTCATTAAGTAAATCTATTTCATTTTTTAAAAACAATAGTGTCTTTGTGGTGATTCTCATATTAACTTTGTTAACAATGTGACATTGTTGTATGGTAACATATGAGAGCCAGTGTGAAATTTGGTAATTTCCTTAGCGGCCAACTTTATGTGATGCAGCACAGCAAAAGTAATACACTAAATATGTAAATTTCACAACTCATATTGCAAACTGCAAACTTGTTATTAAATATTAACTAAACGTGTTATAAAATCTTACTTATATTATTAATGTGAAAGAATTTCTGGGTGGATCAATGTTTGTTACTCAATCACGCTTTACCCATTTGACGGATAAGATGAAACTTGGCACACATATAGGTTTGGTCCTGGAATAGGATTTAGGGTACTTTTATCCCATAAAAGTCTAAAGTTCCCGCGAGATTTGCTATAACCGAGCTTAAAGGAACTATCGCTATAGCAAACTTCATTAGTATAATAAAGGAGTTCCACGCCGATAACCAAATTTATGTGGGGTGGTACAGTCTATTATAAAATAAATTAACTGGGTTAAATATTAAAAAAATGATTTTTTTTTTAATTTTTTTAATTAGTTAGTTTGTTATTCCGAGTTGTTATTGAATTATTTTTCTTGGTTTCTTTTTGTAATCTTACCCTACCGATAGAGAATTAGAGGAGGATTCTAGACAAACAATGTTTCTATTCATCATATCATAGGTACTATTACCAAAGCCGCACACACGCAACATAGCATGTATTCAACATTAAATAAACTATGTTCTTAACAAAAACATTACTCCGACTTCAAATCCACTAAAAAGTAAAAATAAGCCCCAAAAGCAGAATTATTGACAAAAGATTCAACTACATGTGTTATTCGCCTTGAAGTCGATTGCCGAAAATAAAGAAGAGGTATGTTGGCATCCTTAAAGAAACTGTAGCTTAATGTTCTGTCAGTATGCCTGCTTTAGTAGCAGTTTAGGAACATTGACGATTGACTTCAAGGCGAATAAATTTTGTTTTGTCAATAATTCTGCTTTCTGGAATCTTTGAAAAAAAATTATTTATTTTTCTTTTTCTTCTGTTACACACATATATTTCTTAAGTAACTGCATTTTCATTCCCACAAATGTTTTTATTACTAAATACTACATACGCATTTTTATTGTTTATAACATTTATGTATATTATAATATTTTAATAGCCTTATTAATTAATAACTACTCTATGTTAAGATAGCTAATTTCTTACTGTAGTTATAATTTTTAGGATTTCAATGCAAAAACAAGGTAATGCCAGTATTTTAGTCATGTACGTCTGTTAGTTATGTATATCGGTCAAAATGAATACAGTAAATGAGAAATGACTTGCTTTGTTAATTTTTATTGAAAAATGATTTACCGTTTATAGAAAACGTTATAACTTCTGGAGCGGTACTTGGACCGGTCGATGTAATTGATGCATTCAGAGAAATTACATTTTCGGGCACGACTACAACCCAGTTTTTGACAGGAAATGCAAGGTCGAGAACGGTTGACCTATTGTGCTTTAAGCTTTTTGTCATGCGTCTCATTGGCTAGTATTGTCACAGGTCAAATAGCTCTGTGCCATTGTATTTTAATAGAAGTGGTTTATCAGCTGAAATGTTCATTATTATGTGCAGTATTCCGTAGCAAACTTTTTTTCTCATACAGTTTTAAATGTATGTTGTGTAATTTTATGATATTCTTAGAAAACATGACTTAACTCAGTAATAAAAAGGAATTCAGATTAAGACTAATCGAATACCTTACAAAATAAAAAATGTTAAAATCTGGGTATGTTACGATCCTCTTAAGAAGCTAACCCTCTGTAATTTCAAGCTAATATTATAAAGGCGAATTAAGTGAGTGTGTATGGTTGTTACATCTTCACGCTGAAACAGCTGGGCCATTTTTGATGAACATTGGTATGGAGGTAGCTGACACCTTGGCAAGGGTTCCTGCGGAAATATCTATTACCGAGCTTAAACGAACTAAAGCTTGCTTTAGCAAACTTCATTCGTATAATTTAATTCCAAGTACTGGATGGATCGGAAACCACTGAACCGATTTAGATGGAATTTGGTATGGAGATAGTTTGAGTCCCGGGGACGGACAAAGGTTAGTTTTCATCTCTGAATTCTTGCGGGGATAACTATAACCGAATTCCGTTTTTTTTCTTTTCACTTCGATTGCAAGAAAATCAAACAGTGATATTGTATCTTTCTTGTAACTGTATTTTTTTAATCTTTGTATATGAAACATTAGGCTCGGTTCGTAGAACTATACTGACTCATCATGTTATAATATTTATGTTTTTGTTTTTGACTTTCATTTAAAGAACAGTAGAGAAAAAATAAATTAAAAATCAGCCAAGTGCAAGTCAGACTTGCGCACGAAGTGTTTCGTACCATTATCTATAAAAACGGCAACAAAATCACGTTTGTTGTATTGGCGCCTCCAATTATTTTAATTAAATTATTTATTTTTAAAGTGAATATATAACTAAATATTCTGTGAATATTTCAAGTGACTACCTGTTGCCGTTATCAATATCGAGCAAAAAACGAGCAAGATCCCTATGGAAGGAAAAATATATATGGAAGATCCCTTAAATATTTATTTTATTCTGTTTTTTAGTATTCGTTGTTATAACAGCAACAGATATACATCTTTTGTGAAAATTTTAACTGTCTAACTATCACGGTTCACAATATTCAGCCTGGTGACGGACGGACAGACAGAAGTCTTAGTAATAGGGCCCCGTTTTTTACTGTTTGGGTAAAGAACTCTAAAAATTATGCACAAGAGCGTAAAAATCAGATTACCACTTAAACTTCACTATATTATATTCTTCTCTAGGATTAAAAATAACCTTAAAACACTTTAACAGCATAAAATAAGTATTTTTCTATGACTAATGAATGATTTAAGTTCAATGGTTTCTGGTTTATTTAAACTTACGTCATTGCCTGAATTTAGTCTTATTTGTCTCATCCAGGTTTAGAGTAGACCGTTATAGTTTATAACGTTTATAAGTTCTAAATGTATCGTGTGACAAATATAGCATGATAGCGCTCGAGTACCTCTAATAAATATTTCTGTTACTCTAATAAACGCAATCAATTCAAATAATATTGTTATGGTACAATTGTAGAGCACACATTTATCAAAAATATTACTTCAATGTGTACTTCCCCGCTGTAATCCAACTTGAAATAGGGTCGTAAACGTTGAAGACTTACGGTCGTGTCTTTCATTAGGTAACGGTGGTAACGGCCCTATAAAGTTACTGCCGCTAAAGTACATACAGCCCTAACTCAAAGTGGCTGCGGTTTGCTTTAAATCCGAAGTGGAAATGAACTTGTTGCTAACATCTGTATTCTGCTGGAACCACAAGTCTTCGAGAGGAATGCTTAAGGCTTTATACCTGTGTAATAGCTTTTGTAAGTGCTAGGACGATTCCCACCTGTCATTTGCCGTTGGAAGTTCATGAATAATTTTGTCGCTACTTTTGATACGATTTGCGAACAATGTCTATATTGCTATTTTTAGGCTACTTATAGTTTTGCAATATATGTAAGACAAGTAAGAATAAATATGGCATATTAAAATTAAAAGTCCTTTTTTTAATGGTTTTCTTTCTTTCTGAGTTCTAATGTAATAATTATTAAGCAAGAAATAAAAAAGTAAACTAAGTACAAAAATCGATCTATCATCTCGACTTTAACGTTTAGAAGGACTAGTTATTTATGAATTTATGAAACAAAAACAAAATAGTTGAAAAACTTCTTTATGGATAGAAGTGACAATTTTAACCACCCAGTGATGTGTGACATATTTGTCCAATTAGCATGTCCCTACTAAAATGTTCTATTTTAACTTTCCGTTACTCCGCTGGATTCCATTAGCAGTAACAAGTATAATTGTTTTGTGGTTGAACTAATTTCCCATCTGGTAATTAAATAAACTATAACTTTAAATCATTAATACAGTAAACTTAGAATAACGTAATAAATGTAAGTACTTTAGCTTTAGATTCCTTCTTAAAATATGTAGTTTCTGAGATAATAAATATGACATTATTATTTTAATCAAATGTCTTGAACATTAAACAACATAATAATTATATCTTTCAAATAAACCATAAAACTAACTAAGTGCGAATCGTAATTTGCAACGAGGGTTCCGTACCACCACAGAAAGCACAAGCCTGACTCGCACTTGACCGGTCTTTTTTATTTGTTGTTTTACTATAGAACTTACGCTACAGTCGTTTTAAATCTGAAGATTGTATGTGTTATTGTTTTTACGAAAGAGCGAGACACGAAAAACATATTTCTTGTATATAGACGCCTCTTTAATTTTTACTTTGTATTTTAAATTTGATTTTTTTTATTATTTCTTGGGAAATCCGCCCTAATCCATACTTCCATACTTATTTTATAAATGCGGAAGTAACTTTGTTTGCCTTTCTGTCTTTATGTTACCTCTTCGCGCTTATACCGCTGTACAGATTAAGATAAAATTTGCATGTAGATAGTTTGAGTCCCGAGAAAGGACATAAGTTACTGGCAAACGTCAAGGGTGAGTCGGTTTTTGTCTCAAATTTAACAGTTGCCGTTAAAATCCTGCACCGATAACAGAATTTAGGGTGGGTGAAACCGCGGGCAGTAGCTAGTATCACATATTCTATAAAAAATATCAGGCTTCTGCCTACTTTGGTCTAAATAAACGTCGGATAGACAAACAGTGAAGGACTACTTAACTATTTATTTGATATTTTAATAATTAATATTAATAACTTCGCCTAAAATACAAGTGATAAGTAGATGATAATAGATAGATCTGGGCGGAAGAATTGGAACGCTATGGAGGAAGCTTATTTGCAGTAGTGGAGCAAAAAAGGCTAATATGAATTAGATCTGGCCACACATGTATTCCAGTGTCTCCTACTGAAGGACTTGTATCCAGGCCTTTTCAATTTATTAAAAAAAATCTGCCCTACTCGATATAGGTAGTTAGAATAACGACTGTATGCAAGATCTCAGTCTCACGCGGATCAGCCGGTCGGGTCTTTACTTGCCCCGTTCTAAACTGACGTAGACATACGTTGATTAAAATTCGCCCCGGCTTGTTGCTGAAATTGATGTGCCTATTGACGTTTACGTCTGAACTAGTTTATGAGTAACATTAAAGGAAGGAAGAGGAAAGGTAACATTAGAAGGCTTACGAATTAATTTTTAAAACAAAGTTTATTCTTTTCTTGATTTTAATGTGTTGATATTTGATTTTAACGATAAAATGTTGATTCTATTCAAGAAAAATCTTTTTCGTAACAAAAACAGTAATCCGACTTCACATTCATCAAATGTAATCAAAGTAAAAAAATAAGCCTTTTCTATGTCTGTCATGGAATGTAAAATAATAATATAATGTCTGCTTTAGGGGTATTTTTAGGGCATGGGCATTTGTTAATTTTTAACTGATGTTAAAGAGGATGGGGTCTTTTTTTGAAGGCGGTTAAAAATATTCATTTGTTTCAGATGTTCGTTTTTAATAGGAATTCAAAGAACCGGGCAAATGCGTGTTATACACGCATTAAGTTAGGGTACCGTAGAGTAAGAATTGTTTCGATTATTTAAATAACTTATGAATATCTATTTTTTTATAGAGTTAGATTTTAACACGCGATTTAAGTAGGGGAAAAAAATTTCAACTTTCAAAGCCACTTAGCCAATAACTCAAAAAAAAGTTTTCTGGAAACCTTAATTTAATTTTTAAAGCCCTATTCAACAATATGCTACAATAGGGTGCGCGAAAAAAAAATCATACTTCAGTTCAATGTTAGGAGAGCTGCCCTAAATTTTTGAATCCATCTGCCTTAAGGTCACTGATCACTCAAGATCTTTTCGACCAACTCTTACGTGTTGCTAAAACATTTATATCAAAACCAATTATATGAATTTGTCTGGAAGTGCGGAATTCTAAATATGAGAGTCACACTCGCACATAGCTTGATTTATGCATTTGAATTATTACGTACATAACAAAGACGTTTTAGCACATCACTACTTACTTGTGTTACAGTATTTACAGAAACTTGGATAACGGAGTTTTGTAACCTCTAAGGGATTACCATAACCTCGTTACATAGGTACGAATATTTACCTCGGGCTTATTTTCAAATTAATTCCAGCCTAGGTTGTCTGACATGCCCTTTAGCATTCTATCTTGACATATGTAAACTAAGCTAGCTTACAAGAGTCTTTATTGAAATGTATAAATTGGAACCTCTACATTATAAAATCCTTTGCATTTACTTTCTGAGGTTTTAATTTTAATACACTTAGTCCCAGTTGTATGTGGATCATTCAAATTGACCCATTTGATTACTTTCTAGCTGTTAGTGCCGGGTAATCGGGTTAAAAATACACAGATTACTTATTAGCACAAGCGTGAGTAGCGCCAAATTAGTTTGTAAAAGAACCCTAGTTGTAGAGTAAAGCATTGTCAACACAATCCGCTAGGGTTTTTTTACCAACTAATATGGCGCAACTTACGATTGGTGTCTTATTCCTTTTTTTTTTAATACCAAAGAGGCACACGGCCTATAGACGCTTGTAACACCAGGGGTATCACTCGCGCGTTGCCGACCCTTCAAAAATCTAATAACTTCTTTCTTAAAGAACCCCATACTGTAGTCCTTAGTGATAACCTTGGCACATTCCATAAACTTAGTGATTAGTGTAATTTAACCCTATTGGTTATTACATAAATAGATTTGCTCTCTGCTACTCGTCTCTGACGTTTAAATCTATGACAGTTACTCAATACTGTTAGAGATATATGGAATAACAGTAACTTTATTCCATATATTTTGGTTGATACAAAGTAACATTGTACCCTCTCCAAATGTTATGTATTGATTCTTCGTGACTATCTTATTAGATAGAGACAGGCGATTCTCACGACGCTATGCCATTTCTAGGTCGCAACACGATATGGAATATTACATCTTCTGCACAACTGCACAATGTTTATCCTTTTTTTTTACCATTAAGGCTAAAATATAGTCTAGATTGCGTGAATACCCAGTTTTTGTGCAAATTTCACTACACAACTATGGCATTTGAGGGATTGAAAAATATATCGAATAAAACTTGTCTTTGTCTAGTGCATTACTTTATTGTGTGATTTTTATTTATAGTTCTTAGTTCTAAAATCTTTCTTCTAAAAATCTTCAGAATTTTTCGCAAGAAAAACGTTTCGTATTTTAATTCAAATTAAAGGTCTACAAAACGTTATATTTCTTACGAAAAAACTAAATGTTATAGATGTAATTTTAGAATGTAAAATACTTATGACGTATGGAACAAAAACATGCAATAGTAATGTCAACATACACATTGTGTAATTTTTAATACATTCACATCTAAAAGTTTTCAGGCCTCCGTCCCTATACCTGTCTCTTATAAGAATACGATTCGGAGCACCTCTTAGCGTGCTTCATACAAAATATTTTCTTACTTATTTTTGGCACTTGCTGATAAATATCTAGGTCTGCAGTGTGCCAGTTTTCTATTAAATTTTGTAGTTCAAATGTTATACAGAATTCTAATTTTTTTGAAAAAATGGTTTTGAAAAAGTTTTTAATTAATAAAAAATTTTTACAAGATTTTGGAAAACCACAGACATGTGTATTCGGCTTTGGATTATGGCTAAGAAATTTCACAGTGATGTATCAGTAAATGTCAAAAACAAATGAGAAATTCGTTTATATGGAGCCCGCGAGGCGCCGCGAATCGTATTCTCTTAAGAGAAAATAAGACACTGGCCCATAAAATATTGTTGGGAACTGCTAAAAGCACCCAAAAGTTATAAAGTTTAGTCCTAATATTGAGTAATATTAATATACAATTAAATCGATGGGAGGCAATTTACCTGCGTTTTACTTTTAAAAACTAACTAGGTTATATTTTTGTATATATGTAAGGTTGTATCATGGTTTAAATCCTCCAAAGGAGGTGATCTGTGTATGGATACACCCACATCATGATGATCATGATGTGGGGGTCGGCTACTTTTAACCTACCAATTTAGTTCTGCGTGACAGGTGGTGAGTGAGCCCACCATCGCCGCAACACTACTTTTGTTAAAATGGCATTGCAATATATGTCCCATAAAAAGTAAATCACCAGCTTTGGAGTAATAAATGGTAAAATAAAAGATCATGGAGTTACATTTCTTGGCGAACCAAAAGAAATAAGTCAAGATTGAATAGTGGGTTAAACCACAGCAATAGCGTGCCCACCAATAACTGGTACATTGGGTTCAATATAAAGACTTGATTGTGCATGTGGTCTTTTATAAAAAGCTTCAAAATATTTGTCGAACTCTAATGTGACAGTAACAGTTGTACAGATTTATGGACAAAACCAAAACTTGCAAAAAACTGTCTGAATTTTTTAATAAAGGAATAACTTAAAGAAAATCGAACTAAATCGCTGAAACGGCTAATAATGAAGCAATTGTTTCTGACCTAATCAATCGATAATTGATAAGCGAGTCTATAAGCACACAAGCTTTTACCCGCCCCGCTAACTTCAGTTATTGGCGTAGGATTCCTATGGGAACTCCGCATTTTGTTTGCTCGCAGCTTGCTGTAATATTGATTATCCTTTATTTATATTTTATTAATACGAATTAGCGCCGCCCCACACTTGACGTTTTTGAGAAGTTTATTTCATTTCCCAAAGTATCAAACTTCGAATTTTATCAAAATTGGTTAAGCGGCTTAGCCGTGAAAAGAAAAGATACGGACATACAGACAGACGGAGGGACTTTGAGTTATATTACATGTATAAATTATAAATGATATAAAAGATAAATCAACCTTATTTCAGCCATTTTAACATTGATTTCATTGATTGATTTCAACACATAATTTTCGTTCTTTCTTCGTATGTACCTACAATAACGGATTTTTCCGCGACTTTGGATTACCTTGTGATCGCATTTTTTGTTCCCTACTCGTAACCTTTTTTGCCATGACTCGTTATTTTTATCAGTCTTTTCTACCTTTTTTCTAAACCGTTTCAATTAAATCGGGTACTTGTTTCCGGTCTATTGCTCTCCACGTTGTAGTGCCTTTTCTCAGCCTCGGGCCCTTCGCGTACAATACAATATAGAACCAAATTACCCATCGATTGCATCGTTCAACGCCTCCATTGTGCGGCAGCCCGTGGAATTCGTAACTAACGGAAGACGCTTTGCACTCGCCAACGCCTAAAAATATGCGTGAGATGCATTTCGCTATGCCACCATCTTACGGTCCAATTTTAAGGTTACCGATTAATACTTTAGTTTTATTGAAAGGAATTTCTTTTCTAAATTGATCTTGGTTAATCATTGATGAAATCGATAATAGAAACTAATTAATTTAGTTGAGTTGAGACAGTTTATAGGAGATATAAATTTGAAAGCACAGATATTTAGGATTCAAGCAGGAAATGCATTGCCTTCATGTCCGACGTATCCGTATATACAGAAGATGATTTAGCATAATTCAATTTTTTGATTTAAATACTTATATTTAAAAAGTTCGTTTGGGAATATTTTTAATTCACGTGTGATAATAGACGTAAATACGCAGTGTTTTTGCAAATTTTGTAGGAAAAACCATAGAATCGTACTCCCTCGTATCGTCTGTTCAATATACTGATCTGTTCCATGACAAGCTGTCCAGGTAGTATCAGCGGCACAATATTTTTTGTCGCACAATCTTGCGTAGGTACTGAGCATAATTATTATTAATTTTATAATTTATGTAGGTTAGTTATTGAGTATATTTATTAATTCTTTGGACTATGACGCCCTCTTAAAGTTTTTCGTGCTTGAAAAGACTTGAAAATTAGTTTTTATTTTCGCACGAAATTTGTCTAGTCGCTAACTCCGTCATGAGCCGAAGGTAAAAGGTCTGTAGGGCGCGCGTGACGTAAATTGTTCGATCGTGACTTAACACTTTAGCGACGCCCCGACGCGACACAACCATCTCCAGACATCTCAATTTAAGTGCCACTGGTTATTTTGTATTCTGTTTTAATATATCAAAATTTTGATCCTACATACAAATATTAAATTTAGTCATCACCGTGAGATTTCAACAAGATTAATAAATATAAATAAAATAAAAAGCCTTATAATTTCTCATTTGCTACTCTACAATGTACATTTAAAGATAATTTGCTTACAAAAACATAAGTAACTTTCATTTTTAGTTGTTACATTAATAATAACATATGCTTTACAAAATTACGATTTACAATAGAATAATTTAATATTAGTAATTGATATTAGATTTGATAGTAGAACTGGGAGAACATCTCAGGCGCTTGACTACGTTTCGTGTCGTCGTGGAGCTTAGTTTGGCTCCGGTTTCTCTAAGTTCCTCCTTCGACCTTCAGAGTGCGGATTTCTTTCGAACCAAGGACTTTAAATTGTTTCTACAGCCTATCATAGTGTTTTAGTATTAATATATAATTTAATTAATTAATTTTATTGATCAATGTGTTGTTCAATGAATTGAATTTGTAGATTGATTACTGTTTTATAATTTATAGGTATTGTATTATCTGGTTAATTATTTTTCGACACTATGAGTGTAACGCCTACACAATTAACTTGTCCACACTGTCAAGGGTCTGCACGTGGTTTCTCCATATATGGTTTGAAAGTGCATATTGAGCGCATGCACAAGCAAGTGCTTTGTTCAGTTGCAACCATGCATGTTTCTCCTATCGACACAAGTAGCACTACTTTAGCGGCACAGGGGCCGCCAGCATCGCCGCCTGCTCAGAATTCTCTAGACAGGCTTGCTTATTTCAAAGGAAGTATACCAGTTATCCATCACATTCCTAAGGGTGCTCGGAACAAGGCGGCCGGCAAGCTGTGGGACGTTATAGACTCATGTGTCACTAACAATGGCATGGATGATTGGGGGGCTCTTCTTTCTTTCGCATATGCAGCTCTGAGAGTGCCTTCGAAAGAGTCACCTGGGATTGTGACGTCAAAAGTTAAAACCAATAATTTGTCGTCGGGTTTTTTTGATGAAATTGACATTACTATGTCGTTGTCTGTGTCTACCAGTTTTCGCTCTATTCGGAAAAACATTGAATCAAACGTCTTTGAGGGGGATTTGAGAGGCGCCGTTCGCCTGTTAATGTCGGACGACGGGATGCAGACACGCTGGCTTCACTAGAATCAAAGCATCCGGGCCCTTCACGTCCTCTCAGTTTTCCTCCTGATCCGGGCTCAACGTTTACTACGGTAACAGTTACGATAAAGGACGTCATTTTAGTGTTAGGATCTTTTAATGCAGGTTCAGCGGCAACGCCTGGACGGGATCCGGCCGGCACATCTTAAAGAGTTGACCTCCATATCTAAACTAGCTTGCCGCTCTATCAAAGAAGAAATGGCCAGTTACTTGCATCTACACCAACTGGGATTTGGCATACGTCTGGGTTGTGAGGCTGCTATCCACGCCACGCGCATGTTCTCATGAATTCGCAGAATGAAGGCTATATTTTGCAGAAACTTGATATTCGCAATGCTTTCAACTCTGGAAAGAGACGTTCTGTTGGGTGAGGTCAAGGATAAAATCCCGACTCTCATCCCTTTCCTTCATCAAGTCTATAGACTTCCTTCCAACCTTTTCTTCGAGAAAAATCTCATTCTTTCAAAAGTCCCCAGCAGAGAGACCCACTCGGTCCACTTGTGTTTAGCCTGGCTATTCACAAAGCAATCTGTGATCTCAAATCTGCTCGAAACATCTGGTACCTAGACGATGGCACAATCGGGGGTAAACCAGATGACGTGTTTCGGGATCTGGAGACCTTAGTGCCCCGACTTATAGACCTGGTACTGAGGTTCGAACACATACTTCTCGTTTTCATTCTCTTTTACCTGGCCTTAAGGAAATTTCTACTCCTGACTTAAACCTATTAGGTTCCCCAATGTTTATTTCGGGAGTCCCTAAGGCCATCAATGCAAGAAGACATTTTCTCCTTTCCGCTCACGAACGTCTTAAGGCTCTTCCCGCACACGTGGCGATTATCTTGTTGCGCATGTGCTTCGCTCTTTCGAAGGTCACCTATTTTTTGCGGACTACCCCAACTTGGCTCTGCACTGAGGAAGTTTCATCTTTTGATAAAAGTTTAAAATTAGTGGTTGAGTCATTTTTTAATGTCTCCCTAGATGGTGGGTCTGCCGGCTTTCCTGTCGTCTGCACACGGGGTTGCCAACCTAGTCACTGTTTTACTTCTTTATTCTTTATTTCATAAATTAAAGTATTACATGTCAAATAATAATAATAATAAATAGTTCGGAGAGCCCTTATATCGGCTAATGTCCCCTGCCTGCTTGAGCCACCAGGTCTCAGCAGGTCTGATGGAAAGAGACCAGACGGACTGTCTCTGGTGCCATGGAAAAATGGGAAGTGCCTGATCTTGGACGCAACTTGCGTCAGCACTGTCGCCGCCAGTCACCTGTGTCGCACCATGCTCTTTGCATCTGCCGCTGCCGAAGACACCTGCTCAAAAAAAGGCGTAAATACGCTTGCTTGCAGTCGCTGTATCATTTTGTACCTGTAGCAGTGGAGACCTTGGGCAATTAGAGTGTGGATGTGAAGTGTTTAGTGGGAGAAATAGGCCGCAAACTAAATGAAGTGACAGGAGACTCCCGCTCTGGGTCGTTCTTGGTGCAAAGGATTGCCATCGCTATACAGCGAGGTAATGCTGCAAGCATTATGGGTTACCTTTGCACCGGGAATGGTCAGGGGTGGGTTATTTAATGACTAACATTTTTTTTGTATTCAATTAATTTGTATTTAAAAATATATATATATTAGTAATATAAATGTCTTTTACAGTAAATTTTTATATGTCAAATAGATTTCATTCGCTAAAAAGTAACACTATTAAAATATAAATGAGAATCCCTCTACAGAGTAAAGGCCTCCTCTAGGCTTTTTCATTCCTCTCTGTCTGCAGCTTTATTGATCCAGTCTTTTCCCGCTATCGTTTTTTTGTCGTCCGCCCAGCGAGTGTGCGGTCTGCCTCTCTTTCGTTTTCCTTTGGGACCAGCCCAAGCTGTTGCTTTTTTTGTCCATAGTCCGTCATTTAATCTAGCGAGGTGGCCAACCCACTTCCACTTTAATTTTTGGATGTGGTCTAAGAAGTCATGGACTTTGGTTTTTCTCTTATAACAACATTTCGTACTTTGTGCAGTTTTCTTCTTATTAGAACTGACCTTTCCATGGCTGTTTGGCGTGACCTTATCTTTTCTGTAGCTAGTTTTGTTAAGGACCATGTTTGTGAGCCGTCTGCGAGACATGGCAGTAAGCAGCTGTCCAAAACTATTTTTTTTGAAAAATAATGGCATGTCGCTTTTAAATACTTCTTATAGGGACCAGTACTTGGGGTATGATGGGTTATTCTGCGGCTTATTTCTTTAATACTTCTGTTTGGTTCGAAAGATATAGTTTTTCCGAGGTACGTATATGTGTTTACATACTCTAACACTATTTGACCAACTTTGACAACTGTTTTTTGAGGAGTTTGACATTATTTTTGTTTTATCAAAGTTCATTTCAAATCCTACGTTTTGGCTTGCTCTATGTAAGCTATTGATCATATTTTCTAGTTGATAGCTCGATTCTGAAAATAGAACAATATTATCTGCAAAAAGAAGTGGCTTAGGTAGCTGTCATTTATCAATATACCCTATTTCTCCCAGTGCAATTGTTTAAAAGATTATCTGGGTTAAAAAATATTGTTTATTATTATCTGTTGCTACACCTGAGCCAAAAATCAAGTCATCCCGTTGCAAAGTTACGACGCGACGTGGAGGAATAGAAAAAATAGATTTAAGTAGGAAATCTCCTCTATCCCTCTGCCGAAAATCAGGTCACTCCGTCGATCCGTTGTAACTTAAACGAATAGTGCTCCGCGGTTTAACCCACGAAAAAGTTGTATTCCGTTAAATTTCCAACTCACTTTACGCACAAAACAAAATTAAACCACCGCAAACGACCAAAACGCTTATAGCAATTTCAAAAGCTTTGCTCATAAAAATATTTAGCTTATCAACTGCCCAATCGCCTTGTGAAAGCTCCCAATACAGCTAACCATATAATTCAACCGCTTACCTGTTGCCGACGACGTCTAATTACTTAACTTTAACTTGAAGTCCTCTAACTACTAACTCATTAAGTAAAATGAAATGGTTGTTTCATCGCTTTGACTCCACATTTTCAATTGTTGCTCAGCAGTTACAAATCACAATAGCAGTGTCAGTTTATCAGACCGAATGATGGGGCTTTCAGCTTTAACATCGCTGCTTTCACCTATTATCTTTCCTTTTTTATAAACTCAATAGTTACTACGTGTTATATGATTATGTTGTCCATTTGAATGTAAATTATTATCCTAAGCATGTTCTCTATGAGGAAGTTAATGTCTTCGATACTAGTTATAGCCTTTTTAATAATAATGATAATAATAATAAGCCTTTATTTCGGACACAATGATCCATACAATTTATGTAATACATAGACAGTATAAATGAAGTAATATTACAATGAAAGCAAATTAAAAAGAAAGATAGATAAATAAGATAAAGAAGGATTTTAGCCAGCAAGCTATTTGAATCTAAAATTTGTCTGTCTCTAATAAAATTATATTATTACTTTTTAATTATGTAATACCTATAATTTTCTAATTCATTTTTAAAGAAAAATGCATGTTTACTATAAGGTAATACAAAACTAATATTTGTGTAATACCGTTTAAACCATAATTTTTTTTAAATATTAATTTACTTTGTTTCCTTCATTACCATATTCGTCCTGTCGAACAGTCTCAAAGTCTCAAAACCCTTTCATAATTTGCTAAGCCGTTTAATTCCGGTTATACGTATCATCCATCAACATTATGAATATGTTGGAATGGAAATTCTCTCTTAATGTCACATTTATTTTGACAACTGAGACAAATGAAGCTCGAGTAATGTTTGAAATTACACACATTCCCGACAATATAGCACTTAAGGAAGAAAGTGTTTGTAAAATGAAGTAATGTTATTACACGCCATTCTACGCCCACTAATGCTAGGTCCATCAACGTCATTTTACTAAAGTATGTGCATTTGTATGAAAGTTTATTTATAAATGTTTACAATTTAACTCAAGTACTGGTTCAAGTTTCGCGTTCGTTACCGTTGTCTTGTCTGTGGGCGACACTGACCTCTTTCTAGGGAACCGCAACCTTATAAGGGCTTCATTGCTTTAGGAGAAATAGGAACAATTATTATTATGTCCGCTACTCTCTTTTGTTTAGTTTACTTCAGAATGTGTTTTTATTTTATATGTGTTATATTTTTTAATAAAGGATCTTTTTACAATTTTGGCAATATTTTATAAACTTCCAAAAAATTCTAAAATTATATGTATATATTTATGGTTTTTCTTAATTATAACAATTTTATTTGTAAGGTCTTTGGTAGATTATTATGAAATAGGTAACAATTTTATTAATGGGTTGGTTTGTAAATCAAAATATTATTTTACATAACTTCTGATACATCTCTGCTACGGCTCGCAACAAGAACTGTAAATAACTCAGGAAGCAATTAAAAATATTTCATCGGCGTATGCAAAACGCTACAAATTAAGCCGTTCAACCGATTTCTACTCGCATCTCTAAATCATTCTGCAGACAGTTTTCACGGAACACTTGTGGACATAGAAATTCTGGAGTCTATTTTCTAAATCAGATACGTAGGATGAGATTGTTTTGCGATTAGATAAATATTATAGCATGTATTTCTCTATGCGTGAGCGGCGTTTAAAGAGAGTCTTTCTGTGAAATCCTTGATTTATTCCCTGTTATTCGAGATAACAGTGTCACGATATGAAATAAACTAGTCGTGAGTAATGTACATTCGACTTATCTTTTTTATGCTACAGCTCTACGAATGTTCACAACTCAGGTAAATAGTCACTTTCTTTTGTCTCTGTTTATTCAGGATTTAAAACAGATCTAAATCGTATTTCCATAAATAAAAGTAATTCCAATATCCTGGGTGGCACAAATAAACAGCTTACAGATTTCGCTTCGTGCGTGACCGGCATGCCTATGGCACTACAGGTACACGATATGCGGGCAACCTTTGCATTCAATCCGTACTGCAGCACAGTGGCATAAATAAATTTGACCTGCGTCAAACCAGGGAAATTGTCTGTCAAGTGATACGTGCTCAATTCCTAATGTAGGTTGAGACTTTCGTCGCTCGTTGATTCAACCGCAAAGCAAACAAGAAAGGTGGTCACGTTTAACAGATCGCGACAGAATCGCTTCAGATATTCGATCCGATCATTGCTACCGCAAACTAATAATAAATAGCAAAGAAATCATCTTAATTGTTAACATTTTCTTACCTCACAGTAATTAACTACTCTCGATCGTGATATTCCCACGTTCGCATGATCTAAATACTGAATATGATATTTCTCACTGCCGATTGCTTGATCTTCGCCGAGTTAAAGTTTATGATGTATCATGTATATTCGAGTACCGTTTGAAGTTAATTCAGCACCAGATATAGTGAAGAACCAGCTATAAATCTGCTAGTTTCCAATGTTAGCTGCAAGTTATTCCAATTGCAGTAATGCCGGTAAAGCACAGTTACAGTCGATAGTGAGAGGTGATGTTATCCATCTACGTATATGGATAACATCGATCTACCGCTTACTTTTTACTACACTCTACAAAGTTGAAACTGATCATTAATCAAGTCGCAGAAATTAAAAGTTATAGCAAGCGAGATTTACGTGTTCTTGAGCTTCGATGTTTTAATCGTGTTTTTGTAGTTCTTTAAGTATTCCTAAATAAAACAAAACATTTATAAATTGCATGTTCTAGAGCAGTAATATTTAACATAGTTCTCAATTCGTACTCATGTGCTTTCATTTTTTAATCGTATTTGATTACGTGTTCTTTAAAATCGGTTTTACATCGTGTATTTAAAAGTTCTTTTAATTTTCTCAAGTAAAATACGATTCTCTCAAGTAAAACAAAATATTTGGAGTCCTTTAGCTTTAGTGTTTTAATTGTTCTTAAACAAAAAAAACTAATTGAGAAAATAATGTTCTAGAGCGTTTGTGTTTAAGTTTCATAATTCTAAAAGAGTTCTAAAATTAAACAAAATATTTGGAAATTGCGTGTTCTAGAGCAGGATTTTTTTACATTGTTCTCAATTAAATTAATTATTGGAAGTGTTCTTAAATTAAACAAAATATTTGAGAATTGCGTGTTCTAGGGCTAAGGAATTTTTATTGTAAATCTTTTCATTCCTACTCAACAGAATCAAAATATTTGAGCATGAAGTCCAGCTATAGATAACAGTTAAGTCGTAAATAGATTAAGTTAGTACTGTTCATTATTCAGGAAAAAAACATACCAATATTCCTTTTAGCAAAAGCCGTCAAAGGTAAAATATCCGTGACTTAACATCGTAGTTTTTCAATTTTTAGATAGATTGAATCTTTCAATAACAGCTACCTTGACTAGATAAAAACGTATCACGTCTATTAGTCTCGATTAAGTCCAGCTTGTCGAACCACCGCTTGACGAAGCATGTTGGGTAGAATAAGGAAAGGCAAAAAGTAGACCGCTATCTGACACATTGCCGTAGCTTAAGAACGTAAACCGTTCAATAAAATGCAGAGGAATACCAAACGAGGAACCTACGACGCCAGTTGGTAATTGAATGATTGAAAGAGTCTTTTAATTTATTAAGAGGTCTGTTTAGCGAAGGCGAAAGTAATTTTACTTTTATTACATAATATTTGATTTATATCATACTATATTTTTTTTAGGGCAAATTCGGTTTTCGTTGTAAGATTTCAACAGCAACTCCTCAATTATAGAAAAAAAACCGACTGATACTTAACGTTTTCAAGTAGCCTATATGTCCTTTCCTGGAATTTAAACTATCTCCATGCCAAATGTCCTTAATTGGTAATCAGTGGTTTTAACTTAAAGAGGTAACAAACAGACAAAGTTACTTTCGCATTTATAATATTAATATGGATTCTTTTATGTCGTTAATTTAATTTCTAATTTATATGGGAAAATCTGATAAGGAAAGGGAAAAGAAATTGCAAAAGTTCGGTTATTGGATCATGAACTTTTATCCTATATTAGGTTACCTTTAAGTTACTAAATGAGTGTTCGATATTTGCAAAGTTATTTTTAGGTTTTCCCGAAAATTTAGGTTTAAAAAGTAATTTGAAATCTTTTGGCTATCTAATTTTCGAGAAAACAGTAAAATTTTACACTGAGTCATTAGTTCACTAATGCAATCGTGTATATGTGTGTTTGTTTAGACAGAATGCTTGCACATGCACTTAACTTATTTGTAGTCACACTTAACATCCTAACTGTGTCAAGTCATTTACTTTATCTTTTCAACCCATTTTTCTATGTTTTTGGCAATTTGCAACAAATGCCTACAATAAGAGAGTTTTGACCAAATATAAATGTACTATTATATTTTATTTTTTTAATTTTGATATTTTTATGCAATAATTAGTGTTGTGCGAATCCTTACTATTCTAAAACAAAACTTTTAAACAAAAACAAACTACCGGCTTCAAAAAGATGCACTAAAAAAGTAAAAATAATTACTTATTGCCAAAAATCTGATCTGAATTACAGTTTGAAGTTGGTGTCTATGTGCCTAACAGTTTATAATACACTTGCATCATACTAACTTCAAACGGTAATTCAGATCAGGTTTATGACAATAAGTATGACAAAGGGATTTGATTGTGTAAATCATGAATTAATAAAACTTCAAAAGTATGGCATTGTATTAAATCTGTGAATTTATATCTTAGCAATAGGGAATAGATAGCTCAAATAATTGAGCATTTATGAATGTCACAACGCTATCGGTTCGTTAGTCTACAGGGCCCGCCTGAGAAGAACCGGCAAGAAACTCAGCAAGGGCATTTCTTTTCTCCCGTTCTCTTACAGCGTCCAATTAAACTATTGGAAAATGCCCTCCCTATCATAGGAGACTATCCATTACAAACATAAAAAACATGAAATATAAAGTATAAGCACAACATAAAAAAAGTATCTTATTGCAAAATATAAAAAAAAACAGTACAAAAATATATAAATAAATAGATCTCTTTCTATAATTTAAAAATACTATAATATCCTATTTGTCTAATAAAGTATATTATAATGTACAAGAGTTCTTTGACGATAAATAATATTTGTTTGCTGTTGTAAAAAATCTTTATGTTTTGATTTAAGATAAAAGCAAATATGCATGCATGATATTTTTTATTTGTTGTGTATATTTTTTTTTTTTTGATGACTAGTTTTACATTTTATAATAATATGCACACCACTGCTATTGGTAGATCACAGAGCTCAAAAATAATGTTATTCTATCATTATTAACTTGTGTATCATGCAAATAAAGAATTTGATTGAAAAAAAAAAAGTAATTATTTTTACCTTTACAATGCATCTTTTTGAAGCAGTTTGTTTTTTTTTTTTGGTGTTTTCATTTTTTGCTTTTGAGTGTCAAATTGCCTTCTTTTCTAGTACACTAAAAACTTCCATACTTGTAACAAAATGTTATGCAATCATCAACATAAAAGGCATGTTTCACCAGTTCCAAAACTAACATCAATTGTTTTGCCTCCAAAAGTTTTTGAATTCACTTCATTAATATGAGACCACCTCAGGAGCATACTTTTTCGAATTAAAAAAAGAATTTTTGAAATCGATTCACAATTGACGGAGAAATCGGTGGACAAACATTAAAAAAAAATATACCCGTCGAACATAGATCCTCCTCCTGTTTCTAAGTCTGTTAAAAAAACGCTACAATCAAAAATATTATTTTTGAGTTTCTTGTATTTCAGCCAACACTAGTATTGTTATTAAGAATACAAGAAACCTTATTGTTAAGCACTCAATAATTGTTCTTCATAGCAATAAAATAGCACATAATAAGTTCGTAGTAGCTACATAAATAATTATTGAAACAAAAATATTAATATATATATATTTTCTAATATTTTAACGATATTTATATTATTTGTAATACATTTAAAAAAATTTTTTTTTTTTTTTTGGAAAAATAACGACTGTAAATCAAACCGTTTTCTCCGTATTCTTCAAAATAAAGACTTAAAGGTGGATTGTGGATGCAGAAATAATCCTCTGAATAAAACTATTTTTTTTTTTAGGGTAGTCAGTATAAACGTCAATACATACTTTTGTATCAGCGTATCAATCAAATAAAAATAGAAAATCAACATAACTTACATAAATTTTACTGGGTTATTGTCACTATCACTTAACTGTCACTTTTAAGATAAATTTTCAAAAATCAAATAACCCAGCATCAAGTTACATGCATTAGCCAATTTGTTCCACTTTTCTGCTTACATCATCACTTCACTTATTAAGTCACTGTAAGATGTCTACCGCCAAGAAAAACACATCCAAAACCAGCAGTGAGGATTCAATAAAAGCACTGGAGTTGAAGTTTGAGGAAAGCATGAAGAAATTTCAGACTAAACTAGAGAGCAAGAATCCCAATCTTCAACAGCTTGCAGCGAGTTTAATATATTCAAGGAGGCTACCAAAACCGCTTTAGAAATTTTAAAAGCTCAATTCCAATCAGTGATACAGATTGTAGATGATCTAGACAACAGGAGCCGCTGTAAGTCTTTACTAGTCCCGGGGGTTCAAGAAAGCTCTAATGAATGTCTCAATAGTGTTGTTGTTGACTTAGCCATCACAAAGTTGAAACTAAAGAATTTCAGCACTGACAATATCAAGTCTTGCTTCAGGCTCGGCAAGCCAAACACTGACCGTCCGCGGCCTATTCTAGTGCAGTTTTCAAACAATAGTGTGCGAACAGAAACATGGTTTTCAAAAAAAGAGTTGAAGGGCAGCAGCATCTTGACAGACCGGCGTAGAGAAATTTTCCAGGAAGCTCGACAAATCCATGGTATGCACAACAGCTGGACCTTTAACGGCAATATTTACATCAAACTGTCTGATGGCAGCAAAGTTCGAGCCACTAGCTTAGAACAGTTACGAAATATTCCGGTCCCTGTCGTTAAGCCGGCTGCTCCGCCGAAGACTGACGCTGGCCGATCTCGGCGCACTGAAAAGAAATAATTACACTTAATATAGGTAACATATAGATCAGATACATTAGTTCAGTACAAATATACACATATTTAAGTACTAAGTGCTTGCTTACCTTAAAGAGAAATCCTTTTGCAATTTAGAGATATTTACCTATATATTTTAGATAATACATTATCATCTTAATTGTTTACCCTCTTATTGTTTAAAATGTTACTGTATTTAGTTATTACCCTCAGATAAACAAATTTGATTGAAGTTAAAGGTTTTAAAACTTGGGCAGACAGACCACAGAGCATAATATTCAATTTACTTTCACTTCTTTTCTTTTTTTTTTTCTTGTACGGCTCTGGTGGCAACGTAATTCTTCCAAATGTTAAATTGTAAAACCCGTAAAACTTTATTTTGTTATGTATATTTTTTATAAATTCCTGATTGCTTGTTTATGTTTTTGTGTTTAATCTGTTATATTGTCTACATGCATAAATATGGCACATTTATATTGTAAACTTACAAAATTGCTTAAACCTATTACTACTTAATAGGTACATTTGTTTTTCTCAGTTAACCGGCAGTATCTGTGGTATTCCTATGGCACTGTAGTGCTAAGTAACTTGCATTGAGCACACACATACACACACCATACACACATATATAAATATATCTTTATATAGTTTTTATTCTATTTTTTTGTTTTTTTAATTGATGAACTCATCGGGTTCTGAGCCCCTATTCTGTACTGCAGAGTCAAGTGAAGATCTTTCGTTTCTCTCTACCGATGAACACTTAAGTGATATTCTTCACGATACTTTTGCTTCCTATGAACGTAACCTGAATATATGTCATATTAATGCTCAGAGCATTCCGGCCCACTATTTAGATCTACTTACTACTTTCAATAGCAATCGAATCCATGCGTGTCTTGTCTCTGAAACCTTTTTTAAGCCCACCCTGATGTTTACCTCGTATGCACTTCCGGGCTACGTGTTAATCCGGAATGACCGCACAGGCAAAGGCAGAGGTGGTGTGGCAATATATCTAAGATCAGATCTAAAGTTTAAAGTAATTCAACGATCCCCATCTAATTATTCTGCTTCCATGGAATTTATTTTCATAGAAATTAATATACGTTCCACCCTATTCCTTCTTGGTGTGGTATATGCACCCCCCACTATCAACTATTTTGACCAACTAGAACAATTACTTGAAATACATTTACCTAGTTACGATCACTTTTTATTGATGGGTGACTTTAATACCGGCTTGTTACGAAATGACACAAGGTATAATAAACTGAAAAACTTGTGTAACTCAACTAACACTATAGTATCCTCAAACTTAGCCCCACCTATCATGTCAATGATTCGCACACTCTACTAGATCTTATACTCACTCTCCAACGTATTTCTTCCTATGGACAGATTACACCTGGCTTCTCTCACCATGACCTAATTTTTGCTGCATATAAACTCAAAACACCAAAACTTAAACCTAAGGTAATTTTTAGCGTAACCTCAGCTCTATTGATCAAACCAAATTAGTCTCTGATGCTAGTTGTATCGACTGGAAACAAATCGAGTCTTTGGATTCTGTTGACAGCAAATTAGAATTATTCAATCGGTATGTCACAGAACTATATGACAATCACGCGCCAATAAAGCCAGTACGCATTAATCGTTCCCCTGCCCCATGGCTTACAAATGAAATACGAGCAATTATGGCTCGTAGAGATCGTGTGAAACGACGCATAAAAAAATTCCTACTCAAGAGAATTGGCAAGAATTAAAGCAGCTAGAAATCATTGCAACAAGATGGACGCTTAAGTTGTGGAATGAGCTCCCTGCCAAGGTATTCTGCAAGGACTACAGTATGGAGTTCTTCAAGAAAGAAGTTATTAGATTTCTGAAGGGTCGGCAACGCGCAAGTGATACCCCTGGTGTTGCAAGCGTCCATAGGCTACGGTGACCGCTTACCATCAGGCGGGCCGTAAGCTTGTTTGCCACCTTAGTGGTATAAAAAAAAAAAAAAAAAAAAAATGGTAAGGAACGCAAAACGCCGTTTTATACATTCAATATTGAAAACTGTTCTTCTCCCTATTTGTGGAAATTTCTACGATCTTTAGGTCTTGGGAAGTGTAGGAATGGCTTAAACAATAACATAGCCATAAATATGGTTAACCAACACTTCTCATCACCTACACATGTTGTCGACCCAAAAACCAGGGATTCTACTATCAACCAAATTTCTTCAATTCCGCTTCCAAATAATACCTCCTTTACATTTGAACCTGTCTCTGATTGTAATATAAAAAAGATAATCCTTTCTCTAAAAACTAAAGCAGTGGGTAATGACGGCTTAGGTCGAGACCTGATATTGCCAATCCTTGATATTATTTTGGCTTATATTACCCACATTATTAACTTTTCTTTGTACACTGGTTGCTTTCCAACTTCATGGCACACATAATACCCATCGATTGTAATATAAAAAAGATAATCCTTTCTCTAAAAACTAAAGCAGTGGGTAATGACGGCTTAGGTCGAGACCTGATATTGCCAATCCTTGATATTATTTTGGCTTATATTACCCACATTATTAACTTTTCTTTGTACACTGGTTGCTTTCCAACTGCATGGCACACATAATACCCATCCCTAAAAAAACTGACCCTACTGACTACGCACATTATAGACCTATATCAATTTTGCCCTTTTTGTCCAAAGTTTTAGAAAGTGTAGTACATTACCAGTTGTCAATTTTCATAAATCGGAACAATCTTTTAAATAGATTCCAGTCTGGATTTCGTTCAGCACATAGTACGTTTACGGCCCTAATTAATATCACTGATGACATTCGACGAGCCATGGAATACCGAAAACTGACACTTCTTGTTCTTTTAGATTTCAGTAATGCATTCAATTGCGTCAACCATGATATTCTCATGTCTATCATTCGCTCCCTAAATATATCACAATTAGCGGCACAATGGTTCCAATCATACGTTCAGGGGCGTCAACAACGTGTACGAATAGACGAGTTTTACTCTGATTGGTGCAATGTTGATTGTGGAGTACCTGCAGGCGGCGTGCTATCTCCTTTATTATTTTCAGTGTTTATAAACACTTCTGTCTCAGTAATCAATTTCAGCCATTACCATATTTATGCTGATGATCTTCAGCTCTACAGATCTTTTATGGTAGACGAAGTTATAGAGTGTATAAATTTGATGAATAAAGATCTTGAATCTATAATAAACTGGACTGAACAATATGGCCTTTCTCTTAACCCTGCTAAAACACAAGTCATAATGGTAGGTAATAAAGCACTCCTTAAAAAAGTTGACCAAAAAAATGTACGACCTTTAAGTTTCAACGGGGTGCAACTAAATTATTGCCAGCAGGTAAAAAATCTAGGCCTTATAATGGCAAATGATCTTTCTTTGTCACATCATGTCACCGAGGTACGTAAAAAAATCTTTTCGACGATGCATTCCCTAAAAAGAATGAAACATTTTTTACCTCAATCAGCTAAGGTTACGCTAGTTAACTCCCTGTTGCTTCCCATACTTGACTATGCAGATTTATGCTATCCGGACATAACTGAAGAACTACTTAACAAACTCGACCGCCTTCTCAACT
Organism: Apoda limacodes; assembly: GCA_946406115.1. Taxonomy (NCBI): domain Eukaryota; kingdom Metazoa; phylum Arthropoda; class Insecta; order Lepidoptera; family Limacodidae; genus Apoda; species Apoda limacodes. The sequence goes on along the minus strand of OX291541.1, from coordinate 38,155,738 downwards.
TATGCATCCGTTATATTTTCGGCTTGCGTAAGTATGATCATGTCTCCCAATATCGTACACAGTTGAATTGGCTCAATATCCGTTTTCGCCGAAATACTCATCTTCTAACATGTATTTATGGCATTCTTAAAAACCCTTTATCCCATTCTTATTTAATAGAACGATTTGAGTTCTTGGGTTCCCAAGAGCGACAGATACGGTTTTGCCGTTCCAATCTCCTCCGTACCCCTACGCATAGTAAGATATTTTATTCGGATTCGTTCACGGTCACAACAGTTCGTTTGTGGAATAATTTACCAGTAAATATTCGTAATGCAAAGTCACTAGAGAGCTTTTAAGCTTTACTGCATCGGTACTATATCGACACCCAAAATACATAGGTCAGGTATTAGCGATTTCTAGTGAACTATGCCTATATATATATATATATGCATTATATATACACATATATATGTTTATGTATAAAATTATATATAATTTATCCACCTTTTTATTTACATGCTATACTTTATGATATTATTCTTATATACTATCTTTTATCACTAAATCTATTATCATTATTGAAGCTACTACGATCTATTACAACAAACACTGCACAACCCCTTATTTATATCTACATTACCAATGGTTAACTGGTAGAAAATGCCTGAAGGCATTAAGTTCGCCTATGTACAAAATTAGAGCAATAAAGAATTTTATTATTATTATTGTTTCTATTATTTTACATGCGATACAAGTCTTACCTTTTGGTAGATACTACATTTTTTTTTTTTGCAAAAACACATACTTAATAATGACAAATAACCGTTTCCTCAAAATTAATAAGACGTAAAAAAATGGTTACCATAAAAATAATCTTGTTAAAAGCGGTTGATTTCATCATTTCACATGTATATGAGCCTTTCCTTCTGGTAGGCAGCAACGACCTACTGTGATCTCTTGATATGGCATCCAGTCGTCATTATTGCACTAACGGTGCACACGCGATACCAAAATCCTGCCCATACGTGCAAATATTTTTATGAGTTGGCGAAAGTTTAGTAAGTTTGAAAGTTGACAAGGTCATTTACTGAGAAAAGAGTTGCTAAGGCTAATTAAACAATCATAAAATGAACAAACCTTTTTAAAATGTTTTCTTTATTTTTTTTGTAACCAAAAGTTTTTCCGTTTTGCTATACTTATAGCAGAAACTCTATTTTTACAAAATTTTAAATAAATGCACAAAAAATCTGTATTTCTATCTATATTGCAATATAGATAAAATCTTTATCTATATTGCACTAGCTTTTGCCAGCGTTTGCGCCCGCCCTGAATTTAGTTATCAGCTTAGGATTCCTACGACAACTTCTTTATCATTTACCATAACTATTACTAAAGAAGTTTGCTATAGCAAGTTGTTGCTGTATTTATAGTTTATTTAAGTGGAAATCGGCTATAGTTATTCTTGTGGGAACTTTTGAATTTTCCGAAATAAAAAGTAAGCTATGTCCTTCTCCGTCTCTTATATTATGTCTGTGCCAAATTTTAGCTCAATTGAATGCTATAGTGTGAAACTATAGTTAGTTCGAGTGGAATACGGTATAGTAATTCCCGCAGGAATTTTCGGAATTTCCGAAATAAAAATTTAACCTATATTTATCGGTCTTCTACCATTATTGAAACTAATTAGATATCTTTGTTTTTATAGATTTTGCTAAGTGTCTCATATGCGTGCTTGTAATAGTTATTGTTTAGTTTTATTTTTATCTAATTATTAAATGGCAATTACAACTGGTTATTATTTCCATGTCACTGTATAAACTATCGTCGTTTTAGTTCCCTTCGTAGAGGGCTTATCGAGTTTTACGGTATAATAACTGTCATTGAGATGTGAAACGACTGTACACGTACGTCTATGAAGATGAAACTACCTATTACGTAGATTTTAAATAGTTTCTTTAATGGTATTTTACTGGATATCACATAGCTTTTTTAAGTCTTATTTTAAAACCAATTTGGTATTTCTATAAGTTTTACATGATAATTTTTAATACGAGGTAAATGTGAAATTCATTTTCTCTACTTTGTGATTAAATTTCGCCAAAATAAGGACTTTTTTGAGACAGCTTTTTCTTAACTGGTAACAGAAACTAGACATACACTTTTCGTATACGTACTAACTTAACCAATTGCGTAATAAAATAGCACCACTAACAAGCATGGTATCAATCTCGGCATACCTAGACTGCTACTTTATGTAGGCTTTTAGCGTTTTTCTTTCTTATGGTGGAATCTTGCAAGCTTAATTCAGCAAGCAAGCAAGCTAAATTTTGCATACTCACTAAGCTCGGATGACAATACAATATTCCACAGTTACTTTTACCAGGGGTACAACCTAGAGGTGGAGGTGGAAAATTGAAAAATCTTCAAAATGGGTATCCGGGGGTTTTGATGGTCACAGATTACGAATTTGATGTTCATTTTGATATGATTACCTCTTGGCATATGCAGGAAGTGCACCTGAAGGTGGACATTAGGGTGGAACGTAAAAAATTAAGTGAAAATTTAATTACTAATTTATATTGAACATAATATCGTTCTCCAAGTTCTCATCACCCAACTTATGAAACTTGGGCAATAAACTATAAAAAGTCAATTAAACTATCACTAAAAAGTATAAAATATAAAAAAAGTAACAAAAATATTTTATAAACTTGGTTTTCTTAAAACATTCGAATTATATAAAAATTCAATCTAACAGAAAATTGTACTAAAAAGTAAAAAATATTTTTTTCAAAATGAATATACATTTTTTCATATCCACGTACGACTGCCAGAAAAGCAAGGCGTGTGCACTTACATACAATCACTTGATAAACTCTCAATTAATATCCACTAAAACTCTAGCACGTCAAATAATCGTGTGTAGCTTTGCTATTTTTTGCAGTCGTACGTGGATATTAAAAAAAATATATTAATTTTGAAGAAGATTTTAGTTCAATTTTCGGTTAGACTGAATTTTTATATGATTCTATATTGTAAGAAAGGCAAGTTTTTAAAAAAATATTTTTTTACTTTATTTTATTTGGCTTAGACCTGAATCGTGCTGCTTCTCTTTGTACTGGGATATATCGTCTTTGACAGTATAATAACAGTCATCGAAAAGTGAAACCGTTTTCCGCATACGTATCTATGCTCATAAAGAAAATACTCTCTATTAATATGAATTTTTAATAGTTCCGTTATTAATATTTTGATGCGTTTATTTTGGTTTTCGCTGGGCCTAATTTAAAGCAATTTCTTTGTCTTAGTTACTTCTATGAGCCAGGTAAGAAGAAAAATATTAATTATTAGTTTATTATTATTATTGTTAATCAACACACACACACACACACCCACACACACACACACACACACACACACACACACAGACACACACACACCCACACACACACACACACACACACACACACACACACACACACACACACACACACACACACACACACACACATACACAACTCTCACACACACACACACCCACACACACACACACCCACACCCACGCCAATCACCAAAAAATAAACACTTAAAATTCCCTTCTTTATTTCTTACTCAACTTTGTAAGCGGATCCGCCCATTCTAAATTTGGTTATCGACGTGGAACTCCTTAAATTATACTAATGGAGTTTGCTATTGCAAGCTATAGCTGTAGCTCTAGTTCGTTTAAACTCGGCTATAGTTATTCTCGTGGGAACTTTTGAATTTCTCGGCATAAAATTTAAACCTATATGTGTAACCTATATGTTTCATCTTGATCCGTCCAGTGGTTAAAGCGTGATTGAGTACCAAACATCCAGACATACTTTCACATTTATAATATTAGTAGGATATATGTAATATATTCTTAGGGTTTCTATATCAACATCGAAAAAAAAACAGTGAAAAGAATTAAGACTTGCCTCATATTTATCGCTAAAATGCGCCCCTAATTGTCAAATTTTAATCACTCGCGTCCCTACTGAAGCGGTTAGAATGAATCACCAACAAAATTAAATCAATTAAAACATATCTGCTATTTGAATTTCACTCACGATCGATCCAATTCGACTTCAGTTCGCAATCTTCAAAAACACAATACGTCAAATAGTAACACCGTATCATTACTTCCTTCTCACATCATTTACGTACAAGTCAGTATTCCTTTCAATCTCCAAGTCAATTACAAAGCAAAAAGTCGTAGCCAAACACGTATTAATAAAATCGCTGTCAAAATAATCTCGAAGTTGAATAAATTTCACTTTCGATCATCTTATAATGAAAAGAGGGGTCAGGTGATACATTATACTTTCGCCCGGGGCCTTATGTTTATTGACTGTTACGTATGTAGGTCTGAATTCTTTGTTATTATGACATTGTTATTACTTATGCTGTAATGATTTATGTTTACATTTTTTGTTTCAGGTATGTCGTTCAGAATGCTCGTTGTTAAGTACCGGTTATTAGATGTAATAATAAAAGGGGCGTTTTGTTCACAAACATTATACATTCAATATGCGCTCAATGCTCTTTATCCGCATATTCGACCATTATGTTGACCAAAGATGAATGCTCCATGACATGAAGATCGGATTCGCGGCGCCTCGCAGCGTGTTTAATACAAACGAATTTCCTACTTGTTTCCGACATTTACTGATTGAATACTGTGAAATTTTATAGGAATGATCTCAAGCCGAATATCTGTGTCTGTGTTTTCCCAAAATCCTAAAAAAAGTTTTTATTAACTTTTAATCTTATTCGAGATCATTTGTATGAAAAAATAGAATCCTGCATAGCTTTAAAACTTTATAACTGGCACACTGCAGACCTAGATATTTAATCCTAGAGCACGTCTTCAAAATTTCATGGTGTTTGATTCTTAAGTGTCAAAAATAAGTGGGAAATTCGTTTGTATGAATCGCGCTGCGAGGCGCCGCAATTCCGATCCTCTTAAGAAATTTGTTTAAGGCACAAGTGGCCAACACGCGGGCCCTGTAGTATACTGACGGAATTATAGTTACAATTTTCTTTTATATTCGTGTTATGGCTGTATTTTATTTGAAAACGCGCGCGACTGTAATTGTCGTTGTAACCAGACGTTAAATATCTGATCTAAAGTTTGAATTCGAAAACTGATTCTAAAAAATTTGTTCGCTTAAAACGTACAAAAAGAAGAAATTTTAGAAGTAATTTAGTACCTATGTTATTGTCGTAGTTTTTTTTATCAATTTATACGCTAAATTGATAAAAACCCAAAGTGTAGTGTGCCATTGTAAAAAAAAAACTTTAAAATTTCAATAGTAGTGTTACATAGTTGTAGTTTACTTAGAAGATTTAATGATCAAAATCAGTGTTGCATGCCATTAATAAATATAAATATAAACATTAGTAATTATTAGGCTTGCAACGAATATTTGGCTACTATTCGGTATTCGGCCTATTCGGCTACCTTTATCCTTTTTGCCGAATACTAAATATGTAGGTACTATTCGGCCGAATACTTAAGATTTTTCGTTGTAGTAGGGTGATTGGCAAAATAAAAAAAAAAATAGTTTTTTATAATGTATTTTATCGCAATCAAAAATATAACCATGCATTATCAACTTCCGCAATATAGGCGAGTTCTTTTTGCAAGTTTAGTAATTATACATTTTCTTTATTACATTTTTTTACAATTAATCCCTATCCTCATAGTATTAAAATCATTTAGGCATCTATCCCATATGGGCATTGCTCCCTAAATCAGTACTGCAAAAAAATAATTAATTTTTCGCATTAAGATAATGGCTCATTATAAATAATAGCTTTTTTTAAATATCTATATTTACTAGCTGAATCGAACAAGATCGTTGGCGTATACCCCAGTCTTAAGATGTTGTTTTGGAAAATGCCTATTTTGCGTGTTATATTATATATATTAAGTTCCTAAGGTCGTTAATTGCTATTTAAAAATCTGAATACCTAAAAAAATTTTAGATATCCGTTATATTTCTTATACCTATCCTACCCTAAGTTAATGCGTGTGCCTACTGTATGCACTAGTCTGTTTTATTATTTACTAACACATTTTAAATAATAGATTTAGTTCATTAGAAATTTTCTCCATATAATGTTAAGTACCACTTGAGTGCTATTTTCACCGCCTCTTATTTTGCTGGCCTAGTTTACATAGTTCCTTTCAGCACGTTTAAACATTAGCGACTTGGTAATGAGTACAAAAATTTCTACTAACGAATAGTAACGTGAATGTATGTTAGTGCAAAACCATTTACTGGTTAGTATAGTTTTTTCTGTGATCAATTTAAAATCAAGAGACTCCCTCGCAGCCTAGTTGGTAGTGTGGCCAGCTGCTGTGCAGAGGGTGTGGGTTCGATTCCCGCACTGGACAAACATTTATGTCATAATATAAACATTTGTGTTAGTCTTGAGTCTGGGTGTATTTATGTATGTATTTACAAAAAAAACAAATATATGTATATTTGTATACGTTGTCTAGTACCCATAACACAAGCTTTTCTTACTTTGGGGCCATACGGCGCTATATGTAGTGTCCAAAAATATTCATTTATATTTATATTTAATTGAAAAGTTACTTTTAAGTATTGAAAATTCCTTGGACTGCATTTTAATTGTACCGTATTTCAAGCTAATTAATATTTTTTACTAGTATTATTGTTACTTATTATATTTATTGTTAGGAATTTACTATTAAAAATTAACAACGTTAAACTTTTCCCTTTTAGCAATTTACTGTTAAGGTTCAACCATGCGGCATTAACTACTAGTTTTATAAAATGTTAAGGTTGAATTTTCATTTTTGACGGCATGCAATTAATTGCCTGTCATGGCGATGGATGAATGTATTAGACTTTCGACCTTCAAGTCCCTTCAAATGCACGGCAATAACGTTATTATTAAATATAGCTTAGTCATACAGGTTAACGTTAGGTGCTTAAAGCTTGGCGTGCACGTGTACTTCTTTCTAGTTTTTTTGTCAATTTTGTTTAAGTAGATTTATCAAAACTGAAGGAGTGTTAAAACTTAAAGAATATACGTGCATGTCCAGATTTTTGAGCAGCTTTTTTTTTATTTAGTAAAAAAACAAAAACAAAGGCTAACCTAATCAAAAATTCGTCAAACAGAGGGATGAACAACAGGCATGAAAAGCCTATCAGGGTTCGATGTTTGCTACGAAACCCTAAAAATTAAAACCGTCAAAATCAGTTTTTTTTACACTGCTGAACACATTTCAGTTAAACTTCATAGTACAAATGATAGAATTAAAAACATTTATCTGGTTTCCTTGGACTGAACTTTAGCCAATTTAATTAGTAATAATCCGGAGTTATACACTTTCATTTTTACATATATATTTATATTTAAAAATGGGCAGTGTCAGTTCATAATCGCCGAAGACCAAAGATAATATACCCATAAAAAAGAAAAAAAAACGATTAAAAATTGAATACAGATAACAAAATATATTGCTAATCTGTGGCTTAATGCATACTTTTTAAAAACCCAATTCGTTTTCAGAAGCTTTATTGTTTGTTAGGTATTGCTACCTACCAGATACATTACGGTTACGTTTCTTCATTGGTATATCGAGAGACGAAAATCAATTGTACAAACTTTCTACTATTATGTTATTAGTCTCGCTTTCTGTATTAATATTTTATTGTACGTTTTAATGATGGATTATAATTGTATCAAATCTAAACTTTGTTTAAAATAGTCGTACGTGTGGGAAATAAAAATTGTTATTAATTATTAAAGTTTTGTTAAAAAAAATAGTCTTTTAGGTACTTCTTTAGCACCGGACTTAATCCTTTAGAACTGTCTGTACGTGCATCCACTTGATGGCAAGTAGGTACCTGCCACCTAGGGCTTCCAATCCCGGTATTGTGCGATCTCGGTATTCCAAAATCCCGTGCTGATAGCCATTCCCGCGTGACGGGGGATTAAGAGTGCGGGTCGATGCGGGACTCGCGGGACTGAAGAAAAGCACACAACCATTTACTTGAGCTAATTTGCTTGAGTTTACTTTTGCTCTAGAACCTATAATGTTAATGTTCAAAGGTTATACCTACCACCTGCAAGTGTAGATTCCGAGAGGGCTTTATCTTCTGTTGGCTATATTGCTTCTTAGATAGATCAGCGGATGACACTCTAGATATGTTATGTTTTCATTGCAACTTTTTAATCACATGTTGCTGTTGAAACAAATCGAGTTTTTAAATAATCTTTTCTAATATATTAAATAAATTTGATTTGACCTCTATAAATTACCTAGGTATATATATGTTAACTTGTTCTCATTATAATTGTGAAACTAAAATAAAAATAATGTATTTTTTTTTAATTACCTAAGATAAATATTATTTTATCTTTACGTGGGATCCCGCAAACTGGATACCAAGATCCCGCGGGACTGAATTTTTTTAATACCGCGAATTCTGGGATTGAAGATATAGGCTGCGGGATTTGAAGCCCTACTATCACTTAATGAAAAATACTAACCTATAGTTATTAAGATCTAGAAACTAAAAGGTTTTTTAAACTGGCTATATTTGTATCTGATGGTAAGTATCCTACAGCTTAATAACTTTTTAATCGAAGAGAACTTTTATAGGGTAAAATTGAGGCGGGGGTTAGTTGCACTAATTTATGATGTATGTGTATTTTACTCAATCTGATTGTACCATTATGCGTATACCCTATGCAACTATTTTGAAACCGAAATCACTTTTAGTTTTGCCTTAAATTTTCACGCGTAAAGCTCAGTTCACTTAATTGGATCATATAATGAAGGGGTATGTAGCAGCTAAGTAGCTACGCCATTATATATTTTAAATTTACTCTTCGAAGAATCTCAAAATTCTAAATGTGGAAAATATAACACTTGTCTTTGGCTTTTTACTTTACGTTTAGAACGGTTTGTATTGTTTGTAGGATATATCTGTGAAGTGTATTACAAATTTCAGCTAAAAACGGCCACTTTCAGCAGAAATGTCTACTAAAACTCACAGATATATTTTAAGAGTAATAGAAAACGTTCTAAAAATACAACATATTTGGATTCTCGAAATTCGCTTTCTTCATTCATTACTTATCCGATCAAAAGTATCATGCGCTAAAATTATACTAATTGTCACATTTCTCTTTCATCTAAATTAACACTCAACGTGTAAACTGTGCTGTCAAAGCGTATCGAACGCAACTGGATAACTGTTGCAAGAGGTTACGGTAACTTATCTTAAGATAAGGAGTTTTATGCGTCAAGTGTAACCGGTGAACCGTAAGTACGTCGGGACACGTTACAGATCCAGTTCTTATTACATTAGACGTAACGGTCATGGAGATTATAGAGATATACTTTGACCGTAGCCGTTTTGCGGTAAATCACGTGACGTCAGCTTTGATTTTTGTCGATAAAGACCTAAATACAGTGTCGTTGAACGTGACTTTGCGTAATTTTGTATTGTCCGCATCGCCAGGTTCATATCGGTGTAAAAATAATTAAACTACTAAGTACAAGCCTTAAAGTTCAGTGTGATTATATTGTTAAAATTCACATATTTGCAGTCTATAAGGTACAACTCCTAGTGTATTATAAAGTCCTAGTACATCAATCTTATAATCTTATATGTAAGAGCACTTTCACGGGTTGTAAGGGTCGCAGGTTCAAGTCCTGGCTCGAGGTTAATCTTTTGACTGCATCTTAAAGTATTTATTTATATTGATGATACAGTCTATAAGGTAAAAACTTAAACAATTATCCACTGAAATTTTTAAAATACTATCAACAGTTTTCTTCTGAAAGGCAATTATTTATTTGAAGGACAAAAATATAAGAAAATCATCAAAACAAACATCTTCCTAACATTGGCGGCTATACCAATAGTACTTATCTACAACTATACAAAACTAACATAAATAGTACATAAGTAGCGGATACCACATTGTTTTTCGTGTCCCTTTTATAGAACAGGCAATATTCTCTTATCTTTGCTGGAAATTGTTGGCATTCTTCGTTAAGGAAAAGGAAGCTCTATATACCGTTTTTAGTCCGCCTTAGGCACTTTGGCCGTGTATTCATTTTTTTCATTTTGTTTGACTTTGTTGTTTTTTATAATTTTCAGTTGTTACCTAAACTACTAAACATATCTTACTGACATCCACCAAGTAAATCAACAAATCTAAGATCTACATTTTTATGTCCTGACAAGTTTCAGGATCCTGGTATAGTACATTAATGCCGCGGCCCGCAAACGCAGCATAACCGGGCGATCGTGACTATCATCGCATCACAGAGTCCGGTTATGCTTAGTTGTGGCCAAGGCTTGTATAGTACTTTTCTCAAACATGCGTGTAAAAAAACTAATTTTATTGTATCGACAATAATAAAAATTGGCCAATTCGGCGCGTTCAAATGTCGATTTCTATTTTGACTTTTTTAAATTAATTTAATGGCGCATTATTTTTGCTGTGCCAGTCTGAAATATAAATAAAACTTAATGAGTAATCTCTTTAGTTAGCAATGTTTAGGTTTAAAAAATGTTCCATTTTCAAATTTCATATTTGACCGCTTGAACGGACGGCTAAAAAGACGAAGACGGTGAGTGATATAGCAGTTTTATACAGCAAGTGTCCTTACTGATGATTATTGCAGGGCTGTAGGCCAGCTATCACCAAGAAACTATCACGTTGTTTCCAGACCGAATTTATGACGGGATCCTCAGACACTAACTAGCCCTTTCATATAAATGAAATCTTCAAATTTAAATATTCTGCGTAAACGGTCATACAATTACCTTAAATATGCATCTCTTTTATTAGAAGTCAGTTAAAATAGTCAGATATCAATCTGATGACGATAATCACACAGTAAATAAGGTTTTGAATTGCCCCGCAGAATAAAAAATATCCTTTGAATTGCTCCAGGACTTGCTTCATATATGTGCCGAATGCCAACAAAATCTGTCCAACAGTTTTTACGTGAAGAAACATTAAACTTTTCGTTTCGTAATATTAGTGGAATCGTAAGATTTCGCTTTTGAAATATAATCTCTTGTGTATAATAATCTGTTTTTTTTCGTTATAAATAAATTATAATAATGATGAATATGGTATAGATAGTAGTATCTACGCATTTAAGGGGATACACTTCGCGGCGCCTCGCAGCGGGCTTCATACAAACGAATTTCTCACTTATTTTTGACACTTGGTGATCAAACACCACGAAAGTTTGAAGAATGTTCTTGTAATAAACATCTAGGTCTGCTGTGTACCAGTTTTCTATCAAATTTTATAGTTCAAAAGTTATACAGGATTATAGTTTTTCATACAAATGGTTTTAAAAAGATTTCTAATTAGTAGAACGTTTTACAAGATTTTGGTAAAACCACGGACCTAGGTATTAGGCTTGGGATTCTGACTAAGAAATTTCACAGTAATTGTGTAATCAGTAAATGTCAAAAACAAATGAAAAATTTGTTTGTATGAAGCCCGCTGTGAGGCGCCGCGAAGTGTATCCTCTTAATCCAATTAAGGAAGAAAATTGCGCAATAACGATGACCTTGAACGATGACTTAAGAGAGGGCCGGTTTACGTACGACGGATGCTCATAAATTACTACATGCCAAGGAAACCTGCCACAGTCACCTGTCTTTAACTGAGTTTATACTGCGACATGTGGTCTGACATCTAGAAGTTCGTTATAAGTTTACAGTTTGATTTGTTCTCGGAATCACTATGAAAATATGTCTATATGTGCTTAGATAGATTGTTAAAAAGCGATTACATGTCGATATGAATATGAAATTCAAAAATATAATAGAATAACTACTAAGTTTCTTGCTGGTTCTTCTTGGTACTAAAATCATTCCGAACCGGTGGTAAAGTTTATAAAATTAAGAGTTTTGAGGAAGTGGTGATCCCCCAAAAAACCAGTGGTATGCCTATTATAGCAATAAACCTAAACAAAAAAGACAGTGTTACAGACAGAGGTAATCTTAATCTGCAACACTGTATTTTGTGCCTTAAATCATGTTAGGTTTCCTTGTTTCAATCCTTTTTAAAAGACATCGCTGTTTTAATATCAAAGATAATTTTCTCATTTCCTTTGCTTTTTACTCAATCAGTCAAGAATGAAATTATTGTTGATTCGAAGTCGATAAAAACTGTAAAAGGACATCATTAGAGGTAGATTGTGGTCTGCGGTGCATCCTTGTCTTTGAACCACAGCAATCATATCGATAATGACATCGAATCACTATTCAATACTGTCGACCAATACTATTCGATACTTACGTCCTACTCGATGAGCATGCATCGAAACTCTACAATCGAGCACTATTCGATTAGTACTTTAGAACACTGTCATTGTAGTCCTCCTACTATATTAGCATACATCTCCCCTGAACAATCGCAATGTCATGTCGCAAATCAAATCTATGGCATTTTCGAGTAGCATTACAAGATTGTTAGCGTTAAGTACTCAATTGAACATGTGTTAAACGAAAGCTTAAGTGTTACTCTAATCGCAAACGGTCCGCAATTGCCTTCTCAGTCATTAAGTGTGCTATTTTATCAAGTATTTGCCGTCGCTCTAGTTTATTTAAGAAATGTGTGACATGCTAAGAGACACGCGTTTCACTTTTAGTATCTTGTTCGAAACATAGTACCTTATGTACAATATACTTACTGTATATATATATAGATTTTATAATTGCAATATACAATTTTGTTTTAAACTAATGGTATTTAAAGTTTAATGTGACGAAAAATAAAAACAAAAATATTTTACATTAGATATAAATATTTGATATAAAAAACATGAATAATAGATCAAGTACAAATAATATTACTTTGACTTTTGAGCTTTAAGTATCAACAGCCTAAAAACGAACAAAAAGCGTGAATATTATTAGTGTCACAGACTCATTGAACTGAAAAATAAGTTGAATCTATTGTGAGATCTGAATGCAAATCATCTCAATTCTTCATACAAAAACGTAATTACATTTGTTACACAAGGTTTATTTTTCATCGTTCTAAGAAACTTGAAAAAAAAGAAAGAAATAATACGTAGTTTATATTTTTATTACTGTGCAATTCATCGTAATAAAAAACTTATTTAACTTAAGACAAATTCGTTGATCTTAGATATTTTTTTCTTACTTTTTAATTTTTATATAAAATTTCGATTCCATTACAATGAACTTTCTTTTCTGTGTTCATTGTAATCCAAATAGATTACGCAAAGATATTACGCAATCGATTATAAGATGAAAAATGTGAACTTCATTTATTTGTTTAATCGATCTTTATGAAAAAGTTCAATTGTTATAGCCAACCGTCTTTTTTCGATTTTGAATTAACTAAGCATATGGTGTTATGGGTGGTCTTCGGACATAACATTATACACGGTAGGCAGATAAATCTATACAGACAATGTTATAATCATTTTTTTACCTTAAAGAAATGTTGAAACTTTAGAGCCTGTCGTATTATGGACAGATACCTACCCATACAGATGTTTTTTAATTGCAGTGAACATTTTCATCTATATTATTTACTACACATTGCCACCACATATTGTATGTAGTTCCCTATTCCCACTCTAAATATGTTAATATTTCCCAGTATAATAAGTTTAAAACTATCTTTTCTATCCGGTGTAGTGAGTAACAGATTGTTACTTGTGCAAAGACCTGTCGCTTGTACTTCAGAGACAAGATAAAAGATATGCCTTATATCATGAAAGCGTAGATATTCATTCATTTTAAATTTGAATTTCTTCATTTTCATTAAGCACTTTCCAAACAAACCGCAGTTTATGTTTGCAACTATTCCAACCTAGTTCCTTGTCTAAGTACTTTAGGTTCTATGCCCCTTTCTCTTCGAATCGGCTGCTAGGTGCGACCATCGACTTTCTACCTGCATTGCTCACTGATTAATTATATGCGATTACCATCGAGAAGACCTTTGTTACCTTCGTTATGTTAGCTTTAACCAGCGAAAGTGATTATAATTGATTTTTTTTGGGTTTAGATTTAATGTAAAATTTGTTGACCGTTGATCTTAAGTAGTTACTGATTTTTTTCTTATTTTGAAAGCTTTTTTGTGTTTTCTTTCTACTTGTGCAGAAATATAATATTTTTTTCTAAAAGATAAAATATTAAATGTCTGTATGTAGCATTCTACTTTAATAGATAAATAGATTATTAGATTATTATTGAACTGATTATAGATAAATAGACAGACAGTCATCCCAACAGTTTTAAACAAATTAAATCCAAAATAATGAAATCTGAAAGTTATTGAAAATATAAATTTTGACTTACTTATCACTTTTTAGGGTTCGGAAACAAATAGGTAGAAGAGGAACCTTTGGTGATTCTGCGACGTATGTTTTGACGTGATTTTGATGAAACCTCTTCAAACTGCAGACCGGGAGTATCTTACAAAAAGTTGGTACATTTGGCGTATTAGATCTTAGAAACTAAAAGAGATACAGCTAGATGACGCGCATATCACCTTCAATTTTGTTCTTCTGACTTGCCAAAACAAGATGCCTGGGAGTCGTCCTTTGAAACCTTTAAAGGGGAGAGGCCTTTCAAGAAATGTCTAAAATCAGTCCATCGAGGTTTCTTATTTCGCTAGAACGTCTTAGAACTCTGATAGTATGTATGGGTGATATCGAATCCAATAGATGGAGAAGGCTTGTCTCTGCCCATGATGTTGTTTCATATGATACTTAATTATTTACAATGAGCTTTGTAATTACAGAAACAAAAAAAAATATTTAAAAAAAATATAGCCTAGCCAGATTCTTAAGAGTTCCGTTCCTAAAGAGTGTCATAAAGTCCTGTCTGTCTGCTTATCTGCCTGTCTGCGTATCTGCCTGTCTGCTTATCTGCCTGTCTGCTTATCTGCCTGTCTGTCTGACTATCCAACCTTCTATTTCTATGTGATATTATGGGTTTTTTTTTATAAAACGATCAAGTGCAAGTCGAGCTAGTGCATTAGCTGATGGCACGGAACCCTCGGTGCGCGGGCCCGACTAGCACTTAGCCGGTTTCTTTTAACAGCATCAAATTCACGAATCTCCAAAGTGAAGCGGCCGTAGTTCTGACCCAGCACACCCCCATTTTTAGGGTTGCGTACCCAAAGGGTAAAAAACCGGACCTTATTACTAAGACTTCGCTGTCTGTCCGTCTGTCCGTCAGTCACCAGGCTGTATCTCAATAGCCGTGATAGTTAGACAGTTGAATTTTTACAACAAACGTGATTTTTTTTCCTCGTTGTTGCTCGATATTGTTAACGGCAACAGGTAGAAGCTTGAAATATTCACAGAATATTTAGTTATATATTCACTTTAAGGGGGGCTCCCATACAACAAAAGTGTTTTTTTTGCCGTTTTTATACATAACGGTATGAAACCCTTTGTGCGCGAGTCCGACTCTCACTTGCCCGATTTTTCTGTCTATGTGCATTCATCCTTACACCTACACAATTCTTTCACAATACTTAAAAAATAATCTATTATAGTTATATGTAAAAATGTGTATTTTTAATGAGACTAAAATATCTGTGTTCACTATATTTTAAAAGCTAACTGAATAATCTTAAGTATTTTCTGCATATAATGGAAAACATATTGCAAAGTCTTTAATTACTATACTTTAAGCGAGATATTTAGGTACTTCGTTTTCTTACCAGAATTTAAGCTTTTCAACTAGGTCCGCTATTTCAAACAATAGTGACATGTATGTATAAATATGTACGAAGCTATCAGCAGTGAATTCAGTCTTAACTTGGTGAGATTATATTATCAATTTCATAAGTTATGTTCCTACAGAAATTGCAGTCATCTCAAAGAAATAATTGAGTATAATGAAACTTTGGAGATTTATTTCATATATTTAAATTATGGCCATGAAACCACTAAAGCACAGCTGTAAATCTTTAGTGCCTGTCGAGTTCGTAACAACACTATGGTACTGTTGTCTTAACTGGCTCTGAACTTACATTATATTGTTTAGCTCCATTTCACATTTTTTTTAAATTTGTTTCTTGTGCTTATTTTTTTTTTTTATTTTGTTACGAGGAAATTTATTGTATGAGTTAGTTATTTTCATTAGTTTAACTATGTATTAAAATTTACTAAACTTTAAATTTAAAGCTTTCTAAAAGTTCTTTTGAGTCGTTATAATAACTTTTTTGTTCCGACCCTGGTTGGTGAGGTGCAACATATTACACGGGTATGTATACTACCCGCAAATATTAAACGCTCCAAAAATATAAATACCCAAAATTCTTAGCAACCTATTGTTTTTTTTTTTTTTTTATACCACTTAGGTGGCAATCAAGCTTTCGGTCCACCTGATGGTAAGCGGTCACCGTAGCCTATGGACGCTTGCAACACCAGGGGTATCACTTGCGTTTATGTGAAGCATAAAAATACTTAAATTCTGTGATGGAATTTCAATATTACATAGTTACTTCTGAGATACATAACTAAAAAATTTTAGGTAGGTAGGACATAATTAAATATCTACTAAATATGGACCTTCTTATCATTTACTTTAGGAGTGCCACAAAATTTTTTTAAACTACTTTTCAGTAACCTTAGCGGCTATTATTTTTGCATAATGTCTTTATATTTAAGTAATGTAACGTAAACCGTAGTATTCACTAATTATTTATGTATGTCTTCACAGTTTTTTTTCTTTTAATACAGGGGCAGTCTCGTCTTACCAACCACTTTATTCGCTAAGAAAAATAATAAGTTTGTGCTCTGTAAACAGATTCCAAGAATCTTTATTTATATATAAGGTGCAATACGATTCGTGGCGCCTCGCAGGGGGCTTCATACAAACATTCTTTCACATATTTTTGACACTTACATATAAAACACCACAAAATTTTGAAGATATGTTCTAGTTATAAATATCTAGGTCTGCAGTGTCGTATTCTCATAATGTCAGTAATCCAACTATAGAAATTTAAATTTGTATACCTGTGTCATACAAATTTTTAGTTCTAAAAACTTTTCTGACACGGTGTTTGTCGCTAGTATCGCGTAAGTTCTCATTTTAATATGTCGACTGTGTGTTTGACCACCAAGTCAGAAAAGTTTGTTGCACTATATGTAACATTATACTTACTAGCTGGATTATGTAGTGGATGAATTAAAGCTGCGAACACAAATAATTTCTTAACAACAATCTTTCTTATATATAGATTTTCATAAAACAATTTTAATATTAACCTTCAATGAAAAAAAATTAAATTCAATAAAGCATTCAATTTCTTGTGCATAAAATAGATGAAGCTTGACTAAGGTAGCGTCAGAAACTTTTATTATGACCTAAGAAAGCTGTGTGCTAAAATCCTCAATTTCCAAACAACAAAAATGGCCGAAACATAGTGAATTAGTGACAAAAATAATGGTTTAACGCAAAATACTATAGAATTTGTTCGGACGTCCATTATTTATGATGAATTGAGGTGTATGATAGTGAAAGTTCATCCCGTGAAAAGTGTCTTTTTGATACCTTTTTTTTTTGTAACAAGTATTTATGAACGTTACAGCAATTACGTCGACCACAAAGTCGCTAATGACATGAAAGTAGTGCCTTCGTTTTATTCGAGCAACGTTGATGGATTAGGATCTTTAAATAACTTAATTGGTATGTTTATGAAAAAGTTTGTAGTGTTTACAAGGCTCTATATCTATACATAAATACTTATCCCATCTATATAAACTTTTATAAATGTTTTTTGGGGTTCCGTACCCAATGGGTTAAAAAACGGGAGCCTATTACTAAGATTCCGCTGTCCGTCCGTCCGGCTGTCACCAGGCTGTATCTCATGCACCGAGATAGACAGTTGAAATTTTTACAGAAGATGTATTTCTGTTGCCGCTATACATACACAAATATTTAAAATATTAAAAAACAGACTAAAATTAATATTTAATACCTCCCATACAACAAACCTAATTTTTTTGCTCGATATTGAGAACGGCAACCTAGACACTTTAAATATTCACAAAATATTAAGTTACTTTTTTATATATTTCACAAATAAATAATTAAATTAAAGCTCCCCTTAAATTAAAATATTTAAGGGGGGCTCTCATACAACAAACGTGATTTTTTTGCCGATTCGTGCGCGAGTCCGACTCGCACTTGGCCGATTTTTTTACCTAAATCAGGTGCTGTTGTCACTTTCACATCCAAGATTGACAAAACTAGCTATTTACACGAATTTAAGTACTATTTAACAAAAGTCCGCCTTGTGTCAGAATAGCATAGCAAATGTGTTGGAAAGTCTTATGTTTGACGACCAGAAAAAAATATTATATTTTATTGTAAATTTTGTACCTGGTCCAGATTTTTTGACTTACCTAAGAAAATTTTGGTGGTTTCGTTTTCCTGTTCACTTCTTCATCACGTAACTTATGACGTCGTTTATTTTTATTAAAAAAAAAGTTACTGAGTTTATTAGAATTTGAAAGATATTTTTATTGTAATATCATTTATTTCTACTATTTCTTGTGTTTGTTTTTACTTGCTATTCAATTTAACGGCCCGTATTAAGTTTTTATTTTTAATGGGATCATAGTTTTTTTTAATGACCTACTTGGTTTTAAAATAAAACATTATTACGAATAATGTTAGTAGGAAGAAAATTAGTAACCCTTTAAATTAAATGTTTTAAAACGCAAAAAAGTGTCATGTTGCGTTTCAAATATACATTTTTTTTTTTTTTTCTTTGTCAATTAAATAACTGTATCAAAACATACACATAAACCATGTAAGGTGTATTTAAACATCTATTTTATATACAAACTCGAATAACACATTATATCTTAAACTATAGACATTTCGCTTCTAAAAACGTGTTATTATAATAAAACGGTATTTTGCAATTCATATATATTATATATAAATTATTAATAAAAAAAAATTGTATTAAATAAATGTATAAAATCAACAAAAACTGGAGTTCATATATAACTAGCATTTCATGATAAAAATTTTTCGATAACGATAAATAGTAATATACGATAGTAACGCATTTAAAGCTTTTTAGTTATTGATATTTAGTACACCGAAGATTGTATGGGAAAAAAGGTTTCTAAATTTGCTTCTTAATTTTCTTAGTACCTGGAGGACCGAGCTTTGCTCGTTTTTTGCTTTTTACAACGTCATCTGTTATCAAGTAGCTTTAGTGTTGCTGTGTCGGTAAAAATAATAATATTACTAATCGCCAATAGATGTCAGGAAGAGTCATATTTTTCAGTTTATTTTTGCCTAAAAACTATGTTTTCTAAAAATGAAACCTAGCTTGATCGATTTATCGCCCTTCGAAACCCCCTGCATTCTAAATTTCATGAAAATTGTTAGAGTCGTTTTCGAGATTCAGATTATAAATATATATACAAGAATTGCTCGTTCAAAGGTATTAGATTTTCAAATTCTAACATCATATTCATGTATTCTATGATAAACAACAAGTTAAGTTGAATATAAATTTTACTTTTTTTTTCAAAAACAGTTGAATACTTTTTACAGAAAGCTCGCAAGGTAACAAATGAGCTTAGTGACGGAAAAGCTATGACTTTATGCAAGTAATTAGTGTAGCTTTTTCTCACACCGCTTAGCATTATAAATTCATTCAGTTGTTATAGCTTTAAGTTATCGTTAACTTAATGAACCGCAAATATTCTACTTTATAATCATTTTACATGCAATTATGTTATGTAACGAAGAAAATATACTCAATAAAAATGTTTTGTATTTTGTAATGAGCATATGAACATATTGCTTAAGGTGAATCCGTTTCAGATTTTCACATACAAACACATTACACTTAATACCTATCTACAACAAAGAAAATAATTCGTCACTCAAAATGCGTATCATACACTACTACGTATATATTTACCATGGACGCAAAAGTATATTAATTCAGACCGCGATAAAGGCCAGAAAGCTAATATAAATGTACTAAAAATTATACAATGACATTACAATAAGATATATTTGTTATATACTTCTTTATACCATAATAATTGAACTTGAATCTTGAATTTTTTTTGTAAGGAATTGAACGTTTTTACGCGTTTTAGTCACATTTTTTGACTTTTTGCGACAACTTAGAGTCAATGCAGTAGATAATAAACAACCAGTCCTAATTTTATTCAACCGTTTTCGTTACAAAAAAATGCAATACACGCTCTAAGCAGTTCCACAAGTGTTGAAACAAAGGTCACATATAATTTTTTTTACCATAAACAAAAATTAGTCAGTCAGGTAATGCACTGGACAAAATCAATTTTTATAACATAATTTTTTTTTCTCCTTTAGATGCTATAATTTAGCCACAAAATTTGCACAAAAACGGCGTACTTACGCAACTTAGCCTATATCGTAGTCTTCAATAAAATAAATACATTCATGAAATTCAAGAAAAACTCTAAGTAACCATAATTTTTGTTGAATTTATACATGTAATTAATATAAAAACTTTGGGTATTTATTAATTTACTGGCATTTTGTGGATGAATACTTATGTCTTTTATGTGTGGCTACAGTAAATACAATACTTATGATTGATTAGCAAAATGTTTTAGTTATATAGCTCCCTCGCAGCCTAGTTGATAGTGTGGCTGGCTGCTGTGCAGAGGGTGTGGGTTCGATTCTCGCACTGGACAAACATTAATGTGAAAAAAAATTGTTTTGTCTTGAGCCTGAGTGTATTTATGTATGATATGTATGTATCTACAAAAAAAGTAATATATTATGTATTTGTATCCGTTGTCTGGTACCCATAACACAAGCTTTGCTTACTTTGGGGCCATACGGCGCTGTGTGTTATGTCCAAAAATAACTCTAAAAAAAATATTAAAGATATTTAGTGTAATGGCTGGCTTTAAGAGAATTACGCGAGTGATGAAAACATCCACAGTTTTTTTCGATATAATTAAACGAGCATTGTTTCTTTGTATATACAGGATACGGCAACATAACTTTTTGTATAAAAAAAATATGTAAGATTATTTTTAAGTACAATTTTAAGTAAGTAAACATTTTTTGCACATAGAAAAGCCAACGAGAGCCGCGCTACCGTACGGCACTAGTCTGCACTACCATAAAAAAAATTTATAAGTTGGTTAAAAACTATCAAACTTGAACGCGTTTTAGACGATGTTGCGGTCACATTTCGTTTACTGTTTTGAACCGAATTCCTAGTAGTTTTGAGGTTAGTGTTTTCCTTGAAGTCTTTTACTAAAAATGTGTGTTACACAGATAGGTAATGAAAAAAGTAAAAAATAGTTTAAACTACACCACGAACCTACTAAGCCAATTTTCGTTTACGGGGTTATTTTATTTTATTGCTACATGGTGATACTCGTATTTATTTTACATAAAAAATAAATAAAATACCAGACAACAGATACAAATACATATAATAATATGTATTTACTTTCTCATATAATAATAAAATAATAATTTTGTACATCACACAGCGCCATCTGATAACAAACTAAGCAAACCTGGTATTATGAAAGCCAGACAACGGATACAAATACTTGTTTACATTTTTTTTTGTAAATACATACACATCATACATAAATACACATAGACTCGAGCTAATACAAATGTTTATCACATAAATATTTGTCCCGTGCGGGAATCGAACACACACCCTCTGCACAGAAAACGGCCACACTACCAACTAGGTTGCGATGGAGTCATCATATATGTTTATATTGTGTGCGAATCAAAACCATGTCCCTTGATTCTGTAGTCGGGTCATAGCCCACTGACCTACGGATCCGAAAAATTCCAATTAAAACTGAAGTATTATGTCAAACATGTCATGGCAAATCCGAAATACATCGAATTACATACATCCAGGTCTAGGCCACGGCCAACTCGTCTATAGGTGTATAATATATATGTAGTTGAGAATAGATTACATAAGAAGTACCTACATATTATACCTATGTTTATCCTAGCCTGGTCTGGGTAGAAAACTTCAAAACATATTAATCTCTGTTTACGTTGTCGGGCAACCATGTAAACGGCGCGGCGCTGTGTAATTTGTCCAAACAATAATATTGTATTATATTTGTATTTTTCCACAAAATCACGTTAATATTACACACAATTGTTGAGAATAATTTGGATGGTCTGACTGTGTGTATGTTCATCGTTGATGTCTTTTGTATGAAAATTTGTTTGTGTGTTTCTGAATTATTTTAAGTAAATTACAATCTTAGCTAAATCTAATCAAATAGCTCTGTATTCAAGTAATTTTTTGAAAATCACTTTCGAAATGTCAAATTAATTATGAATTTACCACCAGTTCGGAAGGTTGTATCTACTGAGAAGAACCGGCAAGAAACTTAGCAGTTATTCTTTTCAAAATATACAAAATTGTAATCTTATACTTCAAACGAGGGATTTCATCATCTTTCTGATTTAATGTTTTAATATACAATTATATGAAGGAGCGTGTAAAGTTACTAAGCGGGTCATACCAAAGGCGTTACCAATATTTATTGTTTTCTAAAAGCTTAACATTTGTAGTACATAAATTTATTCCGCAATTGTGAACATGTAAGCGTAAGGAATTATGTTTTTATTCCTATCAAAGATTGCGAAATGTTCTATCGACTTGTTAGGGAATAAATAATTCATAGCAATTTGCACGTTTAATGTGGGAAAACTCTTCTAACTAGTGAATGCCCCATAACCTTCCTGCGAGAGCTTATTAGACGAAATTTATGCTAGCACTCTTATGTGTAGTGATGTGTTGCACTCTTATGTGTAGTGATGTGTTGCACTCTTATGTGTAGCAATGTGTTTCACTATTCAGCACTATCGGAGAGTTTATGTTTATTAAGCAACCTGATTATTTTTCCACTTTCCTTAAGAGTACTGTTAATCTCCCACATTTTTTAACAAAATTGCAATAACGTTTCCTTTCTTAACCTATCCGTTTTCATACAATTCTTGATTTTGTAGGGTTCTGTACCCAAAGGGTACAAAACGGGACCCTATTACTAAGTCTTCGCTGTACGTCCGTCTGTCCGTCTGTCACCAGGTTGTATCTCATGAACCGTGTTAGTAAGACAGTTGAAATTTTCACATATAATGTATTTCTGTTGCCGCTATAACAACAAATACTAAAAAACAGAATTTGATAAATATTTAAAGGAGCTCCCATACAACAAACGTTAATTTTGCTCGTTTTTGTTAGATACTGATAACGGCAACAGGTAGACGCTTGAAATATTCACAGAATATTTAGTTATATAGTCACTTTAAAAATAAATTATCAAATTAAAATGAAACAAATATTTAAGTGGGGCTCCTATACAACAAACGTGATATTTTTGCCGTTTTTATAGATAATGGTACGGAACCCTTCGTGCGCGAGTCCGACTCACACTTGGCTGATTTTTAATATTTTAAAATATACATATTTCTTTTAAATTAAAACGATTTAACCAAGTTTTTTATTAAAAACGGACTAGGTTTAGCGAGAGAGAAATGTTTCCGCATTTTGGAACAGACAAGGTTTAAGGGGAGAAAAACTTAATCGCATTTCATATTAACGTCCACTTTTATGTTTAGTTTAACTATCACAGATCACCTGCGTAAAGGTTTAACGACTTTTACTACGTAATTTCTTTATGTCATTATTATTGTTTAAAAATGCAAATAATAATTGAAGCCCTTACTACGACTTCTCTACAATTTTATATTAATTACAAGGTTTTGAAGTAAATGAAATAAGTCACTGACCTCTTTCTTGGTCTGCTCGTTGATCTTGACGTGCGTTTGTTGAGGCTTGTCTCTGAGAGGAAGGTAACCCTCTCTGCTGTCTGCTGGCTCCGTCGTACCGTCGGTCTGTATGGTCTGAGTGCTCTGCTCCAGGGTACTTGCAGTTCCAGCGTCCGTGGATCTGGAATCAGTGGCTGTACTGAAAGTTGGACCGCTTTCTTTTGGACCCTCAGCTGTAGTTCCTCCTGTATCCATCCCGGAGACGGTTTCCGTAATGTCAGTGTCGGTGTTGGTTGTTTCTGTATCTTGAACTGTAGGGATTTCAGTAGTTCGCACAACAGGTCGGATGGTGTAGTGCTTTGTCGGTCGAACAGTTGAAGGTATAGCTGCTTCCCTTGTAGCTAATGATGGTTTAGTTTTTAAAGATTGTGTCGTTTTTACCTCGACTGTTGTTTCAGAAACATTCGTTTTTTGTGTGGGTTTTTTAGTTTTAGGCAAGGGCGTTGATGTTGGAATAGCGGAGGGTGTAGTCGATTTAGTTTTAATAGATTTTTTTGTGTTAGTAGTTGGGTGTAAGTCGACAGTTGTGGGCGCAGGGGTATTGTTTGTAGTCGTGATTAGGGGTGGTTGTCTGTCAGCGGGGGGTTCTAAGTGGGATTGTTTGGGGGTGCGCGATGGAGGGAAAAAATATTCCATGATGGATGGAGACTTGTTTCTGTTGGTGGGAAGCCATGCCCAAGGCTTGAAGTCGAGGAGGCTTGACCTAGGGGTATTGGTCGCGGCGAGGGTGGCGAGCGAGCAGAGCGCGATCAGAGCGAGTTGTGAGCGGGCCATGGCGAGCGGCGCGTGTTGGCGCGGCGACTCAGCGAACGAGACTGCGGCGCTGCGCGTGCGCAACTTCACGATCTGCCGCTATCCGCCGCTCACCTACTAAATTTTCGCTACGGATCGTAATAACATTGCAGATGCATTCAACTGCAGTGATTAGAGCGTAGGAATATGGCTCTTCCTGTTTACGTTGTCTCTTGATCGTTTTTAATTTACTTATGTCACTTATGTCACGATAAGTAATAGTTTCATAATACGAGTGGCAAATTTATAGTCAGTTAACGATTAATTTTGTTATATTTTTTTTAATTTTCTGATGGAAAAAAACTTACATATAATTAGTGTTCTAAAGTATTTTTCTAAGGTTAGTTATGTCATGTTAGAAGCAAACTGTAGTTCTAAGATTTAACTTCACTGTACATTTTGTATGTAATAATATATATTATAATAAATATAATATTCAAGTAAAAAAAAAATAACATATAAATAAGAGTAAGTATATGAACAACAAAAAAAGCCCCTAAAGTAGACGAAAATTGATGTAGGTAAGTAATTTTTTTTGATTTTAAAATCGAATGCCAGAACTTTGCAGCAAAAATAATACATACAGTAAGTATATTGTCATTTAACGGCAAGGAAAAGAAACACTTAGCACAATTTTCTGCCTGCTTTGGGAGCATTTTTTTCACTGATTTTTTGTAGGTGGTTTTTAGCAGATTTTAGCGAAATTGGATGCTCCGTAGTGACATCAAGCAATAACACACAAACAACGAAATAAACAAACTTTCTCAAAAATATATTACTGAACGTCGTAACAGAGCAACCAAAGAGCTGAAATTTGGCTAATAGCTTAACTAAGCTAAGCTAAGCGATGGAGTAGAACATAGGCTACTTTTATCCCCGAAAATGCAAAATTCTCGAAGGAACAACTATAATCAAGGAAGTGCTTTGGAAATCTCACGTTTATACTGAACCGAATACAGTGCAGTTGGAACTGCGGCCAGAAGACAGTTTATTATAATTTTTACATAATTAAATGTAAAACACTAAAATCTTTCAGTGATATCAATATTTTTCATACTCCCTCGCAGTCTAGTTGGTAGTGTGGCCGACTGCTGTGCAGAGGGTGTTAGTGCTATTCCCGCACTGGACAAACATTTATGTAATAAACATTTGCGTTTGTCTTGAGTCTAATTGTAATTATGTATGATATATATGTATAAAAAAAAGTAATATATGTATTTGTATCCGTTGTCTGGTATCCATAACACAAGCTTTGCTTACTTTAGGGCTAGACGACGCTGTGTGTTATATCCAAATATATTTATTTAAATATATTTACTTATATAAAGATTCATCTTTAACACCGATGGTTATGCAATTTTCATATTCCTAATGCGTGTCTATTTTTAAAATCTTTTTCTAAATTTATCATTAGGCCTGATATAAGGCACAATATAAAACATCATTACTATTATGCCACTTATATAAACCGTAAGTATCCACTTATTGCAAGATATTGTAATGCATAATATTTTTTTGTAATACCAAATTGAGTTGTGGTTTTGACAATACAAAAAAATGCATTGTCCAAATAAAATCGCATGCAATTTCTTAACAATCATTTTATATTTGCTCTGTGGTCACACGGTGCGCCGTTATTCAATCAGAGGCGTAAGCTCGCAGCGTGCTCTTTGCACGTTTTTCACCTGAAATTGATAAAGAAGAGAAATGAGATGCTGTGCCGCAAACCGTGCGATTTTCACGTACGGACCCAATTAGCATGCTCCAGTTAGGTTTAGGCAAGTTTTTTAATGCTAGCTCATTGATAATGCCTTTAGGACTTGGGGAAACCAATGGATTAACGTCTTTCTTTTTAATGAGATAAGGCCATTCAAACATACCGCGTTTAGATCTATGTAAAGCAACGCAATACTGTAACTTGAGATACTATGGTGTTACGAACACAGAATTAGACTTACGTCGGTAAAATTGGAAGGTGCCATACTTAAGTTGTTTATGTGCCTTTTGCCCGGTTATCTGTCTACATGGTAGAATACTGATCTACCCACGCTGCAGCTTTCAGGTGGGCGCTATGGTTGCCAGTAGAGAACCTCGCGTCCACATCCATTCGATTAGCGACGTGGCCAGCCCTCTGCTACTTTAGCGAGCTTTGAATTTTGGTCGTCAGAGGATCCTTATTAGAGATTTAATTCCACAAAGAGACAACTAACATAACTCTTCGATATACTACTGTTTATTTTAAATATCTACGATATTCTTTTATTTTGAACTTTCAAATCTACCTATTACATCAATTACAACGTATTTGGCTACAAATTGGGCAGGCCCAAGTGGCAAGAGAGCTAGAGGCCTTCCCAAGGTTTGTTAGACGAGATTAAAAAATATACTGGAAACGACTGGACAAAGAAAGCAAAGACAAGGAAAACCTGTAAAAATATTATTCGGTGTAATTTTAGTAAAATTTAGTTCAAAACTCTGTAAGTTAAAGAAAAAAGAAGAGACTTTATTCAGTTATTATTATTATTGTTACATCAATACTCAATTCAGTTGAAACTTAACACTGAATCACAATGGTTGGCATAGATATAAACTTAATTAGTTACCTGTCTGCAACAGTTGCGAAATTACTTTTAACCCGTTTTAGACGAGGCATTGGGAAAAGGGTACTTTTTCGTTTAAGAAAACAAATCAACACTAAAAACTACGGATCTGAAACTAAGCGTCATGAATTTTTATACTTTGTCAATAATTGTTTGATATTCATATCCGTTAATTTTTAATAAATTAAAAAGATCAATTTGTAGCTTCTGGTTTACATTTTTTGGCTTCTTCGTGCGCAACAAATTACCAACCTTGCGTCTTAAGCAGTTAAGATGATTATTGCACTTTACTGTACAACACCCTTCAATGTCCCGCCTTAAATCACAAACTCAACTCTTAACCATCAGTTTTCATTATTGTTTTCACACACTTGTGCAAACACCAGTATGTGCTTGCATAGCACTTATTAACCCCTTGACACAAAGTGAGAGCAACAGGCACCGCTCAATACGATTCGCGGCGTATTGAGTAGGTATACAAACGCATTTCTCACTTGTTTTTGACACTTACTAATCAAACACCATGAAATTTAAAAACGTGCTCTAAAAATAAATATCTAGGTCTGCTGTGTGCCAGTTTTATATTTACTTATAAAGCAAGCTTTTATTTCATACAAATGATCTCAAATAAGATTTATAAGTTAATAAAAATATTTTTTAAGATTTTGAAAAAACCGGACTTAGGTATTGGACTTTGAGATAAATGGCCAGCAACCCGTGAGTGATGCCCCTGGTGTTACAAGCGTCCATAGGCTACGGTGACCGCTTACCGCTTACTTGTTTGCCACCTTAGTGGTATAAAAAAAAAATCAGGTCTACAAAGTTTCACAGTGTTTGATTAAAAAACAAGAGAGATATGCGTTTGTATGCAGCACCGCTTGAAGTTAAAAGTGACTGGTTTGTTCATTATGATCTCAATTGTAAACTAAACAAGTCAGTTGCTTAGAGAAACAATGTTAGATTTGCCAGCTTTTTTGTCGAAACTTTGTACTTTTGTTTATGAAAAGCTTTTTGAGCACGGTATGTCAATTAGGTCATGAAGTGATACGACCTATATGGCGATTAGTTAAATAATTAGGTGAGTTCAAACTAAGGAAATATAAAATTGTCTAAAAAAATGCTTGCGCGAGTATTTTTGTAAGATATATATATATGTATCTCTTTTTTGTAAGGTTTTAGGAAAACATAAGTTTTATTAACTTCTACGGACAGTTCAAAAATTCTTAAGCAAAATGTCCTAATATGACTTATATATACTGAACTAAAATTCCAATCCCTATGACAAAACTAGACCAAAATGTAATACTACGAAATATCGTAGCCTACTTTAAGGCCAGCCGCAAATTGCGAGAAATCTCCGATAGGAAAATTCCCCCGCGCGCGCCGGGTCGACCCCACACACTGGTCCGGTCGGCGATTCGACTTGTGTTGTGGATACCAAACAAGGAATACAAATGCATATATTTATACTTTGTTTTTTGTAAATACATAAATATTAAACATAGAAAACACCCAGTGTTTAGACAAACACAAATAATAAACGTTTGTCTTATCCGGTGCGCGCTAGAATTTTTACATCGGAAATTTCTCGTAATATGCGCACGGCCTAAAGTTAACAAATTTCATAAATTCTTAAGCAAAATGTCCAAATATAAACCTCTTTTTCTTTTATTCTTCTACAATAACTTATATTAACTAAACTAAAATTCCAATACCTATAACAAAACTAGACCGAAATGCAATACTACGAAATATTGTAGCCTAATTTAAAGTTAACTCAAAGCCTACTTGAAGCTAACTTGAAGCCTACTTAGAAATCAACAGACAATTTACACGGTGCTATAGAACAGTTGATTAACTGCATTGTGTTATGAGACCGAAGCTTCAAGATTAGCTTCGCGTGAATTGTTTTTGTTAACTTTGCGTTGTAAATATAAGTTCCGTTGCAGACGTGTCTAATCAAACTGCAGTGATTACATGCGTTTGAAGGCATTAACGCCTCTATTTTTATTCTAGGGTTGACACATTTTAGGTTTTGTACAATAAAATTCATTTTAAAATATCGTCGTGAACTTAGCATTAATAAACTAAGGTCGTTAAGTACGCTTGAAATTAAATAGGAAGGACATGGTGATGTGGGTGATGTAGTTTCCTGCATATAAACATGTGTTTGTTTTGCGCCGGGGTATTTTTTTTATGTATAATATATATAGATATGTATTTACAAAAACATATTTGTATCCGTTGTCTTGTATCCATAGTACCAAGCTTTGCTTAGTTTGGTACTCTGGCGCTGTGTGAACTGTCCTGAAATATTTATCCCACCAAAAACATTTGCATGTTAAATTTTGCCAATACGAGACCATATGGCTCGCACTGTCAAAAGAAGAGCCAAGCTTCTCACTCTACAGGCCCTGACTCTACCAGCCCTAACTTCACAAATCCTACACCTTAGTCAATATATGTGGCTTGGCCATTTCGTTACTACAAGAACTATTGTAAAACATAAGGTCTCGCCTTGGCATCATTTTTTGTACATGAAAATGTTTTGGTGCGATTTCACTTGTTTTCGTAAGTTTTCCTAGCCTATATCGCCCTCTTAATAGGAAGAAAAAAAGCTTGTAGAGATCGATATACCCGTTTAACAATAACAATGTTACTAGTAGGCTGACTTAAGCTGGTTTTTTTTTTCAATAAATATAAATTTAAAGAACTCCTAAGTGACTGTGTGTAAAATCTTATACCTATAGTAGTAACATATGCCTTCATATAAAATGTTACATACTTTCTTTATCTTCTAAACTACTTAAATTTTATATCAATTGAATTCTGATTTAATTTGATTTTCAATTCATTCAATGGAGGCCGTCTGCGCAGGTACAGTACGGACAAATGTGCTACCGAAACAAAAATGTGGTACTGCGCAGGTTCAACTTATGTGGCGTGATTTATACGGACCCTAAAAAGTGACAAACTTTCTGCGACAACCCTTGTGGCAACTCGTAACTCGCGCTATAAGCAAACACAGTGACTTACAGTTCAGTTCGGCCGGTCGCTCCACTTGTGTCGATTAACGGAATTCGTCGTTTTCTCCGTGTCCGACTGTCACTAGTTGCTGTGTTTACTCGGACACGAACTCGGCTCATCGGGTAATTGCGCGTGCACACGGAACAAGGCCCTCGTTACGGAGTCTATTGTCTTTTAATTATTGTTAAGTCGTGAAGTTTTGAGTTCGATTCGCATGACAGAAAATGTAAATAAATCTAAGCGGAAGCTTTGTAGTGCAAATTCTAAGTTGGAGTTACTTTTTTGCAAATTTTACTAACCTACATTTATAGCGTATTTTAAAATTGAAGCGTTGTTGGCTGCTTAAAATGGTACCTACCTAAGTTACTAATTAAAGCCATAATAACACAGTATGACAACCGACGTAGGTGAGTAAATTTCGTCACCCGCCAGATATTTCTGTCTTGACTGCGTCTAATTGGTCATAGGTCACACTGGGCCCACGTGATGGACTATGACTTAAGTCGCCCTACTCCTAGATGAGGGTTGGTCAATATCCCGATACTAGGAGAGACTTATAAAGGCCGCTACTTACTTATCGCATAGATAACCAATTAGACGCGTCAAGACATTTTTGCTGCCCACAATACTCAACAAGGCCGAAGGAAATGGCAGTATAACCAAATAAAAACGACATTTTGTCGTCTGCATTATTGATTAATGTCTGCAATTCTTAATGTTTCCGACAGAATTGTCAGTAGATATAGTCAAATCCGATAGTTCAGCCTAAGGCCCGTCGCCCACACGAGCGAAAGTCGAGGCGTCGTCGTCGAAACGCAGGCTCGTAAGCGGCGCGCCGTATCTGAATTTTCTAGGGAGTAATAGCAGTGCGCTCATATATATATACTGGGACCGCAGCTCGGGTGAGGTGAAGGCGCTGTCACGACGCCACCTCGACTTTGTCAGTGAGCGACACGCTTAAGGGATCTCTGTGGGCTCTCTTTAGTTATTGTTATCCAAACTCCCATAATAAGTAAAACAGCGAGCCCGCTTTACGCGAGGGATGCGATCGCTTTAATTGAATGGACGTTTGTATGATTAAATAACTAGCCTAATCAATGATTACAGTAAATTATGAAACCGAATCAGCCTATATTAAGTATTAAATAATACAATTTAGTGACAAACACACACTATTTACTATGAAATAAGGCAAGAAATCAAAAGAAAACTATAATTTAAACTGTTATGTCAACTGACAATAATTTACCTTACATAAACTGAGAAGATTCGCGTTGTTATTGGCTAGCGCAGTAACGCCGCGCCGCACGAAGCACGCTAATGGACAAATAAGTACATCCGCGTAAAGCGGGGTAAATTAACGCGAATTTAAAAAATCGCGTTATAATGAATTCGCGCAGTTCGGGGTTGCGTAAAATTTAAAACATATAAAAAAATATATATAATAAAATAAAGGTAGCTCAAGGTTTACTGTGTTGGTAGTTTGTTTTGTCTATATATCAAAAACATGTACGAGTGACGAGTGTCCTAATAAATACGCCATTTAGTCTGGTCAACATGTACCTTTTTGGGTAAAATTTTTGTATAGTCTCCGAAAATTACGATCAAGGTGTCATTCGATTCGGAATATTATGTAGAAAGTTTAAGAAAAAGTACCAAAAGGGGCCGATGAAAATTGCAAAAGTTATAAACAATTTAAAAAAAAAAAAAGTAGTGGTTTGTTTTTTTTTGAATATCTCAAAAACTATCAAAGATATTCGAAATTTGAAAAAAGATCTGAAAAGAGGAGGAAATTTCCTAAAAAAAAGTCCTGCCTCCCGGAACTGTATCTTTAATATTTATAATTTTTACGGAGCCCTGAAAATAGCGCTAAAAGCGGGTAGTCTGGCTTCCGCTCGCGATTTGTCATTCGGACACGGTAACAATAAAAATCATTTTAATATATTAAATATGAATATTAAGGAATAAAAAAAATTTAGTACTATTGGGATATATAAATGAACAATAATCCGTAGGCGAAAAATTTTTATCCCCATTTTTCCATTAGTTATGCATTAGTTAATTAACTACTTTTTCTGAATAGAATGTTAACAGAAAAAACCTGATTATTATTAAACTACAACCCTAGGATTTTTTTCACTTCGTGGAGTTATTATTAAAAGGCATTAAAATAGATCCCCGTTGGAAAAATTTAAAAATGTTAATTTTCCACTTTTTTATTAACAATCGAAAACATTAAAAAATTAAAAACTGCATAAAAGTTATTAAAAAAAATTTTGTTTTTCAAATATTTCAAATTTTATGATTTCTAACAGTTAAAAGTTACATGAAAATATTTTTTTTAAATTTTTAACCGCGATTGTTTAAATAATTGTTATAAACAAATGCATTGTTTATAAGATAATCAACAAATATTTTTTTCTAATCTACTTGTTGATATAAATTATGGTTTTTAAGAAAAAAATTATTCCTTAAAAAAATTTATTTATTGCTATAAAATGCATTTCTTAATTAACAATCGTTTTTTACCACTAAATATAAATATTAAGGAACCATTTTTTCTCTAAAAATCATAAATTCTATTGTTCTTAAATATTCTGGAAAAAAAAAATTTTTTTTTTCATTTTTTATTTGTTTATTAAATAAACAATTTGTTAAAAACAAATGGATTTTCTTACTTTTTTTTTTTTAATTCGTAATTTAATTATAAAACAGCTATGTATTATTTTTTATGAAAAATTTTTTTTTATCTATTTTTTATATAACTTTTAATATTTTTATGTCCTAAAATTTGCCTTTTTATCTCGCTCCTTTCTTTTATAATTGGTATAACTTTTAAACTATTATATATACTACAATTATACTTCAAGTCGTTTTTATTCACTATAAATTAATGAACAATTTAAGCTTTTAACTTCAGCTCTAGCTCTATTATTTATGTTAATTATTGACAATTGTTTATAGAAAAATAAACCGAAAATTTTTTTTTCTTGTTTTTCTATTCCAAAACGTGGTTAAATAAATTTATAATTATGAGCCTTTGATGACTTGCATTTTACTAATTTGCTGTCATTAAAAATTGATTACAATCGTATTTGCATAGACTTTTCCCGAAAAATTTTAAAACTTTTCCATTATGTTAATTACATTTTAACGAGTGTTCTTTTATCAATCTTTCCATACAAGATTCTTAAAATTACTTTAGAATTTATATATATATATATATATATTTAATCTTAATTTATGTGAAAATTAAAATGT
Source organism: Apoda limacodes (assembly GCA_946406115.1). Taxonomy (NCBI): domain Eukaryota; kingdom Metazoa; phylum Arthropoda; class Insecta; order Lepidoptera; family Limacodidae; genus Apoda; species Apoda limacodes. Next base: position 38,122,167 of record OX291541.1, on the reverse strand, counting down.
CTGGCTAACTAATATATCAATTCACAGCACCAATTACTGGGTCTAGAAATACTAGAAATTTTTGCAGAGATTCCTGTTATAACGTAAGACATAACTTAGACGAGCACAAAATAAAGTATTTTTAAAAATTCATCTCCTATGAGGAGATAAAATGCGGTTAGAATTTTGTATAGAAATCCGTCATTTTTAAAGCATAGAATGCATAGAATTTAGTATTGGTACCAATAGATTGGTTTCATTCTGTAAAAGGCAAAATAGGGGATGTAATTTTCAAAAACCAAGCGTGGGAATTAGTGGGAATCAGCTTTAAATTAATATAAAGCAAAATATATCCTACTAATAATACTTAATTAATAAATGAAAAAGTTCGTATGTCTGGATGGATGTTTGTTTCTCAATCACGCTTCAACCACTGGACGGATCGGGATAAAACTTGGCATACATATAGGTGAGGTCTCTAAAAATTCAAGTTTATGTGGGAATAACTATAACAGAGTTAATCGACTTTTGCTGCACCTATAGCATGCAATAGCAATTCATAAGTATTTTTAATTAATTAATTGGAGTTAATTAAGGAGGTCTACGCCCATAACCGAATAAGGGCGGGCGAAGCCGCTGGCAACGTCTAGTAACATAATATGTGATCACAGGTTCCGTATTGCTCAAAATTAGAACATTATCTTTTTATAGACTTAGGTTATATGTCACTAGTTTCAATGCAAATTTAATACATATATTGAAAGCGACCATAGCACGGTTTAAATGCTTTTTCACACTGTAACCATAGATCTAAACACGCGGTTGTGTAACACTCACAATGAACCTATGAGGGGGTACTATACTATAATACTAATATATAAAACATGAGTGATGATAATATACTAATTTATAAACGAAAATAGGGTTATCGCGGTAGATTCGACAGCGCGCGACTGCTTGAAAGTTTGATTCTATTAGGAACACTTAACTTATACTTATAAAAACTTTAATGTAAGAATCAGCAATCAAAACTTATGACAGCCGCTTTGTAAGGTTTCACGTGAATATATAACTAGTTGAATACCACCCTTTATTTGTTTTTAATCCAAATATTTCCCTTTTAGTACTTATAACTAAGAGTATAGTCGACTTTCGTATTTATAACGTTATTAACTGGGATTTAGTATTAACTATTGTTTCAATATTTAGCGCATATCAATAGTGTAAGATCATTACTTATAAATAATTAAATAATAGGCATTTCGGTACACGGCGCGCGGTGCGACGTCGGAGCAGCGGGGTGGGAGTGCGAACCTTGTCGCGAACATGTTCGAGCGAGCGCCGCGCCGTCTGGCTGTCCGGTTGTCTCTCGATATCTGACCTATAAAGTTGCGATTTATGCTACGAAATTCATAGATTTTCTTAAAAAATACTTATATATTTGTGGTTATATTATTATTATAATTCTTTTAGTAATTACGTATGGGATAGGCAATAGTTTAAATCTAAAATTAATAATAATTTTAGTATAGTTACAAGAGTTATAAGTAGGTATGTATACTTAACTCTGGATGAGTTTAAGAATAAGAACTTATTGGTATAAATTGTTTTTTTTTAGAATTCAATAGAGGATTGGGTGCCAAGTTCAATGGTCAGTCCTGAAATTTATTTATAACAACATCAAATACGATTTCTTTTTATAACTTAGGATAATATATTGTAGCCTAAGGTCTGACTTGGTTACTTTCTTTTCTTTTTTCTTTCGCAAGTTCTAAACCTGTTACATGTCGGTTCTTATTTAATTATTCCGAAAATTTGGGTTGCTGGTAGAAACTAGCCATCGAACATAATAATTCGTATATGAGAACTAGCCAAGTCAGACCTTAGGCTACAATATATTATCCTAAGTTATAATAAGAAATGATATTTTATGTAGTTATAAATAAATTTCAGGACTGACCATTGAACTTGGAACCCATTTAGATCTCACTTCTTTTGTCGTTGAAGTCAACATCCAAGGCATATATCATAATATTGAACTTGGCTCTCATTTCACATTTATGTTTTTGATGGGATTATACATATATATGCTGTAACTACTTGACGCAAAATCGATTAGTATTTCCAATGAGTTTACTGTAAAGTTTATTTATCGAACTGTTGCATAATAAGAGTCGTAAAAAATAGGTACTAGTGTGAGTTTATGTGACAAGTTGAGCGAAGCAAGACGAGTTCTATAATGGTATCATCACACGCGTGTTTTAATATCTACCTCATAATGTGTAGTTCATAAATAATTACCACATTTTAACTGTTAATCCTGTTTAAAGGTAATGCATTCAAAAACTATAGGGTGCCACATGTCCAACCACATTTAGGATTGTAGGAACTACCTTATTACAAGATTTGAAATAATATACAAAAAAATCGCGGTGGGTAGTAGGCACCGGTATACTTTTGTTTCTACTTAGTTCGATAAGTAGGTACGACATGTTTTTGCATTAGAGGTCATTTTCTTTTATCGCAAATGTGATTTCAGCTTTAGTTTTAACTATTTCTGTCTTTTTTAGTGTCGGTCTCGGTATTTCGGTGTGCTATAACATATACACATCTTCAATTTTTTTTTTTTTGTATTAAAATAAAGTGTAGTCTTGAATCTGAAAAGTTTTGGTGCTAGCGCAAATTGTACTGAGTGTAATGTATTTTTTCATCTCATCTATTCGAAAAGAGGCAAATTACTCCTTGATAAGTGCGAGCAAAGTGGGTGATTCCGGCGCACTTAATAACAGAGACGAAATTACTTGAATTTGGAACACTATGGGCCGAAACACATAACCGCGCCACTGAGCGTTGCGTTGCGGTGTCGCGAAAAAAAGCGTTCTACTGCCGTACCTAACGCTTAACGCTGAAATGTGCGACACGCTGCACACCACCATATTCTGTGTTGGGGCGGGCGGTGCTGCCGATTTTGGCGGTGCGGCGCCGCAATGCGGCCATGTGATTCGGCCCTATTCAATCAAAAAGTTCAAACGCAATTCGCTTCGATATAATCCTGGCCGGTAGTAAAAAGCGCGTCTGACACGGCATTGGCTAACCAAATAAAAAAGTACGCGAGAACTAGTTATTCGTTTTTTTATTACTATCTATCAAAATTGAAAATAATATAAGTTCTTGCGGTGAAAGTGAAATAACGCAAGAAAGTCTAAAATTAAACACAGAAACTGTCATAAACAATTTACTTCCAAATAAATCGAGAATATATAGAAATTAGTTATGTAAATAAAAATATTCGTCACTATTAAAAGCATCTCTTATTTATTTGTCTCATAGAGAGGTGTGAAAAGCAGAGTGCGCCACACGGTATAAAAATTATTTAACCTCGAGCGTCGTTATCCCTCGCTAAGCTTAGGATTCTACTCAAGAAACCTTTGCTTCGTTCTGGATTCAAACAATCGCTCTCGCCCTCAATACATTATTTTGGTACCTTGTGACACTACTACTACACCAGTTGTTGTTAGATCAATCTTCACAAATTGTATCACTATCGTTTATCTAACTTTTAATCTTTCGGCGTATGAAGCTTTCAAAAGTATATTTTTTATTTATTTAATCTTTATGCACAAAAAAAATGTGTACAGTGGCGAGCTTAATGCTATGAGGCATTCTCTACCAGCCAACCATACAAATTGTCGGCGGTGCAGTAAGAAAAAAATTAACAAATAAGTATACCAAAGTATTATAAAGAGTATGAGTAAACCTATACTATACTAGATTGTAATAATAAACTGATTAATACATATAATATATAAATACATAAAATACTATTTACTAATATATATATAATAATAAATTTATATAATACTATACTCATACACGTATAAATACATACATACATACAAACATACATAAAATACATGACGCAATGTTAAATCTTCAATTATAGAACCATATTTTCAAACGTGTATCTGTTTTAAATAAATTCTTTAAGCTTACATTTAAAGGTGTATTTATTCTGAGCACTGCGGATATCTTTGGGGAGGCCGTTCCAGAGTTGTATAGCCTGAACTGTGAATGAATGAGAAATAAAACATGAACGGTGACGAGGAGTAGAGAGACTAGTACTTTGAGAAAAACGAAGTGAACGCTCGTGAGTAGAGCCAAGGTATTGAAATCTAGATTTTAGGTAGTTTGGAGAGTTAGGATCGTTTAAAATAGAAAAGAGAATACAGAGTTTTCTGACGCTTCTGCATTGAAGTATGGGTAACCATTTGAGTTGATTGCGAAAAGCAGATTTGTGGTCATATTTGCGAAGACAGAAGACGTAACGGATACAGTTATTTAGAAGTCGATCAAATTTGTTGAGAAGGTCCGAGTTTAAGTCTGTATAGCACACATCACTGTTATCAATAAACGGAATAATAAAAGTTTGTACAAGTAGAAGCTTAGTTTTAGTGGGTAGAAAACTACGAAATCTGTATAAAAAGCGCAAAGAGGCAGTGACTTTCCGACAAATTTCTTTAACGTGCACTGACCAACTCAGAGTGGGATCAATAATCAAACCTAAGTCTTTGACATGGTTACAGAAAGGAATTTTATTATCATTAAATAATATAGGGTGAACAAGTTCAAAGTTTATTTTACTTATTTGTCTAGGACTACCAACTACGATGCACTGACATTTATTTTATGTCGCAATTTTTTCTAACATGCCCGCCTACGCCGAGGAAGACTTCATTGAATTTACGTCAAAAGTTATAGAAAAATAGAATCATAAATCATGTATTTAGATTACTGTTATTGAAATGCACTGAACACGTGAACCGTGCTGTAAGTTTAACAGTTTTTCAAAATAATGCACCGTTTTTCAAATATTTCAAATACCATCCGACTCGAGCAAAACAGTATCCGCAACATTGGAATTGTTTAATTATACCAATAATAATGCAAATAAAAAAAAAACTTGCTAGTTCAGCCGAATATATCTACGTGCTTCCAAATACACAAATATTTCAAATCATGACATTATGCCCTAATTACTCCACTGAAAGTCATACCTACTATTAAAAAATCGAAATATTTGTTAAAGTAAAAGTCTACTAACGCACCTTCCACCACGCCCTGTACAGAATTTGCTCACTTTCGCCTATGTTACAGCGATTGATGGGAATCAGGCGTTTGTTACTTTTAACTTGTAGCCCATTCTTTAATCAATTTAATCTCTAAAGGGGTACTGGACACAATGACCGATGGGCGTTTAAAAATAATGGTGTGAACACACCGCAAACACTTTTACACAATTCATTCATTATTATCTGTGTAGTCATTACGAACAGCGATCTTGTAATTTTGGACAATTATATAGTTGATGGTCAATTTTCTAGATAGTGTCGAAGTTACTAATTGGTGAAAAGTTAAATAAGTGATTGAATTTGTACCTACTGTGTGCTTATTATTTTCTTTTCAAGTCGATTAAGTTCGTACTACTGTAATACAAGTTTCTACTTAGTTTTTAAAGCTGCGCAAGGTACGTATTTTACAAACACGATTTTTTATCGTTGCAGCGCTTGGATACTTTGCTGCTTTTTGTTTAGACTTTGCTTACACGTGTTAGCGAAATAGAAATACGTAAATTGCACTCTTAATCCTTTAAGTACCTACGTACTTTTTTCTGTAATGAGGTTGATTTTAACTGTAGTTTGGCTTTCTTAACAGAATACGATTCGAAGCGCCTCTCAGCGTGCTTCATGCAAACGAATTTCTCACTTATTTTTGACACTTGCTGATCAAACACCACGAAATTTTAAAAACATGTTCTAGTAATAAATATCTATGTCCGCAGTGTGCCACTTTAATATTAAATTTTATAGTTTGAAAGTTATACAGGATTCTAGTTTTTCATACAAATGGTTTCAAAAAAGATTTCTAGTTACAAAAAAACATTTTACAAGATTTTGGAAAACCACAGACATAGGTATTCGGCTTAGGATTATGACTAAGAAATTTCACAGTGATTGATCAGTAAATGTCAAAAAAAATGAGAAATTCGTTTGTAAGAAGCCCGCTTTTAGGGGCCGCGAGTTGTATCCTCTTAAGTAAGTTAAGTACTATCGGCGAGTTTGTTCGTTATCTCCTCGTATGTTATTTGACATCGCGTCATAAAATTTTGGCACTGCTGTGCCTTCTTCAATATTAGACGTGACAAACTTGCCTTAAACTTGAGTCACACAGCGTGAAAAATTTAACATTGGTCCTTTTTACGATTGGAACGGTCATGTAAAACAAGTAATAAAAACCGGTCAAGTGCGGATCGAGCTCGTGCATTCCTTTGTGGTACGGAATCCTCAATACACTAGTCCAACACGTACTTGGCCGGTTTTTTTTAAACAGGAGCCCTGTTCTGCAAGGTAAAGTTATTATGCTGCTCGGTGGCCAGTTGCTAGTGAAAACTGATGGAATGCGTAATTATAGTAGCGGAACGCGGACGTATGCAGTGAAATACGGCGAACGCCCTGTTCGTACACCCGCCGCAGGACTAGAAGCAACGGGTTATGGACGTATATGGGTATTAACCCGACAAGTTATTACCCCATTACAATCGGTATCTCTGATCCACCGTGTTACGGAATAACATCACTATTCATTGCGGCAGATCATTGGAAAAATAATTAACCTAGATGATAACTCTTCAATAAATTCTAAATTGAATTATTCACGTTAATTGTTTTTTATAAAGGTACGTCTTTTAAATCATGTAACAATTTATGTTTCGTAAGATTAATGTTTTTTTTTTGGTAGTTACATTGTTCTTGCTTTGAAGCATTAATAAAAAGAGATTTGAGTTTTTATACCACGAAGGTGACAAACAAGCCAACCGTCCGCTTGATGGTAAGCGGTCACCGTACTCTATGGACGCTTACAAAATCAGGGGTATAACTCGCGCGTTGCCGACCCTTCAAAAATCTAATAATTTTTTTTGACGTCTTTTGGCTCTGATAATGAAAATATGAGATGTCTTCTTCATCACTGTATGACCTTATTTTTTTTTACCGACTTCACAAAAGGAGTAGGTTCTTTGTCCGACGAGTATTCTTTTTTTATGTATGCCCACCGATTTCTCCGTCAATTGTGAACCGATTTCAAAAAATCTTTTTTTATACAAAAAAGTTTGTTCCTGAGGTAGTCCCATATTAATGAAGTGAATTTAAAACTCAAACTTTTGGAGAAAAAAAATTATTGATGTTAATTTGGAACTGGTGAAACAAGCCTTTTATGTTGATGATTGTATAAATTTTTGTTACAAGTATGGATGTTTTTAGTTAAACCGGGAGACAGTGACACAAAATATTGGGTCATTTGTACCAGTATGGCGGTTCTTTAGGGGTCTAACTACGTAATGACGAAAATAAAAATGATGGTCATAGCGCTGGTACCGGCGGCCCAATCGCGTGGGCGTTAGTCGAACGTGTTGGATAAATACGAGTGTCGAACGATTTGTTCCACAAAAATCCCTGTTTTTTCCGATAGTTCATAAAAAAAAAGTAGGCGGTAGCGTAATGCCATACTTCTCCGGTGTGACTTACAGTCCGCCATACCGACGCGAACACATTTAAAAAAAAAACAATTCAACCATTTGTACCAATCTAATTTTTGCACAGCTAATCATCGTCGAGTAGCCATTCACTAACATCACCATGCCATACTTTGCGGACGGTTCCAAATGGCCGCCATACCGCCGCAAGGAAGTTAATTTTTTTTTTTTTTTGCAAAACGATTTGATAAAATGTGACCGTTATTATTATTGCCATACTTCTAGTATCTGGACAAATTAGTGCCATACTGGTACAAATCGTCCAAAATACGAATAAAATCTAACAATAAAAAAAAATGTACACATTTGCCACCTCCCATAGGTATGGCATTATCAGACTTATAGATGCACTAAAGAATTAAAAAACAAATACTGATTGCCAAACATCTGATCTGAATTACCGTTTGAAGTTGGTTTCATTCAAGTGTGCTATAAACTGTTAAGGTACATAGACATCAATGATGATGAAAAAATCTTCATCACTGTATAACTTTTTATTTTTATTTGCAAAATTTGCAAATTAACTATTGGTTCTTGCCGGTGCGCGAGAATTTTGTCGTTATTATTTGGTGATATTTCTGGTTATGCCGTTAATATCACCCACTTCTTGGATAATGTTTTGACAACACCAGTTTTATGCCACAGCTTCCTGATGGATTTATTTTACTTTCTACAGTTACATATAAGTAATGTTGCGATTTTTGATTCGTAATAACTTACGTAAAATACACTCACTATGTATAGGCAGTTATGCAATACTAACATAGAAAACTTAACATACTTATCATACAGGCGTGGTGTACTTGTATGTCAGAATCAGACCACAGGTCGGTACTTATGGGGTAAAAACCTCAAATGCGTTTTTAACGACCTTTTCGTTACGCCACATATAGGAGTGTGCAAAAAATCTATGTGTGACAAAAACCTACCCATCAATAAAATATATTCACTTTTTTTTTATACCACTAAGGTGGAAACAAGCTTACGGTCCGCCTGATGGTAAACGGTCACCGTAGCCTCTGGGCGCTTGCAACACCAGTGGTATCACTCGCGCGTTGCCGACCCTTTAGAAATCCAATAACTTCTTTCTTTAAGAACCCCATACTGTATAGTCCTTAGAGAAAACCTTGGCAAGGAGCTCATTCCACAACCCAAGCATTTGCGGGTTTCTCTGATACCGCACTGTACACGCCAATTCGGTTTTAAAGTGTGAGAATAAACTCCCTGCCGATGGCGAGCGGTTTGATGGTAGAAAGATGGTAAAAACTTATAAATTTACATTAAAAAAAAAACTACCCTTGATTTTTTTTTATTTCATTATATGGAATGAATAAGTATGTTTGAATAACATTCGTTTGTGTAAAATTTTATCAAAATCAATAGAGAGATAATGTAATTAGGATGTGATCGTGTCAATCATGAGCTCTTATGTTACAAATTACTATGGAATACATGGAGACCTACTCCGGTGGATAAGATCGTACTTACTAAGACTGCATCAAGTAGTGGCACTAAAAGATAATTGTCTGAGGCTACTGAAGTTCCATCTGGTGAACTACAGGGGTCTTATTTAGGACCGTTATTTTTCAGTTATTTTTCATAAATTTTATTAATAATCTAGTCAATACTATAGAGTCCGAATGTTTAAAATATGCTAATGACTTAAAAGTTCTTAAAGTAGTTTCTGAAGTGAGTGATTGTCTAATTATGCAAAAAGATATAGCTTAAATTGAAGCGTGGTGTATAGGCAACGATATGGTATTAAATACAAATAAATTTCAACTGTCTATCTATCACAGATCATGAGATACAGTCTGGTGACAGACGGACGGACGGACCGACAGCGAAGTTTTAGTAATAGGGTCCCGTTAATTATCCTTTGGGTACGGAACCCTAAAAACGGTCAACATTTACCTATTAAAAATAATTTAAGTTTTGCGGAACCCAAAATTAACGCTTTTACGACAGGCAATGGACCGGTTTTTCCTAAATCTCCGTACCCTTGTTTCCTGATGAGTTATCTCGCTGTTTCATCTCAACCATAAGTCGTGTTGACCTAACTGTACCGAACGCTATGGCCCTCAGAATCATTGACCCAGATGCATTTGACATGGTTGTTTTCGGAAATCAGAACAAAATAATCGGGAAAGGAAAACTATTTGGGTTAAACGAAGTTTTCTCATTGCTTTTGTAAAACTCTCCCGTGCAAAATTAAGAAGAGCATACCTTATAGAGATATAATTTTTATTAAACCTTTGAAGTTATAAAATTTGTTATGAAATAGATGTAACTTATCTAAGATTTTCATCTGTCCAGGCTCACCAATGCGGAACTTGTTCGTAGGTTCGTAGGTTCCCGCTTGTCGTTCCTGCTCACACCACGCTGAGTTCGCTTATCCGCTCCTGGAATTCGAAATTAAAAATGTGTATATATTGGATTCATAATAATTAATAATATAGATTTTTGAATCTTATTATTATGATTATTATTATTATACTTTATTGTATCAACATAAAAAATTTACAAACAAAACATATTTACAAATAGAGGAAAACAAAAGGCGGTCTTATCGCTTTAAAGCGATCTCTTCCAGACAACCTTTCTCTCAGAATCTTAGTTTTTAAAAAAAAAAAAAATTAAAAAAAAAAATATGAAATTATAAATCAACAAATAAAATTACAAATATCAAGTTAGAATAGTTGCACTTTTAATTGTTTGGACCCTTTATCCTTATCTCCAAACAGATATAATTAATTCTGCTTTTTTGTAATTACCAAATTAATTATGATAATTTGACCAATCATATCTGTTGCCCTCTCCTCGAGATTTTTAAATAGAAAAACCGCAATCTATTTAAGATCTCTACACATAAAGGCTGTCCAGTGACTCTATTTACTACGTAACATAAAAAATCAAAACACTCAAAAAAAAAAACAAGAGGAACAAGAAATACAAATTGAGTGTTTGGGATGTACTAATCTTCAACTATTAGCGAGTTATGATGGACCAATTGAAGGCCATAAAAAAAAAAAAGGACGCTGAAAGAAAATTAGATTAATACACATTGAAATAAATTAACATTAAGGTACATGAATGAGTGAAACGAGAGCTAAATTAATTGAATTTTTCTCATAAGAAAACAAAATAGCTTAAATCAATTTTTCAGTGAATTTGTGTTTAGTTATCGTATTTTAGAACTTCACTGAAATTGGGCATTACTTAAGTACAGTAAAAGACCTAATTATTTAATCAATGTAATTAAAATAAATAATCCCTTACAGTATATTTATGTGATAGAATAGAATTAAAGTAATGCCATACAAGTAAAAAGTTCAAATAGTAATAAATTATACTCAGCTTTTATGAATTTCAACATTATAGTCCGGAAGTATCTCCAGTCCCATAGGCACATGACGTCTACATCCCTTTGTCGAGTCACGTTGAACGTCTACGGACAGCAACTCAAACAACAGATTTTATAAAACAATTTATAAATGAAACAATAATATATCATAATATTTATAGCTGAAAAGAAAATCTAATCATCAGAACATATTCTCTATCATTCAAAATCTCATTAGAAATTCCGATACACAATATATCTCTCCTTATATACATCATACATCGCCATAATTTTGTGATTATGTGTGATTGACAACGTATGTGTATAAATCTTGTATAATGATAAGTGTATGTGTATAATTGTAATAGTAAAATATATTAAATATAATATATTTACTTAAATCTGGAACTTTAAACAAATATAAGATAAGAGAAAACCAGAGACACAATCTTCCTCCTGAAAATTAAGAATATCTAAACAACCTAATATAGCATGATTCCTGAAATCTTTAATATAAGTTTCGAACTATCTATCCAGATTTTCAGACCATCTCGCAGGCATCACACTGAGACTCAGACATAGATTGCTCAATCTCCCCTTAAAATAATACCTATTACACAATCATACTTCTCTCCTAAAGTCTGCAGACATCCTAGGCCTCTAAGTCATACTAGACTCCTAAGACATAGAATATCTTAATATCGACATTGGAAAGCAAATTTCAAACATTTTTTGTATTTACCTAGTCTAACGTCTGCTCGCGACGAACATTTCCAATTCCATAGCCACGTAGGAAACAATTATATGACGCCTAGCATAAACTGGATTCCGACACGCTGACCAGGTCAAAGGTTTCCTCCAAGAGTCTCCCAGAACCGGCATACATCATTTCCCGAAGCTATAAATTCGAAAATGAACGCTGAGCTAGTTAGGTGATGAAGCTATGTTGTGAAGTAATTTCCAATATGCCTCCGATATTAGAAATTGTCCCCCCCCTGTTCCGCCTAGTTCCCTTAGGACGCCGACAGATACGAGGGAGAGTTTGAGTTCCTAAATGCATGTAATCTAAAATTAAAAAAAATATATTTTAAAAGTTAAACTGAGATAATAAAATTTTCTCTCAACTCTAGAAGTAATTAGTTGTGAAAATAAACTTGTATTCAAGAGAATTGTATTCACTCATTGTTGAAATTATTTAATTTGATGTGTTTCTATAGGTGGGTATTATACGGATTGATCTTTATCCGTTACTTCATGAAATTCGGTGATTTGACTAAATTTAATAGTCACGACTTTGAAGAATAGTTAGGTATAAAGATACCTATAGATTTTATGGTCACTCGGCGATAATGTATTTACTAATAAACACATTTTTATATAGTTGTTGAGCTCTTGACAGGATAATTTAGTTTTTAAATTATTTTCATGTAGTATTAAGCTTTTCAAACATTTCGTTTGAAAATCACTTGATGAAGCTTCAAATTAAATGCTTAAGCGGTTGTAATCACCCAATTGAAACAATACACATCAAACAAAATAACATAACAATTATACACACATTCAATCAATCACAAACACTTTTGTAAATAAATTCGATTTCAAAAGCTCGCCCCCTACTCCAACCAATTGATAAATCAAAAATATTGCAGTCGTTGTCCGATGTTTGTTGTCACTGTCGAAATTTACTTCTCTAAACTGTATTTAAAAGGAAAGAAAACCCTACCTGAAACTTTAAAATTCGTTTCAGGCCTAAAGCTCCTAATTTATAAAACCAGTTGAGAAATAAGAGAAAAATACAGACAAAATGCAGGAAGTCGAAAGAGTACCACCTCTCGTCTCATGTTACATCAGCATCTAAATTAATATATAAGCTATATATATATATATATATATATATATATATGTATGTGTAGTGTTTATTAATTAGACCCGTCGTTCCCGAACATACGCTAATAAAAATTCCTTTAGACATACATATTTCACACTTTAGTCATCAATAAAACCTGCATCCGTCTTTATTATATACATCCTATTAAACTAAGTTATCCGAAGAAATCAGTGAATTAAATAAGAACCTAAAAGTTAAGAGAAGAAATATATAATAACAATAAAAAAAAATGATACTATTTACCAATTGTATGAAGAGCTCCAACCATCAAGATTTTACTTGTTAAAGTGCACAATTGTAAAGTTAAATTTTAAATTAATTAAATTAAATGCTAAATTAAAAGTAAATTGAAATATCACTTGTAACTAAAAATATCACTTGTAACTCTTTGGCCGACTCCTTTGAATTTTTAAACTATCACGTCCAAACGTCAACGCTGTTCCTGGGTGACTCCCACAACAACCCTCTATTGCTGCCACAGAATCCTCCCTCAGCTTCGTTTTCGAGGTTCGATTCTTGGAATTCCGTTCACACGGTTTAGAGGTTCTCGCATTTTAATAGTGAAAAATGAAATTATACTCTATTTATCATAGTAATAGAGATACAGTTTGAGTATGTGACCTTTTCATAGTTCAAGTCACCAAGCTTAGTTGACATATTTAAAGATTAAATATTTTTAGCAAGTTTTTAAACTTGTTAAAAGATTCCTGTCACCGTAGACGAAATTAACTGTGTAAGCACAACACAGATGTGAGGACTTATTCACTTAAGAAAATAACTCAAGTTTCTTAAGTATTGCGCATAAATTCAGTTCACCATATTTACTTTCGTGTCTATTTTCAAAGTAACATAAAACGATATGTTACACTTTGTTGTGTATTCTTAGATAATTTTAGGGGAGCACAAGTCCACTAAATCAATTTATTATTATGAAAATGAACGGAAGAAAACACTGGCTCACAAGTAACAGTTTTTATAGACGTGAATCAGATATATAGGCTGTGGAAGGTTTTTCGAGAATCTTTAAGAACATGCTTTTCGGGAGGACTCACAACTCGGGCGAATTAAACAAAAATTGAACTCCCCTAGGGGTCCGGTGAGGGGTCACATACAAAAGTGCTCCATACAAACGTTGCTGCTGACCATGTACTCTATCGATTCCCATCATCAAAATATATGGTTATGGGGACACCACAAATTTTAATTAAAAAATCTTTTTTTTTTCATAGGAACTTGCACCCGGGTTTTAGTAACTCAGACCATTTATTTGCAAACTGCATTAAATAGACTTCACGCGGCCAAGTGTAATGTTAACACGCCCGAGTAGTATGTTACGCACCTTGCACCAAAATTGCACACAGTACAAGACCCAAAGTTGACACGTTCTTATTGCACGCAGTACATGACCCAAAGTGGTTTACATTTTTCTTGTACACAGTACAAAACCCTAAGTTGTTTACGTATACGTTCTTATTGCACGCAGTACAACACCTAAAGTGGTTTACGTTCTTGAGGATAGTTGAGGGCGTAGAATATCTCACATAGCGCGCAGCCTGCACAACGCCACCTTCTTGATAGTGACGAACACTGGCATAATACTGTCGAGGTAGTTAATGGTAGTGGCAGTCCTAATTACGTAAAACATTTTTCTGACCCACTTTTGCTGTGAGAGAAATACCGAGATTATTTATCTCATGACTTTACGAGCTCGAAAGCGTACTACTGAAGGTTACCCTAAGACAACTGATAAACGCGTTCTTAATAGCTGTCTCAGTTCACTTCAGGACGTGATTATTTCGATTGACGACCATCCTCGATGAAATATAGGGAACTGGGAGCCAATTCTCCCGCCTTCAAATTCATCACAAATTCGAAATAAAGTACGAATTTGAACTGTTCTCGAACGAAAGAGGAATTAAGCTATTCTGGTAATGTAATACGACATTTTTCGAACGGAAACAACTCGAACGGTTTCGAATTGTTACAAAAAAGTTCGTCCGTCTGTCTTACAAGACCCATTTACTCAAGAACGCGTGGAGGTATCAAGTTGAAATTAATATCAAATACTAAAGTCTACGGTAACTTAAAGTTGTAAGAAAATCAAGCTTCTAAGTCAATGCAATAAAAAAATATGCCCAAATACAGTTATTTTCGTCGCATATTGTGACACTAATAAATCAAAACCTATAGGGTACTTACCGTTGACCTAGAATCATAAAATTTGGCAAAAAGCAATGCCATGTAGCAAACATAAAGTAAAAAATCTGAAAACCGTAAATTTGAAACTTGATATTACCTTCACGCGTTCCTGAAAAAAGCGTCTTGACAGAAAGACAGACAGAAAAACAGGTAGAGGGACAACAAAGTGATCGTAAGAGTTCCTTTTTCCTTTTGAGGAACACGAAGCGAAACGATGGTCTCTTGTCGCTTTCTAACTTGTTTTATCGACAACAACAAAAATGCGGACGTAGATAGCAAGAGAAAAGAGACCACAGGCTCGCTTTGTCTCTATCTAAGATGTGGCGCTAATTTTAGGCAGACAGTTCATAAGGATAGATTGCAGAACTCGAACTTTTTGATTGTACTTGACAGTCATTCGTTTTCAATACAGTGGAGTCGGTGTACGTGGCTCTTGACCAACGCACTGTTTTAGGGGTTAGTGGACCAACGTCATGTCATTTATTAAACGAGAAAACTTTGTAAGGACGTAACTTTTTTGTTTAACATATATACATGAAAATAAATGAATACCTACTTTGTTGATAAAAAAAAACATGCCGTTCTAACAAGTTTACGTGCATGCATTGTTCTATGAGGTTAATAGTGCTAACTAAGAGATGGCGCTTTTCTTAAGAAATATAAAAATTTACTCTACCATATCTTAACTGTAGAGATATTTTGTTGACAAGTATTATACGCATTGAATTTGCTATATGCTCTTTATGCGCACATTCGATCGTTCTGTTGTCCAAAAATGAATGCGCTTTAACGTAACTTCCACTTCGCATTCAACGCACTGGCTGCACATGCTCGAAATGCAGAGCAGTGGATGCGCTGTCAAATAGTAAACGGCCATATTGTTTGTTTACATTTGGTGATTTAAATGCTTATGCGATGTCATACTCCTAATGCCTTCAACAAAACGCAGCTTTTGTAAATCAATGACTAAAAAATCACAAAAGCAAAGCTACAAAAGGGCTTTTGTAATCCATGTCTATAAGTTCACACATATTTAAATAACACGTGTAAAGTCACGAACAAAGAAACAAACCCAATTATATTAGATATTCGAGCACCATACTTTTGATATGACTGTATTATTAAAATAATTGCCGCATTTAATGGGTGAACTATGAAATATATTCGATCGGAACGGTTTTCGATCTGTTGCTTTGACGGCGCCTAAGAATAATTTCGATATACTTATCTTATATCGAACGCAACCGTGAGAAATTGATGATTATATTTTTGATCACGTTACAGTAATCTATATATAAGTACGCATTATAAAGCCGTAAAGCTGAAATTACATTCAAGGTTTTGTTTTGAAAATGGTGCTAGTAGACCACGATATATCAGCGACACAAATATTATTATATATTAAGGAGTCTGCGTGGCGAACTTCGATCCAAAACGCCTTGTTTAACAAGGTCTTAATACTGCATCAGTTGCAGTTTTCGTGTTTCGTGACGTGTGTGTAGGTGTAATGCTGAGTCAAATTTCCGAACACTGAGGTATTATTTCACCCATACATTAAAAACACCGCTGCCCAATCCTGACTTATCTTTTAGGAACTGGCAATGGAAGTAGATTTCTCTGTCCTTGTTTTTTTTTTTACCGCTTATTACTATAAAGCTGGTATTTATGACTTACATGACATATATAAAGCCAACTTAGTTCAGATACACTGCTACCAGAAGCAGTCACGCAGGACTTAAGTGGTTGGTTAATAGAGGTTGTCCCCCACATTTAAATGTGGATGTGTTTGCAGCCACTGGTTACCCCCTTTTGGGGATAAAAACTGTAAAGACATACATACATACAACAAATTAAAGAACAAATTAAACAACTGTAACTGATATCGAAACATTTATTCATTTTCTTTCAATAATTTACTTTTAGACCTATGTATGTATAAAACAAATAAGGGAAGACGTACTATACACTAACATCAACGTATCATCATATTTACATAAGGATTGGGCGTTTGAAACAAAAACGATTTCAATAACTGATTTTATTCCAATAACCGACAGCTGGGTTTCGATTCTGTAACTATTTATTCGAGTAGCTTGTTTTTCAATACAATTTCGAGAATTGTTTGTTAGAGTGAATGTGTATTGATTATTGCAAAGAAAAATAGTATCGAATAGTTACTCATGTAAGTACCCAAGAAAAGATATAAACCAAACTCGGCATGTGTGACAAATCAAATGTGATGGCGACATCTGGTAATATAGTACATGCAAACGAGTGTTCATCAAAATCAAGTAAATATACCTAATACCTAGTGTTGGTCATATACCTACTAGCCTTTCTAATGTAAAATTTGGAACCAACCTGGTTTTAGAATATAGAACTTATGTGTTTGGATCGTAATTGTACGAATAGGATGGCGCATGCAACTATGAGCATTGAATAAATCCTTTCATATATAAGCAATGCAATTTTTAAAGAGTTGACTCTTGTAGCAATGCAATTATTAAAGAGTTGACACTTGTAGCAATGCAATTATTAAACAGTTGACTCCTTTAGCAATGCAATTATTAAAGGTTTGGCAGACAGACTGATGCTGACTGCAACGTACAGACGATGGGTTGAGATAGCCACTTAATATATATATGTACTTATATATATCCTCAGCTATCTTTTTTTTTCTCTTCCTTTTTTACATTATTATATATTATTGACGTGACAACGTCTTATAAATTGGTTTGCCGGGTGACACTTCAAGAAACTGCGTTACGCTCCGCTCACGTTATGCGCTCACAATGAGAGCGAGTGAGAGGCACGCGGCATGGTTAGCCCGCCTAAGAGCGAGAGAGACAGACATAAAAAGTGAAAGGCACAAGTTGTCACGATTCCGGACGGTTGTCCGACACTATTTTTTTTTACTTTATTTTTTGCTGTCTATTTTATAATATAAACTGTATGAATCTTTGTATCCAAAATAAAGACTTATTATTATTATTTATTACCGCAAAAGTTTAAAAAGTTATTGTCGGTACATAATATTGGTTATGTAATTTTTTTAATTGTTTATTGAAATATGTCTGCAAAATATTATGTAAAATTAATTTAACTTAAAGAAAATCAGTAGATAATTATTGAAATGTCTTCTTCGATATCTTTTTCTAAAACAATAAACAAATCAGTTATCGCTTGCGGCCGAATTTGTATAAAAACATGCTACTTGGAGTAAATAGGTTTAGTAACTGTTATTCGATATTCAGAAACCGCTACCGTTTCTTTATTTAAAATAAAACTTGTTTAATTCATTTGTAGGTATTAACTTATTGTAGAATACGATTTTCATAAGTATTATTAGTACTTACATACAAATGACTCTAGTTCCCAAAATATGGCTTAAGAGAATAGTAACCGTCCGACGCTTGGCACGTTTAAACAATTATTGGCAAATTTGGCTTTTTTGGACCACATTATATAGATTCAGCCCAATTCTACATTTGTTATAAATATTTTTCCAATTTCTGGTTTCCTTTAAATTTAAATTTTACGGTAAATATTATCTATGCTTGTTTAAATAATGTCAAAAATAAGTAATTTAATGATAACTGAATAAGCCAAAATGCAGGGCTGTAAATCATAAATATACCAAGTTAATTTTTGTAGATACTTATTTCGCTTATTGTGAAGTTTTTTGAATTTTATTAAACCAGAAAATCGCAGAATTGAATTAATTCACGCAATGTATTAAGAAAAGTAGTTATTCTGTTCCAAATTCATTAGCCAATAATTTAGTTGTGATTATAAATTTAGATTATAGTATTTTAAGCTGATTTGTTTCATCATTTCATAAACTGGTGTAGTACCGAAGTGAAAGATGATTTTGTTGTTTAATTAGTAATAATACGAGCAGAGCATCAAAGGGTAACAATTCTCTTAAACTCTCTAAAATCATACATACGATGTGTTAACAAATAAAACAAGAAAAAAATTCTACAGTGACTCATATGGAAGACTCAAAACAAACGCAACAAAACGTAAGTATGGCAAGTAAATAATTAAACAATATGAATAATTTAAACTAAATTAATGGAATAATCACTATAACTAAAAATATTTACACAATTTAACAGCAACAATACGTAATAATAATTAGCAACTCACAACGTATTTTATATACAGTATCACTATTTTTTAAATATACATTTCTTACAGTTATTTAGTTGAACTTGGTCAGAATTCAATCTTTGTCGTTGGTTAGTACTTACATTAAGGTGAAACTGATGATTTTTTTCATACAAACTGCGATACACTACTATAAACACTGAATAATCAAATTAATGCAACGTATGATTTCAACAAGAACTCTGGTCATTTTTTTATTCACTGGGGTTTTATGAATGCATATGTTTATGTGGTAGGTATGTATATGACAATAATTCGTTTTGTGTGGTGTTTGAATGGCAGTAGTTTACTATAGAAATGCAATGTATTTAATGTAATGAAGTTTGTTTGAAAAAAAAATCTAAATCGGTTTCACTTTAAAATGTATCCATTTTAATTATTTTTTTCAATTTACTCTTATATTCATAAAAATATGGTCGTGCCAACTAAAACCACCTAAACCACGTAAAGAGAAACTAACCAGTATATATATATTTTTTTATAAATACTGGTCGTTTATTAATTTTTTGTACTAAACAGGTAATGAGCAAAATAACCTATTAATTGTTTTTTTTTATATAAAGGAAAAATATTCCGTGCCAACTAATAATTATGGTGTAGTTTTTTAATTTGTTACATAATTAATTAAATTAAATTAATTCAATAAGCGTTAACAAAAGTCGTTATTTAGGTTTGCGTTACAGCAGTTACTTTCGGTACAATAACTTAATAGCTAAATAACTAACATTAATATAAATTTACAATTTTTAATTACAATTTTAAAATTTTTCCTTTGTCAATCATTTTTAGTCTCACTGAGCTGTGTTTTGTAACATTTTCAACAAAAAAAAAAACTAAATTTCTGCTGCTCCAAAATTTTAGAAGTATTAACAACATACAATTTGACAGTGTTATTTGTTGACGCCGTTAACAAAAACTAGACATCTAAAACGGTAGACCTGAGTCAAAATTAATTGAAATGATTAAAGGTATGCTTCGAAACGTTTGCTTCGGAACGGGAAGTTACTACAGAAAAACCGCCTGTCACGCTCTGATAGTGAGACATAATCCCAAAGCAGGCTTACATATTACCTTTACTCTCTTTCTATTTTAATTTTTTATTTAGGACGCCTCAATACAATACCACAGTCCACATTAATAAAATACAGAATTTAATTTACTGTATAAAAACTGGTATTTTTTTTACTATATAAAAGCTGGTATTTTAATTACTGTATGAAGACTGGGATTTTTACTACTGTGACGATTTTTCTAAATATATATATGCAATCACAAGGCAACATAAAAAAGTTACCAACAAAACATAATTTTTGTTAAAGACGATATCGGAAGCACAGCTCTGTACTTTTATAGAATTGAGTCGCCGATACTTTTCTCCGTTTAATCAGTCCTTTTCCCCAACGAACCTGTACGTGTCAGGGATTGGTTCTGGCATGCAGTACCCGTGATACGTACGGATGTCTTCAGCAGCGTAGGTGACGCCAGCCAGAACCCCTGGCTCAGTATGGTGTCTTGGGCACGTATGATGATTTGGGCACTGGCAAATTGTGTTTGCGTTGACTTCATCGATTTGTTCATGTCGTCTCCTTACGCTGAACAACTTGCATGGCTCTTTTCTCGAACAACGAAGTCTCTGAAAAAAAAAAAAAAAGTTTAACATCGTGCAACTAGTACAAAACATTGTTTCGTGACGAATTAAAATTATTGAAATTTCCTTCTTCGTTACGGTTTTTTGTAGGAAAAAGTAATAAAGCAGAATACATAATATTATTACATTGTTTCAACTAGTTTGTAAGTTGGATTAACTGTAGTAATATAAAATAGTAGTGTCACATCGTGATGCATTACCGATTCGGTTTCTTATAACAATCGGCTTTTTTCACGAAAAAGATTTAATCTATTGTTTTGTATTAAATTCCCATGCGTTTAAATGACTATATTTCTGGGTTCCTAGTGAAAAAAGTCGAAAATTTGCGATTTTATGTTATATTTTTTAGTTTTAGTTAGTTTTAACCGGAAAAAAAGCTGCACACATTGGTGTAAAATAAATAAATATGCTATATAAAAAGGTTGAAATATAGAAACTTGCATTGATATCACCACTATATAGCTATTTATATATATATATATTCTATAAAGTGGACAATACATTTTTTTAACTAAAATATAGCTCAAATTTAAAGACTTGGTGAATATTTTTAATAATTCTCTAAACAAAATTTATGCATAATCGATAAATATCGGAGCTAAAGAACACGTCGCTTCATTATTGTAAAGAAAAAACAGCGTCCATAAAATATTCAATTGCTCATTCATGTTAGTCAATTATATTAAATAAATCGTGCTTATGTCAAAAGTAAAATATTTAGTTAGAATAAGTTTAGAGTTAGAACTGTCTAATGTTTAAATGTTTTTAAAACTAATGAATTAACTATATCAAAATGTTTATTTTGTATGCCCAAAGTACTTTCGTATGACAGTATAGTTTAATTACTTCATTACTTATACAAACATTAACAGCGCCGCCAAACGGAGCTTTTACGAACTACTAAGTAAACTGAAAGCCTACTCACGCTATGAGGTGAACACGCGAACTGGTATTGGTTTCCTTGTTCGCCGCTAGGTGTCGTGAACGGAAGCTTCTTCAACAGGTAAGTTACTGACATTTTCGGACAGTGGCAGTTAACTATCTGCTGGGTAGCGTTGCTGTCGGGTAACGAGAAAATGGTCCAGGCGGCGTCTTTGAAGTACCTACATTTTGGCAGCCTCTTGACTGGTTCGCAGGTCTTGTACAGCGTGGTTTTGTCTGCCAATGTGTGGTTGTCGTCGGCAATTAACTCGCTGAAACAGACGTTGGTTAAATTTTAAAACTTTATTGGTATTTTTCGGCATCCACTGAAAACTATAATTACCAATATCACTCATCAAAGTCCAAAAAATCCGTCTTGAGCAAGTTAAACTTAGGTTAAGTAGTTAGTATTATTATTTTAGATAACTTATACAGAATAATAAAAAAATATGAAAACTATATGTATATTCATATTCATTATTTTATAAATACAGTATCACATATCAGAATAAGATAACATATATAATATTTGTTTAAAGGAAAAGCCTTCCCGAAATAAGTTTAAGCATTCGCTATACAAATACTATTTAGGCTCACCTTTATAAATACTTTTCAATGAATCATATGCAGTACCTATATAGCAATATCTATGTACATATTTAAATACGTATTTATGTATGTGTATGTATGTATGTTTAAATATATATTTACGTATATATGTATCTGTGTATTTATTTAATTTATGTATTCAAATCCTATACTGTACTAGCTGTCCCGGCGAACGTTGTTCCGCTGCCGTCCCTCTGCACCCGGCGAAAGTTGGTTTTTACCTATAGTGCCCGAGTCCGGCTCGCACTTGACATATCGAGATAAAAACTATCCTATCTTTTAAGTTGGATCAAATAACAGATATTTACGAAGTTTGATCAAAATCGGTTCAGTAGTTTAGGAGTCCATTGAGGACAAACATTGTGACACGAGATTTATATATATTAAGATGTTACGTTTATGTTAGTAGATAATAACCGTTCCTACTTAAACAACTACCTTAGGCTTTCTGCATGACCCTAAGGTCGACTGGTAGATAATGCCTAAGGCATTAAGTCCACCTATTGTATTTTAGTGCAATAAAGTGTTTAAATAAAATAAATAAAAATAAATATATCACTTACAAATTAAATTGTTAAACAATAGAATCAAATTGAACTTATTATAGGCACATGGTCGATGAATAATATCGAATTCAGATGTTATGGTTTATTGAAAATAATATAATATTAGAATAATAATATTTAAATCAAAATAATCTCTTATGTCATAGAAAGCTTAATTTAACAGCAGACGCTGTTTGAGTCAAAAAGATTTGATTAATTTAGCATTTTTTTAGAGTCGTATAATAAAATATACTAATATTACAAATACCAAAGTTTAGATGGATGAATGTTTTTAACTCAATCTCGCCAAAACGGCTGAACCGATCAGGATGAAATTTGGTACAGAGATAGATTATAGTCTAGAATAGCCCAAAGTGCTACTGTTTTACCTGGAAAATTTGATATTTCTTGTGGGAATAACTCTATAAGAGTTCAACGATCTGCTATAGCCAAAGCTTAATAGCAAACTTCATTAGTATAATTAAGGAGTTGAAATAGGGATTCCACGTCGATAACCCAATTTAGGTCAGGCGGAGCCGCTGGCAAAAGCCAGCGAATTATATATTTAAAGACCCACTGCAGACATAGTCTTTGCGGTCTTGCTTAGTCCATAATTAGTGTTTTGGAGGTTTTTGTCTTGTCTGGTAGAATAGTTATGGACTTCTGAATGGTTCGGAGAGAGTTGAATATTATGCCTTACATATTTAGCGATATCATTATTTAAAGATAACATATCTTATATATGACAAACTTGTCATTTTTAAAAGTTTAATGTAATGCTATCCCATATCAGGCACTACCTACCTACCTAGTTTTAAGGCCCCGACAGCATCATTATCATTTATATTAGCCTTTTGATATCCACTGCTGGACTTAGGCCTCCCTAACTTTCTCTAAGCTGCTTTCTGCCGCTTGTGACCAACGGCTCCTCGCAACCTTCACTGGGTCAGCGGTCCGTAAGGCCTTCCCACGCTATGCTTTCCAATACCTGGCCGCCACCACAAAATAGGAGTACAGTAGATAGGTAACTCTACTATTCAAGAAAAAACTTTTTGTCCCATTGAGCTGTGTCCTGCCTTAAAATTACGATACATAAAGATTGTAGATAAGAAATATATTTAAAATTTTGTAGGTGCCTCTTTGTATTCAACTTACCTGGAGCACGGTCTATGTCCTAGGCAGCGACACTTCTTTTCAATCCAGGGCTGCGCTGTGTCGTACAAATCCACTTTTCCGCACACCTGCCGCGCCCTACAGTCCGGGAGATCCTCTTCTGAAGTCTGCAAAAATAGAAAATATAATTAATAAAATAAAGGGTATAAATTTGTTTGTATAATACTAGATTTTTTAGTAAAAAAATATAAAATACCTTAATTCATAAACGAATAGCTAATAACTTTAAACAAGCAATTGTTATTATTATCTTTATATATATAATTCTACTGTACGTGTATATGTCACTGTATTCCTCCTTAACAGCTGGACCGATTTGAATAAACTTTGTTGAATGCATTTGGGTGGTGCCCTGGATAGTTTAGATTTATCAATCAGCCCGGCAGAAGGCGCTGCAGTCGGCTGCAGGACAACGTCTGCCCGTTCAGCTAGTTAAATACATATATTATAAATCGATCTAACTAGGTTTCATTTTCAGAAAATGTCGTTTCGTCCGTGTTTTCAGGCAATTAAAAACTGAAAAATATGACTCTTCTTGATATTTATTAGATAGTAGTAATATTTTTTTTTTTTACCGACACAGCAACAATTAAGCTACTTTACAATAAATGGCGTTGTTAAGTAACACTAAAGCTACTTGTCAATAGATGGCGTTGTTAAAAAAACACGAGCAAAGCTCGGTCTTCCAGATACTATTTAAAAGTAATAACGTTAGTCGGTTTTGCATTGTTTTCTTATCTTAACTTATGTAGATGTAATTGGTAACGGTAGCTTTTAGACACCCTTAGAAACATAGCCGTATGCAGGGAACCCCGTATTTACCCCGTAAATCTGGAAGTAAGGTCACCAAATTATTTGATCCAGATGGTCAAATCCCCGGTTACAAAGAAACTTCTTAAACTTTACTTAAGTATTAAATTAGGTATATTATAGCACTTACAACTTAGAATATTACTTTGCCAAAACATTTTAAAAAAGGGTGAAAAGAGGTCAGCTTACGATTTTTTTATCAGATAAAAGTAAATTAATTATGTTTATCAGCGCTTTAAATATACCCTGAAGAACACCTTCATTAAACTTCAGTTGTGTCTACTTAGCAGATCAAGATAAATCATTGCCAAAAAAATGATAATTTAGGTATTACAGTGTCTTAAAATACTTTCATCAAAATAGATTTTGCGTCCATTAAAGGTAAATACTAATAAAAAATTGAAATTGTTAAGTACATTAGTATATCTTATTGCAATATATGGAACGATTGCTGTAATATTTTAAACATCTCCAAACTAAGGTAATAACGAACTCTTGCGACCCACGCAGGTCAAATCTTTTGGTTAGCAATAAAATCATTGATGCAACACTTACATCAATATTCTTCTAACAAACATCACTAAAAACTTGCAGAACTTTTGTAAACTGATTAAATTAAAATGATCAATGAATGCTATTACGCCACATAACGACCGCATAGTTTTTTAATTCTTTCGGTTTTTTTACCTTTTTTCCGCGCGAAATTAAGTTATCTTTGTGGGACTTTTCTTTAATTAAAAATGGGATATAGACATCAATGGATAAAAAGTATTTTAGTTTGTTCTCTGCTACAGCTAGAACTAGGCCAGCCCCCTGAGTCAAGAATCAAGGAACTGCATTGCAATTTGAAGAAATATTGCCCTGTTGTAAGCATGCATGCAATTTGTAACAATCAAAGAAATTAAAGAAGCTACGGGCACTCGAACTCGGGCGCACAAGATCGAGAAGAAGGGGGAGAAAGCCTATCCCTCTGAAAGAGTCTGCTTTATCCCGGGATTCTTATTTAGAAGAATATATTACAATTTTCAGTGTAGTAGTGTAGTTTTCGAATCACCATTGTTTCCCACTATATCAAACCCCTTAGAGTGCATATTTTTTCTTCTTTAGTGATTGATCCCTGTGATGTGAGATTTTATGAAGCTCCCTTTGGTAGTGCAGCCCAACGAAGCTTCCTAAAATCTTACATCCTAATTACCTATGGTTTAGACTTTCCGTTGATTTTTAATCAGTTAGTCATTCAATCGGCGACATAAAATGTTTTTTTTCATATATTCATATTAAAAGATCTATAAATCATAGTAGCGTAAGACGCAAACAATTTTAGATTTACACTCGTATTACCTTTACAAAGACGCGTCGCGTAAGTGTAACTGCATACTTTTAGATTTTTAATTAGTTGAAAACAATAGGTAAGGATTTTTTGCGGACCGAAAGCGATTATACATAATTCAACATGGATCGGCATTCAGCATTCAAAATCAATTTAGTCGTCTGCGTAGCGCAATACACAAACACAACCGTCAAATATTGACCACAAAGGAACACCTTAGTGTCTAGTAGTTACCATGGGAATAATGACATGTGCATTTCTTAACTCGCACCTGCTTTACGTCCAAGTAAAATAAAATATACAATAAAGTAGATCATTGCACCGACCCAAGTCTGTCAGATGTTAATCATTGAGATTCAAAATCTGGTAACAAAACGCCATCTGCGATTTGAATTCATTCTTTTTCTTTATTTTATTTTTTTGTTTGTGTTGAAAAGGACCATCGGTCTTACTTCCGACCGGAAGGCAAGTCCCATTCGACAACCTGTTGGCTGTGGGAATTATTTTTTTTCGACACACATACCCAGTTCAGGGTTGCTTCGTAAATGAATATTACCCAATTATTTTTATTTTTTTATTTTTATTTATTTACGTTTTTTTTAGTAAATAATAATATACTATATTACTGTTTTATTTAAATTAAAAGTTTGCTATCTAAATCTTTAATGTTATATTTATATAATATAATTAGACCATTCAATGATCTTTCATTTGTTGCAGAATTATACTTATCTACCGATGATGAAGGTTTTTTTTAATGTACTTTACTTTATTCTGTGCTACGTACAAGTATGAGATTCTACGAAGGTGTGTGAAAAATGCATATTTTTTTTTTGTTTTGGATACGCTTTCAACCGGGTTTTATTTAAACAAGTAGGTAAGAAAGACAAGGAAGAAAGTTTTGAAAAAAATCTACTTTCTGATATATATGTATATTGACATTTATACTAGTACATATATATGTACTTATTTAGGTAAAACTAATCTCAGTTGTGAAGTTCCTTACAAGGTGTGATAAATACAGTGTTTTTGTTGTTCTGTATACGTTCCCGTTATTTGTTTTTTTTTTTGTGATAGATTTGGCAGTATGAAAAAATGTAAACTTTAAGAAACCCTTGTTAACGTGTAAAGAAGGGTAAAAAACACGTAATTAGTACTGCTTTTGTTCATCTTCGAAACGCTTGCCGTATTTTATAGGTAAATTGCGAGTGATTTCGTCTAATAATAAATTAGTATGCTAGCAAGACTACTCTTAAGATGCAAATTCATTTGACAGCCCTATTTCCGTGTGTCTAAGTAAGAAAGCTCTGGTTTTTTTTTTGTTGTTCCGGTTACGCTTCCCGTTTCTTGTATATTGCGATAGATTTCGCGGAAACGGCCTCGTCGCATCTTACAACCGCCGGATGTAAACCCTTTTGTGTAACAGACAAAAGCTCGACTAAAGCTAAGTAAGGAACTTAGTATAACACAATGTTATGGGTTGTTGACTTACTTTGAGTTTGGTTTTATTTAACAGAGCCACTTCACGTCCGGAATACTAATGGCGAACAGTACTTTTTGTTCTGATAGTAGCAATTCTGTGGAGCAAAAAATAAGATCTAGGTTCGGTTTGAAAAAATATTGTTAGCCAAAATTAAAATTTTAGAATATTACCTACCTAAAATCATAGAAATTATAAGTGGATCAACCCGTTTAGATTTCCTAATTTTAATTAATGCCAATTTTTTGTGACTTATCTTATTTTTTACATCGTAATAAAAAACGTTCACCTTTTTTAATTAGCTCTACAAATTATCGTCATTTTTAATTAATAAAGTTAGACATCTTGTTAAAACCATCGCAGAAAATGCCTCTTCATTGTCTACGGTTGACAATATTAACTTAACAACGTTAGACAACTTGTCAAAACCATGTTTAAAAATTTCTCTATATTGGATGGATGAAAAATGGATGAAAAATTTGTTACTAGTAATATTAATAATAAATATTTTTGAACATTACACACAGCGCTGTCTGACCCTAAAGTAATCAAAGCTTGTATTTTGGATACGAGACAACGGATAGAAATGCATATATATTACTTTTTTTTGGAAATACATACATAAATACACCTAGACTCAAGACATACACAAATGTTTATCACATAAATGTTTGTCTAGTGCGGGAATCGAACCCACACCCTCTGCACAGCAGCCGGTCACACTACCAATTAGGCTGCGAAGGAGTTTATGAGTGTATTATATGATATTGACATTATTAACTTAATTATTATGCTTAGTTGGTGTATTATTGGTTTCTATAACAGATCGAATACGAAATAATAACATCTGTAGTAGAACTAAAGGCCAACAAAGCTCGTTAACCCAGCAAGCTGAAGTGGCAGTGGGCGATCGCGTAACATTTACATAAAACTACTGAAAAATTTAAAACCTCTTTTTTTTAAAGTCGGCTGAAATCAAATACAAAATTCGTAATTAAAGTATCACGTGCTCTACGAAAAATAAAATTTGTAAAACCTAAGGGTGCGTCTTTAAATTAAAATCAGATTTCCGAGGCGAGCCCTATTTATGGCAATGGCCTGGGGTATAAAGGGATACTAATATTATTTTTGGACAATCACCCGGGCCGTTTCCTAAAGGCCTAAGGTAGAAATTTTAAAAGAATACGTCCTACTGAGGTAGGTGAGGAGGGGGGTAGGGCATCCGGTCCAGCGAACAGGTGGCTGCGCAGGCTGTGCCGCGCCCACCATAATGAAATAATTTGTTACCCACACCGACCTTCCACAACCTTCTTGCTGCATACATCCTTATCACGCCCACAGATTGGTCTGTCTTACCGTTTCGTTCTTTACTTCATTGAGTTACGTGTTATTGTTGCGCCTTTACAAACATACATACACATGTCGTAAATTTTATCATTATATATTTGTCAATACACTGCATAGATGCACATTTTATGCAAAAAAATACACTCAAGGTAAACCTAAATCAGAATTTTGATGACTAGCTAGAGTTTTTTTTAGCTTATATTTAGCCTAAAATTAAGTTTATTTGCTACAAATCTATTATTATTCTACAATTTGAAATTCATTAAATACCTATTTCACAAAAATAAAATAATTTCCATTTCAGCGCATTTGTTGTATCTAGCTCTCGTTTTTTTTGGTCTAATGGTGAGGTGCTAAGAGTTTTCAGCCTGTTTAATTTAATGAAAACTAAATTGATGTATTAAAATAATAAGCTTCCTGAAGACGTACTAAAATTGAGACTGTATCAGCCTAAGGGATAATACTTAGGATGGAGGTGGTTGTAATGTAGTGAGACATAAAACGTAATCGGTTTTGTTGCCAATAACGACGATATAAGGTTTGAATATAAGTTTTTGCTATATATGTTGTTGAAATAAAAATTAAAGAAACTTGCTTTTTTGAACCGACTCCAAAAAGGATCAGATTCATAATTCGGATGTATATATTTTTTTATGTAGGTGTCTATGTACCTAACAGTTTATAATACACTTTACTTGCATGAAACCAACTTCAAACTGTAATTCAGATCAGATTTTTGGCAATAAATAATTAGTTTTACCTTTTTAGTGCATCTATTTGAAGGCGGTTGTTTTTTTTTATGGTTAAAAAGATTTTATTATAAAAATCTCCCTTTTTTTAGCTATCTTTCAAAATCTGTCTTAGCAACACTGTTAAACAACATTATAATTTCTAAGGTATTCAAGAAATCTGATTTGTATTCACCTTAACAAGTCAAAACACTTCTTACTATTATTGACGAAACTAATATACAAAGAATTTGTATTAAATAGAATATTAAAAATAGAAAGTTAATTGTACCTCGTGGCATTTTTAGGTATTTTACGGCCAATGTAACTATAATGTAATAATTTTTCTCTTATGAAATTAAATAGGTCTAAGAATCTAATTTATATTTCTCCTCTCCGATTTTTTTTTTTTTTATACCACTAAGGTGGCAAACAAGCCTACGGTCCCCCTGATGGTAAGCGGTCACCGTAGCCTATGGCTAGCCTAAAATATTATCTAGTACTTACCTAAAAAATTAATGATCTGAAATAAATGCAAGTACAACCAACGCCTCTAGCTAGTTGTGTATCAGGTATGGTTCACTTTGTCCAGTTTCGTCTCTAATTGGTCCTATCTACACACCGACTTCCTGTTACATGTTTGCCGCACTACACTCTCCCGGTACTTCCTGTTTAACTAGAAATAACTAAGTGTACTAGGTGAACTAGAATTTTCGTTTCCCTTATGAATAAATAATGAATTTCAATGAATTATTTTTATAATGAAATAAAATAAAATAGTGATCTGATCTAGATAATGATCGGTTATTATTTTTTTAAAGGCTACGTATAGCATTTTTCGCTTAGAACAGACCATAAAAGCTTTTCGGTAACCTACCTATGACATAAAATTTACTGGTAGTATCATCTTGACTATTCTAAATGACAATTACAAATTCACGACTGTTTGAATGAAAAAAAATAAAATAGTGATTATAAGTTTATTTTGTTTTTTTAAAGGCAACTCATAGCTTTTTTGCATAGAGCAGATTCTAAAAGCTTTTCGGTAACCTACCTATGACATAAAATTTACCGATAGTGTCGTTTTGACTATTCCAGATGACAATTACAAATTCACCAAGCCCACGACTGTTTTGAACAAAATTACATAATTTACTAGCTTTTTGCAGCGGCTACACCCGCCATAAATTTTGTAACCAAATTTGGGCGTGAGATTTTTACGGCAACTCCTAGCTGCATACTTATAGCTCGTTCAGATGGAATTCGGTTAAGTTGCTCCTGAGACAACTTTAGAATTTTCCGAGATAAAAAGTAGCGTACGTCCTATTCCGTGTCTTCAACTATCACTGTGTAAAATTTCAGCTCAAGTGGACGCTTCGATGCGGCGGGATTTTGCCCGTGGTAACTTTTGCATTATCCTGGATAAAAATAGAAGCCTATGTGCTAATCCAGACTATAATCAATCTTTCACCAGACTATAATCTATGTCTGACCAGACTTTAATCAAACTTCATCCAGATCCGTTCAGCCGTTCTGGCGTGATTAAATAACAAACATCCATCCGAACTTTCCCATTTATAATGTTAAGTATACTTTATATAATTAATTACTCATGATGCCTACACAAGAAATGTTACCTACATGGAAAAAAATATTTTCCGTAATATATCATAATAACTGACCTTCGATAAAATCGTAAAATAGTTTATTGTATTTAAAAATTACAGTCTTAAAATATTTGACTGCTTAAAATTCAGTGTAAAACCGGCTTTAGCTAGAAAGAATTTAAAAGATCGGAAATCATATTTTGTGAAGCATCAACCTATTAAGTGTAGTTTTTAATATTTTCTAATAATATACATTAGGCAGCTGGCGAACAAAACAAAGGTATAAATCAAAATGATCATAAAAATGTTGAACAGTATAATTATAATAACGAATCTGGGGGCTTGTCGGTTGCCTGGGGCAACGGACGGCCGTGCCCGGATGCTGTGCCGGGTTCCCGGGAACACAGGTAGCCGAGAACAAATTACTTATCCGCGTAATTATCGATCGCCACCGGTTATAATTTATTTATTATGAGTTCAGAGGCCTTAGTACCACGTCTTACGTTTCTAAAACAACGCTTTTTTCGCGTAACTTCCGTTCACGCAGAACACGTTACATCGTATTTCGTCATAACAGTTTCTGCGTATTTCATTCCGCGTAACATTCATAAAGTTGGCATTAGCAGCCCAGATAACATACTACAACTTCCTTTATTCGTAAAACGACGTTTTTCCACATGTAAGTTCCATCACATTCAAAATAAATAAAAAAGATTTTTTTTTAAGACCGATTACGCGGAATTTTCGCCGCGCATCATTCGTTATGGTGGCATTAGCGGCCCAATTTGTATGGGCCTAAGGTACACAACGTTGCCTTTACTTAAGGCCACCTTTCCTTAATCTTTATTGCAAAAACTGTACGCTATATAATTTACTACACCTAATCGATCGGGTAATCTTGAAAGAAATCCGAATAAAAAAACCTAGTGTAAAGAAAAAAAATATGTTTTATTTTTAATATACCTGTTACATTGATACCAATATAGATAGTACCAAACCGGATTTGATTGGGAGACGATAAGTGGCGAAGCACAGAAAATCATACGCTAGCATTAAGCTATATTCTTAATAGCTCAGTGCATATTGTGAAAAATATTCAATTATGTTTATAGTAGATATTTTTGTGAACTATTTATGAGTATAATTGTAGCTCCAAACGTTGTAATTGTAACTTTAAACAAGTATCTTTTCTTACGTTGTAACCTTCGTTTTGTTTGATCATATAATAATACTTATATAAAAGGTTTTGTTTGGAATCTATTTTACTGATGTTTCCTTTTAGTGATAACTGGGTTTGTAAGACTGAAAATGAATGTCTGTGTAATGAACACACAAAAAAATACAGCCGAATTAAGAATTTTATTACTTTAAAGTATTAAATGCTTTTTAATAGTGTATTAAATACTACGTGCTAAGTAAATATCATACTAATAAGAACATGTGTACAGTGTTTCACTATAGTTAGTTTTGTTCATCGACATTATGTACATTATCCGCTTTATGTCAATAATCCAACCAAGATAATGAGGCAAGATTTGTACACTGCGGCATACATAATTTATGTCTTTTTCACTCGGCTGGATCATTACACCAAACGCTATGAAGCAGTGAACAAAACACACCTACCTTTTTATTATCATCTCCTGGGATGTATCTGATTAGAAAATCTAAATTTGTTTTCGTAAATTTTACCTATAAAGGGGCTACAAAAAAAACATATAATGAATTATTAAGCATCTTCTAGAAAAAGAAAGTATAAAAAAGGTATAAAAATAGACGAATTCCACGTTGACAAACAAACTATAGCAAACTTCCTAACTATAATCTTGGAACTGCTGCAGGAATCCTACGCCGATAACCGAATTAAGTATGGGCGGAGCCGCGGGCAATAGCTAGTCGATATATCCTCGTATTAAACATTGAAGTTACAGTCGCAACCTATCAACATCTAACTATGTAAGTCTCTACAGAACAAACCCTATAAAAGTAACGACAACTTAATTACCACTTAACCAACACGTCTCTGCCCACATCTAGTCGTGTGGGCAGTATTTTTGTGCTTAGATCTTGTAACCGCTCAGAGGCTTACTCTTCCGTTCAAAAGACATCAACGCACGTACATACATCACGCCGGAAGTTGTAACGTTTACAAATAATCACAACTATGTATTTTTATTTCTTATGTTGGTACTACCATGATTATTTTTTTTGTAAAATGTTTTACTTTGTGGTTTTATTTGTTCTTTTCCTTTAGTATGTATAAATATTTAATGATTTTATATTCGGTAAAATATTTTTTTAACGAATAAAGTTAGAACCCAACAGATTGAAGATTTTCAAAATAATTCCTTTCCGAGTGCTTCCCTACACTACCATAGTACCTAAGCTATTCTGAATATTTCACGTCTCTATCGCCTCAAGTTTGGGTAACCTAATAAAAATAAGTGCAAAAGGTCCACTTTTGACGTATATACTCGATTTTACCTTTTTGTCACAGTGACCGAAACACCATAATCTTGCCGATACGTAACTTATTCGTTAGTAGAGAGAAGTTTAGGAAGCTTAGTAGATATGTAGTAGTATTTCTTTACCTAATAATAGTAACTATACATAGAATATGTTAGTTACAAAGACGCAAGTAGACCCCTTTTGTGGAGCTGGCATCCGGAGCTCTATTCAAGACGCACGTGTCTTCCGTGAGACGGATACCAAAACTTACAATAGTCCTACAACTCCTACATCGACGGACCGACTCAAGTGTTGTCTTTACCCTTCACTTAGGGTGAGTATTTCAAGGATGGTATCTTAAGATGGCTGATGTTACGTCGTTAAGGTATAATATTTGCTGGTCTTTACTTATGATTTCATTCATATGGACAGCAGAATGAAATTTAATTATTTAAAACACTATTTTATTTATTTATT
The DNA here is from genome assembly GCA_946406115.1 of Apoda limacodes. NCBI lineage: Eukaryota > Metazoa > Arthropoda > Insecta > Lepidoptera > Limacodidae > Apoda > Apoda limacodes. The sequence continues at coordinate 38,087,874 of OX291541.1, read as the reverse complement.
GTAGCAGGACTGCTCATATTGTAAATTGGACTAACCCTTTTAAATAATAATAACGTTATTAAAAATATTTTCGGATCACATAAGCCCAAAATGATGGAACAACATTGTAACTCAGTTTTCGGAATTTTGGGTTACAAAGTTACAATTATATTTCTGGTGGTGAAAGAAAGTTACCTATTGACAAAAAAATAAGGTTGCTATAGTTTATTGTTTTGCATGAGAATTTTACAGAACTGTTTATTTTTTTTTAGTTTTGCCGCCCGCTCCTGTAAAGTTACTAAAACATGAGTTAACATATTGTTTTTCACAGCTACTTTATGGATATATAACTATTTTGTGACTATAATTTGTGGCCCTCGGAAAACTTTTATATTACGTAAGTAGGCTTTTTGAAAACTGACAAGTAACGATATGTGGTAATCTTGCTAAATCTTGTCTAGTTTGACATAGGATTATTGTAATATTTTATAGTCCTTTAAAATGTTAAAATTTAAGGACCGAGTATTGCATTTATTAGAGGACGCAATTTTATTTTTGGGACATGTGTGGGGGGTCAATAGAAACTTAACCTCAAGTTTGAGGGATCGCCACCCTTGTCATCCGGCAGCCATCTTGGAAAAAGGGGTGAAAACACTTTTTTCGCGATATCTCGGAAACTATGCGTCTTACAAAAAAATTAATACAGACATAATTTGTAGCAAATTGTTTTGCCTACAAATATGTTTATATAACTTTTTGCCCTAAATTAAAAATTAAAGAAGTTAAATAAGCAAAAAAGTGAGAAAATGTTCATAAAAATTTTCTTTTTTGCTCTATAACTTTTTTTTAAACATTTTACAAAAAAAAATACCTCTGACCAATCTTGTAGATGATCTTTTGAGGAAAATTTTTCTCTGTAATTTTTTTTAATTTCATTAATTTAAAACGCTGTTACAGCACTCCAAAGTTGACCGGGTTCGTCGATGCTCATGAGAATCCGGTGAAAACGAAATGTTTAACTTATTTTTGATTTTTTTTTTATTGTAAATATATTCTTAAAAAATTTTTGTTAAATTCGTACAACCTTACTAATTAATTCCTAACTCTTTTCCCCGCCACTTATGGGGTAGAGTCTGTAGGCGCGTTTTTTTTTACGTGGTGTTCCTAGTAGGCCTACTCCACGGACATCTTACTTATAAGGTAATCCTCGACATCATAATATTTTCAATCACTTATTAGCTTGCTACTCTTATCTTCTTTTCTTCGATGGTCCAGGCTGTGGCTTAGAATCTCTTGATCAACGTCAAATGTGAAAGTTCGAGGAATGACAGGAGTTAAAATTGGAGTCATAGTTGGAAGTTCATCTTCTAATTCATTTTCTTCCATTAACTTTGATATTTCCATAATGTTGCTGCATGTTTCGCCAGAACAATGGAGGCATACTGTAGAGCATTTCAGGCCGGCTTTTCTGCAGCCACACATGCCTCCACAGTTTCCTTTGCATCTGTAGAAAATTAATTTCATAAGATCGGGGGGTGCTGGAGGCTTGGAAGCTTGTATTGGCATCCAAATGTTTGCATGCTTTTTCCAGCCCCAATCTTCAGGATTTTGATATCTTCCAAGCCACGACTGGACCTAGTGATATACTCGGAAACTGTGAAAACGAGCCACATCTTGTGTTGGAGGCAGCGATAATAAATTAAATGAATTTCTAGTCACTGTCTTGGCAAATCGTTTGTATCGCAAGCAGCTTAGTGAGTCGACTTTATTACCGCCGTATAAAGCTATGAAAAAACGTTCGCCAACAAGAGTGAGCAAAGATGGATCGACTTTCTCACTTAGGAATAGCGCCGTACCACCAGCGAATTCAGGATGTCACGTAAAAAAAAAAATGCCTACAGACTCTACCTCATATAAATTTTCCTCAAAAGATCATCTACAAGATTGTTCTGAGGTAATTTTTTTTGTAAAATGTATAAAAAAAAGTTATAGAACAAAAAAGAAATTTTTTATAAAATAAATCTCACTTTTTTGCTTATAATTTCTTTAATTTCTAATTTAGACCAAAAAGTTATATAAACACATTTTTGTAGGCAAAACAATTTGCTACAACTTATGTCTTTACGAATTTTTTGTAAGACACATAGTTTCCCAGATATCGCGAAAAAAGTGTTTTTACCCCTTTTTCCAAGATGGCTGCCGGATGACAAGGGGGGTGATCCCTCAAACTTGAGGTTAAGCTTCTATTGACCCCCCCACACATGTCCCAAAAATAAAATTGCGTCCTGTAACAAATGCAAACCTCATGTAACATTTCAATGGACTATTATAGATAGAACAAAATCAAATTTTATCCCGGTAAATATCAAGTTCTATTTTCTACAAATCCTTCATTAGTACTAGTATTATTCAATAAAAATAAAAGTCAGCATTTATTTATTGACAATCACTACAGAGAGAAAAAGTATTTTAGTTTATAAGTTTTTATTTGTCCGTCGCGTAACACAGGTGTCTCGTCAAGCTTTGGTCGAGAGCTTAGCTTCTTTTTGGATTTTTTGTACAAAGCCTTTTTTTACTAAAGAAGCGAACACACGCTTGTAGATGTCGAGTAAATATTTGTTTTATGTAGTAAGCGGGTATTTGTTAGTTATTCACGAACAACATTTAGTCTCACCCAAAAGTCATCTGGTTACACATATTTAATACTTATGTAGGAAACTATCCTTAACTAATCACTTTTTTATTTTTAATGCAACGCAGATGGCAAACAAGCTTACCCTAACAGTAGCCTATCACTAACCCTAGGCGTTTTCCGCGAACGCTTCGGTTGTGAAATGAGCTTGAGAGAGATTATAATATACTAAATTTTTAAAGGGTTGGCAACATAAATGCTCCTAGTGTTATAAACGTCCGTGCGGTAAAAGCTCAACATCAGGCGTGCCGTATGTTTGTTTGCCATCTTAGTGGTGTAAAGAGATAAATTGTGACTGCGCCCTAAGATAAGCCGTGGTTGGCTCGAGCCAATCCTCCGAGGTCATTTGGATGGACTCTTTGTTGACGCGTGTCCAGTCACTTTTTTGTACAGCTCCTCCGTGTCGAACCGTAAATCATCTCATTGCTCGCATTGATTTTATTTTTCGAAATCCTGCTCTTAAGTCGATGACTTGACGGTTACATAATTTATTTGTCATGCTGGATGAAACTTTATGATAAAAAATTGTTACCAGTATTTTTTTACGCGTATAAATCCGGAGAAAACCTTTTAATTTATGTAGAAATGTTGGTACATAGTTGGTTTGACATTAGTACGCAGAGATCATCAGTTGCTCATTCGTACAAAGAGAAGTACTGGTTCCTGGAATAAAAGTAAGGTTGCACTTAGAAGTCAGGGCAAAATGTTGTAATTACCTATTATTGGTAGGCATATAATATTTTTTTTGGTAGATTTTATTTTTAACCTAAGTCTTAGTGTTAGTTAGTAAGTATATAGCTAGTAAAAGACTGCTGAGTATGTCTGGTGTCATTTTTGCGAGTATAATGTCAATTGATGTCATATACGACTGTTTTGCTGTCGACATCCGACCGGCATCCGATTTCAGTAATGTCCGGTTACAGTTGATTCCGATTTTGCACCACTCCAGTCGTTTCAAAGCCTGCTTACTCTTAATTAAAATAAGTAAAACATGAGCTAGGTAAACTTTATAACTTCGACTTCTTTAACGTCTACGCCTAGACTAAATAATTGTGGACTAAAAAAGATGGAGAAATCACAACTGTTTTGCAAATTGAACCAATCCAAACCAATCTTCAAATTAAAAAGCAATGAGATCGGCATAGTATCTACAATTAGACAGGCCTATCAATAAATTATTCAAATATCAACAGCGATTACTGTGATCAGCAAAAAGCCGTTACAACTGGATGTTAAGAAGAAGTAGGTAATTGATTGCTGCAGCACATTTACTTGGTCAAGAGACGATAAAATCAACATTAAAAAGCCTAAACGAAATAGATGAATAAATTGATAACAACGTATTTTTGACATTACATCTTAACTTCAGTTAGGTGTGAATAGAAGGGTTGCTTAGTCTGGGACCAGATATGTCGTTGTGATATGTCCAATAATATTTATCATTATAATTATTATTTAAATTAATTGATTTCGATTGAAATATTTATAATCTGAACTTGTATTTCATGTTACAATGTCAAGATAAAGCTATAAACCCTTAGACTTAGAAGCTTAACGAAAGGACGACTAGAATTCAGAGTTTAATCTTAGTTTATAGATACTATTTTATTATTATATAATTTTATAAAGAATAAAGCTCTGTAGGGAATCCGGATTCTTTTTATAATTCAAACCTTAAAAACTGGTATATAGACTTTCATTTTCAAAGTTCTAGCGGTTTCTTTTTTAATCAACCCCCAAGGTGAGAAAAGGGGTTGGTATTCATGGGAGCTTCGTTACTTGGTACTACTAAGCCTTATGAAATAAGGGGGACCTGTAACAGGAAAAGTGAGATCAGACAAGTACCAACCCGGGGAATCAGCTAGTCCACAGTTGCTTTGTAAGATTGGTACCTTTTCGCGGCTAAGCCGCTGTACCTATTTCGATGAAATTCGACAGGGTGGTAGCTTGCACCTTTGAAAAGAACATAGGCTACTTTAAAAACGTCAACGTCAGCATGATTTGTAAAATATTAAAATTTTGTATACGAGATAGCTTAAATCTTGTGAAATAATATAGAAATTCAGTATAATCTCCAATGCTATTCAGTTGAAACCACGAAAATATAGAACTTTAGTACTATGTCCAATACTGAGTTGGTAAAACCACTAAAATATAGAACTTCAAAATCATCTCCATAGCTAAGTAAGCAAAACTACGATAATATAAAACTTTAGTATCATCTGCGATGATAAGTAGATGAAACCACGATTATGTAGAACTTCAGTATCATCAACAAAGATAAGTAGTCGAAATAATTCAGTATCATCTTCAATACTATGTAGGTATTACCTACCTACTACTGTTTTCTGTTATATAAAATATATAGTCATTGAAAATTAGGTAGTCTGAATGGATTATCTTGAGGAGCACTGTTATTTATTGATATGGTTAGTGGCCACTTAGGAACACTTAATTTGTTTAAATTTCACACTTATTGTGTCAGCACTGATTATATCATCTAAATTTTCAAACGTGTGTTTGCTTTTGGTATTTTTCATCGATTTATTTGACGTCCATTTAGAGGTTTATGACGTCATGAACTGAAATAAATAATTAAACTAACAAACGGTTATTGGACTTTTCTAAAATGTGGTGGTTCAATGCGGAAATTAAGTCTGGTCCAAATAATCATTGTGGAACGTAAATCCTTCGATGAGATGATATTTTTATTCAATTATTTGAAACAAAATTCAGCTATACATTTTCAATTTTATACGGGTAAAACCGCAAAAAACAATATTATATACATTTTAAGGTTTATTTTTTACGCGTTGATTTAAATCTTTATCGAGTATGAGGTAGTCTGAATGGATTATCTTGTTTTTAACACTGTTCTATCTATATTATGGTTAGTAGCCACTTACACTTAATTTGTTTAAATTTCACACTTATCGTGTCAGCATTTATAATTTTATCTACTATTTCAAACGTGTTTGTTTGCTTTTGGCATTTTAATCGTTACATTTGACGTCCATTTGGAGGTTTTTGACGCCATGCACACATGTACATATTTAAACTTAGAAACGGTAATCGGACTATTTGAAAATACCTTTTATATTAATGGTAATTAAGCCTAGTCAATTAATCATTTAATTGTAACTGAAAATTCAATTACATATAACAAAATAAACTATTTATTATTTTATAACAGTTGTGACTTAATTCAGTCCTTTTATTTTTAGATACTACCCAACAGTTTTTTCAGTACAAATAAAATTATTTGTTATTTATAAAACTTATGACTAAATTAAGGTTTTATATTTATGACTAATTGACAATTACATGCTTCCTAAATTCTATTTAGTTTAGTTCGTGGGATTAAATTATTATTCTTATTTACAACTTTACAACCAAACTTGTGATTTCCAACTATTTTTGATTATTTTACAAAAACGTAATATTGTCTTGTGTTCATCGTTTATGCTAGTCTCTTTAATTTTGTATGAGCTTAAATTATCAAAATATTATTATTAAGTTCAATAGCGTTAAATTTTAACGTTAAAGATTAGTTGATCAAATAAAAAACCTTCTTATCGTTATTTTATGGGTAAGAAATGTGTACTTACGTTGCCAGTAATTTACCTTTGCAAAAGTTCTAATATACGGGTAATTTACGTGTGGGAATGCGAAAATTACTCGGTATAAAAAAAGTAGGCGGGTCAGTATGAGGCTAGGTTAATAATCCTCATAATTATCGATGTCCTACGTTTGTACTTACATGGCCTCTGCTTGTACTACTAAGTTACTGTCACAAGCATCTAGGGATTGATTGACAGATACGGGCCTTATCGATTCATGATAAAAATTTTAGGTGAAACCGACGCAGATTATTCCATAACCTTAAATATCTACAATATGAACATTTCGCTAATCAAAATAATGAATAGTGATATGCGATAATAACGTGTTTGAAAGTAGGTAAGTACTTAAGTCAGGATTGGGCAAGGAAAAAGTCATTGATATTTAAGCGAATCAATTACTACGCAAATTTTGCTATTAAATGAACAAACATGCAGGTTTAGCGAAGTTATATTATACTTATGTATATATACATACATTGGTTTGCTATACTTACACCTGAATATTGTCTTAAAGCTAAACAGTTTTAGGGTTTCGTACCAACGAAGCTGCCTGGTCTCACTTTTTAAAGGCACTATCATTCGGAGTGTAGTAAGTAGAAGTCTTAAAGTTTTACAGAATATGTGTAATTTTGGTGGATTAACTAAAACAAAAATAAAAAAATTTAAAGGGGTTCCCATACATTAAACATATTTTTGTTGTTTTCGCTCTAATTATAAAACGGTTAATACATTCAAGTTTCTAACTTGACGTGATTATAGTGTAAAACAGAAAATAAAATCAAACAATAAAAACCGGTCAAGTGTGAGTCAGACCCGTGCATTTTATGGTAAAACGGAACCCTCGATGTGCGAGTTCGAATGACAATTGGTTGGGTTTTCGTTGCTATCGACAATTTTTTAACCATTATGGACTACTACAAATATGTACATTCTAAGACCAATCAAATACAATATTAGCAAAATCACGGGCGATGCGTCAATTCTATTGTTCCCCTCGTGTCCGCCCGTCACTCATACTAAAAGAAACTAGACTGTTCGAATCAAATTTGTGAAAGACTAGTGCTCTATCCCGACGCTGCAAAACAATCACTCTCCAATTTTATATGATTATATAAAAATTAAAAAAAAATTGTTAATATTTCGCACCTTCGGTTCATTGTAGCAAACTGAATTTGTTGTGATTTTACAGGAGAACTGAGTAAGTTTTTTTTACATTAATTAATTAATGTTGTATAGTTTTGCTTATATTAGTTTGCAGTTTAAATTCTTTTAATAAAATATATCTCATTCTTTTGTTATTTGGAGCAAATATTTTTTTTTTTTTTAGATTGGGATCTATCCTCTGGCGACATTTAACTGAATTTAGTAGGTACGCGTCTTTGTCCCCCCAAATAAAGGGTTTTTAACGCACTTTTACCTTCTACTCGTTTTATGAATTTTGGTCAATTTTGCACAAGTCTTCCCCAAGGTGCGATTTATGAAAAATATTAACCAAGCGATTCCGAATCTCTGGCAGCGTAGGTTTTATAATATGACTGGGTTTGTCATTAATTTTCGACCTCTTTAATTACGTTGTCTACTTTGTACGCCTTGCTCTTTGGAGTCAGCCATCTTTTCCTCGATTCCGAACATAAAAGACATTTCAGTCCCGAAATTCATGTAACATGGCTGAAAAGATTATCTTAAAGCCTTGGCAGAGTATATTATTTAGTGTGCACCCAACTTTAAGACAATATAATCAACAAATTGCATCGCTATTATTCTATTCGTATAGAGCAAATGGGTTGCGACATTGACACGGGAAATTCAATAGCTGTCTTGCTAAATTTGCATCCTTATAAGCACTGAATGAAGGTGTAACTGGAACGTTCCAGGTATAAAGTTCGTTTAATTTTTTTGATGTAACATAGAAATTATGCTCAGCATTTAGTTACTTCAAAATGTACTATATGTTATAATTTGTTTTTGCTACACGTTTTTTCGTGAGTCATACTAATTAACTACATAGAAAATTACAAATTTTACAGTTAGCAGTTTTTATAAGTTTGTAGCATTTAGGTTCCGTTCCAAAATGCTATAAATGACACGTTATGGTAAGAATTTGGTACCCGTCTGTACGTATGCTTTATATTTAACTACCTTATTCCTGCGACTTCGTGCGCGTGGACTTTTGAAAAAAAAATAAGCTTATATCTGCTATAAAGGCCAATAACCACATACATCTAGTTTTAAAAAATGATGAATTTGAATTAAAACTTACAACCCCCACTCGACCCCCATAGGGGATGAATTTAATAAATACTTTCTTAGTGTTCGCCTACGTTATAACAGGAACCTCTGTAGAAAATTTTAAGTCTCTAGACCCATTAATTGGACTGTGTGATGATCCAGTCAGTCAGTTTTATAAACTTAGATAGACTTAAACCAAAAACTTATGCACTTCAAAGTTGAATGCGAACTACATTTTTAAATAATAAAAGATAATTTCAAAATTATTTAGGTAGAAATTATTAAGATACTAGTTAACGCCAATGACTTCCTTCAGTTGTTTTCTAAAAAAAAATTTGGCGACACGATAAACATTTTTGACTGCCCTAGCACTAAAAAGTAGCCTTTGTTACCCTAATTACTACGAAACTTCACGCTCCGTTACGACCAGAAGTAATGACAAACAGACACATTATTACATTTGTAGCTTTAGGTATTAGTTAAGATTTCACTTCGTTCCCTATTCTTAAACTAACTCTAAGAACTCCATAAACAGACAACTAAATTAAGAGGTTTGGCATGGCGGCGAGATGTGAAGACCCTATGTCCTGATCGCTTTGTTATTCAAATCTTTGCTTCACTTAGCTGGCTTTTATTAACTTTTCGGAACTTTGACGTCTGTAGAGAGAAATATTTGTTGTTAAATGGTCATATTGTTAATACCATTTTAAACTATTGAGTTTTTCAAGTGTATTTTGCATTTTTTATACTTGTCTTCCGATCCTATTTTATGGTATTTAATCTAATTTAAAAATATATTTTTATTTTTAAAATTTATTTGTAAACTAAAAAACCTTAATAATTCTATAAACTGTTTTGCGATTAATTCAAATAAAACATCTTGAGTATACGAATGATTGTAATAAGAATATATAAATTCCACCGCAAAACACGTAAATGTGAATAAACGTAAGTAAAGTTTAAATCGCCATTCCACAAAGAGATGAAATGAAAGAGACGGTTACCGTTACGAATGAGCTTAGAACTGGTAACATAAAAAAAAAAAAGAAAAATGCTTTTTTTTTTACCAAATCTCCGAGCACACGGGACCAAACCCAGGCAGTAAGTCATCGAAGCTGTCAAGATAAGAATGAGTGAATGAACACCTGCCGCCACCGGTGTTACGCGCGCGCCTACGCATAAGTGCAACTGCCAGATTCAAAAAATTCCAATTTTAAAAAATATTTAAAACTAATGAAATATGAATTTTAATTCTATGTACTTTAAGTCCATTTTCATACGAAATCGGTGATTTCTCAATGGCGTTTTTTGAGGGGACAGGACTGCTAAGTCAGTTAAAACGATTATTTTCTTGATTCGACTTTGAAATTATAATAATGACTATCGATGTTATTAAAGTATGTATGTAACATAACTCGGCATCCGGACATTCTTTAATTTTGTTTTTGTTGACCTCAAAATGTAATTATGACATAGAATGCTTTGCGGTTGTGTGTAGAACAACAGGTTTGATCTACATTTTTACGGCGGTGTACGGCCTTGTTGGAATTACGTAACATGTGCTTGGACGGTTAAAATTTTGTTTTATGATATTTTATTGTACCATTATTTATTTTTATTACAGTAGGTAACAAAGGGCGGGCTCTACGCCATGATGTTTCCCATACAAACAGTGGCTGGAAAAGATATAGATTCTAATGTGTCAGTTTTTTTATAAAATATTCCTAAAAAAAAATTTACAAGTTGTATATTTCGAGAAATACTTCCTTGACTGATCTGTTGTCATCCTCTTCCTTCGCAATTATCAAAAAAAAATATTATTCGCTTTGCTATGGGAAACAAGCATTATGAAGTTTTTTAATTTTCATAAACACCACTATATAAGTAGTAGCTTAGACATAGTAAACATTTTTCAAACCAAACCTTCAATGTTCAAACTTTTTTCACCTACTGTTTTTCATGTACTATGTACGTACGTAGGTACAGATACGACTACTAAGCTATCAAGTGATCGCGTGTCATAGTGTAAAACATTATTCTAGTTGTCAGTTTTAATTGTCATAATTGTTGGACGAGTCTCTTCTGGTAATTCGAAACGTAATGTATGACGATATTATTAGACTTCATGCGTCATACATATTTGATTAACTACCTTATTAATCCTTACTAATATTATAAATGCGAAAGTGTGTGTGTGTGTTGGTATGTTCGTTACTATGTCACGACACATCAATTGAACTGATTTGCCTGAAATTCGGAGTGAAGACAGCTTCAATACTTAATTTTATCCTGTAAAATTAAAATATTCGAAAGAAAAAAGTTGCTGTAAGAATGCCAAATTTAGCCATGGGCAAAAACTTGTAGATAAGTACTTACTAATGTTTTAAACACAATGTTATCTACTTCAGCTAACATTTTCAGACTTGTTAGACTTGTTCTGTTAATCGAAGCATCTTAAAGCCAAACTTTCCGGACTTTTCTGGCACTTTTTTTCGTTAATTGGAGTTTCTTAGCGTTTCTCAATGAAAAAAAATTAATTATATTCCTACCTTTAAAACTGCAATCAACGTAGATATAATTGTTTGTTTGTTTATGATGATTTCTACTATATCTTTCTTCATTACTCGGTTTTATATGATCAAGACAAAAAAATGCGTTGTAATTCTACAATTATTGTACAATTATGTCTTTTTTGATGTGATAGGTATTATGAATAAATCACATCAATAACATATTCGAAATAAATTGATTTATTAAATCAACACTTTATCCAGAAAAAATATTTTAGATTTTTCATAAATATGATTTTATAATAAACCTTATGGTAATCGGTTAAGTTTCCGTTAGTGTACACGTGGATGTGTTTATTTGATTACTCAATAATCAGCATTATATACCTATTATTAAATTAAATAAGTAGTGGAATGCGTTTCCCTTAATTTTTAGAAAAAGCAGAAGGAAGCAAAAAGACGCAGTTTATCCATATAAATTTGGTATCATTACAATATGTAGGTAATTTAATTTTTATTGATTTATAATATTGGAACTAGCTTTCGCTTGCGACTTGGCCAGCGCGAATTGTGATCACCACAATAGGATTTCTATGGGAACTTTTTCAATTACCGGGATAGAGAACCTACGTAGGGGTAGAACCTAAAGCTCTGAGAAGGCTTTTTTATGCGTAACTGATGATTATAGTAGTCTATTTTTTATTTTGACACTTTGTCCTGCAATTTAAAAAAAAAATCTTTTTTTTGCTTAATGGTTTATTCATTTAATTTAGAAATGCCGCAGTGAATAATTTAGACGTTCATTATTATGATACAGAACTAAATTAAGGTTTTTGAAGAAAACAATATTTTTAACAGAGACATTTTATATTTCGTAGAGTAGAGACATTACCTCATAAAGCTCTACACTGTGAATCATAAGGTTAGATGCTTGGTTTTCCATTTTACAAAGCTCTACATTGTGAATCAAAAGATAAGATGCTTGGTTTTCCACCTTACAAAACTCTAAATTGTGAATGAAAAGCAAGATGATTGGTTTTCCACCTCACAAAGCTCTACATGGTGAACCTAAAGATTACTTGCTTGATTAACCACCTTGCTAAGCTTGACATTGTGAATTCAAGATTAGATGCATGGTTTTCCAATTAGCAAAGTTCTACGCTGTGAACCAAAACGTTAAATGCTTAATTTCCCACCTAACAAAGCTCTTTATTGCTAAGCTAAAGATTAGATGCTTGATTTTTCAATCTCCCAAAGCTCGACAATGTAAATCTAAAGATATAGATGCTTGTTTGTTCCATCGCACACAGCTATTGTAAATCTTAAGAGGAAACATCACAACATAGCCAAAGCAGAAATAGGTTTTTAAAAAACACTTGCTGTCGCGCTAGGACCTGGTCCAAGATACGGATGTGCGTTAGGGACAACAGCGCCTCGGGCAGTTTTACGTAGTCGTAATCATCAAAATCGGGGTATCGTATACCCCACATTTCTCTTCCAAATCTTAACCAAATTGAATAAAAAGTACTTCACTTTAAAGGTAATAAATTATTCCGTGTCTGTATGTTTTGTTTTCTTAAAAATTAGTTTTCATATTTCTATAGCACATGTCTAATGATGTCATAAAAAGAGGACTTTTGCAGGGCCTAAGTTTTTTACAGGAATGTCATATCAAAAAAAGCAAAACATATAGACTAAGTGATTGTGTATGTCTATCATACATAAAAAAATAACAACTCTAATGCCAAAACCCTGGGAGGAAACAGGGGAATACGTTCCCCGTAAATACAGCAAGATATTTCCTCTTAAGGTTTGATGCCTGGATTAACACACGACCCATCAAAGTTTTCTTTGGTAAGCGATTAGCAAACATATTTACATTCATTATTAATTCGAATGTAGAGATGCCAAGCTGGGTTGGGCACTTTTATTAGCTTTATTGCCTTGCCCTTTCAAATAAAAAATAAATAAAATGCAGTTGTTTAAAGATGAAAAAAGAAGTTAATTCTGGCATTTATGATTCATAACTTTCTTTTGCATAAAATATAAAGTATTTATAAAAATATAGTAGCTTTCGCCATTGAATTTCTGCTTAGAGTTATTTTTAGATTTGTATTGAAAGCGTACCGACACTGCCGTTTCGCGGAAGTTCTTTAAGTAATAGTATAATGTAGTTCAGTATAGTAATATGCAAAATAAACCAAGCTCACGAACAGAAAACGAATATACCAACCATTTAAAATATAAAGTAATAATACCTAAATTTTTAATTTTTTTTTAAATATGGTTACAGAAATGTTATGTTTTGGCGCCATACACAGCTCAAAAGCTAAATACGTATAGGCACGGTGTACAGAACAATTCGTATAAATATTAAAGTATTTTTCTTAAATTCTAACTCGTGTTTTCAATTTTAAAAGAATAAATAAATAATGGAGTCACTTACCCCAATCTGATACAAAATCTTGAGACCACTTTTTGGCGGAAAAACAGTCCTTCTGTGTGTAAGAAAGGGAATTTTATCGGGTCTTCGTATGTGGATCTCCCCTGAAGGTCTAAACGCTTCCAACGGTGTACGAATCACCCCACGAACCCCGCCTATAACCCATATTAAAAACAAAGTAGCTAACACTTGCATATCTGCAAATATTCACACTCTTTGACACTAAAAAGGTAAAAGTTTAAATTTTGAAACGAAGTTCGAAATTTGAAAAGTTCGCGTGTTTTCGTATCGCATGTGAAGTGTCGTGTCGAGTCGACGGGTAGGACCAACTTGAACTGGCAGCGGGCGCGGCGAAGCAGGTACGACTTGGCCTACGCGCCTGGTATAACCACCTCCGACTGCGACCGAAACAGCTTGATACTTTTAAGGTTCTTATTAAAAAAAATTTGTTTGTAAATAAATCGTCATATATAAAACTAGTGTTGAAGTTACAATGATATACACGACGATATAGACTTTATAAAATTTACTTACTTATAAAATAGTTGTCATTGAAGCCTATCTGCACGTTAAATATGTTACAAAAGTTGTAGGTAAATACTTGTACGGTTTGCATTAACCGAACCCCTTTTTTGACATCACAAATCGTAAAACCAATCTTACATCATTCTCAATCTGTTTTCGACTTGCCTGGTTTTGTAATCTTTGTGAACAATTTCATATTTTGACACCCTGAATTCAACCAGTTTAAAAATACCACAAACACACACATATCTTTTTATGTACTCTATCTGTATAAGACATCCTTCGCCATCTATTTTGTAAACTGTCCTTTACCAGGTCTGCAGAAGGAGTGGAAGAATTCTCTAGCAAACTTTTATATTTTTTCCTTGATATAAATAATTTAATAATACTATGAAATTGCACAATAAAGAATTAAGTAATACTATTAATTAAATGCTGCTTTTGCCTTCAAATGGGTCTAATTATAATTTAGAAAAACATTTTTTTTTTATCTCACTATGATGGTCGGGAATAAATAAATTGCACTCGCTTTCTAGTCATAATCCTTAATCGTATAGTTGTCATAGACGAAATTTTAAGCAAATTTTAGTAATTATTTAAAAGAGTGTCAGTGTTTTGGCTATTTCTACATACATACAAGCATAGTGTTAACCTGTAAATGGTTGCGCATTTATTTAGAGACTGTTCTTGTGCATATATAATGCGAGTTGTAAATTGCTGTACCTGTCTTGTATCATTTTAATAAAAAAGCCATCATCAATCAATAAGGCTATATAAAGATAACTACATTACACACTAGAGCTTTGATAAAAATAAACATCAAAATTTTAAAAAATGCTTACGAAATCACTGTAAAATAAATTTTACTAACAGTTATTTAATATAACTTTTCAGATTTTTCATTTGACTATAAGGTCTGTGATATGTATCTCTTGTGTTTAAGCATGCGGTTTAATGCATTTTATTGTTTAATGCTGCAATTATTTTTTATTGAAAATTATATATTTATTATTATCTTAGTAATTATAAAAGTATTGTTCATTTTATGCTCTTATTAATATATTCATAACTACAAAAATTTCACTGCTTTTTGTAAATTTCTTCTGTAGATCAACATTAGTCGGTCGTAGTCAGGTTGACTTCCTACCGTCGATGTTTTTCTACACAAAATCTTGTTGCCTCGATGTAAAGCTACAGTCATAATAAACTAAGTTGAATTTAAGCAAATAGTAAGTTATTTATTTGTTTTTAAATATTATCGGTATAAATTTGCTTGCCTCTGTTTCTTTACTGCTGAAAATAGTCTCCTGTAAGACTAAGATTAGGCGTAGGACCACGATACCCTGTTTAATTTATTTTCTTTTATAATATAGTCCCAGATCCTACTAGTAAACATCTTAAGAGCGAGCTTTATGTATGCTACATTACAGCACTTATTGGCAAAAAAATTATCGCTTTGACACTTGTGTATTTCGTCACTGATGGCCAAATCGCAAAGCTCATACTTAATCCTTCGTCAAAGCATTTAATTTTATAATTTTTTATAATTTCTTTTTAAATTATAATTTTTTAAATCAGCCTTAAAACTAGATATTAATTAGAAGGCTAAATGTTCACCGTTTACAAGCATGTATCGAGTACTTATAACCACCTACGAAAAGAAAATCACAAATTGCTCAGCAGGTAGTAATTTATACCCTGTATGATGATTATCGAGTTATAATATATTTAAAGCGTGATCGTAGATATCTAGGTTGGTAGTTAAATATTGATTTTTATTGAAAAAACAACTTAAAAAGGTGTTTGAAAAAGCCGATGTGCGCTCATCTCACGTTTTTACGTAATCGCGTGAATGCATACAAGGACGCTGGATGAAGTTCCACGTCCCATCCCCTAACCTTTATACACTCTCCTTTTTACTCACTCACTCTCAGCTCGACTGCAGCGGTAAATATGGGATCCCAATTTTTCGATTAACTTCTTTAGTACTTAATCAACACATATAATAAATGTGAATTATATATATGTGTTGATATTTGAATGTGAAAGCATTTAGCATCATAATTTTCGTAAGTAAGATCAATATTCCATTATAAAAGCAATCGTAATTGTTGACTACCAACATAAAAACCATAGATTTTTTTTTTCTCATAACTTTTTTATTAGAACACCATACTGGCCAGTGTAGTTCTGAACATTATCGGAATATCAATGAACAAAGGTAAGTGCTACTCGTAAGTTGAAAAACAAAACAATGTTATTGAACATTTCTTGGAACAGGATTTTCAAGTAATTTCAACCGCATCGACTTTAATATTCTATTGTCAATGTAACGCGACCTTATGTATTGCTGTCTCTTTTGCTCCCATTCACCGGCTTCGCGCCCGCATGAATGAACTGCTTCTTATGAATGAACGGACAGTCGCTAACGTACTATGTATACCTAGCTAGGTATAACTATCTACATGTATATGAATTTACTAGCTTTTTCTCGCGATTTCATTCGTATAGGCTTAAAAATGAAAGATTTTTTTTATTTTATTATTTTTTCGCTACATTTGTCATGACCTTATTAAACATTATATAACGTTGGTTTTGAAGTTGCAGCACCTAACAATAAAATTAAATATCCACGTTTACTCTTACAAAGTTACAGATGCAGTTTCGTCCCAATCCTTTCTATGAGGAGCGAAGTGGAATTGTTTGGTGTCAATGTGATGATAGTAACACAATAACTTTAACATTTTTAGCAAGCGAAGTAAGTTGTTGTATGTGGTTTTATCGGAAGAGTTTGTATCGTAGACGAATGCTTAACTGACGCAAAATAATCAAATACAAGGAGCGATATACGCCAGTGACCTTGCTCGAGTGTAAAGCAATGTAAAACAATTGTAAGTGTGGCACAAAGTTTAACTTTGTACATTACTGTTATGTCACTAACGCTTAGCTCGACACATTTCTGACCGGTTTTTTCAGGTTTTCAATTTATTAACAAAAAGGCTGTATGTCGGTATATAGAAATTTAAGAAATAAAATAAATATTGCGATCTACGACAAGTGAACTCTGATTTTTCCTCTTTCTTCTGTCCGAACGTTCAATTTTTTTCATAATTCTGTGCTATTTTTCATCTAATATCCTTCCTTAACTCCTGTATTTGTTTAGATTTCTAGTATGTGCCTCTTCTATAATTAAGATTACATAGACCGAGATAGACCGTTTTGGGAAATTACAGTAAGTATATTGTCGTCCTGGACAATATGAAGCAATGTTTTAATTTTAAATACTTTAACGTATATATGTATGGAATATGCAGTTGTAAAACAGAAAACTCTTTTACACACAAAATCCATTTCTCGGTCTAAATGTATAAATAACAAATATAAAATAACTTACTACTACTATTTTTAAAAAACCGGCCAAGTGCGAGTCGGACCCGCGCACGAAGGGTACCATGATCTGTAAAAAATGCAAAAAAATCACGTTTGTTGTATGGGAGACCCCCTTAAATATTTGTTTTATTTTAATTCATTTTTAAAATGAATATATAACTAAATATCCTGTGAATATTTTAAGCGTTTACCTGTTGCCGTTATCAATATCGAGCAAAAAAATCACGTTTGTTGTATGGGAGCCCCCTTAAATATTTATTTTATTCTGTTTTCTAGTAGTTGTTGTTATAGCGGCAACAGAAATAAAACTTCTGTGAAAATTGAAATTTGTCTAACTATCACGGTTTATGAGATACAGCCTGGTGACAGACGGACGGACGGCCGGACTGCGGAGTAATAGGGTCCGGTTTTTTACCCTTTGGGTACGAAGCTCTAAAAATGGTTGTGTCTGCAATACATTCGGTTATTATCAGCGTGGGAATTCTGTGTCAACTGGTGTATGTATGAGAAAGGAAGATTAGTATAGCAAGCTATAGTTGGTCCACGAGGAACTCGTTTATAGTCATTCCTACGGGAACTTTGGTTTTTTCCGGGATAAAATGAATCCCTCACCTAACTCTGTGCCAAATTTCATCTGAACTGAATGCTCCGTTTCAACTTGAAGGTAGAATAATAAAACAAACAAAATCATTTCCGCATTTATAATATTAAATATAAATATTTCCTAAACCACTCATAATAGCTGTATAAAGTCAAAGGTACAAAGGAATTGAATCACTTATGATATGTTAATTTTTTTGCTAATAGATGTGTACCTAATAGATGTGTTATATTTTTTTCTTTTTTGCATCAATAGATTTGTTGTATTTGTTTTTATCTGTGTTGTTCATGTGCCTAACATAGAAATTTTCCTGATTCTTTAGAAAATTCAAATACGCTTTTTTTATACATTTTTCAAATACAAGTGCAATCTTAAGATACTAAAGTTTATTAATTGTAAAAATTCACTGAGATCCTATTATATTTAAATGCTGTATCTACCGTTTGGTTAATATTTGAGAGCATCTGTTCAAGCTCCTGGCTTGGTGAGAAACAGCGCGTCCGCGTCTCCACGAGTCACGACTTGAGTACCTACTTGACTCGGGGCACATCACGATCTTCTAATGTTACCTTGAATATTAATTATATTGCAACAGAATCACAACTGTACTTGACTGAACTCACTCTTCTGTTTTCCATTCACGCACTCCACTAAATTCCTTGAAAGTTTTTTTTTTTAATTTTTTATGCACAGATACAATTAATCCTTAATATCTGAAATATGTTTTCTTATTTCAAATAAGAAGTTAAGTTTTCAAATAGAAAGTATATAATTCCATCGAAAAAACCAGAAGCTATAGTCAAAAAACTCAAACCGAAAATGAATTAACAAGTTTTATGATAAGAATGGGGTGAACTCTTTACCTTTTACTTTCCTTGTTACCAAGTCAGGCATTGTGCCTATTTCTGGACATTCGCGTGACCCAAGGTGAAACTTCACGGCTGTCTGACAAAGCGTTCAGAACGCATTAACGGCCCTGTCAATTTGCACAAATAAAAGAACACGTGTCAGTTTTCCCTGAAAATAACTTGACTTGGTAGTCACAAACAACAACTATGACGTCAAAGGGGTGGATTATCTATTTTTAGATTGGCATTTATTTAGTCTACTATTCGATAACATTGTTTGGATTTTAGTTTGACCCCTAATTTGAAAGTCATAACGTCCATTGTGAAAAAGGAAACCAAGACAAGACGCCAGACGCGACAAAGGTTAAGCCGTAACGAATGTAGCAAGATTAAAGTTAATTACTTACATATACTTAAATAGTAATAACTTAACAATCATAGCTGGGTAAATGTAAAAAAGTTCATCGGAAATATATATTTCTCACTTTATATACAAGTTAAAATTTTACCAGAAAATTCAACCAGATTTTATTACTAATATCTACTTCTGTTTAAGTTACATTTAAATTCAGTACCTACTTCTGTTTAAGTTACATTTAAATTCAGTACCCCTTAAAACCTAACAGCATGATAAAGAATAGGTAGAAATATTAAAAAATTAGCGAATAAAAACGAACCACTGGATCAGTGTTTCTGACATACACACATGTATCTCTCTGAAAATAGTTGCTAATGTCTCAGAATGTAAAGAAAACACAAATAGAGCCATCTTCACAAAACACACAAATATTTCCGGAAATAGGTACTTGCTTTTGCCCGCGGTTCCATACGCCCTAAATTCAGTTTCTTCACGTCGGGGCAAAGGTTACTGCTTTACAAGTCGCAAGTCCGACCCCATATGGAGTACTGCTGCCATCTGTGTAGGCGGGGGTGCATTCGGATACCAGCTTGGCCCTTTTGACTCGGTTCAACGACGGGCTGTGAGAATTGTCCACGAATTCAAACTCACTTGCCATATCGAGCCCTTAAGTCTGAGGAGAGACTTTGCCTCCCTGTCTGCGTTCTACCGCTTGTACAATGGGATGTGTTCTGAGGAATTGTTCAAAATGATGCCCTCGGCTACTTGCTACAATCGCACTGCTCGCCATCGGCAGGGAATTCATTCTCACACTTTAGAACCGAAATGGTTGCGTACAGTGCGGTTTCAGAGAAAGTTTCTCCCGCAAACGTTTGGGTTGTGGAATGATATCCCTGCCAAGGTTTTCTTCAAGGACTTCAGTATGGGGTTCGACAAGAAAGAAGTTATTAGATTTTTGAAGGTTCGGCAACGCACGGGTGATATCCCTGGTGTTGCAAGCGTTCATAGGCTACTGTGACCGCTTACCATCAGGCTGCCCGTTTGCCACCTGTGGTATAAGTTATCGATGTAGGATTACAACAGCAACTCCACAAAGTTCTTTCTGTTTCCCATAATATGGATTTATACCTATTTAATTAAAAAACAATTGATACTCATAATGATATTTGAAAAAGATCGATTTTTTTTGTTAATCGATTTATCAGATTTTGTTTAGAATCGTTTTAATAATCGAAATTTTCGAGAAGTATCGCAGTCCCTGTTCAAAAAGGGTTATCTTATTTAAACAGGATAAACATACCAGTATTATCTCGCCTTTGTCTTAAATAGTTCAGAGGAATTTCCCCCAACAAAAGTCGCTATTTAGTGCAAGACTTATAAAAAGGTGCCAAATCTAGCACCGAAAGTGCTTAGTTGGCAACGTTGCCTAGGCTATCCCACACTGCATGTTCCCGATCCCCTTTAAAACCTTCCAACCCCATCGTTTATTGGTTCAACCAGCATGCGGCAGTACATTTAATTAGCTCACAGATCTAATTTTCTAAATGCACGCACACATATCCATTCCTACGACTCTTCTATCTAATTTCCTTCTACTCCCTTTTTAAGAATACTACATAACTCTGAACGAGAATGCTTATTCAACAATAGACCCATAAAATAATTATCTCGTGAATTCCCAAAGTTTCTCTATAAAGGGTCCGTACCCAATAAAGGAGGTTGTTCTAAAAGGCGATAAGAAAGGTAGAGCTCTCAAAAGATAAGTGGTGCATTGTGCCGTAGACAATGCACCTTCAGACTGCACTACACCTCGAGTGGTCAGCATTTTTTTTGCACTTCATGAGGTGCGAAAGGGACAGATTATTGGCACGCGCACTCGATGGCTTTGTTAAAACTTCCCAGTAATAAGTTCTGTTGATTTTACTTGGAAGTGAGAAATCCGGTTGAAACTTTATTTATTTATATAGTATACTTATTTCTTTAATTATGCTTTATTTATTAATTTATTGTGTTTAATACATAATTAACAAGCGTTCTATTTCCTTTTTACTGTAACTGCTATATGTTTGATACAAGTTTAATATTTATTTGGGATGTTACTTAGGATTTATTGAAATTTTTTTTTTTCTATTTCAACTGTAAAATTTAGAAAACTAAGGGTTACCTGATCATTTTCTTAACCAAAAATGTATTTAGTCCTGCTGTTTACTCAATCGTTGTGTGTCCGCACTACTTGTAGGGGCACTGGCCTCTTAATTTAAAATACGAACACTACAGTTGGATCATGCCTTACATTACCGCTAGGCGTTCTGTGTGACAATGTAATAAAGGATCCAAGATCTATTTACAGCTTACGACTGTACCATACAATTTACTCTCCAATAGACATGGGACAGATACCCAGTTTGGATCCGGTACCTCGGCGGATCCGGCCGGGTGCCGGGTAATGATGCTGGGTACCGGGTAATGATGCTGGGTACCGGGTAATGATGCTGGGTACCGGGTAATGATGCCGGGCACCCGTCAATGACGGGTATTTTAGTAACCAAAAAAATTATAACTAATAGCAATTGAAGAAAACATTTATTTAGTCCAAATGGTATAGGGACAATATCGCTCTTTTATTCTAATATTTAAAATAGGCAATTATGGTAACAGTTTTTCGACATGATTTGTCATGAAGTCGGTTTCTTTTTTTACATAGATTTATTCTGCTTTTAAAAGAGGTGTTTGCTGTAAGTAAACAGAATTTAAAAGAGACGGATAAATACTTCGCTATTACTAAGATTAATATAATTGACATTAGTATACATTATATACTTTAGTATAATTGAAAGTCAATGCCAGGTATCCGTCAGGGTACCCGGTACTAGCTATCTCAGGAACCTACATGGCAAACTATTATCCGTCATGACTACTCCCGAATCAATTTTTCGAATATAACACATCCATCTTTTTGTGTATCGTTTAATTGTTGTAGTTTTAACAGTTGTTAAAACATAAAACTAAGATCTTGATAAACTGAAAACGACGACCTCGCGGAACAGATTTGGAGTAAGTTTGCACATTGACTTACACATCGCGTTTTAGTAGCCAAAATAGTTTGAGCTTTGTTAAGATTATAATCGCTTGAAGACACGCGACAATTTATTAAAACTTTTTCGGTAGACCTTATAAATTGTATTTCCGTGTCCATAAATTTTCTTTCTTCCCTTTGTTACATGTTCGTGTAATGTTAACTAAAAAATGTTTTTTTTTGCTTCCTGTTAATTTCAGAGTAATTACAACATAATACCTGCTATTATCTAATTTGCTGTTTGCTTTTCTCGTGGCCTTATGCTATAAACTCCATTCCCTTTCATTTACGACCCGGTGTAGCCAAGAGGTGCTACAGTAGGTATATGAGTTAGGTGAACTTAAAAAATGACCCCTTACTCTTTTTAGTAGAGTTATTCATTAGGTACATAACATATTAAATATCTTGTGTTTCAGATTTGTTTTAGTATTTTTAAATAATTTACCTGATATAACAGATGGATTAGTAACGAATTCAACCAGATTTTGATAATAATAACATGTTTACATTACAAAATATTGTAACAAATTCATCATATACCCGAATAAGTACCTACCTACTATCTAATGCATGAAAGCGGTTGTAGTTGTGCTTAAAAGACCGAAGTGATTACACACAGGTATTTCGAAATATCCATGCTGTCGCGCTAAGACCCGGGCCAAGATACCGGTGTGAGCTAGGGACAACTGCGCCTCGGGCTAATTATACTTATCACATCACAATCATCAAAATCGGTGTTTTGTAATCCCCACTTTTCTCCTCCAAATCTTAACCAAATTCTAAAGAAATTACTTATCCTGAAAGTTAATAAATTATGCTACATATTCTGTACAACCTTTGAAAAAGTCATAAAAAAGAGGCATTTTTTTGGACTTTTGCAGGGTTATTTATACGAATGGCATTTTGTAAATGCAAATCATACAGACATAGTTACTGAGTATCTCTATCATATGTAAAAAAATTATGCGTCTCATGTCAAAATCCAGGGAAGGAACAGGGGAATACGTTTGTATAGAGAAAAGCAACCTGATATTTACTCTTAAGATGCGATGTGTGTGTATGCTTATAACTGTACCTATGTAGATGTTTCAAAAAAAGCTCCAATGCTACTTGACCTGGCAAAACTTCTCCATGTAGAATATAAAGACTACTACTAGACTTAAAGTCCGAAGAAGAAGAAAGGATATTTTTTTTACTTATATTATTACTAGACTTTGCCAGCGGCTCCGCCCACCCTAAGTTCGGTTATCGGCGTGAAACTCCTTAATTAACTCCAATTAATTAATTATACCAATGAATTACTATAGCATGCTAAAGGTGCAGCAATCGTTTAACTGTTATTGTTTTTCCCGCAGGAACTTTTGAATATATACGGATAAAAAGTAGCCTATATGCTATTCCAGGACCTAACCTATATGTATGACAAGTTTTATCCCGATCCGTCTAGTGGTTGAAGCGTGATTGAGTAACAAACATCCATCCAGACATACAAACAAACTTTCACATTTATAATATTAGTAGGATTTTACATAGCTTAAGTGATTGACTTTTGGATAAACCGTTCAAAATAAAACCTTTAATATCAAGCCCAATGACTCTTTAGACACACTTTACTTTTCAACAATTCTTCCGTTGTGCGTAGCGAAATAAAGCTGAAAAAACTGCGCAGAATTGAAAGTTTTTGCTTTAAATTTGTGCGTGACGAATAGTAGGTAGTTTCACATTGCGTTTGTCTGCGCAGCAACTCTTATTAAAACAACAAAATTTAAATAATGCATTATTTAATAACAGTGGCCTCAACCGTTGTAGGTACGTCACGACTATGTAGGGGCACTGGTCTCTTTTTGGAGATAAAAGGCTTAAACCATAGTCCAACTATACTAGCAGGATGTGGAAAAAGGGGCTTTGTCAAACTAGAAGCCACTCAACTGTTAGTGTTTTCAAGCCACTCATCAGACCTCTGACTTGTCTTAACGACTGCTGTAATATGTCAACAACCAAGACCTAACCTAACATACCCTCCAAAGCACGAAAGTGCTCGGAAAAATATGCTACAAGCAGTCACCCATCCAATGACTGACCGATCGTTTTCTATGAACAAATGCAACAAGGCCTCAAGTTCTTCAAATTGTATGAAATCTACATACATTTCATCTACATCTATAGATTTTATTACAACATTACTAGTTTAGCCCGTTCAGGATTTCAACGACAACTCCTCAATTATAAAAAAAAACCGACTCACACTTCTCATTATCAAATACCTATGCCCTTCATCGGGACTCATGCCAAATTTCATCTTAATCGGTACAGCAGTTTAAGCGTGAGGAAGTAACAGACAGAATCTTTCGCATTTATAATATTAGTATGGAAGTATCTTCCTGTACGATTTAATATTCTTTACCATAAACATTTACAGCCAATGTCTCTATTTTTATCCGCTATATACCTACATATACCTACACACAGCTAATTTATAACCATAATTCCATTTACGTTCAATCCGGAGCAAGCACGTGTAAAGATTATAATGATAATAATTTTGCTCCATTCATAGACTGTTGTCAGTTCGAGTAATGATACCAAATTAAAAAAACCTTGTCTCGATTTTTAACATTTCTTCGTCGGCTTAAACATGGTTTACACTAAGCTAAAACGTCAAATAGTTCATAAACTTTATAAAAATAAAAAATCAATGAGATTTTTACATAACCTTCTTTCCTTTTTGCTTAAAGGTGTGAAATTTTTTTGGCTTATAAATAATACACGTACCATCCAACGTAGCCTAGTATTTTAGCATCTTTGTAATCAGCACCATTTATTATATAGTCTGTGACCAAAATTTATTTATGTATGTATATGTTATTGTAAAATCCCATAGTTCTTTAAAGTATGCTTTTTATATATGGCCAGAACTAGCAACCAAACCTAACGTACCCAAAGCTATTGACGTATGTTATAAAAATGTAGCAAATTTCACTATATAGGTCTTTTAGCTCTTAAAAAAGGTATTACACCGTTATTCTTAGCCTTAGTTTAATATAATTTCTATTTTTTTGTTTACTCACAACTAACTTCACCATGCTTAAGGTAAGTTAGAATAATAGTTTTGACTATAAGAAAGCAAATCAAAGTTAAAAATAAACTTAGCTGGTAAATATTCGTACTTTTACCGCGCTTCGGGCTTTTACAGTAGGTAACATATATACCTACTTTGTTTACTATCTTAAGTAATGTGTCTAATACGTTGTTAAAAGGTTCTGGGCGTTAAGAGAAAGAGAGTGAGAGAGAGAATTTGTACATATTATTGTATACCTTTATATTTATTTATTTTTCAAATAATATCAGTATTCATGTAAATAAGAACATGATAATTGAAAAAGTTTTCTGTTAGTGGAAATGTGCCTTAATACACGTGCAGCAGTCTTGTTTGCGCCCACGTGTGACCTCCGACCGTCGGAGCCGAATTTCGCGCAAACCCCTGATGACGGCCATTTCTCCAAAAATAATTTCGTAATAACTAAACAGCAATTACGACAAATTCAGTCTGCACGAGCTGAATAACTCTGCAATGAACTAGCTGAAATATATTATTATTGCAATTTGTTCTATTGTACGTCATTGTGCGATTTCTAGAATTTTATAAATTGATCAAGGAATTAATCTTTTGCTTCTGTTTTACAAATTATTAAATTTAAATTAAATTTTTTAATTTGTATTACCTATTGAAATATGTTGTATTTAGCTTTTTACTTGTAAGCAATTATGGCTTAAACTTAACTTTAACTCGTCGCTTGATAATTCAAGTTTACCAGTATCTTATCTTACCGTACCTACGGTACTTAAATTAGTTGTTTATGGTATTTCTATGTCACTAATGGTATACAGTGTATGAAGTACATCAAAAATTTTAATCACCTTTCAATATCTAGAGTTCAATGACTCTAGCTTAAATTAGATATTTGTTCATAAATTCGGATTCAGTGCCGAATTTTAAGTTATCTGTGCTCTTAGATCATAACATAACAGCAGACAAAACGCTTGTTATGAAAAAAGCTATTCAATTGTTAGCAGAAGCTAGCAGATATATAAAAATTATGACCTGACTGCTGACCCTTAAGCATTTAAAGCTCGAAAGCTTTAAAAGCTTGCTCTGATAAAGATTCTTGGTGCGAAAAACGTTACTTACTGTTTGTGAATTAGAAAACCAACACTTTTAAGCATTATCACTTGAATATACAAAAAGTATCTATATCTATACTTTTCTCTAGTTTTGAAATAAAAAGTTTGAACGAAGTTGAAGAAAAGTATAATTAATATAACATGAAATAAGAATAAGCCGAATACGTAAAAAAGTATTCAGTAACGTATTGTATGCATATTTGAAGACCGAGTGACGCAGTGGCAGGGCGTTTAGCAGTAGGTACCCTAAACTATATTTCTGGTACATTCATACACTAACGACCAAAAATAACTAGTCACCTACATAGACGACAATTTTATTACAATACTAGTCACCTACATAGACGAATTACGAGTCACCTACATATTTTCTAAATAACTCATGATTAGGTCAAAGTAACATTTATTAAACATTAATTATTTAATTAATGTTAAATAATAAATGTTTAATAAATGTTACTTAATTATTTATTTAATTATTTATATGTAAAATCAAACTCTTTTTAATATACTCTGTAATATATTTTTTTTTTATAAAGCTATCTTTACTTTATGAAATTTCGTCATTTATAAAAGTGACTAGTTATTTTCGTTCGTCAGTGTATGTGTAAAGTGTCGATTGCCATAGTGAGTGTAAGCTTTATGTAATAAGCTTTAACACCTACCCACCTGTCTACTACACTGCTTACTGCATCGCGTACTTCAATACGCTACCCACATAAATATGCCCACGGTTTCCTTGCACAATATGTATGAACATGTATGGGTAATTAATTTGTATTACTCAAAACAAATACTTTATAATACTTACCTTTTGCCACGACGTCGCTTGCGTAGATTTTGTTATATGATTGACTTCAAAAATATCATGTCATGTTCTCAGAGGCTAATCATACCTAACACTTAAACACACATTTTCCCTGGCCCTGGACTAGGACACCTTGTGCAATTATAAATAGAAACCACAATAGCATTGGCAAAAAAATTTTGATGGCCAAGCCGGAACTCGAACCCTTTCCGGCCCTATTTTCGAACGAAAACTCAGTTTTTAACCACTGCACCAACTGATAGAATGGGCCATCCATTTAGTACCCCTGCTCCCCCCTTGTCACGCTTTTTACAGAATTTTAGTATGATCAATTTGCCTTTGTTTACATGACGTCCTTCCCCCTATGCGCGTGACGAATCAAATGGATGGCGCCTAGCTATATGCCTAGGCGCACGTAGACATATGTTTTTATTAAATATCTGATGTATCTTATCTTTCGAACGATATTTTCCAAAATCATAAAACGACTTCCCACGCTTACGGAGGTAAGTCTATATATTATGAAGTACATATTTAGACAACAAAATTTAATTTTTGTTCGGTAATAATACATGACTTCGTTCGAACAACTTTGCAAGTAACAAAAATTGTGTTTAAAAGGGCACTATTAATTATATCCATTTACACATGATCTTCCAAACACAACCACCTCTTTTCAAAAAAATATCGCAGTTGCAAGTATCCGCTCAATTTACTCAGTGGAACAACGTTGAATGCCTCGCCGTAGTCGTCCTCACCGCTACTCTCGACCTCAGATTTAAAAATAAATAAATCAAACAAAATATCGAAAAATTAATACAACGTGCCGAATATATTTAAACGTAAGGCTTTCAGAGGAACAGGCAAAGTCATTTTCGAGATGTTGGGGTATATATATGTACGACACTACATGGAACAATGCGAGAGGTAACAATTACTACGTAAGAAAAGACGGAACTTCCATACTAGAGTTTTATCAAGGTCTGAACCTTTAAAGTGCCAACATAAGCGTAGCAATTGAAAATCAATGCTGCTAATCACCTATCAACACCAAGGGTGGCAGTAGGCGTTTCCATTGCCTTTTAGATCGATATCCATTAACGCAGGCTCGTGTAGGTAAACAAGGTGTTATAAACAAATAATCGTCCATGACAGTTCATGAACAAAATTCGACTGGGATATAGTGGTAGCAACATACCAAACATAAATTATAATGCGTCTGAATAAAACACCTGCTAAGTCAGATCAGTTGTTTTCAAATGTATATTCCGTATTTGGTAGTTAACAGCATGAGTCGAAAAAGGTAACAAATGCATGCAATTGTTTGTACCAATGACTTTTTTTTTTATACCACTAAGGTGGCAAACAAGCATACGGTGCGCCTGATGGTAAGCGGTCACCGTAGCTTATGGACGCTTGTAACACTCGCGCGTTGCCGACCCTTGAGAAATCCAATTACTCCTTTCTTGAAGAACCCCACTTACTGTAGTCCTTACACCTTGGCAGGGATCTCATTCCACAACCCAAGCGTTCCCGAGTTGCAAGTAACTCTATCATGCAACGTTGTTTCGCAAATTTATAATTATTATTTCGATTATTTAAACTCTAAACAATTTGATTCGTTTAGTGTATGTATGTGTGACTATGCTCTGTATAGATCTATACAATAATGGCAAAATTATAAAATAGCATGTTCTTTATAAAAGTTTTAAAAACATAGAAATATGCGATTACTAGCTTATGCCGGCGGCTCCGCCCGCCCTAAATTTTGTAATCGGAGTGGAATTCTTACGGCAACTCTTTGATTATACTAAAGAAGTTTGTTACAGCAAGCTATAGCTGCTGCTATAATTCGTTCAAGTGGAATTCCGTTATAGTTATTCGCTTTTCCGCAGAAAATATTGAGTATCTTTAACTATCTGTGTGCAAAATTTTAAGCTTAATTGGATACTCTGTTGCGGCAGGCACTTCTGAAATTTCCGATATAAAGAGCCTATTTAAAATTCATTTTTTTTTATTCAAATTGATTTCTAAGAACACTTTTAAATCGTCAAGAGAAATAAACAAGAATTTGCTTAAAAACTAATTTCAATACCTACTGGTTTATTGCCAGGATCCAATAGTTATCCAGGATCTAACCTATATGTGTGACAAGTTTCATCCCGATCCGTCCAGTGGTTGAAGCGTGATTGAGTAACAAACATCCAAACGTTAGCATAACATTAGTAGGATTTATAAAAGGTTATTTTGCTACTTGCAACGTTGTTCGTCGGAAGTCTTCATCTTAATAGATAACAGACAAATTAAATTATTGAGACACCTCCTAATTGCCACGAATAATTAACGGATATACATAGGTACACAGAAACCCTAAAAACGTAATTAATTATCTGCTACATTGTATATTTTCTTACTGTTTACAAACTAAAAGCGATTATGTTAATCTTAGTATTATTAAAGAAACCCATTAGTTACAGAATCCTAAAACCACAGTAGGAATCAGAAATCAGTCGCTGATTTTTTGATAATTGTGGTCCAAAATGTCGTCTTCAGAAGTCACATAGCTCTTTCGCACTACAAAGTATAATTTTCTACAATAAAATTCCAGAAAATGTCGTTATTTTACCCTCAAATAAATTTAAAATATATGTCAAAGATTAAAAGCTATTACAAAGTTGATGTATACATAAATGATAATAATGCTTGGAAAAATTAAAACTTAAATGATTTGTATTTGTATTGGGGCATTTGTTATATTTTTTAAATTAAAACACTGTATTTTATGTAATTACCTAGTGTTAGGCTATATTGTAGTTTAATATGAAGTTGAAAAAATGTAAAGATAAACTGCTGAGTTTCTTGACGGTTCTTCTCGGTAGTAAATCATTCCGAACCGGTGGTACATTTGGTAATTTTTTTGATTAATAATTAAATTGACGATTCAATAGTTTGTTTACAAGTCTATTTGAATAAAAAAGTTGGAGTTTGAAATGTATGCCAGTTTGATACCTAGGCGTCATTTATCTGTACGGAATCCTTAATTCAACTAATTTTATTGTGCGCTTTAAACTACAGGTGACGTTGCGGCCGCACTCGCTTATAAAGTTGCTCTGGTTTAAGCGCAGTCATATAAGGTCCATGTAATTAAATTTGTATACATATATGGATACTTGTTAGGAGCAAGGGTATACATGAGTCACCGTTAAAACTACTGCTTTTGACCACAGATTAAATAATAGTATCTTATATGGACATACCAAGGTTTGAATAGCTAATAGACGGTCTGGCGTCGGTTGACTGTACAAAGAGTTTCCATTCATTTCAGTGTCTGTCGGAATGTCTATTACTTCTCGATAACTGATCATCGAGTTGATCCTACTAATATTATAAATGTGAAAGTATGGCTGGATGAATGGATGGATGTATGTTACTCAATCACGCTTCAGCCAATGGACGGATCGGGATGAAATTAGGCACAAATGTAGGTTACATCCTGAAATAGGCAACTTTTTATCCCGAAAAATTCAAAAGATCCCGCAGGAATAACTACGACCCAGCTTAAACGAACTATAGCTAAAGCAAACTTATACTAAATTAAGGAGTTCCACGCCGATAACCGAATTAATGGCGGGCGGAGCCGCTGGCATACTCTAGTAGTTCAGATACCTAGTTGTTTTTGTAGAATATAATAGCAATAATATTAATCAACTACGTGAATGCCGACATTTTCTTTGTTTTAAGTTGTGAGGAGATCTGAATCGAAGTGCAATAGTATTAAATGAGCTTTTACAGTTGGCTGGGGCGACTGTGGTGTTAAGGTGGCTTAAGTATGAATGGGTGAACATAAACTGTCACCTACACGTAGCTTATAGGTACTTTCCAAATCGCTGTAGGATAATAGGTATCATGCTTGTGGTAGAATAGCTAATAGTTAGTACTTAAACTATTTTCCGCAACTTCGCTCGCGCACGATTTGGTCATCGCCGTGGAATCCATACGCGAACCCTTTGATTATTTAATCTCTGTACATCCAGATACCCAAATGTCAAAAATCAAGGCACGCCGTTGCGACGTGAATTACTTTTGGGAAAACCTATTCCAGTGGGAACTTTGCATTGGGATAAAAAGTTTCATCACATATCTTCTATATTAATTATCTTCAGCTGTACACCTGCGCCAAAAATCAGATTTTATTTTGTTAAGACTTCAAGTTTTAGTGCCACGTCGTTTTTACGACATAAATATCTTTTTTATCTCCTGAATTATGCCTTTGCAAAAAATTCTGTCAATTGAATACTCCGTTATGCGATACAAACATTCGAATTTATATATTACTAACGATGGTCATTCTCGAGTATTTTCGTAAATTCTCGAGTATGGTCGTATTCGTATATTCTCGAGTACCTATACTCAATGTTACCTGACGGTCTCGTTATTATTTTGGATCCCTTTCGAAATCAGCAGATCGCAGTACACAGAATAAGTAGCTTAGCCTAACGCATATATGGCAAAACAGCCTTCAGAAAGCGCCTACATCGCTACGCAAGAAATATCAACTATCGTTTTAGTACCAAAACATACCATAAAATTACATAATAAGTTTTAGTAGCGAACTTGTCAAGTGCTGGAATCTTAAAATACAGCTTTAATAACAGTTGTGTAATGAACAACGCTAATTTACATGGGCAGGGTTGTTTTAATTCGAGCTGGTATCGGTAGGTATATGTAGGGCCTTGTTGACGAGGCTAAAATAACGTAATAGTATACTTAATGCCTTACCCATACCTGCGTCACGAAGCTTCTTCTATGGTCGCAACAAATCTAGTAGAAAGGCTTTGTCGTTTTGCGTTACAAGCTATCGGGCTGCGTTGCGATAGACGCAATACGGTAGCTGGACTGGCGGATTTTTATACACATAAATGTAGAGTAGTATACGTTAATGTCGAGTTTCTTACCACAACTGCATCATTTAGTGATGTTTGTTGTGTAGTTTACAATGTTGCGAAACTGTAAACTATTGTTCAAGACAGACATGCGTGTGTAGTTTTATTTTAGATTGTCGTAAATAGTATTTGGATATAAAGAAATTCGCGTAGGTATGGCAGAGACAATATAAATATGTAAATATATATTTATATATACGCCATGATAGCATAACACATACGCCATAAAAGCTTTATACCTACATAAAGATGCCATGTGCATAGTTTGGCCGAAGTTGCGACGTCAATTGAAATTTGACCGCTCGGTTCTGATATTTAGATACATTTTAGCTTGCATTGTATTTTATTAGTCTACATTTTGTTAATTCAAAGTGAGTGAGTGACACTTCTGTGCGCTAGTACTAATTTATTCTGCGACAGTAAAATTATTTCGCGGTATATTCCTCTGTTGACTATACCCATACATATAATTAAACCATGGTCTCCAGTGTAAGTCTAATCTTTGTGGAAAATTTCATCAAATTGTGTTACAAACATCTATAACTACATATTCACAATTGTTCATATTTATGACATTATTGCTTTCAGATTCACTGTGATTTTGACTCACAATGTGTGAAACTAATTTTTATCACTAACTAGCTTCTGCCAGAGGCTTCGCCCGCCCTAAATTTGGTTATCAGCGTAGGATTCTTACGGCAACTCCTCAGTTATGGAAAAAAAAAACAAACAATCAAATCTTTCCTTTTTATAATATTAGTAAAGATAGAAAGATAGATTAGGTAGGCGTATATTACATTCGTGTCTGTGAAACCATGGAAATACACGTACAAAATTTCAACCCAATCGGTCAAGCCGTTTAGTAGTTGACATACGGACAGCAGCGCTACCTACCGAATCCAATTGTATTTTTAAATCATCCAGGAAACTATCGAAATACCCATATAAAATTTCAACCCAATCGGTTCAGCCATTTAGAAGTTATGTGAAAAAGATAAGTACAGAAGGACAATTCTTACTACCCGTTGTCCTATTACCCGTTTTTCCATAGGAATGAAGCATTTTCCCGCAGTGAAAAGTAGCCTATGTTCATCAGGAATAATGTCGGCTTCTAGTGGTAAAAAAAATATTTCAAATAGGTCCAGTAGTTTTGGAGCCTATTCTATACAAACAAACAAACAAATCTTTCCACTTTAAAATATTAGTGTAGATGCCCTGGAAGTAGCTAATATTTAACTCGAAATGCGGGTTGTAAATTCAATTTTCATCACACTTGCTAGTAAACAGTGATTATGACACGTGCAGATAAAGTTCATAACACTCACGGGCGGTAATAACGCTCCTATTCTATCAAGTATGTATAAAGCGTGTTCAACATATGAAAAACGCTTACATTACAAGCGAGCAATCACAAGTTTTAACTTCTGCCAAAACTTTTTAATTCGTAAATTCTCTAGATATCTGGCCATCTGTATGTACTTCTATTGTAAAGCGCCATCTATAATTTAGGATATGAACTACGCGCCAAGCGAGCAATCACAAACTTACTGCAGCCAAAACTTTTTAATTCATAAATTCTTCAGCTACCGCTAGTGACGATGTTTTCTATACTTCTGTTTCCGCCATTTTAATCGTGTTTTGGTGAGTTTATTTATTTTTTAACGAATTTATTTACTCGCTAATGTGATGAAAACGAAAAACGGGCGATACAGAAATTACAAACTCGAGTCATCAAAGCCTTCGGTCTGAGGCTTCTTTCTATACAGCCTCTCGTTAGTAATTTTCTCCTTACGTCCTATGGGTTGTAAGTAAATTTGAAAATTGAACGAGGCTTTTACTATTCTTAGGTGTATAGTTTTTTTTGGTTTCCTCGCATACGTAATAGCCAGTAGAGTGTTCAACTCTGGTGTCTATGATAATATAATAATCTCTATGACATCTAGGATACCATGTTTCACAATCTTTGTTAATAGGTATCTACGCAGAACAATTTCTTTTAAATCTTTACAAAGCTATAACATTGGTGGATATCAAGATCCAGTCTTTCAACTTACTATCGGGTTCAGTTTGGTATAACCTAGGCTTTAACTATTACCTATATAATGTAGATAAATGATTGCGTAATTTTCAGCGGAAAGTGTCTTATTGCTGGCATTTTATAAACGAAGTCGACCGCTTCCGATCGAATTTATTTTACGTTTATGTTATATTGTTGTAGTGACGACGGGAAGTCACTGACGGGAAGGGACTAAGAGCGTTGTGTCGGTGAAGTAATGACGGTAGACCAGCCTCCGGCACGGACTGGGCCCGGTTTTTGTTGACTCGCGTGCTTTCCGACTCAGACAAATGCCGAAGAATCTGCGCTTCCGATATGATAAAGACGACAGGTTTCCTGTGGCGGCGGCGCTAAGATTTCTTAGTATTTCAAGTAATTTCGGACGGAAACTAAAACATTTGTTTCATTTGTAATGACTTAGAAATATACTAAGTACATTTATTTAACTAGTTTGTACTAAAACTAAAATAATAATAAAATTTGATATTTTTGTCACAAAATATGTTAAGACTGCGAAAAAGATTAAAATAGAATATAGAATATAGAAAACTATATGTTATACAACTTGGTTTTGTCTAGTACATAACCTTGCTGAATAATTTTCAATTCTTATATGTAATGCAATAAAAAAAAACCTGGAAGTTACCATTGTTCAAAGCGTGTATTGCATTTGCTAGCAATGAAAGTTTATAAAATAGTCAAAACAGCTTGTTATCTAGTGCTTTGACTCTAAGTTGTAGCGCATATATCTCATACTAATGTATGTAACATTGTGTTAAAATTTTTAGTACATTTACATGCACATCATTAGTTTTACAAAAATTAGCTTTCTGGCCTATATCGCCCTCTTAAATAAAATATGTTTGCTTAATTTCAGATACAGTAAATCACTTGTAATGTTATGAAGTCGTACTGCTGCATGAACTATCTCATTTTATATAACAGTCTCGGTATACATAGATTTTTAAAATATGCATTTTAAGTGTGTTTTGCCAGCGGCTCTACCCGCCCTTAATTTGGTTATCGGAGAAGGATTCTTACGTTAACTCCTTAATTAAACTAATGAAGTTAAATATAGCAAGCTTTATTTCGTTTAAGCTCGGTTAAAGTAAATCGGGATAAAAACTATCCTTTGACCTTCCCCGGAATTCAAACTATCTCCATACCAAATTTCATCTCAATCGGTTATGCGGCTTTAGCGTAATGAGGCAACAGACAGAGAGACAGATAGACGGACAGACATAGTTACTTTCGCATTTATAATAGTATGGATTTGTCGCGTGATCCTAAATGTCAAAACAAGAAACGTACTTCGAGGTCAAACGAAGCGTTGCGGAGTCAAAGAAAAAGCTGTTGTTAGTAAAAGGCAGTTGGTGCAAATTGAGCGGGTGGATAAGAAAAGATGCATGAAACAAATTTATCAGACAAAAATAAATAAAACCGGTCTAGATCTCAATCAAATTGAGAAGATTTCACGAGCAAGATCGAGAATATCTTGAACTGAGGGATATTTAGGAAACCATTGATGCCTGTTTGCCAGAATCGTGGCAAGTCCGCCCATCCTACGGGACACGGGTGGGTCGTTATAAATGTTTTAAATATTAAAAGCAATAAAAACATTACCTCAACGGCATCCATCGCCCGTTATGCTGAGTAGTTGTTTCCTGCGACTTCACCCAAGAAAAAAAATTACTCCCGTTTGGGATATCAGCATAATGCGTTATTTTCCATGTGCCATCCCAGTGCCAAAAGTTAAGTCAATTCAAACCTTCGTTGCGAATTAAAAGAAAGACAAACCAACAAACATATTATTGCATTATCTAAGGGACTAATGATAATGCGTTCATTAAACCAAATCTTATAACTTAAAGCAGCATATTTTACATTACATATGGACCACAACATATGTACATATTTATTTAATATATGTATGTAATTGTATAGTGCAGTAGACACGCACACATTTATACCACTAAAAGAAGTCGGTACGGATTTATCGTTTAATTTAACGTTCGCACTTTTATCGACAACCATGTTATTATTTGGTTTTTATAAGTAGGCGACAGTGTGGCGCCTTCCAGGGTTGCCACCTTGCATTTCCGGTTGCTCCTCTTGGGAATGCTACGTGTCATTATAACTTTTGCACAAATAAACTAACTGTCCTTCCTGAAAAAAATAAGTGGAATAAATATTTAATTCTTATAATAACGATAACAAATAACTAATAATTAGTTATTTTCATTAATTTACACTTACACCACTACTGTGCATCATACATTAATTACCCTATTTATTTCGTCAATCAAATAATGGGATAAGAAGCCTATTAAAAATATGGCGAATTACTTTTTAGATTACATACCCAAATCTGAATATGGTAATCAGAATTAGTTACAAATAAAAATGCTGGTGACGTGGCAGCCCTAAGAGCAGAGCGGATGTGCCGAGCGGTTATCACAACGTCTCGCCTCGGACGACGAGATACTGGAAATGGACCAGTATTTATTGCTGCGCTCAGTCCTGTCTCCTGGCCTTCAATCACCCGCTCGTGGACTTTTTGTGATAGACATTAGTGAATGTGATAAAGTGTTTTATAGATAAGATTTTTTCTTTTAACTTTTGCACCGGTTCGGTGTTAAATACTAAATTTTGACGTTCGAATATATGTAGTTCAGGTAGTGATCTATACATTAATTCGAAAAAAAATTATATAGTTTTTAATCTTGACTTTGAAAAAATGTATTATATTATCTTAATATATAATTATATATATATTGTCACTGTACTCCTCCTAAACGGCTGGAACGATTTGAATGATTTTTTTTGTATGCGTTTAGGTGGCTTCCTCGATGGTTTAGATTCACAAATCAGCCCGGCAGATGGCGCTGCAATCGGTATCATGCAGGACAACGTCTGCCCGGTCAGCTAGTATCATATATATTTTTGAGAGGATACGTTTCGCGGCGCCTCGCAGCGTGTTCCATACAAACGAATTTCCTACTTGTTTTGGACATATACTGATCAAATACTGTCAAATTGTGTAGCTTGATCTTAAGCCAAATATGTCTGTGGTTTTACAAAATCCTAAAAAAGTTTTTATTAACTTTTAATCTTATTCGTTATTATTTGTATCACAAACTAGAATCCTGTATAGCTTTTAAACTTTATAAATTAAAAGAAAACTGGCACTGCAGACCTGGATATTTAATCTTAGAGCACGTCTTCAATATTTAACGGTGTTTGATTTGTAAGTGTCAAAAATAAGTGGGAAATTCATTTGTGTGAAGCGCGGTGCGAGACGCCGCGAATCGTATTCTCTTAATGCGTAATTATATGATGCAAACGTAGAAGCGATCCTTAAAAAATGTATGTTAGTAGAAAGATTACGGAGATATATGTGTAACTACTCACCACATAAATTGCTTGAATATCTGTAATATGGTTGGACATCAACAACATACATTGCTATGCAGATGACAGTACTGGAGACACTTTTTACACGGGTCGTGCAAACATCCCTCGTTCCCTTGTGGAGGAAAACCGCGGAGAACTTGTGTCTCAAATCGAGACCACACTGTCCCAGGTCTCTGACTGGGGACGGGTAAACTTGGTCCGATTCAA
Source organism: Apoda limacodes (assembly GCA_946406115.1). Taxonomy (NCBI): domain Eukaryota; kingdom Metazoa; phylum Arthropoda; class Insecta; order Lepidoptera; family Limacodidae; genus Apoda; species Apoda limacodes. The sequence goes on along the minus strand of OX291541.1, from coordinate 38,049,990 downwards.
CCCTACAAAGACACAAGTGTGCGCGTTCACCGCTAAGAAAACTCCATTCACTGTGGTCCCACAATTCCAGAACACTCCCCTCTCCATCTCCAAGAGCATTGGGATCCTTGGTGTCGACATCTCCAGCGATGTTCAGTTCCGAGATCATTTACAAGATAAGGTAAAGCTGGCGTCCAAAAAACTTGGTGTACTCAACAGAGCGAAGCAGTGCTTCACGTCGGGGCAAAGGTTGTTACTATACAAGTCGCAAGTTCGGCCCCATATGGAGTACTGCTGCCATCTCTGGGCAGGTGCACCCGGATACCAGCTTGACCCTTTTGACTCGGTTCAACGACGGGCTGTGAGAATTGTCGACGATCCCAAACTCACTTGCGGTATCGAGCCCTTAAGTCTGAGGAGAGACTTTGCCTCACTGTGTGTGTTCTACCGCTTGTACAATGGGTTGTGTTCTGAGGAATTGTTCGAAATGATGCCCACGGCTACTTTCTACCATCGCACCGCTCGCCATCGGCAGGGAATTCATTCTCACACTTTAGAACCTAAATGGTCGCGTACAGTGCGGTTTCAGAGAAACTTCCTCCCGCGAACGCTTAAGTTGTGGAATGAGCTCCCTGCCAAGGTTTTCTGCAAGGACTACAGTATGGAGTTCTTCAAGAAAGAAGTTATTAGATTTCTGAAGGGTCGGCAACGCGCAAGTGATACCCCTGGTGTTGCAAGCGTCCATAGGCTACGGTGACCGCTTACCATCAGGCGGGCCGTAAGCTTGTTTGCCACCTTAGTGGTATAAAAAAAAAAAAAAAAAAAAAAAAAAAAAAAAAAAAAAAAAAAAAAAATATCTTGAGCAGTTGCACATATTTAGGCTTTTTCGTTTCGAAAATTCATGTCAAACATACTAAATTTAACCATAGAAGCCATTAAAGTAAAATGTAAAATATTTCCAAACAATCTTTATAAGTTTCAATAATAGCAGCAAATATACAACTTTATTTAATAATATATATCAGTGCTTAATTGTGGTAAAGTTCTCAAGTTACTAACATATCTTGCTGACAAACGGATGTCCTTAGCACTCCGGAGCTGCCCCGTTAGCAACGGACCTTTATATAGGACACAACGGTTTCCATAGGATGTAGAAAAGAAAATACATGTTTAATATTAAACCTTATACGAACAACTTCTGATTTCTTGAGCTGTTAGTGCCTTACTACCTTTCTTAACCCTATTTTTTCAAACAAATACAAGAAAACTATGATTTAGGCTCATCAAGGGAAGGCAAGGTCTTTTTTTTTAAATTTTTCTTTTAACATTCTATTTTTTTTTAAGTTATTATTTTGTTTACAAAATTAAGACAAGAAATAATGGGGTTCAATTATTTTATTGTTAGTTTTTTTTTGCAACATTTAACAAGACGTTTCAATATTTTAGACTAAGGAAAAAACATACATGCATTAAATTAAGGTTTTGTTACTCTTAAACAGCACAGTTTGGACCATTTTGGTTCTAAGATGAATTCCCTGTCGATGGCACCTATGGTAGAAAGTAGACAGCGGCATTATTTTGAACATTTCCTCAAAACACAGCCCATATTCCAGGCAGTAAAACAAACACAGAGGGAGACAAATTCTCTCCTCAGACGTATCTATCGTGATTATTCAGTTTTTTTAAGCACTTTGTTTGCACATTTGGGACACAAATTTTTGAACTTAGAAAGCTCGCAACTCGTAAAATATCGTAACATCTTATGTAAAAATATCAAAATTTCATAATATTTGATGACTTCTTACACATTGTAATTTATGTCTCAGTTCACGATTAGGTTATTTACCCTTATTTTAATAATGGAATGTAAAGAGTTGCAGGTTCAAGTCCTGGCTCGAGTTTAATCTTTTGACTGTATCTTTGCTATGAAAATGTGAATTTATATTGATGATATAGCCATAGATATGATCTAAGACTCTAACCTTCAGGAAGTCATAAACGAAGAAAGATTATTTCTATGTATGTATATTTATATTATATTTCTTAATTCTATAAAGATTTTTTTTGTGTTTGTAAGATTGGTGTACTAGGACTTTATAAGTCACTAGAAGTTCTTATTTTAATAAAAAACTGTATGGTGGTTTACATAAGACAACTTTATCAAAATCGATGCAAAGACGGTGGAGCTGCAACGCTGTGGCAAACAGACGGTCAGAAACACATGCATGACGAAATCATAAGTGGCATTTGACTAAGAAACACTAATAACGGCAGCACGCAACCTGGTTGATAATGATAACTGAAACAAGAACGAATACTACTTACATTTTTTTTTTCTAGGTAACCAAAATATTGTGTTACGAATAATAGTTGACTCCCATCTTTTCTGGAAGTGTCCGTGTTTTTAGAATCTGTATTAAGTAGTGGAGGCTCGCGCGCTTGCGGTGAGCCATTCATGAGGTATTTACGGAGGTAACCACAGGAAATGGGTTTCTTTGTGGCTAGTCGAGTCAAATTGCACGTTGTTGTCCGCTTGCGTCAACGCACCAGGTTCTAGAGTTAAGCAAGAAATGTATTTGACTCAATTAGAAGACTTTTTGAATTGTTTTCTGTCTATTAAGATTGCTTATAAGATCAGGGCTAGCCTTAAAGTTTTTATTTTACCACTATGAGCTTTTATTTTAACTTCCCCGGGCTTAGAAAAAAGTAAGCCGAAGGTCGAATTTGGCACAAAAGTAGTCAACCAGTGAACGAAACGGCACTCAATAGGGCTACAAAAAAAATAATGGTCATTATGGAGGCAGAAAGTGGGAAAGTGTTAGGTTTTAGAAAAAAACACTCAACTGTATAACAAGTATACAGGGTCTGCAAAGTTATCCGAAAGGCCTTGAACGGAAAGAATATTACTTACAAGTCATCCTAGACATTCTACATTTTATGGCACGAAGGATTCCTGAATTGAAATTGAAACTTACCTGCCACATACTTTTTACTGCCATACGGGATTCTGACCTCAAAGACAGAATCTCCCAAGAGTAAAGAAAAGAGTGCTCATAGACATTATTTGAAATCTTGGCTCGGATACCTCGAGGTTCAGTACTTGGTTCGGTGTTGTACTCTGTATTTACATTAGATCTTCTAGAAACTTACGGAACTACAGTAGCCACTTTTATGGACGACCCTGCAATCTTGTCTTGCAACCAGAACCTAATTAAAGCTTCAGCAATTTTATAAAACAATCTTAAAGATAAATGTTTGGGTGGAGAAGTGGAGAATCAGAGCCAGTAAATCATAATCAATCCACATTACATTATATCCCCAAGGACACAAAGCTGCTCACATGTGAGCTTGAGCCTGCCTTCTTCCGGTAGGTGAATCAGTAAAATACTTGGGAATACACCTAGACCGCTGTCTCACTTGGAGTAAACACATCCGAACGACGAGATGAATTAAATCTCAAATACCGAAAAATAATTTGCTCCTTGGAAGAAACTCCAAGCTGACAAGACAATAAACTGTTGATTTAATTAGCAGTTCTTAAGCCAATCTGGACCTACGGATTACAGCTGTGGGGATCGGAAAGTAATTTTAACATAGCTAAAATTTAAAGAGCCCAAAACTACGTTCTGTGACAAATCTCTACTTCTAATTCAGTGTGGTGCATACGTAATTCTTAGGTTCGCCTATTTCTTCATGTCAACAAGTCAAGGCAGATATTCTAACAATCGATTAGAAGTAAAGAAACGTTCTACAAACCACCCGAATAAGCTATCTGTTCAGCTGACACTACCGGATGCTGTGAACCGCCTCAAGAGGCGCAAAATACTTTGGAAACTCTTATAGAAAATCAGCTCTACTCGACGAAACCAGAACAAATCTATTCATAGTTTCAAAGAGTGGTTGCATGATGAGACAAGGAAAAAAATACCCGTATTCCGTAACCTGACCCATCCAAAAATTGACTTTACTGTGTTGCTTCACTTCAGAGATCATTTCCGATTGACAGCGCAAACTAATGATACTAATAATGTTTCTATTTGCTAGAATATGAGTAGCATATTGGTCTTATTTATTATACAAAATTCCATCATATCCTACATTTACATTCCGGTGTGCAAAATAGCAAAAATAAATATGTAACATGTCATAATTCAGAAAAACTATAGATATCTCATTTGAATAAGTTTTAATTTCCGTTACTTTATTGAATTATAATTAAAATGTTTTACTTATTTATAAGAATTAAAATTTAACAACATAATCATAAATAATTAAGTCTGAATAATCATAGTAGTATCAAATTATGATTATATCAAGTTTAACGCTTAACTGCTAGGAATTCTGCAACCGAATAATACATTTTATTTAAAAGAAAATAAAAATAATAATTGTTTAATGCTCTGGGCAGTTTTTTCAAATCATCTGAAACATTGTTGAATATTTGTATGGCCATATAATAGGCGTTTTTTTGATACAGTGTGAGTTTCCACGTGTATTACCTGTTTCCAGACCTACTATCCCGACCTTTTATTTCATTCTGTTTTAAAATACCTGGATTTTGAAAAAGACACGTTTCATAAAACGTGGTAAAATATTTAACTTTTTAAACAGTGGTTTGCAACTAACTATGTATCCTGCTCCGCCAATGGCCTATGACACTTTTTTTGGGAATTGAATTACATTAACGGAGTTTCTCCAGAGAACAGTATCATTTGGCAGTATTGCAGCTACATAACCGTGGTATGCCAGAAGCGCAGCTTGTTCTGTTGCCACTTGCCTAGTTTTTCTCAAAATATACACGTAGCTATCTAGTTTACTACATAGTTTTTCTATTTTCTGTATCCAGCTACAACATTAATTAATAATAATACCTAAGAATTTGGCACTATTTTCATTATTTTTAATTATCTTTTATTTTAATTTCCAAATTTAAAATGTTTATATTGTGACTTTGAAATTGCATTATTTTAGTTTTATTAATATTTATTGCTAATTTGTTTTCATCCAACCAGTTCTGTATATTATCTAGTGCCATATTAATATAATTAATAACACTTTTGGCAAATCGTTGATGTAAATTAGAAAAAGTAAGGGACTAAGAACACTGCCTTGTGGTACACCGCATTTATTGTTAAGGAAATCAGATCTATATTTCATTTTGTTGTTTCCAATAAGACTAGATATCTCAAAACATTGTTGTCTGTTGTTTATTCATATTCATGTGCTTTCCCTATAACTTCGTATTTCTAGAGTTTATCTAAGAGTGTATTATAGGATACCAGATTAAAAACTCTTGACATAGCTAAGAATATTTTTAGGGGTATAATTCATTGTTTAAACTTTCTGTTATGTTTCTTTGAAGTGGAAACACGCCAAAGTAGTTGTATTGTGTTTCCCAAAGCCAAACCTAAAAACTGTAATGACTACTTAAGTGGACACGACTTTACTAAGCTTTAAACATATTTTGAAGTTCATATCTTGGTTGACCTCTTGCACCGGATGCACGCTTGCGACCGGAAACTTCCCTTTCATCTCAAAATGGCCGCGACGAAACCGTAAAACATGAGGAATTTTTCTAAATGACTGACCACTCAATATTTTCGTCTGGCGGTCCAAGATGACATCACGAAGCGAACTTTTTTTGGGATGATCACAGCATGAGGCGGATACAAAAATTAGTTTTTACCGATGATCAGTGGAAAAAGATATCCACTTTAAATTTGCCATAGCGTGCTATTGTAGGCATTATGCATTATTTAACTGTAATCTAGCTTTTTTACTTTTATATGCAACAAATTTACACCCCACATTTTTTCGTTGATACCGTATTATACAATTCACATTCATCAGTCTAGTTCGTAGATGCCTTTTAAAAGTTACAACTTATTTTGCAACGCAAACTTGGTAATGTAACAGTGCCATTGCACACATCCTCATTAAAATTTAGCTTATGGTGAATTATATTTTAGAATCAGGTTCAAGTCCTGGGTCGAAATTAATCTTTGAACTGTCTTTGCTAGGGAAATATCTATTTACCTTAATGATGTAGCCAATAGAAATATTTTTTCTATGTATGAATATTCATTATGTATTGCTTAATTCTATAAAGATTTGTGTATTTATAAGATTGATGTAAGTACTAGGACTTTTTAAGTCACTGGGAGTTGAGAGTAGAGTAAGAGTAAGTAAGTAAGTATTCCTTATCAAAGAACCAGGGGCCTGATTCTCGTGGTGATAGAGGTAATCTTGAATTCGAGATATGTTTAATTGATTTACTCATGGCTTGGTTATTGCGGTTACTGTTTTAGTCGATAGATCGACTAGTTTGAACTAGATATGTCGAAAAAGCATGGCGGATATCGTTTGAAAATAGTTTTTCGTATTCTTAGAACCTCTTTTTAGGCATATGTTGTACGCTAGCGGTCATGCAGCACGAGAATCTGCACCCAGATAGCTGATGGGTAATAACGACTATACTTAATCTCTTAACTATTCCGAATACTATAGGCATATAGTATACACGGTCTTACACTAGCTAAATGGAATAACGATCCGGTCAACATACATAGTAGGACTTTGAACGCAAATCATACAAGCGGCCTTGTTTTTCTATTTCTATAGGAAATTATTTCTCTTAGTATGGGAGTCAGGCTCACCTCAATTCGAAACGTATGTATACAAAATAAATAACATTCATTTTAAAGTTCATGTCTTTTAGAATAAAGGGCTAATCGAAGATTTGTCTAGTCTAACCCGAGTAAAATGTCCAAAAGAACTAAATTAAAAAAACGTAAAGTAATTAAATCTTTATACAATGGCAAAGTAAGCCTTAAAAACGGTTACCTTTATGTTTTGCTTTTGTTTTATTATCTTCTCTTTAAGATGAGAATTTACTATAGTGGGACCGAAGCCCAAATTGATGAATTTTTTTTTATTATGTTTCGATGTTTCGAGACCCAGGGAATCATTTGCTACTATTTTCAGAGCGATCTGTCTGTTTCTGTGTGTGTAACGAAATATCTTCGATTTTTGATGAAACTAAGTTCCATTAGGTTTTCGAGGGTACGGAATTCAAATCTTTTATTAGTTTTTTAATTAAGTTTAAGATGGCGGATCCAATATAGCGTCCATATCTTTGGTTTCGACGCAACTAAGTTCTCTTAGGTTTGTTTTCAAGGGTACTGAATTCAAATCTGTTATTAGTTCTTTAATTCAAGATACGGCGTCCTTTTTTTAAAAATCTTTACTTTTGACGAAACTAAGTTCTGTTATGTTTTTGAGGGTATGGAATTTATTAGAATAAAAATATATTAATTTTTGAAAATCAAGATGACGGATCCAATATGGTGTCCATTTTTTTGCAAAAAATGATATTAATGACAAACAAAGAGAAATTGCTCGTGTGGTATTTGCTGCTGGACAGTTAAATTTTACCCTTTAATTTTCATTCGACGTTTTTGAATGCGTTTTAACTATAAAACATAATTGAAGCCGCGGTTAAGTTATAAAATGACCTTCACGTAAAGAGCTATACATCTCACAGACATAGAAATCGTTTTATTAACCAATTGTAAACAAACACAATGGCTTATCACAATTTCGCAATGCATTCACTGCTCTCCCTCCGAAGCTTACGCAGCCAATGCATTAAGGGGCGTATGCAAGAAGTATATTTGCCTGAAAAAAACACAATAAAATAGAGTTACCTACTCTATTATATAATTGACTAGCTGTCCCGGCGAACGTTGTTCCGCTGCCGTCCCTCTGTATCCGGCGAAAGTTTTTACCTATAGTGCCCGAGTCCGGCTCGCACTTGACATATCGAGATAAAAACTATCCTATCTTTTAAGTTGGATCAAATAACAGATATTTACGAAGTTTGATCAAAATCGGTTCAGTAGTTTAGGAGTCCATTGAGGACAAACATTGTGACACGAGATTTATATATATTAGGTTATCGTGCGTGACACAGTCCAACATGATTGCGGATACTTAACTCTATAGATTTTTTTTTATTTTGCAGGTTTTACTTGAAAGATGTTAAAGAATGTAAGCTTCAAAATATTGAAAAACATAGTTCAGACGTTAGTCGAGTTCGTGACGTAGAGATATTTATAAAAACGTATGCTACTAATTTTAAAACAATTATTTTTCGATATTTTACCATTTCCTTAAAACTACACTCTGTACTGTATTATTCTCTGTTCCCTCTTTTTTAGTCATTCATTCTAAACATGACCCATGTTTGTTTCAGGCAAGCTGTACGCAGCCCTAGGCCGTCGCGGCGGGCGCGTGGTCGCCAGCGACCTACAGTCAGGCTCTGCTTCGTTCCGCGTCAGAGCGCTGATGCCTGTCGCTGAGAGCTTCAAATTTGCGCTTGAGCTGCGTACGCACACCTCAGGCCTAGCTGCTCCACAACTGCTCTTCAGTCACTGGGAGGTGAGTCACACGTACATTACTGGACATAGGCTACCTCCGGGTTTAAGTAACTGTGGTGCGATGAATTGCTAGATGCGTCAGGCTTTTCCGTTTAGTTTCGTCATCTTCAATGATTTTTAAGTGTCACTCCATCTTCCAAGTAAGCGTGGAGCAAGCAAGCCATGCCCATTAGACTCGATAACGACACGATAGATATTACTAGCTTTTGCTAGCGGTTTCGCCCGCCCCTTTTTATGGTTTTCGGCGTAAAATACACGGAAAAAAAAAGATTGCTTGGATCAATGCAAATTGCTTTGATTTAACGCAATCTGTGATTCACATACGAGAAACAATATATATTCTCAAATGTAAAATATAATATTGTAAGGATTTTTGTATTAAGTTAAACTTTTTATCTTTGTTAAAGAATGCTTATATGTTTTGCTTTAACTCAGTGATTTACTTGTTGTTATAATAACGGTAGTGTAGAACCAACAATATGAAAGTCTTAAACACTCTCATTGTTATCAAATGAACAAAAATTATATTCTTATTTTAACAATATCATATTTTTGAAACAAAATATAAAGATATTCTTATTTTAACAATATCATATTTTTTAAACAAAATTAAAGATATTACTTTAACAATATCATAGTTTTGAAACAAAATATAAAAATATTTATAATACAATTTGCTGCGATACTACTGTAATCGGTACTGTAACAGTGTATCCCAACGAGCTGGAAGCACGCTACTACAATGCAGGTTAATCCAGTATGTAGTCACCAATACGTCCCAACAGTGGTGGAAGCGCTTAGCAAGCTATATCTTGATCTCAACCTTACAATTAAGGTTTTTTTTCTGAACTGACTATGCAGTTGGCTGTTGCAGCCAGTACTGCTTCACCGGGCTTTTTTTTGGTGAGACTCTGAAGGAGCCTCAGCCCGTACAGCGCACAACGCCCAAGGAGCCTCGGCTTGGGTTGTCGCTCTCGGGGGCGTCTCTTCGACCGGCGTGAGTCTCGAACCCGAAGGTGAGGTACCGCCGTTACGCGGGTGCGGTTGCGATTGAGTGGGGCCAAGAAGCGCCCTGGCACTCTTTGATACCTCGTGTATCCTTGCGGGCGCCGATGAACCCGGGGACGTCGGCGTCGTGTTCGGAGGGAGGCCCTATTGGGGAAGGTCGTTGAGACTAACTAATCTCGCTATCCGGATAGCGAGATCGTCATCTGGGGCCGTTAGTACGTGCCGAGGCCGGCCTAACTATAGTTTTACGACCATGCCGAGGTCGGTCGGGGGGATGATACGTTGTGGATTGCACAATTAGTTAATTCGGGTGATATTGTGTACGCTCGAAAAAGCGTTCTGCCAGTTCTTTGAAATATTGGGAAATCGTAGGGAGCTCGAAGTCCCTGTGTAGGTCCGCATTGCGGACGTACCAGGAGGCTCCGGATGCCGCTCTGAGAAAGCGGTTTTGGAGGGTCTGAAGTTTATGGAGATTGCGCTTGGATAACGCAAAGACTACGCTAGCATAAGCTAGTATGGGGCGAATGCAAGTTGTGTAAAGATACAGCTTATTTCTAAGCGACATCTTACTGTACTTGCCTATCATGAGATAAAGACGACCGAGGACAAAAGCGGCTCGGTCTCTATTTTATTGTGATCGCGGAAGTTCAAACGCCTATCCACGGTCACACCGAGATATTTGGTCTTGTTTTGCAGGGAATGGCACGACCGAAGAGAGAGAGGGAGATGGCCGCGGAGGGCAGCCTACGGTAAAGAGGACGGCAGAGCTTTTGTCGGGATTCACTTTGATTCTCTATTTCCGAAACCATTCGCCTAGGGCGGTGATAGCGGGGATGTCTTTGGTGTACAGAAGGTACAAGATAGGGGCGAGCACGGACCCTTGCGGGACTCCTGCTTCTATGGGACGGGGGGAGGAGAGAGTGCCTTCAACTTTATCTCGAAAGCTACGGTCTCGTATGATGAGCACGAGGCAAGCTGGCAACTGAAAGTTGTACAGTTTAAAAATTAAACCGTTGTACCAGACTTTGTCGAAGGCTTTTACTACATCGAAGAAGACAGCGCCCGTGTAGCGGGGCTTACCTAATACTGGTTAGAAGCCAGTGAGAATATGTTCCGTGATGCGGAGGACCTGATGGACGCATGAGTGTTTGGCACGGAAGCCGAACTGCTCGTCTATTAAAATGCCTCTGGAGACTATAGCGTTCCGTAGGCGAGCGAGGAGGAGGCGTGCGTAGAGTTTACCAAGGGCCTTTAGTAAACTTATAGGGCGGTAGGAGGACGGCTCGGTACAAGCTTTGCCTGGCTTGTGGATACCTATAACAATTGCATCTTTCCATTGAGAAGGAAAGGTGCAATTTTCGATAGAGGCGTTGAAAATCGCTACTAGAAGGCAGAAAAGGGGAAGAGTTAGGCGCTTTAGGATATCGTAAGAGATACCGTCCGCGCCGGGGGCTTTACGGGGGCGTAGGTCTTTGATGACCTGTTTGACTTCGTCGACAGTGACAGGGGGCAGGGGGTCTTGTGGAGGCAGAGAAGTTCTGCGCTCCACTTCGCCGTCTACCTCGCGCACGTGGTCGGGATCGAAAGGCTGTGTGCTTAAGGCACATTGGGCTTGGAGGCTAGACGCTAGGCAATCCGCTTTTTCGTCGTCATTGAACGCGGGAACGTTGTTGAGACGAGTTAACGGAGGGAGAGAGTTTGCGGTTTCGGATTTTAGAGCTCTGGCTAAGTGCCAATAAGCTTAATGAGAAGGAGAAATGTTCTCCATAAGATCACCGAAACGTTGGGCGCGGAGCTCAGCTACAGCGGTTCTTACACGGCGGTGTAAGTCGTTGAAGCGAGCTTTATTTTCGGTAGTGGGAGCGCGATCGCGAGCGCGGCGGGCCGCGTTACGCTCAGTCATTAGCGACCTGATGTGCTGAGGCAGGATTAGGTGGTGATAATCACCAACCGGCACCTGTCGTGAGCACTCGCCAACGGTGGCGGTCAGGTGGCTAGGGAGAGAGTCGATAGCTACGTTTAGGTCGGTCGCGGAAGAGATTACGTTGGGAACGCGGTCTAGATGTGGCGAGCTGGGATTTTCGAGCAATTGCCCAAATTTATCCCAGTCCGTCACGATTCTAGTGTCGGGAGGAGAGTCCGAAGGGGAACCTAATCGGAGGATGACAGGGCGGTGGTCCGAGTCAAGTTCGTCAAGCACCTCTATAGAACGAAAGCTTAGCCTTACATTCTTTAGAAGTGCTATGTCCAGTACGTCAGGGTTGTTCCTAGTATTGTGGGGAAAGAAAGTGGGCGTCATGGGAGCGATAATGTCAAAGTTTAGTCTGTCAACTAAATCGTCAAGGAGTCTGCCTCTCCGTAAAGTTACAGAAGAGTTCCAGCGGCGATGCTTGCAATTAAGGTCGCCGGCAAGAATGACGGCGTCGCCTAATTTTAAGAGCGACTGAAGGTCGCTCTCGAGCAAGTCTTTTAGGGGAGAAAAATAAACCGATGCAATGATGATCGGCTGATGGCCGGTCATCACTAAGCGGCAGACGGATGCTTCTAAATTCGTAAGCGGTGGAGGATCGATTGGGGAGCAATGCAAGGAGCGCCTGTAATAGATGAGAGTGCCTCCGAGATTGGAGGCAGTTCTATCATTGCGGACGGTGCGATAGTTCGCGATCGAAGGGGTGCGGACAGCGGGCTTTAGGAACGTTTCCTGGATGAGGAAGACGTCCGGTTTTTGGGACGAGAGGAATTGCGATAATTCCTCTCTTTGGTTACGAAGACCGTTGGCATTAAAATAGCCTAAGGAGACGGACCGGGGTTTTTCGCGCGCGGTTGTGCAAGCCATTTTGGTTTTTAGGGTTTTGGGGCCACCCTGCGGAGGACGGCGAAGAAGTCGCGATGCTTAGCCATGAAGCTGAGCATTTGATTGAGATCGGTAAGTTTTACGTATTCGGCGTACACGATCTCGAAATAGGATGGGTCGCAGGCCCAAGAAATTTCGGTGAGAATACCGAAATGCTGCTGCTCGGCCGTCTGAGCGGCGTTGCGGGGCAGCGCGAGAGAGGGGCGCGGGGGGGCAAGACGCGTTTGCGCGAGAGGCGCTGGACGCGGGATGTCCCGGGACATGAGAGGGGCGGGGTAGGGAATACCCGTGACAGAGACGGGCCCAGGGAGAGCAGACAAAAGTTTGTATGTCTCCTTAGATTTGGCTGCGTTTATTAGCGCTGGAGGACGGCTCCAGGCGTTAACAGAAGGGAGAGGGGCAGGCACGAGCGGAGCCTGTTGGCGGGGGGCGGGGGGCGCGGTTTACCCTGTTTGGGTTTACGCGAGCTCTGTTTGGGAGCTTTGGGGCACCCGCGGTAATTCGCTGGGTGGCCTTCGCTCCCACAGAGTACGCAAGCGACCGGGTCGGATGCGTTATCGCGATTGCGATCACAGTCCGGAGTGGCGTGATCGCGCAGACATTTCACGCAGCGCGGTCTGCGTCTGCAGTTGCGCTGTGCGTGGCCATACAATTGGCATCGGTGGCATTGCCCTGGGTTCGACCGCTTGTACGGAGTCTCGACCCGGACGCCCTTGAGGCTGCACACATCTTTAATGTTAAAGATGGCTTTGCCTTCTTTGGTCAGGTCTAGTACTACGAGCACCATGTCGTAGCACTCTGACTTGTTACGGCCATTGTACATTCTATGTACTTCCCGTACGGGGAAGCCTTGGACGATTAGGTCGTCCTGAACAGTCTTAGTGGCGAATTCCTTAGGAACTCCCCTTATGACTGCTCGGAGAACGCGTTCCTCGGCCAGCGAGTAAGTATGGTACTCATACTTTTGGGCCGTGAGGAAAGCCGTCAGATTTCGGAAATCTGACGGTGTCGGGTCTCTAATAAGGTATACACGCAGATCTGATATATTTCTCCCATATACAAAACCATAGCGTGTTCTATTATTATAACAGCGCCATCTCTTGACAAAGTCACAGAACTAATAATGTAAGTTGTGTTACAGAATATTATATTCTTCATTTGGAAAAAAAGTAATTAATATGAGTAAACACGCGTAAATTGTTAAGATGAGAATATCATGTTACATATTAAAATACCTGAGTTTGTTTTGGTCCAAGAAAAACGTGTCTTCGTTGAAAAATTACTGATGCTGATTAGACACGCAAAACTGGGCTACTTAAGAATATATTATTCTTGATTTGGAAAAAAATAATTATATTGAGTAAATTTAATTAACGCGTAAATTATTAAATTGAGAATATAATGTTTCAAATTAAAATACGTTGATTTGTTTTGGTCCAAGAAAAACGTGTCTTCGTTTAAAAATAACTAATGATAATTGAACACGCAAAACCGAGCTACTTAAGAATATCATACTCTTCATTTAAAAAAAAATATTGAGTAAACAAGCGGAAATTGTAAAGTGTAAAAAGTTGAGAATATGATGTTTCAAATAAAAATACGTTAGTTTGTTTTGGTCCGCAAAGGTGTCTTCATTTAAAAACAACTTATGTTGACTAAACACGCAAAACAGGGCTATTTAAGAATAATATGCTTCGTTTGACAAAACTTCGTGTTAATTAAATGTTCGTGATTTGCTATTTGTTTCGAGAAATCAATATTTTTCATGGTTTGAACACTCATTGGAGTTTTCATCAAAGAAAAATTGTCTTGATTTAAATAAAAGTTTGAATTTGAATAAGCATATGATACTCTTTTGATTCAAGGATTAATCACTTTTCTGCCCAAAACAAATTCGATCTCAGTTTAACATTTACAATTTTGCAATGTGTACCAACATATTATTGGTTTTGAAATATTTATAATCAAGATAATGTATGAGTATTTCATTTTTATTTTGAACCTATATTATGTTTTAAGGTAAGTATCTAACATAACAAAGATCATTCTCGTACCTAATAATATTCTTGAATGCTAAGATTTACTTTCTTCTCTAAAGATGTTATGAATGTTACGTGAAAAATAAGTTGTTGTGTCAAAAGTATCTCCCAAGTAATTGAAGGTTTTAAATAAATATTTGTTATAAGAAATTAATGTATTTAAAAATATATTTTGAAAATAATCTAACAATTTATTCTTAGTTTTAATCGTCCTCTTCACATAATGATTTATGTTTTGTTTTTCAAATAATTAAAATTTTCTTAACAGAGTATCATAATGTCTTGGTTTAAAATAAATAACTTAGAACAAAAGAAAAAATCAACAATATATTATTTTTTATTTAACTAAACCAATTGCATTCACACAAATATAAATTGTCAAGCCAAATGAAAGTAAAAAAATTAAATATTCATTTAAAGATCAAAAAAATTAACATAAAGATCTTTTTGCTAAATTTAAGCTCAATTGGATGCTTCATTGCCGCGTGATTTAACAAACAAAAACAAATTTTTAGATTTATAATATTATAGTAGGACATCAATCCTTCGATGACTCTTCTGTCTGAGCGTCCTTTGCGATGCTTACTTTAAAATCTTAAAACCCAAATATGATTGCAATGTCACAACTAAATTATGTAATCTATACAGGTACTCGATATTGATCCATTCTGGCAACCTCGGACTGAAGAAGAGTACCTCCATTGGGGTGAAAAATGGGATGGAGTGAACAGAGCTAAAGCGTACATGGACTCAGTACGAGCGCGCAAAGGACTCGCAACGGATAAGCAATTAGTCCAACACGCGGAGAAGCAAAGGACATTATCTAAAAACAAATAATTGCAATAGAATTGTTGGTTTTGGTTGTGAAATTGTATATTATGTAATTGGGATTATATTTGTATGTTCAAAATATGTAACTATATTATTTAAATTAGATAATTTTCTTTGTTAATAATATTACTTATTACTTTGTTTACATTATTTAATGAGCGGATGAAAAACACATGAAAACTATAAATAAGGGCCAATGAACTTAATTTTCTCGGTTCATTATTAAAATTTAAACTAGAAATATAAATATTACTACATGTTTAATAAGATCTTATGGTACAGAAATTGTACTACGGTTGTCAAAAAATAAAATGTATTCGAGTATCCAATTTAATGTCACCCGTGAACTGTATTCTGCAATAACTTTAAGCTACATTGACCTACGCAAATAATTACGTCTCACATAGGGTTTATTAATTCTTACTAGAAATTATAATAAATACGCTTTCTGCATAGAGATAGTTTATAATTTTCAAGTAGAAACTTTTTAATTTTATATGAAATCCAACGAGATTTTGATGTTGATCTTTCTGTACCTACAACGATTACTTATGTACTGCCTGTAAATATATTAGTAGGTATCTACTTAGAAATCTAAATGCTTCTGCAGTACCTACTGCTTTAGACTTTGACATACAACCGCTTACGATATATATAGTACAAATTATCTAATTTTATGAACTCGTACGTTAAAAGTCAAAACATGCTTTTAGCATTTAGCGCATATTATTTATTTCGCATAATTGATGCTCCTGAGTCAGAGTACCGGTACTCAAATGAAGTAAAGCTGGGACGTTGCAGAAAAAAAATCCGCACTTCATTGTTGCTCTGTCAAACAGTTGACCCACTATTATAAATATTATTACAAATGATTTAAAAATGATTAAGTCGATGATGATGATTTTAGTGGCAAACCCGATTTGTCAATAACAATAGATCAACTTACTTAAGTATAACTTTTAGAAATCGAAGTTTATTTAATATCATTGTCACTAATTTTAAAAATTGAATTTATACTATGTATTTTATACGAAAACAGAATTGTTTTTGTTATAATAAAACATAATTTAAAAAAATAGATTTTAGTTTTATTTACCCTTTAACCTCACATCTAAAGGTATAATGCTAATTAACCCTTAGTAGAATTGAGTTTTATGTCTTTTCGTACATAGATTTTAATAGGCTGGATTACCTTCGATTTTAATCCCAAAAAGTACACATTACACGTTTGTTCTGAAATTTATAATTAACTAATCAACAATATTTCAGATACCAAGACATTATCAAAGAAAGACTGAGACTAAATACAAATAAGAAAATTGGTTCGGCAGCAAGTACCGTACATGCAACTTCCCTTGAGAAAAATTCTTTTACAAAAAAAATTACGTCATTTTGGAACCGCCATTTTGAATTTTAAAAAACTGATAAAAAAATTCGAAATCAGCACCCTTACTACCCCTCGATACATGAAATTATACATGAAATTTATGTTGCGTGCATAAAAAAAGTCAGTTTTTTACGGATAACAAACGAACCGCTGGACCGATTTATTTCAGACTCCTTTCAGATCTAAGTCATGACGTGGCGTATCGATTGATTTCGAATCAATTTTCGATTTAGATTTTCGGACCTATTCCAATAACTTCTCAAGAGAAGTTAAAATTGGAAAAACCCATTAATGTTGTCAAAAACAAAACACTTTTACTAGAAAAAGCAGCTACTATTTTTCTTGTACCAAAAAGTAATACATGGTATCTCAAAAAATAAGTAATTAAGACTCCTCAAACTGGAAGAAAAGCTTTATTTTCTCAACAAGATAGTCCGCAAAATTGCCGAAGTAAATAAGCTAAAGCAAGATTTTTACAAACCATCCCAAATGGCGGGAAAAGACTGGTACTACGGATTCAAAAAAAAAGCACCCTGATATTTCGCTTCGTAGACCTGAGTCCACTTCTATTAATAGAATTACAACCTTTAACGAAACTGAATATAACATGTTTTACATAAACTTGGAAACAATCAAGAGAAATTCTCGGATATTGGCCCCAATAGGTTAGAAACAAGTCGGCATAGTAACAAGTGGTGAAAGAAGTACTACAACAACAGTTGTTTGCGCATTCAGTGCATCAGGAAAGTATGTTCTTCCGTTTTTCATTTTCAAGAGGAAGAGATTGAATTCTCAACTGTTTCTACAGCATATCAATGCAATGGTGTCCATCAACAACATAAATTGCTGACAGTACTGGAGGCGCTGGAGAACTTGTGTATAAAAACGAGACCACTTTGTCTTACTGGAAACGGGAAAATTTGGTCTAACCCTGCGAAGGCACAAATCTGAAGTCTCAGCATTCCAAAACACACCCCTCGCCTTGGCCAAAGGAATTGGGATCCTTGGTGTTCCAGCGATGTTCGGTTCCGAGATCATTTGCAAGATGAAACTGGCGTCCAAAATACTTGCGAGTAGGTACTCAACAGAGCGTAGCAGTACTTCACCTCGGGAAAAGGTAAAGGCTTTACAAGTACAAAGTTCGGCCCCCTATGGAGTACTGCTGCCAACACTGGGCGGGTGCACCCGGATAGCAACTTGGCCCTTGTGACTCGGTTCAAAGACGGGCTGTGAGAATCGTCTACAATCCCAAACTCACAAGCCGTATCAAACTCAAAAACCTGAGAAGAGACTGCCTGCCCGTGTTTATTCTACCGCTTGAATAATAACTATGAGTTCTAAGAAATTTTTCGAAATGATGCCCACGGCTACTTTCTTCCATCGCGCTGCTCGCCATCGGCAGGGAATTCATCCTCGCACCTAACAACCTAAATGGTCACTTACAGTGTGGTTTCAGAGAACCTACCTCCCGCGACCGCTTAGGTTGTGGAATGAGCTCCCTGCCAAGGTTTTTTATAAGGACTGGAAGGAAGGAAAGAAGGGTCTCTTCAGATGGTGATGCCCCAAGTGTTGCAAGCGTCCATAGGCTGCGGTGACAGCTTACCATCAGACGGACCGAAAGCTTGTTTTTTTTTCAACAATAAACAGCATTTTTAACTTGTAACAAATTTAACTATTGATCAATGTTCTTTTAATAATCTCCTAGCTTTTACAAGCAACTCCACCCTCGCTAAATTTGGTTATTAGTGTGAGATTTCTTCGGCAACTTTAAAAAAGTTTGCTGTAGCAAGCTTGTCCACGTGGAATTCGGCTTAAGTTATTCCTATAGGGACATTCAAATTTTTCGTGATAAAACCTATATCCTTATCTATCTATAGTCTATAAGCCTATATCCTTCACCTACCTATGTCCAAATTTCAGCTCAATTGGATGCTCCGTTCCGACGTGAAGTGAACTTCAGTGTTTTAATACCAATTGTATACTTGTTAGTTTATTAACTGTTGTTGTAGTTGAGTTTCTTGCTGGCTCTTTTTGGCAGAAATTAACATTGATAAATAGATTGTTATAAATGACGAATCAAAAATGTTCTCAGAAACCTATTTAATGAAATTTTATTTGATTCATTGATTGCTAAATAAAACAACAAAACAAGAAATAACTTTTCTATCTATTATTTACATAAAACAACAAATAATCACAATTTCAAACAAAATATACAAAAAATGTCAAATCAACAAGACAATGTACGTATATATAAAAATAATATGTACATTAAAACCCTTTATAAGACCCAGAAATAATACAGTACATTCATCAATTTTAAACCTAAAACCAGTCGAAATAACGTAACAGGGAATTAGCATTTTGCAACACCACAAAATGCATAAAAAAATCAATGTAAAAATAAAACAACTTTACCAAAATACATAAATATAGGTTCGCAGATGATACATTTCACTATTTAATTTAAACAATTCAAAATTTACCAATTTTTGTAATAGATATATTTCATTATAAGCTTGCGCGCGGGTAGTGACATTTCCATTCTTGCTGGATTACTCTTAAATAAAACCAATTTTAATTAAAAAATCTGACCGCAACTCAGAAATATTCCATTTCACATAACATAGTGCGTAGCATCGTTTTCATAGAACGAAATATAATTGTATTATATATGTCATACATAAAAGAAAGATATATCTTATATCTTCAAAAATAGAAATTCATTAACTTCATAGTGGTTGGTGGTGGTCTAGAATTTAATAAAAACTCTCGTATCTCACGCACGCTGTGTGAAATGGAATATTGAAGTATCCATCTAATCCCCCACGGCCCTGAAAAAGCATATTTACAAACTTCGGCACGTCAATAATGATTGCCTTACATTGAGCCCCATGTAAGTTTAGTTTAGTAAGATCATGCCGACCAATTAACAATGCTCACACAACTTTTTTAGCGATTTTTTGCTCTGAAAGCTCGTAAGTGTGGTAAAATTCCGAAATTTTCAGCTAAGTTTATTTCAACATTCTTTCTAAAAACTAACAATGTATTTCTTACAGGCTATTTATAAAAGAACTATGCAGTAAAACTGTTTGTGTTTTTATAATATATATCAATAGATTAATATAGTTTAAAAAGTTCTGACCATATATAGAATAAAATACCAAGACCAAAATAACTTGGGTGACCATATTTCGGACTCTTACCGCACCTAGGACTTAAATAGTTACAGACCCACCCGTATCACGAACGGAGGAAGTGGAACACGTAGTTTTAGTGTCGAAGAATCTTGCAAATAATCTTGGTTTTTAAGCCATTTAGCCGCCTTTTATTATGTATGCAATAAAGATTATTCATTATTTTCCTCTCCGTTCCAAGAAGACGCCACATCCTTTTTAAATAGTAATATAATTATCATAGGAAGATATAAGATAATTAATGAAATTAATTAATAAATTTTAACTACCTTTTGTTTAAACTGAAATAAAGAATGAATTAACTACCCGCGCGTGCATAAGTCCTTTGGCAATCAAAGGTAAAGCGTTATGTAGACGCTACATTGTTAAAAATAATTATTTACTCATTTTTATTTAAAAGTAGCAATAAGAGAATCTGGGAAATCGGCGTAATACTGTTTAAACTATATTTTCATTAGCCATGTTTTGTTGGCAAGCTTTGTAAGCATTGAATGCGCTCTATGCGCGCAATGAATCGGTCTGTTTACCAAAAATTAATGCACTCTATGCGTAAAACGGCGACACACCCGGTGCCCATTCAACGCATAAGCTGCACATGCTCGGAAAGTAAATCAGTTGATACGCTGTCAAATAAAATGATCGACCATTTTGTTTGTTTACATTTGGTGAATAGAACGATTTTAATGCCGATGCAACATCATAGCTCTCTGTGACAAGATAAAATTGACAACAAAACGTGGCTCTGCAGTGATTACGCGTTGTGGTACCTATTAATAATGTCTTTGTTTATTGCATTTTAGGTTAACGGCCTAATTGGTCAATTTTAAAAGAGATAACTAAATCACAAAATCAGCTTACATTCATCTTTTACAGTAAAAATAGGGAAATTATGTAAACCTAAAATTGTTACAACAAAGTATGTAAGATTTATATATTCACTAGCAATAATCCAAAATGGCGGCTATTTCATAAATACACTAAAAACTAGATAAAATATATATTAACTCATTCAGATTAAGAATAATAACATTACTGGTTTTTTTTTAAGTGTAGAATGCATTGAAATCAAAACAATCAACAACGCGAAATACAATTGCATTTTTATCATAATGTTTCTTTTACATATATATCTAGTAATAATTTAATATTAGTTAAACGTTTATTAATTTCCCTAACTACGAAACGAAGTACAGTAAAGTACAGTCTCAACATTCATACAGTCGGTCGTCGCGTTTGATTTGAAGAGAAATCATACAACGTCTAGACGGCGGCGTCACCGAGTGATATATCTGGCTCATAGACCTCTATTTAGTTCAGGAATCTGGCTTATCGAATGCGCCATAGTCTTACAAAATGGACCATCCATTAGAAAACAAAGCAAACCTGTGGTCTCTATTCTCTTTCTATTAACGACCGCCATTTTTGTTTATGTTTATTAAAACAAGTTAGAAAAGGAGAAGAGACAACAGGTTCACTCACGATTGCTTAGTCTAGACGCCGTCAATGGCCGACCGTGTAATTGTTTGTTGGCTGTGGTTTTCCTGAAATTTTTTTTACACTTGATGGCTGACGCTGAAAGCACATTTTTTTTTAAATAGGGCGGATATTAAATTTAGCTCCTCACAACAATTACCTTGAAAAACATTTATGTTCCTTTAATAAGCATAATTACACAATGTGCTAAGTTTTGGCACAAATTTTCCTAGCGATTTTGATCTATTGGCAATAAATAATAAGGTAGGTACTGCCAGCGATTTCGCTCGCATTAATATTGAACAATAGCCAGAAATTAATTACGCGTTCTCACAGGAACCAGCAATAATAAAATGCCAAAAATATCAAATATAAGCTTGAAACAAATTTATTTTCGAATGTATGTTGTTTGAGAAAGATTTTTCTATCCACCAGATAACTTTGTTCTTGCTAACTCGAAGTCCTTGAGCTTACTAGAGACTAGAATAATCGTAGACTACAAATATAAATGTACACAAAATAGCTTAATTTACTATTGGATAACATTTTAACTTTTATTAAATCTAAATAAAATTCAACATTAATGGTAAACATTAACATGAGTGTCGAATTAGCGGCGCCATTTTTGTAACTTCAATATACGGTGTGATTTCAGAGAAACTTCCTCTCGCGAACGCTTAGGTTATGGAATGACCTACCTGCCAAGGTTTTCTCGAAGGACTACAGTATGGGGTTCTTCAAGAAAGAAGTAATTAGATTTTTGGAGGGTCGGCAACGCGCGAGTGATACCACTGGTGTTGCAAGCGTCCAAAGGCCACTGTGACCGCTTACCATCAGGCAGACCGTAGGCTTGTTTGCCATCTTAGTAGTAAAAAAAAATGCATATCTAAAATACATGTAAATCCTTTTTTAAACCGCAGAATACTGCTAGGCGTTGCGACCTTAACAACGACACCGGACTATTTGGCGCAAAACAGTGAAGAAGTCCAAGCGGCCTCATGCGACTAAGCGTTCAAAGGCGGCCCATGAGGGGTTTGTAAAAGGTCAGGGCGTAAAATGCCCGGGTAAAACAGGACCTCTCATAAGGTCTTGACAGGTGGACGTTGGGTCCTTGGTTTTGTCTACCGCGCGGGCGGCGATGTGTGTTTTGTAGTTGTCGCGTTCGATGGTACAAGCTTCGACTGTGACTTCGCCGTCAGTCACAAAGAACTCACTTTGGCCAAGGTTTATTTCGTATTTATGGCATTGGTAAATAGACGTCTTGGGGACGAAATCGGATAGATATTTGGTAAACAATGCAATAGTTTGTTCTCCGTCACACTTTAACATTAAAATATTTAACATTTTATAGCCAGGATTATTTTTTTCGTATATTTTGATATTGTTATGAAAGAAAACAGCAGAAATCCAGGGTAACAAAATGGCGCCGACAATCCGGCCTCAAAAGTACCGGATAAAGACAAACTTAAGTTTCTCATAATAAGTTTTGTCATAGATGTTGGCAAGAAATGATTAAAAACCCGTTTGTTTAATTTTATTTATAAACTAAAAAATTACTAATATTTCAAGTTTTGCTATAGACGTATGCTAGTCAAAAAGTTACTAACTTTTAACGTATATTTGAGCCATCATTGGTGTTAATTACAATCACTGTATACTGTAAAAAAAATAACAAATATTGTAATAACTACAGTCATGGTTAAAAACAAGAATAAATCCATGACAAACATTGAATCATGACTGCGCAATTTAGAACAAGCTAAACCTTTGCACGAAGGCACGCAAACTTATAAAATTCGACGTTCAATCTTAAAAGATATATTAAGAAACAGCGTGTTTTAATTACTCTGTGTATATTTTGACACTTTGAAGCATTGTTGGCTCCAACATTTAACAAACATTTGCCCACATTACAAACCCACACTGTTCGACTGAGGAATGTTATAATTCAGTGGCGTAGGCAGCTTATTGCGAAGCGAGGAGGGGATTAGAAAAATAACTTAGAATGTAATTTCAAAATAAATAATTAGGGTGGTTTACACGAATCCAATAACTTGACCCAGACTCGATTTTTGGTATAATCTAATCAAAACATATAGTACATGTAAACATATCGTATTGCTAAGAAAAATATAAATATATATTTAATAATAGTATAAGCATACTAGCTAGCAACGTTTGAATCCATTATCAAAGTTATTCTAATTAGATTACACAGAAATTGTGTTACTGAGTCCAGTTACTGGTGTCGTGCAAACCGACCAATACACATATAAATTATTTTTGTAATTTATATTTGTTTGCACACCCTACCTAAGTCGCCGAATCCAAGAACAAAGTGGCGCAAGGCCAGACCTATATTTAGTTTGATTTCATTTTAGATGTACTTTAAATAACCAAATCTTCATAATATAGCGTATCAGCGAAACGTAATTACTTAAAATTTAAAAAATAAAAATCTTTGGAAATGTGCTTGAGACATAATAGAATACATAATGTGAAAAATATTTTCATAATAAATTATAAATTTTTCATAGCAAAAAAGTAAATAAATTATTAACCTTTATTTATATAATAATTTAAGTATGGCCCGACACTAATCCACCCATTTAGACTAGATAAGAATGAATGCCAAAATTTATATTTACAAATATTAAAATAAATAACATCGAAACATCTAGCCGTTCAAAAAGCAATATTTTTTTACAAATTTTAGTTCTCAGCTATGAATAACTTTGAAACTAGCATCATAGTAAATTTTACTGAATATCTTTACAAAGTTTTACAAAAAAGTTTTTACATTTAGCAGAAAAAAAATTCTTAAAATAAGTACTCAACTAAATCACATTTTAACTTAATTATTTACAATCCCAAAATAGTTTAACAACTGTGAGTTTCATTAAAACGAAAAACGCACTGCGCTTATCAAATATTTTTTCACTATAGAAATATAGTCTTTACGCACTTATGAAATAAGGTCGAGTTTGGCGCTAACTGTAGAACGTTTCGTTTGGTATTTCTATGTTCGATGCCTGTGCCATGTCTGTCAGTATAACACCAGAAAGCGCTTCCAACGATTGTCGCACCTAAAAACAAAAATAAATTCAATCTAATCATATGACAAAACTAAAATCAATTTATTTGAATCATATAACAAAACCAAAATCAATTTATTCGAATCACATGACAAAACAATATGATTTTATAAGAATGAGAGGAATATAAAAGTCATACGGATTTGGATTCATTTTTACCATCAAGACACTTTTACCTGAAGGGGTTGATCAGAGATATCACGATCTTTATAGGTACGTTTCACCGATGGTATTTCATCTTACAACCGCGATATGTAGTTAACCTACCGCCGCTCCGGGCACAAACCAGTCGAGACAACTTTACAATTCACTTATTCTAATATTAATTGAAATCGAACCCGGTACAGATGTATACAGTTGACGAAGCTCAAATTTGCTAACTACTTCTTTTCCGTAGAGGATATTGCTCAAAAAAATTTGGACGGCATCTAAAAGTTGCAGGTTCAAATGAGGTCGAATCTTTTTCTGTGAAAAATAAAAATGTGTTTTTCTTCTGAAAGTCTTATGAATTCTAAACTGAGACAGAGAAAGAGAGGCGTCATGACTTAGTTTCACGTCTCTTCTCATATGATTTGGCGTAGTTCGATCTGGTCCCAGTCAATCTCTAGCCTGACATTTTCGGATAATACAAAAGTTTTTCCATTGGTTGTGGTATGTGTACTGGGTACCTTTGAAAGTAGAAGCAGGTTGGCGGAGAGGAAGTCGTGCAACTCATCAGCGGCGCGGCCATGCATTTGAGCGCGCCACCGCACCAGCGCAGTGTATAACTCTTCACCAGACAACTTGCTCACCTGCAAAAAAGTAATATTATACATTAATAATTTAGCTAACTAAATAAAATCTTTTAAAATTAATAAAATGTACTAAATATAATCTTAAGTCTTAAAAGTATTGAATGTAAATAATATTTAGTTAATATTAAACTTAACAAATTTAACAACTTTCAGATTATGGTGCCTGAGCAACCGACTACAATATTATGTGTAAAAGCTTTCCTAAATTATTTAATTTACTGGTTTATAACATGTATACTTATTAGTTTATTTACATTTAAAGTATTGTAAGTATTTATAAAGAGTATGTTGCTGGCTGGCTGGCCATTATCTTCACGGTTTAAATCCCTAGAGCGGGGTAACCAGTCACATGACCACATCACATCGTGGGGGAAAGCCTCTTTGGTGAGCCCATCGACCCAATATCCATAATATGACCCATATGTCATAAATTACCAGCAGCAAAGTAAAAAGAGACAGAACAATGATCAGGGACAGAATTGTATACCCACTTGACTGGAATGAGGATTATTGATTGATTGTTTAAAGGATGATACCTGCGGTGCAGTCCGTACCCGGTAGAGTGCGTGTGAGAGCATCGCAGCGCATATCGCTAGCAGTACCGCGCAGCATACTAGCAGGGGTCGCCACCACCGCGGTCGCACCGCTGCCGCCGACACGCCGCCCGCCAGTAGCGCCGGCTGGATCACCGCACCGCCGGCGCCTGTAATTGAATTGTACATTATAATTCCAGTGAGCTAGGCTGCTCGTTAGAGACGAGGTTGTCGGTTGCAGCCCGAGCCGAAGGTGAGGCCCTAATTTAGCCGAGAGCTCACGAGTGTTATACTACAACGGAATGACCGTTCAGGTGGTCCGTATCCGGTAAAGGACCGGATGATGTAGGAAACGATGGAAGTTTCTAGACATCCACTCTTAGGTCCATTACCGACGATATGATTTTAAATTAAGAGATCAAAGAATCTCTGTGAGTTTTGACACTGCTTTGTCATAACATATTACTTTACGTTTAGCTTGACGTGGATGATTAAAAATCTGCTCATAGATAGTTTTAAACTAAACTTAAACTTAAATTGAACATCGTTTTAAGCTGCAACACTGAAAATACTTTCAGTGATAAAACCGTGCGAAACGGTATGTTTATGTTAAGTGTTTGTCTTATGTGCTGTGATTTATGTATTCACTAAACATTATACTTTTTGTTCACGCAGCACGGTTTTTTTCTTTAGTTACTGCTTAACCGTCACCTCTGGGTCTGTGCCTTAACTGAGGTCTGGGAGAAGACTTCTCTTCTCATCTACTTCGAGGGCCGGTGCGCGTCAGCCTTTTAGCGACGTCAACACTGAGGGAGTGCTCTATACTCCAAATCCTCGGCCTGTACGGTAGCAGTGCTTCAGCCTGAGCACTGCTGATCAACGTAGCTACGGAGCAAACTTCTGCCACGTGCTGCTTAGCAACGTGAAAGCTACGTGCAGCTTTGCATTGTTCCAGCCACGTGCGTCGGCTAACTACAGCCTTGGCCGTACACTACGCACTACACGTCGTTAGGTCACCTACTTTGGCGGCGGAGACCTGCGGGGTGTGATCGACGTGGAAGATCACTGATCGGGATCTAGGCTGAAGAAACTAATTGTATATTCTATTTAAAATATATACTTGAAAATCGCACACTTAGAAATATGTGTAGGCAGGCTTGTTCGGTTGTTCTATCTTTCTGTTTAGTTAGTGTTGAGGACTGTATGAATATAGATGAATTAAAGGCACTGGCGAAGGGTAAATTTGAGTAAACACCGAAAATCTGTTAAATGAATTGACTGTAGGTCAAAGGCGAACGCACGAATAGCTCTGGTGAGGCTATCGAAAGACGACTGACGCGTGGATTGCATCTAATGTCTGCTGTGCCTTGTATCTTGCCACGCACTTGAGCTACCTTTAAGTCTTTTAATAACCAAAAAGATAACATACTATTTTACATGATAGACATAGATATATACATTCAGTATACATAAAATTAAGAGTAGGTATATATGTGTGAGTGATCGCGTGTCGTCTACAGTTAGATAGTTCTCTACTAATGTAAAATAGATAGTATAATAATATATGTTAAGGGTTAAGAATCACCTTATGTGATTAGGTTACTTCTGACCATTAAATATTGTTATTATAAACCGTGAAAGAGTATACATTATAACCTGCCTTACCCTTGAAAATTATTTTCTTTACTTGCCTCTGAACTCGCTCGACCTAAATCTCTATCTCCTGAGCACCTAGCCTGTGCATTTGGTAACAGGATACTCCTACTCTATCCTATCCTGTTATAATACGACTGTTTTCAACACATTCAAAGGGCCGTAATATATATAAATTTACTGTATTTTTGGCTTATCTAGCGTAAAAATAAAGACAAGTAAATTTTTTTTATATTGAGTCAGCAAGAAAAATCAGCGAAAAAAAATATTTGACAGTATAATCATTTTTGTGTCAGCCGTAAAAAACCCACCAGCCTGGTCAAAAAAACCTAGTCAGCAACTGCTCTAGGATTATCAGAAAATAGCTTTGCTCAGCAAGATAATCGGTTGGCGCGAGCATAGGCAAAGTTGGGCACCGGCCGGTGAGTGCCAGAATGAAATTACGCCTTTGTAACTTGGTACTTCCTGTATGATTGGCAAATCAAAATTAATTTTACAGCTTGCCTTAATTTAAAAAACATCGAATCACGTTTCGCTCTGTTACTAAAATTGCAAGAATGCTGCCTAATATCTCATTACTTGCTGAATATTTTGTTATTTTTGCTGAATACTAAAAGCAGCCTAATTCACTTTGTTTGCTGACAAAATATATTTCAAAGGTGACTAAAATCTCTTTAGTTAGCTGACCGTTTAAATGACAGCCAAAAATAAAATATTGTATAAAAAAAACTGTTATTTTAAAAAACTTATTTAATACGCAGAAATTGGATAAAACTTAATGTGTAAACAAAAATGTTAAACAAGAGTATTTAAAAAAAATATGTTTTAAAACAAAATAAAACTGTGTTTACTTCTAGAATTTCGAAAATTTCTTAGTTAAAATGAAAATTCTTACATGTAGTAAGAAAGAACTCCATAAAAGTATAATACAATTAAGACATTAAACTGTCAATCTTAAATTTCTTGATAATATGCAGAAGATCCCTGAATAATATGTTTTATCAACAACCTAACTCCTCACTTACCAGCTGTGATAATGCCTTCGGATTCCCTCCGCAACGGTTTGACCTCAACTTCTTGTGGATCTCCACCAAGTGAACTACTATCATCTTCCGGGGAATACTCTGATGCGTCCAGTTCCACTTCTGACGCTCGCAACTCCTATGACAAAAAAGAAAATCTTGTTTTTATTGAGTATTCTCAAATATCTAAAGATTAAGTTATAGAAGATCGTTAATGCTACCTATGACGTAACATAGTGGTTTCTGTAAACTCTGATGTTCGCCCTTACCTACGTTACAAATTCTTCAAAGGATAGGATATTCTATAAAGGATACATCCACTTTCCGAGGGCGGTACGAAAGTAATGATGGATTCTTAACAACTAAAACCTATCGGTGTCAACCAGTCGCCATATGCAGGGGTCACGAGTATTTGTTTGCACCCTCCTCGGTGTCCAACTTCACTGTCTCCCCCCTTCCTAAAGTCGATAAACTAAAGAGACGTACGAAGAACACGTCACCCCCCTCTCCCGACTAGCCTCTGCTAACAACCACCGTCCAGAGCTCCATTGGAATCACATAAGTTTGACGACTAAACCTTCCCACCAATGATTTTTCATTGTCTACTTGCGGTGCATAGACATTGTATACTTTCGGCCGAGTTGATAATGCCAAAGCCATCGTCCAAACTTAACTAAGCCCAACTTGGACCCCCTAACCCAACCTGAGCATGTAACTTAATCTCCACTAGCTCAGGAATAACAATTCTATTCACTGCATTTGCTTAACAATTAAATATAATATTATTTAAATTAAAAACAGAAAATACGCCAGATAAGTAACATGTTCTGGAGCCCTAACAGCTCTCCTGGTGTACACATCAGATTGACTCCCGCGACAGTAATGGTCATTTCTCTTGCCCTGTATTTTTTTTTTAACCAGGTATCTATATATACCGCACTGTACAGGCGGTGTACAGACAATACCGTAAATAGAACAAGGGCGTTTTATTCGGCAAATTACTCGTAGTAATAAGCCGCTAAAGCTTAAGTCAATTTGATATACAGTGACAGTATTATACTTGTGATGCCGTATAACTGATGGTAATAATAGATGAAAAACCCAACACCTCACTTATTCAACGTAATTCCTTGTTGGTTTAAACCAGATATGTAATAAGCACCTAGAGCCCATAGTAAAGACAATACCTGTGCTTGAGGTGTAGATAGTTCCGGAGCCCTTGCAGCCTTCCACACGTGCACCATCAGCTTATACGTAGAGTCCCGGGAGAGCAGCGATCCGAACACATGTCTTTCATCCCGAGTGCATACACCCACAGCGTTTGGAATTATACGTGCTACTTTCTCTTTGCTGATTCGTAATACTGATATTGTTGGAATAAGGAGCTGAAATAAGACAAAAACTTTGTGTAGATAATCAAAAAATATTAGTACCAATAAATATATGCCGCATTTGTGTTAAAACCAACGCCATAAAGAAAAGCTGTAAAAAAAATGGTTGCAAAAGTGTGACAGAGACGAAGCGAACGTTTGGTGTCTTGTCTATGAAAAACAGACCACAGGTTAACTTTGTCTTTTCTAAAGTGTCGCCTATTTCGTGAGTGTATTGCGCAGTCCATACTACAAATTACAGAACTCTATGGTTGAAACATAATAAAGTAAAACATTGTAATATATAATGTGAAAATATTTACAGATAGTAATATATGATAGGTAGCTAAGGTTTTATTGTAATACATATTTATGCATATCTCTTCTGTTACCTTTTTAAAATATAACCACGCATTAACTACAAATGAAATTTAGGTGGGTTATGTAGGCTTCATAGATCGCTTAAATACGCAGTTTTTATGCAAATAAAAATATAGAACTTTAAGGATTGAAAAAAAAAATTATATTGCAATACTCTTATTGTTATTTACATTATTAGGCTCTATACTAAACCTACGCTGGTGTCTGAATTTTTTCACAGAAAATGTGTTATAATGGCGGATTTTCTAATAATTAATAAAAAGTTTAAAAATAAAAATTTTAGGGGGGTCCCAAGTAACAAATACATGAAAAGTTTTCGTTGTTTTTGCATCATATAAGCAGTAATATATTCAAGCTTTAATCTTGCCGTGATTATAGTGCGAGCACTAACGGTGTGAGACGGAGCCGAGCCATTACCATCTTAAATACCGTATCAGCACCATCTAACGATTACTTAGAGAAACAGTACCACATTTGTTTGTTTGAAACGATATTTGGAGTTAAGCAACGTCGGCATTGGATGGGTGACTGCTTAGCGGCACACTTTTTGTTTGTGTTCGTAAATTACGTAAACGGTAGTACGGAACCCACGGTGAGCGAACCCAACTCGCACTTGACCAATTTTTTTGTATTTATCGCTAAAAAATATCTTAGTGACAATTGTTTAATATTTATGCAAATTTTTGAAGCGTATATATGTGGACTACAAAATGTTAAGAGCGTGAAGTTCTCAAAATACGAAAAAGTTGTGTAATGTGTATGATCATTTTTAGTATAGGTATTTACACGAATATCATCGTTAATATAGTATTACAGAAATTACCTTTTTGAACGTTATTGCCGTCTTCAATCTAATTAATGCAATCAAGTCAATATAAATTGAAAACTAAAAGGAGTTTCTATATATTGCGAGATATATTTACCTTAATATATATTTAAAACAAATATAGGTCAAGAACCGAACGAATAGAAGAAAAACTATTTATAAAAAAGTGACCGTTCAAACAAATTAGGTCAAACAAGTTTATAGACGTCACGTTTGATGTTCGTAACTAATTCTAATCTTCTTACCGGATTACTTTTCACGTGTTTCTGTCATTTGATACGCATCGTGGCACTTTTCCTTACTTGTTACTTAGTATCAAATGTCTAGTACTTTTTTTATATACATATATACTAGTCAAAGCTCACGATATTGTCGATAATATTTCTGTATTGCAAGAGAAATTGTATTGCAACTTTACGGGATCTAGGCACAGTTCGGCTCAAAATTGCATACGCGAAGTCATAAAATAGCAAACAAGATAAAGAGAGAGGAATAGATTAAGTGGTCTGTGGTTTTCAAATGCGAATTAAATTGTGTACATTAAAGCTAAAAGTGTAAAAAGATATTTAATGGCTGGCTAGATCATTACATTTTACAAGTCATCGCAATTCTGTCTTTTAACTTAATTAGCTTTCAACGATCAAAAAAATAATAACTACTAAATATAATTTCCCTCTCTGAATTTGAAGTTTGTTGCAGTTATGAATTACTCACCAACATAAAACTAACTTAGTGCAAGGACTTTAATCTATACAATGAATCAAAAACGGTGTAGGAGCGGCGATAAGTTTACAACCTATCACGCAGGTCTAAAGTGGTGGGTAAAAAGAAGCTGTCCCCCACATTCCAACGTGGGTATGTGTCAAGCCACTGGTTAGCCCCTCATGGGGAATACAACCGTAAAACTATACATACTTCAAATGTTTTATTCACTTACATAGTTTACCAACATAATAATGCACTTACATCATGTCAATAATCCAACAAAAAAAAAATGAGTCAACATTTGTAAAGCTGTATACACATACAAATTAATGTCTTTTGAACTATGACATTTTTTGTTACTACCTGTTTTATGTCCTCCAGTAAATTCTGTTTCATTCTAGACTAGTGTGAACCATGTGTTTTATTATTAGACCAGCTTACCTTGGTGACGTACCCGAACACGTTGGAGTAGAACGCGAAGTAGTTCTTCGTGATGTAGAGGTGCCCTTGAAGTAGAAGATCTCCTACTAAAGCGCACGCATAATCTGTAATCAAAAGTTGAACTACTTTTTAATATTTACGGATCTGTAATCA
This sequence comes from Apoda limacodes, assembly GCA_946406115.1. NCBI lineage: Eukaryota > Metazoa > Arthropoda > Insecta > Lepidoptera > Limacodidae > Apoda > Apoda limacodes. The sequence continues at coordinate 38,017,811 of OX291541.1, read as the reverse complement.
AGATTTGAACTACTTGTTAACTGTTATAGATCTGTCAACAGGAGTTGTAATCAACTTTGACAGGTCTGTTACCAAAAGATGAACTACACTTAAAAACTTAATGACTTTTACAGATCTGTTTCAGATTGATTAATTGAACTACTTCCTGACTTTTAAAGATCTGTTAACAAAAGTTAAAGAACTTAATGACTTTTATATGATGCGCATCCATAATCTAGTTAAATATTAACATTTGCAGATCTGTTACTAAGAGTTATACTACTTAATAAATTTTAAATATCTGTAACTACTACAACTGCTACAGAAACAGAAGATAAACTAGACTTATAAACTTTAATAGATCTTTAAACAAGGGTTAAACTTTTACAGATCTGTAAACAGGAGTTTGATTGACAACTACTTGTTAACATATAAGGTGCATGAATTACGCTTTAGTGCGATGAAATTAGCTAATGTTTTACTCATATTTTTATAACTAAAAGGCCAATAAGTACCTATATTGATTTGATAAACTGAGGTGTCTTTTACCACTATTTAAACCTTATTTCAGAAATCTAAAGCTTGAGGCTATCTATGAATCATCAAAAAAATTGGAAAACAATCTATTATAAAGCATATTTTATCGAGCACTTTCAATTCAAATTAATTTCTAGCAACCGTATTACAAAATTCAAAAAGAGCCATCTAGCGGTAGTGTTGTCTATACTTCTATTCCCGCCAGTTCAATTGTGTTTTGGTTTGTTAATTTATTTTTTCACCTCATATTTTTATTTATTTACTCGCAATTGTGATGCTAAAATTGTGTGTAACACGGGCAATACAGAAATTACAAACTCGAGTCATTAAATCCTACGGTTTCTTAATGGCCTCTCGTTAGTAATTTTCTCTTTAATCACCCTTAATACACAATGTACTATTTCTTTTACGTACTTACGCATAAATTCAATACGTTTTGGTAAACTTGATTCAACGTTCAAATAAATAAAAACAAATGAACGTATACATTTTTTTATTATTGTTTTTTTTATATCACGAAGTTGGCAAACAAGCTTGTGGTCCGCCTGATGGTAAGCGGTCACTGCAGTCTATGGACGCTTGCATTACCTGGTGCATAACTCGCGCGTTGCCAAACCCTCAAAAATAAAATAACTTATTTCTTGAAGAACCCCATACTGTATTCCTTAAAGAAAACCTTGGCCGGAAGGAGCATTGAATTGTTACTTAAGTTTTACTAAACATTTTACAGACACAATGTTTATACACATATACAAAAATAAAAATGACTTAATAAAAACGTGGTAATATAAATGTTATCCTATTTCGGAAAATTACAATTCAATAAATGGCTTGACCGTAAATAACAAACAACGTAGCTAGTGATTTTTGTTACCATCAGATAAAATAAAATAGCTGATTTCATATTTTGTAAAAAAAACTGTATAAAATACATATAATAAATTTGAGTATAGATTAATCGATGGTCATGTTATAAAAAAGGAATTTCAGTAATGACGCATACAATACGATTCGTTGATAGATAGCATAATAATGATACCTATTATGGATATGAGTTTTTGTATTGCAAGACCGACACTGATGCTTATCACGAATAAAACACTTTGGAGACTTCCCTTATCAGGGTGCCGTACGTTATATTGCTGATGGGTTCAAAAGGGAATTCTACATAAAGTATGAATAACTCGAATATTATCATTTGTATTGAGAAATCGCTAAATATTAACAGCCCGAGGTTTTGTATTCAATCAATAATATAATGAAATTTCAGCTAGATTATTGTAAAAATATGGCGAAATTTAATTGGCAAAAACTAAAGGTGACTTTGTAATGTTTTTTTGTAATTTATTCGCACATAATTTACCCATTAAAAATTCAATTTTCTTTGGTCAATGTACCTTTATAGGCCTTCTGTATTAGCATGTATGTATTATCTCTTAGCAATTAAAATATAAACACATACCCTAAGTATTGAAAAATATATTACTCTGAAGTATAATGCAGTATTGAATAAGTAGGTACTAACAATTGAGGACTCGTTCGTCGGGGCCGACCTGCGGGAAGTGCCTCTGGAACTTCTTCTGTCGTGACTTGTACTGCTGTTTGCCGTCGCCAGCGTCCGCAACCGTGCCGGTGCTAGACGGCGAACGGACGGACGGCACTGACCCCGAAAGGTTGGATAGGTTTTTTGTCGCATTTCTGTAAAAAAAATAACAATGTTAAAATAACTTATTCTAATGGGCTTAAGCAGTTGCTCTTAAATTTTCAATCAATATTATTGTTCCAGTACTGCTTCAAAATATTGCTTTCTCCTGAGAAGGGCCGGCAAGAAGGTCAGTAGTTACTTTTTCTCAAACAGATTTGTTGACATCAATCAATATAATATTACATTGATAGAATACTGAAATAAATCAATACAATAATACATTAGCTTAAAGGGATTGTTATCATTGATAGAATACTGAAATAAATTAATAAAATAATACATGAGCTTAAAGTGATTGTTATTATTGATAGAATACTAAAATAAATTAATATAATAATGCGTTAGCTTAAAGGGAATTGTTATTATTGATAGAATAATGAAATAAATAAATATTATAACTGAGTTAGTTTGTTTGTTTGTTTGACCTTCCTTCGACGCAACGAAGCATCCAATTTTATCCCGGAAAATTCAAAAGTACAAATTTAGCCTGCTATAGCGAACTCTCATACTACAATCAAAGAATTGCCGTAGAGATCTTGCATCGATAACCGAATTTAGCACGGGCAGAACTGCTATCAAAAGATAGTTAATTATACTGCCTGCCAGTGGCGGCGTATCGATACAAGCCGATTCATATCAGCCTACCTTTCAAAAATCTACTAACTATAGAGCGAGGTGCGCTCCAGTACTTTGCTACAGAGAAGCTATCTGCATCAATAAGTTAAATCGCGACCAAATGGTCGAAAGCGCCATGTACAAGTTGGCATTTACGGTTTTGTTCAACGTAGTGTAAAGCCATTACCATAGCGTAATAATGCTATTACTCCGTCTCTTCGGCAAACGTTTTTTTGCTCTTTCTTATAAATACGTTTTTACCGTTTGCTTACTCTGTCGCCTACAAGTGACAGACAGATAAGATTGCAAAACTGAAAATCAAAATATATTCAAATTTCTATACCAAAGTACAAACATTTCTATTTAGAAGTGTACTCGTGTTTTATTTAGAATAGTATGAGTTTAATAGGTGTCCGTCCGTCATTGTCATGGGTGCTTGGTATTTTTCGCAAGTTTTGTGCATTTTACTGTTTCATTGTATTTTTATCTTACGTATTTGGTCATTGCGGTGAGTTTTATTTGTCATTCATACTAATATTATAAATCCGAAAGTTACTCTGTCTGTTTGTCTGTTACCTCTACACACGCTTAAACCGCTGTACCAATTAAGATGAAATTTGCCACGGAGGTACTTTGAATTCTGAGAAAGGACATAGGCTACTTGAAAACGTAAAGTGTAAGTGGGTTTTTTTTTCTAAAATTCAGGAGTTGCCGTTGAAATCCTACACTTTAATAGAATTTAGGGCGGGCGGAACCGCATGCAAAAGCTAATATTTTTTTAATGGACATTAATTTAATTCATATAGAATGCTGTTTAACTGACTACTTGCTGGATCACGAAACTTCATTTTCTTCTAAGTTTTGAGGACAAAAAAGCATATAATTTTTTTTGACCGGCTTACCCTTGTCATAATTCCACCTCTCGTCAATGCTGCCTACGCTAGACGAAACGTAAAATCTATAATGTTTACCTTTTATTTATCTAACCCAATAAATAATGCTTTAAAATACAATGTAGTTGCTTTAAGATTAATTGGAGTTAGTAATTGGACATAGTAAATTAATATTATTGTTAATTGGAATAAACTTAGGCTATCGGAGTCATATATCGCCTCTCAGCACGTAGGTCAAATATGATTCAAAACATGAGTCTATCGGAGCATTCACGTTTTCATGTCACGTTATGCAAGACGCACACGCCAGCCTTCTTCGTTTAATAACCATAAACATAAAAAATGACGGATGTTGATGGAAAGAGAAATGAGATCTAAAGGATAGTCAATTTTTGATTACAGATACAGGACAGATTACAGAACTCGAAGTATATGGTTTCACAGTGTATATTAAGCCAGCCATACTAGTAAAAATATACCTGACGGGTTGGTTTGTAAGATTAAACTGAGCAGATAAACCGCAAGAGTGTACCTTACATGTTTGCCTGTACGTACAGTTGAGTTGTACGTGTGTATTAAGTTAAGCCAGCCATACACGCAAGGGTATACCTGAAAGGTTCTTGTACAGTTAAACTTTTAAATAGCGAAATAAAGCTTTTTAAAGCGCTTTTAAGTAGCCTATGTCCTTTCCCAGGTCTCAAACTATTTCCAAGCCAAATTTCATTTTAATCGGTTCAGCGGTTTAAGTGTGAAGCGATTACAGACAGACAGAGTTACCCCAACATTTATAATATTAGTATGGATTCCTCCTGCCCAATCTTGACTTACATTTTATAGTTCGTCAGGAACTAACAATGGGGGTATATTATTCTTTTATTTTACCTCCTATTACTTTAGAGCTGATAATTTACGACGTATGGGACATATACAAAGCGTTACAGTGCAGGACTCAAGTGGTTGGTGGAAAGGAGCTGTTCCTCATTTTAAAATGTGGGTGCGTATCCAGATAAATACCGTAGATATATATAAAAATTGGTTCGGTAGCAAAATCTGCACGAGCCACTCCTCTTGAGAATATTTTTTGTGTCTTTAAAAAAGAAACAAACCGCTGGACTGATTTTCGTCAAACTCTTTTCAGATCTAAGTCATGACGTAGCGTATGGATTGATATGATCACTAGACAAATTAGTCCATTGGTTCTTGAGATATCGAGGAGCAAAAAATGATGGCAAAACGTAATGTTCAGGTCCCAAAACGTAAAGAAATCGCAAATTTAGCGATTCGATCTTCCCTCAAGAGAAGTTAACATTATATACACACACATTCTATATTATACGTAAGAGAGACTACAGCGAAATAACTTAGCCGGGTCACCTAGTATAATTAAGAAGTTTTCTAATCCCAGTTAATTATGGATAGGTGTAGATATCACACGAACAAACGTAGGCAAGAGCTAGTATTATTTAAAGTACCTTTTTACAACGCCATCTATTGTCAAGTAGCTTTAGTGTTGCTGTGTCGTTAAAAATAATAGTATTACTTCTCGCCAATAGATGTTAGGAAGATTCATATTTTTCAGTTTATGTTTGCCTAAAAACGCGGATAAAACGACGTTTTCTAAAAATAAAACCTAGCTATATATAGATTTATCGCCCCGCACAATAAATTTCATAAAAATAGTATATACATATATACAAGAATTTCTCGTTTAAAGGTATTAGATGTCCCCAGTGTACATAATATTCTTGTCCTTGTCAATTACAGCTTCATAACATTAAAAATTATATATTTACTGTTACGAATGACATATTTTCTTAACGTACATCCGGACAGATAGATAAAGGAAGAGCTATATACGCAACAAAATATTAATTTATGCCACGACCTCGACTCCATAATCTTACTAGTTTTTGTGTGGTCAAATAATCATTAAAAAGGCACAAAGTTTATCATCCGACACCTCATTATCGGAAGTTGTTAAGTCGAACGTTCATTTACATCTAATACATTTCAAGTTATAAATTTCGTAATTATTATACATAAAAAAGGCTAAATTTACGTTTTAACAGAATGTAACCCGTGATTTCATCGCGTGCACACCCTTGAAAAACCGGTCAAGTGTGAGTCTGGCTCGCGCACCGAGGGTGTCATACCAACTTATTATATGTAGATAGTTCTTCCATCATGAGATCAAGTCTCAAAGGTATATTCCTAAATCATCAGTTTTTGGATTTTTTCCTATATTCGTGATGTAACATCTGGCTTTTTGCCAAATTTCATGATTCCAGGTCAACGGAAAGTAGTCCATAGGATTTGATTTATTTGTGTTGCAATATGCGACAAAAATTATCGTATTTTAGGCATATTTTTTACTGCATTTACTTAGAAGCTTGATTTTTACAACTTTGAGTGACCGTAGATTTTAGTATTTGATGTTAATTTCAACTTGATACCTCCACGTGTTCTTGAGTAAAAGGGTCTTGACAGACAGACGGACAACAAAGTGATCCTATAAGGATTTCATTTTTGCCTTTTGAGGTTAAGTATTTGATGTTTATTTCAAATTGATACCACCACGTGTTCTTGAGTAAAAGGGTCTTGACAGACAGACAACAAAGTGATCCTATAAGAGTTCCTTTTTGCCTTTTGAGGTACGGAACCCTAAAAAGGACACGGATTGGTTTCGAAACCAGTAAATTTAAAACGTAGGTTTAGCCGTTTTTTAATTAATTAAAAAATGCATTTTAAGTTACAGTTCCTATCAGTATCAATCTGATACATGTAGCGGGCTTATATAGGCAGCAAATATTTAGAGCTTTTACAAGCGCTCGCTTTGTTTACAGAACATAACTACTCACGTACGTTGATTGCCTTTATACGCCCCATTGCAGGGAAACACGCCTCTCCTTGCAAAGGTAGGTTCAGGCAGTCTACCGCGCTGGCAGGTTGACGGACGTTATCGAGCTACTAAGCACTCGAATGTCTTAAGAGTTTTCAACTATACAAAGAATATAAAAGCCTCGCTTGGGCTTACTATATACAGTCATTTAACAACAGCCAGGACCAACGAATTCACGTGCCCTTTGAAGCACAGAGGAGTGTTAAAATGTGCCACAAGGCGGTCACTCATCCTGGTGCTGTCCACGCCCAGTGTTGCTTTACTTCACATTTCGCAAATCCGCATACTTAACTGGACGTACGTCGTAAGTTCGTCGACTATTATGATGTACTTAAACCGGACTCGGTATCTATTTGCAATATGGGTAAACAAGAATGACCTTGACCCGCGTCTTTCGCTTTGTTAGTATTTGCAACATATACATAGATATGTATGATATTTCTCATCGTAAATTTAGAATTTTGTAGATTTTAGATTAAAGAAGTGTCGTGAATTGAAAACTAGTTAAAGAATGTGACAATGAAGGAAATCATGCAAGTATTTTAATGATTTATAATTAAATTACCAGAAAAAGTGAACATTAACTAAAGGTAGGTTATGTTTGCAAGATTTGCAAAAAGATTCTGAGTCAGGTTTAAGGTTAAATATTGTCAAATGGATTGATACTCTTCAAGTTCCTATTAACACTGGACGCCGGGAAAACTTGAGAACATGACTGCCAAAGCTTCCTTGCAGCAAAGACATTTAATGTGGTACGAACCTTCTAAATAACTTCTTTTATTACAACGTACCTTTTTTATCGTTTAGCCACATCCGCATTTTTATTTATTTACCAATGCTTTTATGATCCAATGTACGTACACTACACGTATCGTTAAATTCGCATTATGACACTAGTAGAGTAACTGCTATGACGACAAAAAAATGATATTCATAACTGATTTTGATAAGGTTCTAACGGAACGTTACTCAACTTTGTGTTATGGTAATTTGCGAAACACCCGCCCCTGCAGCGGTGTTTAAAAAAATGCATGGGCTGCAGTTCACTTAATTACTGGCTGGAAAAGCCCTTCCCATGTACGGCACTATCTTTGAAGTGAGGTTTGTTTATAGCGTCTTCTCTAGTTTAAATATAATACCTCAACGATAAGAGGCAGTAGAAAAAATATTAATTATAGTAAGTAATCTTTTCGGTAATGTAAAATTAATTACAATTTGAGTTATGCGTAAGTAATGCATTAGAATTGTCTAGAAATCGATATAAAATTTCCTTAACACTATGACAATTTGTTTTATCGAAATCACGTTTTTTAATGGGGTTCTGCAGGCAAATTTAAAAAACGAAACCCGTATAGTTTTGTCATGTCCGTCCGTATGTATTGTTTATGACAATGTTTTGTTAAAAAAATATGCTGCATAATTCCTACCTCAACTTATCGAGTCATACATAGGTATATACTACGTGTTTCAAAAGGCTAAAATAATAATGCAGGAAGTAATTCCGCTCGAAAACGAGCAATTAAGTATGAAAATTTAAAAACGAAATTTTAAATGTTCATACTAAGTTCGTCAGCTGATCGGCGGCAATATTTTTTTTCGAGATTTCGACCCATGTTCCTTGAAGAAAGTTGTTCAGTATTGGGAGCAGAATTATCTCCTGCGTTTTTATTTGACCCTTTTGAAACACGTAGTATATGACGTCACAAGTATACAAGTACACAAAAAACTAAATTGGCATGGAACTCCTTAATTAACTTCTTAATTCCATAAAACTAATGCACTTTTCTATAGCAAACTATAGCTGCAGCTACACCATCGGAATTAATCCAGGGTGCCAGCTACCTCCATACCAAATTTTATTTAAATTGGTCCAGCCATTTGTGCGTGAAGTTGAAAAACACACTCACAAACCATCGCCTTTTTAATATTTGTGTGATGACCTTTAAATATATTATAACCTTGCAGTCTCAAAGTTTCTCAATAATAAAATGTCCTTAGAGTAAATAAACAACCAATATCTATTTTCTTCTATTCATATTCATATTTGGAAAAAAACTTTACGCAGTTTTTAGAAGCATTACGTTTAAACTACAACTGATATCCATAATAATAATATAAATGGGAAGGTAACTCTGTCCGTCTGGCTGTTTGTAACCTCTTCACGCTTAAACCGCTGAACCGATTTAAATGAAATTTGGTATAGAAATAGTTTGAGTTCCGGCAACGGACATAGGATAGTTTTTATTCCGTAAAATTTAAAAGTTTCCGTGGAAATAACTATTACCGACCTTAAAATAACTATAGCTCAAGCTTGCTATAGCAAACTTCATTGATATAATTAAGGAGTTGTCGTAAGAATCACAAGATAACCAAAATTAGGGCGGGCGGAGCCGCTGGCAAAATTAGTAATATTGTAGCGGATCATATCGTACCGCTTACAAGCAAGGCTGACGTCACGCGTCCTACATCGCGCTATCGAAGTTTCAGTTGCAATTCAGTATATATAGAAACCGAAGCGCAAGTTAAGTGCACCACGGCGGTCCTCAGGCATAACACCTCGCCTGACAAGAGATCTCCTCTTTGCCGCCACTCCACAATATAAATGAACGTTAAAGAGAGGTAGGGCACTGCAAGTACTCGCTCGAATAAGCTGTCCCAACAAATAAAGCGGGGCATAGCGAGTACTTGCTCGAATGAGCGGCCCGAACTGGGGAAGTACCTCCATCATACAGAAAACCGCGGCCACAATAACACTAACATTGAGTAGTGCTGTGTTCCTGGCGGTGAGTAAGGTTGCCAGAGCTCTCTTTGAGGATTCACTGCGCGGACAGCAGAGGACCGGCGGTGCTTATCGCTGTCATTACTCGGCGTAGACGCGGCTTGCTGGTTCGGCGTTGACGCGGCTTGCTGGTTCGGCGTTCAGGGAGACCTGATGAAACGGCTGACCGCTGGCTGCGCGCAGGTCGAACGGGTTCCCGAACCCAGGGATCACTTAATCTCCGCCCTGGGAGGCTGATCCGCCAGCCTGTGTAAAGTCTCTGAAGTGGTAGTCGTGCCGGAGAAGGAGACCGGAGTGGACACAACAGAAGGGGATTAGGGGCCCTTCCGCCCGCCGTGCCAGCAACCGTATCATCTGTGTTGAGCTTCGGCAGTCTTAGTACCGCACCTTTTTGTCTTCTAAGCTGACTGTGCAGTGAATCCTCATCCCTAGTCTAAGTAACTTTATATACAATGGCCAGAAATAGAAAAAGGAAAAGAGTTTTTACAGCGGCAACTCCATCCACATACAATGTGGATTTTTGCAATATCAGGGGTATTCACGCAAATCTTAATGCAGTCCACCATCACCTCGAGACTGCCCAGCCGACCATCCTCTTTCTAACGGAGACGCAGATATCCTTCCCGGCCGACACATCATACCTTCATTATCCCGGCTACAAACTCGAGCACAATTTTTTGAGTCGTGCCGGTGTATGTATGTTCGTCCGGGAGAATATCTGCTGTCGCCGACTTCATAGCCTTAAAGACAGGGACCTGTCGATATTGTGGGTGCGCGTAGATCACGGCGGCCACACTCGTATCTATGCGTGCCTATACAGGTCTCATAGCGGTGACACGGACGTAACTCGACTCTTCACGCACCTGAGTTTGACGACTAACAGTTATTTTGGGAGACTTTAACTCCCACCATCGTGAGTGCCCACCAGAGATATCTGCTCATGAATTTGCTCTGACCTACGGATTCTCTCAGCTGGTACTTTCTCCAACGAGAATACCAGATATAGAGGACCATACGGGCTCCTTACTGGACCTTCTGCTGACTACACGTCCGGACGGATACTCCGTATCAGTGGATGCGCCTCTTGGCTCCTCGGACCACTGTCTCGTTCGGACTCAAATGTCATGCACACAACCCGATCCTTCTTGGCCAACTAATTGGCGTCGTGTGTGGCACTATAAGTCGGCAGACTGGGACGGATTGAGAGAATTTTATGCATCGTAACCGTGGAGGCAGCTCTGCTTTAGCTCAGATGATCCTGACGTCTGCGCAGCCGCAGTCACTGAGACAACCCTCGCTGGTATGTAATGTTTCATTCCTAACCTGCGAGTAGCTGCCGGCGTCAAAAAACGACCGTGGTTTAATAGGTCTTGCAGAGAAGCTAAAATTCTTAAGCAAACTGTGTGTGAGGCTTGGACCACGGCTCGTAATAATAAGGATCTGAATATTTCTGAAATAAAACGCAAAATTCCAATTCATCGGCAAAATAGGTTTGCGAGCTATCCTTCTGGGAGTCGTGCTTTCTGGTCGCTTGCTAAAGCTGCCGAGGGGAACTTCTGCCACTCGTCGTTACCACCACTGCGAAAGACCGATGGTGACTTGGCCCATAGTGCAAAAGAGAAAGCCGATCTATTGGGCAGTCTCTTTCCCTCCAACTCGAATATGAACGACGAAGGCGCTGTACCACCTACTTTACCGTGGTGCGGTAAGACCATGCCGGAAATCTCTATAACACAGCGAGAGGTCCGGCGGGCGTTGTTTTCCCTAGACGTTCATAAGTCGAGTGGGCCAGACGGTATACCAGCAGTGGTGCTTAAGCAGTGTGCTCCTGAGTTATGTCCTGTACTCACGCGCCTCTTCGCGCTTTCCTACCATACTAGGCAATTTCCGTCTTCATGGAAGACTGCGAATGTGCACCCGGTGCCCAAAAAGGGCGAAAGATCAGATCCATCGAATTACAGGCCTACCGCTATTTCTCTCCCCTCCAAGGTGATGGAGCGTGTGTTCAACATACAGCTTTTGAGATACCTAGAAAAACATGACCTGATTAGCGACCGTCAATATGGCTTTCGCCACGGTCGCTCGACTGGTGACCTTCTAGTGTATCTCACACACCGATGGGCACTAGCCATTGAGAGTCAGGGGGAGGCATTGGCATGTAGCCTAGACATAGCGAATGCGTTCGATCGGGTCTGGCACCGGGGTCTTCTATCGAAGTTGCCATCTTACGGAGTGCCCGAGGGTTTGTGCAAAGGGGTGGCTAGCTTTTTGTCCGGCAGACGCATACGAGCCGTAGTTGACGGTAGTTGCTCTGATAGCATGGACATTAATGCTGGTGTCCCGCAAGGCTCTGTGCTGTCTCCTACGCTGCTTCTACTGCACATCAATGATATGTTGGAGATCAACAACATACATTGCTATGCAGATGACAGTACTGGAGACGCTTATTACACGGGCCGTGCAAACATCCCTCGTTCTGTTGTGGAGGAAAAACGTGAAGAACTTGAGTCTCAAATCGAGATCGGTCTGTCCAAGGTCTCTGACAGGGGACGGGAAAACTTGGTCCGATTCAACCCTTCAAAGACACAAGTCTGCGCGTTCACCGCCAAGAAAACCCCATTCACTGTAGTCCCACAATTCCAGAACACTCCCCTCTCCATCTCCAAGAGCATTGGGATCCTTGCTGTTCACATCTCCAGCGATGTTCAGTTCCGAGATCACTTGCTAGACAAGGTAAAGCTGGCGTCCAAAAAACTTGGTGTACTCAACAGAGCGAAGCAGTACTTTACGTCGGGGCAAAGGTTGCTGCTTTACAAGTCGCAAGTCCGGCCCCATATGGAGTACTGCTGCCATCTCTGGGCGGGTGCACCTGGATACCAGCTTGGCCCTTTTGACTCGGTTCAACGACGGGCTGTGAGAATTGTCGATGATTCCAAACTCACTTGCGGTATCGAGCTCCTAAGTCTGAGGAGAGACTTTGCCTCCCTGTGTGTGTTCTACCGCTTGTACAATGGGTTGTGTTCTGAGGAATTGTTCGAAATGATGCCCACGGCTACTTTCTACCATCGCACCGCTCGCCATCGGCAGGGAATTCATTCTCACACTTTAGAACCGAAATGGTCGCGTACAGAGCGGTTTCAGAGCGAGCTCCCTGCCAAGGTTTTCTCTAAGGACTACAGTATGGGGTTCTTCAAAAAATAAGTTATTAGATTTCTGAAGGGTCGGCAACGCGCGAGTGATGCCCTTGGTGTTGCAAGCGTCCATAGGCTACGGTGACCGCTTACCATCAGGCGGACCATAGGCTTGTTTGCCACCTTAGTGGTATAAAAAAAAAGCAAGATTCCAAATTAAAATATAATTGGTTAACATACAAATAAAAAATGCGTTAGTAATAACAAACAGTACAAATACAATTTAGCAGTGACGTTTCTGCAAACGTATTGGTAAATTATGACAAATTAGCGGCTTCAACAACCAAATCCTGATGAAATTTAGCATAAAATGGTAAAAGTGGTAAGTAGTTTTTGTCTATATGTAACGGTATTTATTATTTTTGACTTTTTCTTCACTTACTTGGCAAATCTTCATTGACAATCTTAATCAAATATAAATCAGTGAATTACAAAATATACGTACAATATATGTATGTATGGCGTGTAAAGAAATGTATGACACAAAATCTATCTACGACATAAAACACAATATAAAAAGTAAACATATGGCCAATTGACTGCTTACAAGTTTGATTTTTCCTACTACGAAAAGTAGCGCCATCTGTTACTACTTTTATAAAAGCCACTGAGCCACGGAGCTAACCAAAAAAACAATATTCAAAAATCTAGCCAAAAATTAAAGTATTTCTATCGTGATAAGTAAGGCAAATAAAGTTTTTGTCAAAAAACCCCAAAAGTTTATAGGGCAGTATTGATTCTCATTCATAAGCTACACAACAATTATGCGGGCGGAGCTATGGGTGTCCGCTAATATACATACATACGTTTATGGAAACTTTGTGTATGTAATTCAGGTAGTAATAGTTAAGAATATATCATCATCAGACAGGCTATTGTTATAATTTTTTAAGATTCTATTGTCTAAACGTAATAAACTCATGCAGGAGTTCTGTGCTATTAACATACCCATACAAACAATATCGAATTAAATTATTTTTATCAAACTTCCCCAATCAATTTATAAGATTTGTTAAGTTATTTTGCAGTCTCGCTGTTTATGACATTTAATTTTAGACGTAATAAGTAATGATTTCAGATAGTTTTTAACAATTCACTAATAAAAGATTTTAAATCTATTTTATATTTATTGAATTACAGAACACTTCTAGTTTACCGTGTTTAAATATAGTTCACTTTCAGTTGCAATTTAGTTAAAAATAAATCGTTAAATAAGTAAAAAAACTGACTGCAAAAACATTAAAAACTAAACAGCAATAAACAAGTGCACGAAAAACTAAACAACCAAATAATAATATTTAAAGCTTTTTAGTTTAAGGTTTTTTTTTCGACTTTTTTATGTACTATAACACAGCCTTAAAGTCATCAGCGAAAAAGTATATAAATTGAAATTACACATAGTCGCGTTCGCCAACTCCTGTTAAAGACTTTGAATGAATTGTTTTGAATACCGAGAGCTGGTATTACCCGAATGTGGAATTTTTTTTTTAATCAGTTTGTAGCACAAAAGATTGATTTCACTCGTTGTAATATTTTTTACATTTAGATTTTTCATTTAAATAGTATAAATATAATACAATATTACAATAAAATACGTACCTTTTAAGGAAGATCACAACCATTTTTCAAAGAAAAATATAAAACGGGACACTGTATGTCAAAACCTCGACATCGATAATACTGAAGACTAACCGGGATTATGCCCTCTTATATCGCTGCATCCATACATAAATGAATCTAAATCCAGATAAGTTAAAAAAAAAATATCTTAATACAATACGAAAACGACCTTTATCACCTCAACAATAAGATGGTACAGTCGACCCAAATAAATAAAACATTAATTTATTTGTACCTATGACGTGTGGACTACGGTAGGTGTTGAATTTGAAACCAACGACGCCACATCCGAACCATAAAAGAACTGTTACTTGAACTTAATCGGTGTCTGGGAGCTATTCAAATTCAGTGTCAAAAAAATGAAAAAGGTAGGGATTCTACTGAAAATTGCGGTTTAATAAAAAATAGTGACTTGTGTTACCTAGAATAAACTCAATTTGACCTATTATATCTTCTTAATATATATAAATCTCGTGTCACAATGTTTGTCCTCAATGGACTCCTAAACTACTGAACCGATTTTGATCAAACTTCGTAAATATCTGTTATTTGATCCAACTTAAAAGATAGGATAGTTTTTATCTCGATATGTCAAGTGCGAGCCGGACTCGGGCACTATAGGTAAAAACCAACTTTCGCCGGGTACAGAGGGACGGCAGTGGAACAACGTTCGCCGGGACAGCTAGTACCTTTATATATTTATTTGTGACTTATGTTATATTACATACAATCATTCAATACAATCATAAGTATCTTTTGTCACCCAAATAAAATACACTCAATGAGCAGGAAAAATAATGTAAATGATTAAACTGAAATTGACAGGACATTAATTTGTTTATCAAATGCAAACGCCGAAAACATTTGTTTGAAATTAACATTTAGTGTCACCTGTTAACAAATAACAATTAAATCATATCTTACATCGTTACGACTACAAAATGGAGTTCTTTAAGAAGAGTGTGATTATATTAGAGTGATAAAGGATTTTTACAGGCTCAACGCAATTCGTTTATGCCAATAATGGCATATGAAAGACAAGCAATCCTTTTTGAACTTTCGTTGTCGGCTATAATACGAAGTAACGCTAAAAGGCCTATGCCTCTGGCGTAAGAAAACCCTTAAAAAGCCCTTTAATTACTTAACACAAAAAAAGTTCTATGCTCGGCTAGTAGGAAATTCAGTATGACATAAAGCCAAAATAAATATATAAAGCTATCTTCTGCCAATTACCCAAATCAGAACAGCATAACTAAGGTAAAAAAAAAACCGTAGCAACCAGAGAGATACATAAACGAACTCGCATTTAACATATTAATATAGATTTTGTTATATTTTTTAAGGTTATTTCTCTTGTCTTATGTTCTCTTCACTTGTCAATTCAAAACATGTGAGCAACTACACCTTGAAGTGTTTTTCCTCTCCAGATTTTTTCCTTATCTCTATGTATATTACAAACGCCTAAAGATAATAAAAGCCTTGTTTTCTTGTAGAATCAAGGTCTAAATGAATATTTGGATATAACAATGTGTACAAAAATTACTTTTATTTTATGCTTTTTATTTTACCACTCTAAGAATGGACGCATGTCAGAAAGAATATTCTAAAGTAAGTGAGGTAAATACAATTGCTACCTCTGATTTTTAATACGAAAGTAACGGTTTAAAAGTTGAGCTCAGAATAGGGGAAAAAATAAAAAATGGAATACAATATTCGAAAAAGCAGGTTTAATCTCGACTCGACTTTAAGACAGTTTGCAATAAAAATAAAATCGGCCAAGTACGGTAAGTAACGTTTATTTGGTTTTCTAACCGTTCAAAAAAGGAGAAGGTTTTGAATTTGGATTTTTGAATTTTTTTTATGTATGTTTGGGCATAATTCCGTTTTATAAAGACGGATTTTCAAAATTATTCTTTTATTTAAAATGTTAGGTGGTCCCATATTAATGTAGTAAATTTAAACCTTGAAATTTTGGTCAAAATAAAAATAATTGGTGTTGGCAAATTGGTAATGGGTGTTAATTTGGAACTGGTGAAACGCCTTTTTTGTTGATGATTGTATGAAATTTTGTTATGAGTATCGATGTTTTTATTGTACGAGAAAAAAAGCAATTCGTCACTCAAAACTAAAAAATAAAAACTTTTTAACAAAAAAAAAACATCCAGCTTCAAAAAGATGCACTACAAAGGTAAAAATATTACTTGTTTCCAAAAATCTGATCTGAATTACAGTTTGAAGTTGGTGTCTATGTACCTATAGTTTATAACAAAACTTCACTTTCATGACAAAGTTTTTAAATAAAACCATTAAGAACTCTATTAAGTGTCTTTAAAATAGTCCTTAACTCACTGTCTCTCTAAAAGTGTCCGTTTTTACCTTCACAAAATCACTGGTTGCGGTTCAAATTGTGTACTAATTCAGACGCTCTCTGCTTATGTGTCCTCGCTTAGAACAAGTTTAAAATGTTTGACATTCTTGAATATTACATATGTTGCACACGTGAAACTGCTACGTAGCGCATTCTTTGCGGCAAACGTTTACGGAAACAATTCCGTTTCTTACAGGTTTCATGCGATCGCTCAAGAGTCAATTTTTAAATTTAACGTAGAACCTGCTAGATCGGAGCTAGTGGTTTTTGTCTCTGTCTACCCCTTAGGGATACAGGCGTAATATCCTAGACGTTGTTGCTTTGTCGTTCTCTTAATTTAAACCAATAATAATTTTATCATTTCAGGTATAATATGGTTCACTGGATTTCGAGAACTTAGCATTTCCCTACGTTGAATCAGTGAGTCAGTCAGTCAGCCAGTCAGTGAGTTTATTCTTTTATATATACAGATAAAAAGAACTATTTCATAAGGAAAGGCCTTAAGCGTCAGCTAGATAGAAAATTAATAATATGTAACTAAACAATAACTGCAAAGCCAAAAGGCTAGTCAAGGCATTTCATTACATTGCATAAAAGCAAAAGAAAGGAAGACGACATTGGTTTTACTCAGTACCCCCTGCAAACCCCCAAAATAAGTAACGAAATCATCAGATACCTCAAAATTGATATTCGTATCACCATACCTTGTTACAAAGCAGACTGCACCCATAGGTCTCTGAGGTTACACTCGGCACTCGATTTCGATCATTTGTAAAAGAATCAGAAAACTATTTACAACATCATTTTATACCATAAAATTAAATAACATTATTAAGGTTGCTCAACACTAAATTCAAGACATAAGTTTTTAAAAATATTGCCTCAATATAAGAAAAAAAAATTAACATTGAAATACGATTGGAAATAAAATTGTCACGTTGTTAAGAGTAAACAGACCAAGTGTTCAAAAACCTAAGCCCGTCAGCCACACTACTGATAAATAACTGTCTGAGATAAGTAATTCCAAACACCTGAAGAATAAGAAATCTAATCACATGCATTGTATAGATAATCTTCTATTATTTAGTAATACCTATAAGTTGTGGATGAGTCATGGATGACTTTTATGAAGCACTGTTTCATTGTCCCGCCCGCCACATATCTGGGGGCACAACAGGCGATCCAAGAAAAGCAATACCTACCTTTTCTCGAAGCGCTTCGTCGTTTTTTTGAACCTATATTTTAACTAAGGTATAGATTTTGTAAAGAAAGGGCTTGTAGAAAAATCGATAAGAAAATAAAGCCGCGTAGTGTTTACAAGGATAAAACGCATTGACTGCAATCTATGCGTACATTTGACCGTTCTATTGACCAAAAATTAATGCACTTTATGCGGTATATGTTGGCAATGTTGTGAACCAGTAGCGCGTCTCTTAACTATATGTCATCACTTATAGAACGCATTGTTTCATGATTTGTTTTATGAGAAGAGCAAATTGCTCTTTAAGTGCTGACCATATTCAAACTTATGTTTGTATCAGCATGATAGGAGGTACCCACAGCCTACATAGCTTTCACTAAGGATAAAAGAGACTATTCAAAACTCTACTCCTGATAAACATTAAGCTTTAAACTTTTCTATTCTTCAGGAGAACATGATCCCTTAAAAAAATGTAGACATTACAGATATGTACTACGAAATCCTATAGCTCGTGTTATTTTGATATATGAATCTTTCCATTCGATATCCCTTGAAATATAATCAATATCCTCGGATACAAAATGCTTTTAAAGAGCGGACTTCATCATTCGAGACATCTCTGCGCTGGCAAAGATGCATCGAGAGCATTTAACCATTTATATATATATACAAATTAAACCCTGTTTCTTTTGGTCACGCCATAACATCCGAACAACGTCACGTCCATTTTTTGTTGTGTTATTGTTATGGCATGGTATTTTATATAAGAAAAAAGGGTCAAGTGCAAGTCGGACTCGCACATTCAGGGTAAACCGATTGTAATGAAGTTTTAGTAAACGCCGAGAAGGTTGCTGAATTAGTACAACTCTCTCACAATAGGTGGCACGCCAGTTGTTTTAAAAAAGAGAAACAACTTTTGCGGGTCAGCTAGTTAGAAATAAATAACATATATATCTAACTTTTCTGTACAAAAAGGCAATTTCATAATTAATGACCTAATAAACACAAATGTTACTCACCTATCGAAGCCATCTTTGAGGATATGACTTTCACCACTGGATCCCCCAGAATACTCAAAGGACGCATTATCCACCATGGCTCACATTTAGACTTTGATTCGTTCATTAATTGTATGTTAAGTTACGTCAATTCACAATATAACACTTGCTGACTGGAAAAATTAAATTATTCACTACACTCGATACCACAAAAAAAATTATAATATTTGGTATCTATATTTAAATATCTAAAACGTTACTTAAATTGAGTAATAATAAATAAGTATTATTGGTCATTAATATATATCACTACACTGGCACATAAAATCTTATTTTATTAAATAAAAAACAGCGACAACAACTTATGACGATTACCACAAAATGTTGATAGACTGATATTTGGTATCCATATTGAAACACCTAAATTAGGTGATAGTTATTTAGTTTTAATAGTAATTAATAAATAAAATTATCATTTGTTGGTAAGGAAATCGAATGAAATATCTACCTACGTAGCGACATTTGTGGCCATATTGATTGCCAATCTCAAAGCAATGACTAACAACCAGTCAACCATATGGCACTGATAACACGAATCCATTGATAACACGACCGACAAACAACTAATAACATTGCCTAGTATAATAATAGATAAATAGATAGATAGATACTTAGTTAGATAATTGTTCCAGACGCCACACGCGAGAAAGTTTGAAAAGAAAAGGCACATAAACGTTATAGAAATAATCATTTTTAACATACGTATTTTCTCGTACCAAAAATAAATTGCTTTATTTGTATATGACTATCATAGATTCTTCAATTTCAATCGTCCGTCATCGTCCGTATTCAATACAATACGATAACGGGGGATATATCGATTATGTAAGGAAAATAAATCATAGTTGATATCATTTAATATTATTATATATAAGTAATAATAATTTTTAAAGTCTACAGCAAATTATATGTCAAAAAATTTGTGTTTTTAGGGTTCCGTACCCAGTGTAGCATGGCAACACGAGCCTTTTACAATTCCTACCCCTTCTATTTGTCTGTCCGAATTGGTCTCAACTAAGATTTTATGATATTCAAGATTTTGGGAAACCACACATGAATATTCATTCCTAGAAAATTTTTATGTGTTTGATCAAGAAATGTCAAAAATAAGTGAGAAATTCGTTTTTATGACACATACTGAGATACGCCGAGAATTGTATTGTCTAAACGTGTCACAACCTATATGTGGAAGAACTTAAAATTTGTAGATTGATTGCAAATTGCTTTAGAATAAATAATGCAAGAAAAGGTTTAATAACTGAAGAACAGGATTGTACTGGTCACTGCGCTGGTAGAAAAACTTTCATTTACCCCACATCGGGGGATGAGGAATACTGCTATACGTCCTAGGTACGTACCTACGCCTAATTGCATAAAAAAACAAAATTTAATAGAAAATAAACTAAAATAATCATCCCCAGGATTTAGAAATTCTGATTATATTAAATCTATACTTACTATAATATTATTAATGCGAAAGTAACTCTGTCTGACTGTCTATTACCTCTTCACGCTTAAACCACTGTACCGATTTAGATGGAATTTGGCAAGAAGATAGTTTAAGTCACAAGAAAGGACATAGGCTACTTGAAGTGTCAAATGTGAGTCATTTCTTTCCGTACCCAAAGGGTGCTAACGGAACACATTACTAATACTCCGCTGTCTTTTTTTCTATAATTGAGAGATATTAACTCAATGAATTTATAACCTATTGATACTGCAAACGCAGCAGCAAAACTCTGTTGAAGACCTTCAAAGATTAGGATATGGACCGGTTCGGCTATCGTTTACCAATCTCTTAAGGTCATGAGCTTATAACTTTGTCAAGCAAAAATAATCATTATATTTTAGTAATAAGAATGATATTAGCGCATTGATTACTCTTTCCTAACTGTGGGGTCGACGGAAATTCAAGTGAAAGGGTTAGGTGTACACTGAAATAAACAGTGTTAAGTAACAAGTGTATACAAAATGAACTCTGTACTTAGAAATTGCTATATTTAGTAGGACATATCACTATAATATTTTAGTTAAAAGTTATTGCCTTCGATATTCTAGCCAATAGTTTTAAGATGTAGACTCATTAGACAT
Organism: Apoda limacodes; assembly: GCA_946406115.1. Taxonomy (NCBI): domain Eukaryota; kingdom Metazoa; phylum Arthropoda; class Insecta; order Lepidoptera; family Limacodidae; genus Apoda; species Apoda limacodes. The sequence continues at coordinate 37,996,875 of OX291541.1, read as the reverse complement.
AATATTTGTACATCGAAATTCGAAACCGACACAAATGTAAATCCAAATCAATTTGTGGCACATGTCCAGTCTTTTCACAATTCACACAATCCATAAAATCACAAAAGACACAACAGAAGCCGGTGTTCTGGTCGAGTTCACGGGAATAACTGTGTACAGTACAGTTCTAGATATCTAGTTATCGATTGTACATCGATTACGGAAAATTTATCGTATAGATTAGATAGCCGACATACATACGTACAGTAAGTAAGTTATTTATGGCAGAAAATATTTTGATAGGATACTGCCAATACTACTTTGTATGACTGATTTTTGACACACTAAGAGTGTTGACAATCAGATTTAATATAATTTTGATATGATTTGATATTGTCGATACGACCTTATAGAGGTGATAAATTTAACACAATTTAAATGTTGTCAATGCATGAATGAATATCATCGCGGTTTTTATCCCCAGAAGAGGATAGCCAGTGGCTGGACACAACCACATTTCAGTTCGATTTCGTCAAAACCATGTCATGTATCTTTGTGACATTAATGTAAGTAATTACATTTCTACATATAAATGTAATCTAGGAATACTACACAGATTTCTTTATCCGTTTTAGCAAAGTGTGAATTTTTGATGACAGTCATCAGCGAAATGGCAGGCGAATTCGGTACACTTTCACTCAAACCTACTTCGGCTTAGAGAAATAAAAAAGAAACTAAATTATTCTTAAAATTAACAGGTACCACTTTCATTTGTTTTTCTAATAAACACGGCGACCTTATCAAGACAATATTTAGTTGGTCGAGTCTATGCTAATCGAGAACAACGCCCTTACAGAGGATAACACATAAAAATAAAACTTGTTTATCACACATTCAAAACAATATTACACTGTCAAAACAAGGCCTAAACCTGTTATAATATTACACTTACACCACATAGTGTATGATTTATATATAAATCTATCACTTTTTCACTATCAATGAAAGCATCACCTGACACTACTATCATTACCGTATCGAGACCACCGCAGAAAACGGTAAAATGCAATGTCTAACGACTAGTGCGCCGCAAAAATACTGAATGCACTATTGTTTGTGGCGAAGTAAAGTTGCGGTTTGTAAACACTATGTACAGACAACAAAAATGATTCTGGAAATTTACACTCAAAAGGAGTGATAAAATTCACCGAACCTACATAAAATCTCATTTATAAAACGTGATAAGTTCCATGTCAGTTTTTATAAGGGTTTTGAAGCCGAATAGTTTTATCATTTCGGTCCGTTCGTCTGTATAACGCAGTACGCGAGCTAACTGATGGAGTGACCTATGTTGGGTGTTTGCGATTCCTCAGCTCCGCTTCGGGCCTCAAACTGCTCCTTCGTAAATAATCGGTCACTTACACCCAAGCTTACACCCCTCGGTGAACAATGTACTATTTGCGTACCCTTTTATTTTATATTTGTGTGTGGTGTAAAATTATAAAATTCTCGGAAACACACCTCTTTAGTACCTACGAGATTTATGCGGATATCTGAAAAACGAAACATAGTAGGTCCTGGCCACACATCAGGTTTTAGTAAGTTTTTATTCGATTATCAGATTAGGGCACCCGGAGACGTCAATACCATTGATATTTCACTTGGTTGATAACAATCCTTTACACCCACCGACACGTTAATGTCCTTGCGACCATTGCGTAGTCAATTTTAGTTGCAAAGTGTACAGAAATTCCTCTTGAACTGGTACGGCAACATAGTCTCCAAAGCGCGCTCAAAGTTCTATGCCCAGACTGGACATATAAGATGTTAAGACAATGTTTTCGATTCATATCACAATATTTTTTTACCTTTACTCAGTTCAGTGTATGGAGAGGTACCCTAATTTTTTTTTTCTTAATTTCATTACAAAACTTTATCAGAATCTCTCCAAAATTATAAGGCAGTGACATGCGGATGAACGGACAAACTTAAAGGGTCCTTTTTTTGCCAATTAGCAACAGAACCCAAAAAACCAAGAATGATTTTACTGTCCATAGTCTGATATGAATCGAGAGCGTAGAACATATTAGTGAACGAGGGCACATTAGTCGGAAGCACATTATCTACGTCAGTCTTTCCCAAAGTGTGGGTCGCGCTTAGAAAAAAAAACACTATATAAACATATACACACATACACTTGAAAAATATAACCCTCCATCTGGCGCAGTCGGGTTTCCAGTTCTGATGGCGGAATCCATGAGGAATTGGAGAAACTCCATAAATATCAAAGATTTGTATAGTTATACATTTGGATCATTAAGTGAAGTGGAACTGATGAAGAAGACCACAGATGGCCACCGAAACTTCTCAATCACTCAAAAACTTCTACGTATTTGAGTTGCGGCCATAAGATATCTCAATTAAGGTAGTTAGGCGGCTATGACGAAGCAAATTATAAGTAAAGTATTTAAATAATAATAACAACTAACCGCTTTAATTAGACTTATTGGATGATTTCAAAGGTAATATCCCGCGTTCAAATTGCGCTAATTGAGTAAGACATATATATTACGCTACTAATGTGTGTGTGGCCTTGACAGTCAGAAGACACATTTCGTAGCATTGTTATTATCGCTATCCATTTATATCCATTTTAGGGTTCCGTAGGCAAATTTTAAAAACGTAGTTCTAAGGTTCTCTCTGTCTCTCTGAATAGTTCACCAAATGTTTAAAAATATTTTTTTACTTTGAATCTACCAAATAAAATAATCCGGCTTCCAAACTGTACTAAAAAGTCAAGTAATTTTTAGTACAAATTTAAAGTCGGTTTTTTTTTTTTTATTTTTAAGTCTTTGTAGCAATGTGTAAACTGTTTAAATAAAAAATATGGTTTAAATAGGTTCTAGATAACCCTAAAACAAGACGTAGTGTTTTTTCTCACTTAGGAGTAGTGTGGGCCCTACATTTTAAAATATCAATAAATAAATGTTTAAAAAGTGTATCGCAGTTCGTGTGACTTTGGGAACCACTGATCTACGTTTATTGGAGCAATGGGCATCTCAATTGATGGACCAATACATAACTCAACGTGTGTGATGTTGAGAACTACGCGCGACACTTGATCCTAATCCTACACGACTACTTCATTCAGAATGTGGGTTAAGGTTACATACTACTTCAGAGGAACTCTGGGGACAGACAGACAACATTCGTAAATAAATTAACACTTCAATCAATCACCTTACAGGAATCTATTGTTACACATACACCTAACTTAGTCCCACACCTTTCTCATTCAGCCTCTTCCGGCTACCTTTATCAGGTCATCGGCCTACCTGGCTGGATAGCGACCCCGCTTCACTTATGCTGCATAGCCCAGACTCTAACTCTAATCGGTTCTGCGACAAATTCGTCTCCCTCGCAGCCTAGTTGGTAGTGTGGCCGGCTGCTGTGCAGGTGTCGGTTCCATTCCCGGACTCGACAAACTTTTATGTGATAAAGATTTGCGTTTGTCTTGAATCCGGGTGTATTTATGTATGATATGTATGTATTTACACAAAAAGGAATATATTATGTATTTGTATACGTCGTCTTGTATCCAACAAAAGCTTTGCTTACTTTGGGGCCAGACGGCACTGTGTGCAATGTCCAAAGATATTTATATTTATTTATAAATAACACCTGACCATTGGCACTTCAGCTTGCATTTATAGGCTATGTCGACACATTTGGATCGTCGTCAGATCTCCCTATTTCTGATCATATCCTTCGTCGGATCTCCTCATTTCTCCTTATATCCTTCTTTAACCCCACAACACCTTAATGAACACCAGCTATTTAATTTTTTTTATTCTACGTGATTTTCAATCATTGCTAGGCAACGGATGTTGAACTTTATACTGGTAACTAAAAGTCAGCAATAACAGGCTTCAAATAGTTCCAATCAAGTAACATATCTTTAGTCAGCACTAACAGGCTTTAAATAGGTTCAATCAGGAACCAATCTTAAGTCAGCAATGACAGGCTACAAATAGTTCCATTCAGGTAACCAATCTTAAGTCATCAATAAATGGCTTTAAATTTTAATTCAGGTTACCAATCTTAAGCTGGTAGTCGAGATCTGCTAAAAATATCAGTGATTAATGCTGACTTTTAGTAACCAATATAAAGATAACTAGCCTCCATTATAAAGATTTTTAATATTTTACTTGGGGTTGTTAATCCCCACTTAATAATATAATTGCAAAACAGAATCTTTAGCAGATCAATCCACGGGGCATGCTTTGTAGTTTTTTGTATTTAGCGAAATTTTTGTGGTGACGTGATCCTAGTTCTCAACAAATTATACCCGCAAGCCGCGAAACTTCAGTCAACGGTAATAAACATCACCTTAGTTGTCTAAGTGGAAATAGTGCTTCTATAAACTAAATAAACCTAAATCATATACAAAATCGTGTGTTTACAATAAGGTACAGTCAACAAATTAGACCATGCGCCAGATAGGCTAGCACATCAATTTAAAATTTTATTTACTTATAAATTTATCTAGCTAATCTGATCAGTATAGGTTCTACCATGATTTCATCTTCAATCGCTCGAACGTCAAAACATTCATTTAATATAGTTACAAATATAATAATCTGTTCTGACTTACCGTCTACAGTTATTTATGTAGATTTGTGTGGTCAAGTGGTCTTTTTTTCATTTTTGTTTAAGCTTACTATTAATTAGAAATAAATTTTCAGTTTTAATTATTTAAGCAATAACTTTATATTAGTTATTGCCATAGTTGAATAATAATCAACGATGAAAAACCAACAAAAGTCGTTCACTTTTGTCGTTTGTCTAAGTACTCTTAAACGCAGTTTTTAATATCGTTTAGTTAAAGGAACAGTGGACAAATACTTTACTAGTGTTCCTTTTATTGAACACCATTTTTCAGGGTTTTTCTACTTAATTTTTAGGGTTCCGTACCCAAAGGGAAAAAACGGGACCCTATTACTAATACTCCGGTGTCTGTCTGTCCGTCTGTCACCAGGCTGTATCTCATGAACCGTTATAGTTAGACAGTTGAAATTTTCACAGTACATGCATGTCAATAATAAAATTAAAATAAAACAAATATTTATAATAATTTAATTCCCATACAATAAACGTGAGTTTTTTGCCGTTTTTATAGCGAATCCGACTCGCACTTGGCCGATTTTTTTTAATTCATATTGTTGAGGTCATAAATAATATCTTATAATAAAAAAATGGTAATGATCCAGCCAAGGGGTTTTTCCGTAATAACTGTTCCGCACCGACCACCATTTACATAGTTTACAAACACAAATACAAGCAAAGCAATTACTGGCCAAGCCTGACGTTGCTTAACTTGAACTTGGATATGGTTTCCAACACACAAATGTGTTACTGTTTCTCTTAATAATAATAGCTAGATGGCGCTGTAACGGTAATTTAAGATGGTAAATGGCTCTGGCCCGTCTCACACTATGCCGGTTTTTTTTTGTGCCAACCCTGACACATTTTTAGTTTCTAGCCGCTTGTCGGCATTTTGCGCTGAGACAAAGAACTTTGCTCACTATTAGTACTTATTACGCTATGCGAATACCTATCCTCATACTCACTTGTCGTGTTTTGTGATGGTATTCCGGGGATGAGGCTCGATCTGCAGCGGGGTGGCGGGGGCGGAGCGAGGCGCTCCACACCCGCCACCCGCCGCTCCCGCCGCGAAGTTACCGGTTGACCTGTAACAAGCAAAAAAACTTTAAAATTATAGTTTAAAATTATTAGGAAACTTTCATGGAAAATTAAGAAAAGAAATACATAGGTATTAGAAACTTAACCAACTACATCCATAGCGTTATAACATCATACACCTCTAAATCTTATGAAATAGAAAAAAAGTATTCGGTAGGTATTCGGTAAGTAGTATACTTGGTTTTAAGGAAAAATTCCGTTTTTTTGTACTGTTTAAACACATAACTCCTATATTTTCTAGCTAGACATAACAACCAGTATAACTAGTGTAATGTAATGATTTTATGTAGTAGGGACATTAAACAATTAGGTTTCTTGCAGACTCTTCACTGCATAAAACAGCATTATTAACAGACTGAATTGACGATTCAAAGTGTTGTTAGAGACTTTTATAAATAAAAATCTATTATCCGATTTGATATGATTAAAAATAATGAGTTTAAATCATTTGAGTTCGGAAATAAATTTAAAACTATTCTGATATGTGCCAAATACATATTTTTCCTTCTTTAATAGATATAGTGCAAAATAGAAACCCAATAGAGTAGGTACAGCAATTACTTCTCTTACTCGACTCTGTTATTTTGATCTGAAGAAATTATACTTAAATATTAAATCACCTATATTTAATTAAAATAAAAACATTAAATTCAATTAATGTAATCACGTTTTTAAGAAACTGTTAAATTATGTAAAACACACTAGGTATATTCAAAATAAATGTAGCCTGCCGAAATTCGGTGACCAGCATTTGAGACGGCATGCCAACTAAACCGCAACCATTATGTCCCGCTGAACCTACGCTACGTCTCACGTCTCATCATTTAAGACAACCATAATTCAAAAGTTCCTGCGGGAATAACTATGACAGAGTTAAACAAACTATTGCTGCATATATAGCATTCTATAGCAATTCATTAGTGTAACTAAGTAATTAATTTATTGGAGTTAATTAACGAGAACTACGCCGATAACTGAATTTATGGCGGGCGGAGCCACTGACAAAGTCTAATCATATAACAACAAAACAAAAATATGTACCTAACTTAAAGTTTTTTTTCGTTAATTTTAAAATATCGACAACATATCCTATCGAGCTAAAATTTTTTTAATTAATTGCTTACAATTTCTCACGTACAAACTAAAAAGCGTAATTATGTTACTGAACATCCGATAACCAGGTCAACTACCCTATTGCTGCCGCCTGATATAACGACGGCAGATAACACGTAAATCTTGTGCAAAATAAAAAAAAACTACAATCTGAATTTAATTGAGACATTGTAATTAGTTATTGATTATTATGAAAAACATTAATTAACAGCTTTTAGTTTTATATAAAATCGTGATCGCAACATGGTTATTTTTGGATAATAAAAAAAAAAGAAACTGGGATTTTGAAACAATAAATTTGTGCATTTCAATGTAAAAATATCAATTTTTAAATGTCCAAATATCGAAGTCATGAAGCACTTGAGTTAATCTTTTTGTTTTTAAAACTTTGTTTTTGTTGATGGAAACAATATGTTTTTGCTTTCCACTCTCGATGGTAAAAATTTAAACCTTTACCCCCTCCCCGAAGGTAAGGGGGCGGGTCTCAAATTTCGTTCGCATATATGATCTGTGGCAATGAAATGTATTTGTGTAAATGTCTACTTTTTCTAAAAATAAAAATACGTCTTCTACGTTTGAAGTCTTTTTGACAGTAAATGTTTTTAAAAACATCAAACAACACTACCAAAGTAAGAAACCACACGTGCATTAAACAATACACGTTGTGTATAGATGTTTTTGTGTATGGTTTCAGCAGAACACGTTCAGGAGACCCGGCTTTAAATTAGCAAAGGTGGCCTCTTAAGCCTTATCAAAATATTCTCAATCAAAGTTATTATTCCAGGTACAGCAAATACCATGTCTTTCTAACCTACATAAATCGACTAATAGCTAAAAAAACAGAAACGAGGTCGTCGATTCTATTCATTTGAAAATAGCATACCTACAGGAAACATTCATTACACGGCTGATTGGCGACTCGGATATAAACGAAACGAAGTATTTAACGTCTTGTAAAGTTGAAAGGGAAATAAACAAAGAATTGCAATCCACAACCGAAATTATAACACAAATTGCAATTGAATTGCTTCACAAATTGTTTCTTATTTAAGAATTATAATAGGACAAAGAAAAACCTTGTTATTTTTGGTATATGCATATAAAGTTTGGTAAGTAAGGATTACTCAAAAAAATAATTATAGATTACATAGGTACCTAAGTAAGTTATAACGCTTTTTGTAGCGAAGCTAAGAAATGAGAATTGTAATATTAGTACTGAAAGTATCTACTTACCAGGTACTTCAGAGCCAAAACAAAGAATAATTGAATGAAGTATGTAAAATAATCATATTAGTATAATTTATAAACAAGAACAGCATAAACAGGTTGTTAAAAAATATATATATAACTATGTTTACGATGTGTGTTCAAAACGTGAGGTGACATTTCAAATTTCGCGGGCTACGTGCCGTCGATTTTCGTTTTTTTTTTTCTTTTTTTGGTACACTCGTACCGAACATATACGTATTTTCATAGTTTTAATTATTTAGTTTTTTGTTTGTGAAAGGCATAAAGGTTAGAAAGTGTTTTGTGTGATCGGCGATATTCTGCTGTCGAAAACTATTCCAAGACGGTCGAGAAGATGCCTTACAAACCTTTGATGAGAACGTTGAAGTAATGGAAAATGGTGTTGGAAAATCGACGAATTAGATAAATATCTTAGAGAAGAAGAGAAGTTGCTGATGATGTCAGCATCTCAGTGGCTCGAGTCATCTAATATGGCATGTTTTTGGCATGAGACGTGTCGGCAAAGTTTGTTACGAAATTGCTTAATTTTCACCAAAAGAACCGTTGCATGAGCATTGCTCAGGATAGCCAAAAACAACACCACAATCATGTCTCAGTCACCTTATTAACATGATTAAGCCCCCTGCGACGTTTTCCTCTTCCTAAAACTTAAGAGACCCATGAAAGGACGGAGATTTGCAACGATTGAGGAGATAAGAACTGCATCGCTGGAAGAGCTCAAGGCTTTACCAAAAAGTATTATCAGAAGTGTTTTGAGGATTGGACAAAGCGTTGATACAAGTGAATTGTATCTGAGCATGATTACTTTGAAGGGGAAAACATCAATATTAAAGATTATATAACATAAAGTCACCTTTTTGAGCACACGACGTATATACCACCTAGTTAGTGTAAAAGTAATAATTGTTACACGGAGAAAAAACTTTAGTAGCTACAAGTAAATAATACTAATAACCACTAAAATATTAGTAATTCCGAGGACAAGTAAATTACACTGACGGTTACCAATGAGTTTTACTTATTGTATTCATTAACAGAAATAAAACATTTAATGGAATGCAGCGTTTAATTACACCGATACGAGTTGGTGATCCTGATGAAGCTCTGTGGTGCGAAGCGTACGGTTGATAATAACTGGTCAGTGTACCTGGTAGATGCAGGAAGGGCTGCGGCGGATAGGGCGTCACAAAAATCTATTCAGCTCAAGGTATCTATATGTGGAGCGGCGGTCACGGGGAATACCCCGCCTTGAGAGGAGTTATACCTAGAGAACGCCTTGTCACACTTTACTTGCATTTCGGAATGTCGGCATATATGGGAACTATCGAAAAAACTTCGATAGCGCGATGTAAGACGCGTGACGTCAATCTTTATTCGTAGCAGTACGATATGATGTGTTTTATTAGTAAACTTCACTAATTCTTAGAAAGGTGTTTGTAAACGTTAATTGGCCTTCACTGTAATTACAAGTAGTGTTTTATCTGCCCATTTTAATAAAACTTTTTGAAATATATAGTAATCCTTATAAGTTCATATTAATTACCCTACTCATAAATTCGAGAATATATAATAATATATAAATAATAGGATTTGTAAAATTCTGTAATCCGAAGTAAAAATTATTAATTACGGAAATAAATAAAACTATTTTGTTGTTATTATTTTATGGAATTAATGAAATGTACTAAAATTTATATTGTTTTATAATTTCCAGATTTTTTTTTGAAATTAATAAAATTTAGCATCATTTTTTTTCTCCGTGTACAATAATATGACAGCATATATATATTTATACACACAAACGAACATAACCTTGGTGACAACTCAAAAAGTATACATTAATAAATAAATAACATACTTAATAGGTACATTGTATTATCTAAACACAGTTAATAAATTATAATAATCTAAATACACGTGTCTCGTTTTCTTGAATTCATTACTTCTGAAAATATTGGAGCATTTATTCAAGGACTTCAGCCACATTCGACAAGTCCAGACTCGGCAAGTTTAAAAACAAAAATATTTAAATAGATTAATATTCATTTCACTTAATTTTCAGCACTTTTATGTGACTATTTAAGTATTATTTTCTTAATTTAGTTTTGTGGTTTAAAAACATGGTGAAATAAAAACTATTGTGTTTATTGTTTAATGGGTCGTGCTGATCATCAATCACAAGGAGCTTATTGGGAAAAGTCTCCAGTAGGTACGTCAGCCTCATAAATTCTAGAGAAAAATGTATGCAAGTAGGTCTTACCCTTTGAGATCCGTGAAATTACTTGCATACATTTTTCTCTAGAATTTATGAGGCTGACGTACCTACTGGAGACTCTTCCCAATAAGCTCCTTGTGATTGATGATCAGCACGACCCATTAAACAATAAACACAATAGTTTTTATTTCACCATGTTTTTAAACCACAAAACTAAATTAAGAAAATAATACTTAAATAATCACATAAAAGTGCTGAAAATAAGGTTTACTTGTCTTAGATGTCGATATTTTGTCAGGGAAGAAAATTATTTTTTTCATATCATTAATTAGGTATTGTTTCATACTAAAAGAAAAATCAGCTAGAATATCTATATTAAAGCTAAAATTGTAAGTAGACGCGTAACCGACATAAAACGTAACGTGCAAAGTTCAACCTTATGAAAGCAGGCTTAAAATAGTTTTAGCTGTTTATAATATACTCGACTTGCCCAAATATCGTCTATCGTCCCCTTAAATGACTGTTGCAACGTGACTTATCTCTAAGGGATGATGCACAGGACAGCGATCTCTGGATTGATCCTATCATTACGTTACGTATGTAGTAGGTATATATTACGTTACGTATGTAGCAGGTATATTATGAACGTACATCAAAGGCTAGTCAAATGTGTTTATGAATCATTATGACACCATATTAATATAAAGTATAGCACTCTTTTTTTGTTTTTTTTTTTTTACACAACTAAGGTGGCAAACAAGCCTACGGCCACCTGATGGTAAGCGGTCACCGTAGCCTATGGACGCTTGCAACATCAGGGGCATCACTCGCGCGTTGCCGACCCTTTAGAAATCTAATAACTTATTTCTTGAAGAACCCCATACTGTAGTCCTTAGAGAAAACCTTGGCAGGGAGCTCATTCCACAACCCAAGCGTTCGCGGGAGAAAGTTTCTCTGAAACCGCACTGTACGCGACCATTTCGGTTCTAAAGTGTGAGAATGAATTCCCTGTTTTTTTCCGTTGTGGTCGGTTGGGAATTTTTGGAATAATACAAATAATCAGCCAAATTTATCACTTCCACGCTCGTCTTGGACTAACTTGCGTTTACTGTAGATGATAGCATGATAGATGATTATGATGAAATGATACACATGCAGGAGCCTAGAGTTAATTTACCTTTTATATCTGTAACTCCTTCGACGTGCTAAAGAGCGATTTGGCAAGTATGTTGATCTCATGGAGTGAGTTCGAGGCTTTTTTGCTACTCCTTTTGACATATTCAATTATATAAACAAACACACCAACAGGTTACACAGCGTTTAACACACTTATCATTGAATTATAAACAGGTTTTAACACAAAATATAAATAAGGAACTTCAATAAGATAACTAGAAACACATTGTCAGAACGAAGACCGTTTACATCACTGGCATATTTCGACAAAGGATGGAATTTAAAACAGTATTTATAATTTAAAATTAGATTATAGAGATCTAGAACGTGTTTTCGTATAATAAATAACAAGGTCTTAGCCAGACGTATACAAAACTTACATCTGAAATGAGAGAAGTGAACAGATATAAGAATACAATATTTGTACAAGTGTTGAAAACTAACATATAGTGGAGTGGCGAATAAAATCGTCGATCTAGTCATGTCTTGGTATATTATTTTTGTTACTCTAAATATAAACCTGTCCCCATAAGAGCTACAAATCGGTTTTTTTTTTTAAACGCCTTAAAAATAAATTGTCTAGTAGAAGTTATTTCCTAATGAAAAATATAACTTGATCTCTGTTTGATTTATATCTATACTAATATAAATAAGCTAACGATTTGAATTTTGTTTTTTTTTGATCGCACAAATCTTTAGAAAAACCATTCGGATTTGAGAAATTAATGAAATTTTGCATTTGATAGCCCAATTCTTGGGAAAGGTTATAGGCTATTTAACATAACGCTACAACCCTTAGGAGCCGAGCACAATGAAAGAAAGTCAGAAAGTACGCTGAGCGAAAACAAAGTAATAGCGTAGCGTGCGGGCGGTGCATGCAAAGCGACGTATTGGGTTGGGGTTTTGTATTTTACACTTGCCTAACTTATTAATACGAATGGAATTTTAAAAACATACAGACATAGCGACTGTGTATATTTGTCATAAATATAAAAAAATAATACGTCTTATTCCAAAATCCATGGAGGAAACAGAGGAATATGTTTTTAGAAAAGCAACCTGATATTTTTCATCTTAAGACTCGTGAAATGTAGGTACCTAATATTCACTTACTACGTAAGTTCCATTCCATTCTATTCCATCAACATAATTTAAAACAAGCAGTAATTAACACGACTGGAAGTTGATTCAGGATCTTTCGACCTTGAGATTTATTAAGAGTAATAAAAATGCATGCGCACATGTAATGCAAATCGCATACCTATACTAGTACTATTATACGTATGACGACTAAGCTATACATACAATTTACGTATATGTATTCATACTAATATATACAAAGCTAGCTTTTACTTTGGAACTACCCGTCGGATTTGAAAAAATCTTTATCTACTCTCCGTAAGGTTCGAATTATAAACTTCAAAACAAGTTTATATTGACAGACTTTACAAACACAATACCAAAATTTAAAAATAGAATTTCTCTAACAAAATAATGTTATAATACAAGACGAAAACCAATCAGATTCCATCATTTTATTATAATTATAAAGCTTTTTTATTATATGAACGACGCGTTCGCGAAAGCTCATGCGCGGTGATGTGCAGGGTTTGGGCACCATTCATACGCTCAGTTGTCCTAAATTTCGCGGTTTTTCTTTTTATTTTTGCTAAAAATATCCGATAGTCGTAAATGTGTAGAAAATTTGACTCTGCCAGATATTTTAGATGTGGCGATGGATATGACTCAAAATCTATTACCAGGAAAGTCTTTTATTTTTTTGATGAATGCTATTACGAGTTTATCGCATGCAAAATGCAAAAAAAAGGCTACATACATCGTTTACGGAAACTATTCCTTACTCTTTGATCTTTTATTTGAATACCAATGTATGAGAGCAGATAAAGTAGTGTATAAAATACTCGTTTGATACTATTAAAAAACTCGCCTTACAGTTTGTATTAACAGTTTTTAACAATAATTATTATGCAACAGTTTCATAAACTACTGTTTTATATTTGATGGTCCAATTCTTAAGCAAGGTTTATAGGTTATTTAACATCACGCTACGGCCCTTAGGAGCCGACGTGTAACATAATTGTGCAATAATAATAAAATGTGCAAAAATTATCTCCTGAACTATTCCGCACTTATGTTACACTGCATATTTATGTATGTATATTTTTTTATTCAAATTAGGTTTTTCACAATCATTTCAATCGTCAATGTTTTGAAATACTATTATTTGAATATCCGGTTTACAGTGTTGATTCTACTGAGAAGAATCCGGCAAGAAACTCGATAGTTTAATGTTAACACTACACTTACGAAATTAGTAACATAACATTAAGTGTGAAATTATAGCAATGGTTTTAAATTTAATACTTATTGAGTAATTAAATGTATACACATTTGAATGATTAACGTCAGGTGGAAACTAGTGGCTAGATACACACGCACATAAACATGTGGGGGACAGACACTTCGTTTCACCAACTAGCGTTTTCAAAAGTGTGAAAAAAACCAACCGTGGAAACTTTTTATACCAAAACAAACGAATCCACAGTGTACTAAAAAAACTTTAGATATGTGCCATAAGTCTTAAATCCCCCACGGCTTAAGAGTAATAACTGCTAAAATCAAGACCATGGTACAGAATAATATAACACCTTTGCCAGTTCTTTACGAATTATTATTATTTAGTCACGAATGGAACATTGACCAAAATATATTATGTACAAAATATTATATAAACTTACAAAGACGGTTAAGAAAGTGAACTAGAACGCGACTTTTCTGTGTATTATTACGTCATCGCCCGTTATTTAAATCCACTGTTAAATTAAAAGAAAAAATAATATGAAACATCGCACCCTATAAGTAAATATGTCCTAGGTTAGGTGTAGCTTGTGACATCGTAGAAGCGGAGCGAGCGAAGTGAGCGGAGCGACCGAATCAAGTTCCATATAATAAATCTGTTCAGTTTTATGATCATATCGTTTGCCTACAGAAATGAGCCAAGTTTTTTTAGATAAATCCGTAGTACAGATTTATTTCTTATTAACTTGGCTGGATTATGACATTGAATGCATTGAGTGGCAAAGAAGACACGTGTTTTATTTCATTTCAACGTGAAGTTTGCCTTCAAGGCTTAGTGACGCATCCAAGTAAGGAAAAATTACAAAAGCCCACAATCTTTGCGTAAGGATTTTCCCAAATATGTTTTCACACCTTTTTGCAAATACTTATACCGTAATTATGCAACTCGGCACAGAATAAGTAATAGTGTCGACGTAACTCAATATCTTTTGTCGTATTACTCATAAGTCATCATTTGTTTATTATTTCACCCAGTTCAATAGTTTTTGCACGTGTGTACAGATATTTTGCGTGAAGGCTACACAGCATAAATTGTAATTCAAAGCAAAATATATTAAAAATCATAATATCATAATCTTTACACATAAGAACCCTAAGCTGATAAAAACAGCTGTGACATACGCAGGCAGACGGCACCAAAGGTTTCGAAAGGGTTCTTTTACAGCATTTATGGTACCGAAAACCTAAGAATAAAAATAAAAATGTGTAACTATAGAATAGAGAACCCAGTAACAAAAACCCGGCCAAGTGAAGCACGCGCAGCGTAGGGTTCCGTAGTTGCCCATCACAATGTTTTACCTTTCCAAGTACATATTTTAGTTGGTCGACTATTACTCGTTAACCTGTAAAGCCCACATAGCTGTGAAAGTACTTCGTTATTTACTACTGCCATAATTTTTTTCACATCCAAAAACAACTATTCAGCTGGCATGGGGGAGACTTGACTGTAACAAAAATTAGCATTTTAAAGCTTAATAGCTTTCGCAAACGGGGATTAATGGGAAAATGACTTTCACACAACAGCAATATTCTTGAGTGACCTACCAAACAAAGAGATTGAGAATTTTTTTTACGGTTTTATTTTACCACTTTGTCGTCTTTATTAATATTTTTACCAATGCCAAATTTCAGATTTTTAGTTACTAAGAGACTTAGTGCTAGGCCGCGGACAGACGGACGCACATGGCTTAACTACAAGGGTTTTTGTTGACAACGGAACCCTAAAAAGCACATCATTTAATAAAGCCTGATGTGTAAAGAAAAAAATGTTTAACATCGTTTCTTGTCTTTTGTAAAAAGTCTACGAAAACGATCTTCTTTAGAGCAAACAGTCTCGGGTACCAATATCGTGAATTCGGGAGCAATATTTGGATATATTTTGTACTTTCACGTGACTCAAAAGATAAGTCCTACTTTCATACAATTTTCTTTAGAATTTCCGAGTCTGAAGTGGTCAAGATTTTTCACACAAACTTTCCTCCCGTCACTATTAGTATTTAGTAGTAAAGGAGTAATGATTAAAAAAAATACCTGAAAACGTCTCTTATTAAAATAATGTTGTTTTTTTGATTATTTTCAATACTATAAAGCAGGTAACTGGACTAAATCGATCCAATAGTCGCCCTGTTATTCTTTGAATTAAATAAAAAATTAATCAGAACAATTTCTACTGCACTGCTAACTTCTCTGGGGACACTAAACACCTGTTCTTTAATTATCTATTAAAAAAAAATCAATCAGTATAAAGTCTATAACCACAATAGGTTTATTTACAAAAAAAAATATTTTATCAGTTAACCGTAACATAATATTTTAATCACTTCGATTTGTAAATATTTTCACACCACATATCACACAACCAAGACGAAAGTTAATATTGTACCCAAGCCTAACAAGACTGACCATAGGACGCCAAAGATTTCTTTTGAACAATGACCAATGATTTGTATTAAAAAAAAAAACATTTATAAACATTTTATACGGCAATTATAACCTCTTTGTCGACGAGATAAATTTTATAACATAAATATTTTCAATTATCTCCTTTCAAACACGCGACTACTTACACTTCCCTTGTTTAAAAATCTTACGGTAAAAGTAAATGTTCTGCAATATCTTTGAAATGGAATCTTCTTTTCAACGAAGACGAGGAGTTATCAAACAATACTTTCATAATATGATTAAACTGAGAAAAAACATAAGGTACAGTTTATATAAGCCACGGAAAGAGCTAACATCTCGTATAATCTGCATTTATCGCAAGTAAACTGTACTGATCAGTCAATTATGAATTTCTTAATTATTACTCTATTGTTAGTTAAAGTTGTTCAATGTCAAAATGTAAGTAATAAATTTTAAATGTAAAAACTAGTAGAGCGGTATGCTAAGTGTGTTTTTAACTATAACTTGTGAAATTAGCATGGAGAAAAAAACAGCGCCCCTGGCGGACAGTTTCAGATCTATGTGTGAGTTTTAGCGCCAACGCGATACTTGCGTCAAACGTAAAGTTTGTAGTACTCTGTAACCGTGATTACTGATAGATGTTATCTATCACGTTTTGCATGGGTTTGCAATGTTTTTGTGAGTGCGAGTTACAAATTTAACATTTACCGAAGTAATTATCACTTACTTCGTAGTTGAGTCATTCACCAGTGATTTTTGTTGTGAGAAGAGTGTTATTTTCTGATATTTTCGATTTTTAGTCCAAAATGTACGGCGTAGGGTAGGCAATGCATGGCTGTTGCAAGCCTGCATGAAGCAAAGATGACTTATAGGTATAAGTCATCTTTGCTAATATCCGCATGCCTAATAAATATAAGTATAAAATTATAATAGGTGAGTAATAGCACTACCTATATGTCAAAGGTATACTGCATTGTGTGTGTGTGAAGATAGCAGATCAAAAATAAAGTGAAGTTCTATTTGCATCCAACATAGTACTACAGTTCCTGATAAATTAAAGTAATAGTTCTCGTTATTTAATGCAAATAAACAGAAATTGAAAAATGATCTGCTTACTTCGCACAGCAGTGCAAATAGTGTTATCAGAAAAATTCTAGAGGCCAGAACTCTCATGAAAGCGGTAGGAGATCATGAATTATTATCAATTTTTTTGTTTTTTTTTTTTTTTAAATATTTAACACAAGAGAAACTATCAGAACTCTTTGAAGTATTGTTCAAGGATCTCAGACGTGTCCCCAAGAAAATGGTCGATGCCGAAACTCTTATTTCCTCTTAAAATAATACGATTCGGAGCACCGCTCAGCGTGCTTCATACAAACGAATTTCTCACTTATTTTTGACACTTGCAGATCAAACACCACGAAATTTTAAAAGCATGTTCTAGTAATCAATATCTAGGTCTGCAGTGTGCCAGTTTTCTATTAAATTTTATGGTTCAAACGTTATACAGGATTCTAGTTTTAAATACAAATGATTTCAAAAAAGATTTCTAGTTAATAAAAACATTTAACAAGATTTTGGAAAACCACAGATATAGCATAGTATTCGGCTTCGGATTATGACTAAGAAATTTCACAGTCATTGATCAGTAAATGTTAAAAACAAATGAGAAATTGGTTTGTATATCCTCTTAAGTAACGAGAACTATTATTTTAATTTATCAGGAACTGTAGAACTATGTTGGATGAAAATAGAACTTCACTTCATTTTTGATCTGCTAAGATTTGATCTGCTAACTTCACACACATCTGCATTGTTTAATTGTTGTATTCAGTAGTATATGTATACTGAATTTTACTGCGTTTTTTTTTGTTTAAACATTAATGAAGTATGCTTTGTAACTAACTCGTATAACCATAGGCGCTGCAAAGTAGGCAACATAAGAAATCCAAATTTAACCTTTTATTTCGTAAACGTTAACACTGACAGTATTTAGTTTAGAAACTCGCACTCGCACACCAACCATTAACTGACAGTTTGACGTTTCATACGCTGACGCGGCAGTTCCGTAAACTAAATTTGCTTGAAAAACACACACTAAGCATACCGTATATAAGGTGTGTTGTTTAAAGCCGGCGCCAGATCTATTTAATAATATTGGAACACATGTGCAATGGATGTTACAAACAAGTGTACGTGCCAGACAGGCTATTTGCAAACATTTGAGCTCACAGTTATCAAATAGACGACAAACATGATGAATGTTTGTTATGCATATGTACAAAAAACAAAGATTTTGAATTTTATCATATACCTACCTGATCCAACAAATTTTAGCACACTTTTTTACTCTATTCCATCGTGAATAACTAACACAGTAACGACTGTGGCGCACACACAACTGGGTTGAGTACAAGTGAAGTGTGGTAGGGTACGCTAGGGCCTAACTTCAAATATTTGAACGTTGGCCTTAAAATGAACATGTATAAAGGTAATATTCAATGTCCAATGTCGCGTCCGTTCCGGTTGTTATTGAAAAGCTACCCTTAAAGTTGAAGAACCTAGGGCAAATTCCAATATTATCAATCCAGCTTGACTGAACATTATTTTCTTATACGGTATTTTTTAAACATAACCTTTTCGGTTGCGGTTTTATGTTTAATAAAAAAACTAAATAACCAATTCCAGGGGCTCGTTTCTTCTTATATTATTATTTATTTGCTTATGTATGTAACAGCTAAGCTCGACCCTTGTAGAGGTACAAGGGTCGAGCTTCAACCAGAGAAAGCGTTTAATTTTCTTTGGCCAAAATATTGTGTAGCGTCTACACTGTAAAGCGTGTTCGGTGCTATTTATTGTATAAAATTATTGTAAACATTGGTTTGACAATATAATTGCGTGTGTGCAGCTAGGCAAAGACTTCCACTTTCTAAAATACTGACACTGTCATGTTAAAAAAAAATATTCTGTTTGACAGCCACTTTTGCGATACAAATATGATGTGAGATATCCCGATAGAAGACAAGGCAAACGACAGAATTCAGAGGCAATAGAATTTCAAAGTCTAGATCCAAAAGAACAAAATCAATCAATGCATAATTCTGAAGAAAAACTTCATGATCAAATAAAAGAGGTGAGGTTTTCTATATCATTTTAAATATTAATAATAATATTTACTTTATTTGCCCTACATAAAAAAAAAAATATTATATCACAATATAAGGAATATGTTAAAAAGCTGTTTTTATATACACTGACAATAAATATAAAATATTTATAGGTACATTTTTGTACCATTTTTATTAGACAGCCAAAACAGTCTGACAATCGCATTAAGTACGTACGTCAATTTTCGAAAAAAACACACCTGTTCTCCAAAAGGAGAGGCAAATGAAAAATATTTTCACTTACAACGATCCTGTGACGTTATCATGTAAATAATATTCTGTTTCACAGCTACTTTTGCAACACAAATATAATGAGGAATATCCTGACAGAATACAAGACACCATAGAATATCAAAGTCAAGATCTAAAAAAACAAGAGCAGTGGATGCGTAATTCTGAAGAAAAACTTCATAACCAAGTAGAAGAGGTAGTTAAGTACTTTTTCGTACATTTATTTACTTCAAACATTAATGTTTGAAGTCTTTAGGGTTTTTGTCAAGGTAGGTAGTCTGTCCTGTCTGTCATGAAATTTGATTTGAAAATTGTTTACCACCTTATAAAAACATGTTTATAAAAAGAATCTAAATGTCAAATGTTTTCTGTATTTTGGTTTGTATTTTTCCAGTTTGTTCGTCTTCAGATAATTTTAATCGAATCGAAACAAAAAAATTCACGTTTCGTATTTTTTTTTCTTTTTCGATTAAAACACTCGCGCGCGCCGGTCGCGCTTTTAGTGCATACTTTTCGTAAAAGGTAAACTCCAAGAAAAATTCTCGTGACAAAATGTATATGTCGCAGGCAAATCGTATAATTCGCAGTTTCACAAAATGCCGAGGCAAATCGTGAAGTTTGCAATAGAAATTATCATATAACTGAACAGATTATTATATGAAGCTTAGCTAGAACGCTCGCTTCGCATCTACGTTTACAAAAGAGAAACTGAACCTAAAATAAATGACTTATACAGTGCGATTTTTGTTCCTTTCGTTTCCATACGTTACGATTTGCCGAGGCATTATGCGAAACGGCGAATTATACGATTTGCCTGCGACATATACACGAAGTCCCGTCCGGCGCGCGCGAAAACTGTTCTATCTGAAACCTCTCGCAAAGTTTGGCCGGTCGGTCTAAATCCTGACGCGACAGTTAGAAATAAGTTACACGCACCGTCCGACAGGCACGATTACACGCGCGATAATTTATATTTGTTATGCGTTTTGACCATAAGCGATATTGAGATACTCTTCTTAGTTCAGTTTGTATTAGGACGCATATAATACATTAGGTTAGGATTTATGATCACATGCTGCAGCAAATTAGAGCCTGTCTAAAGGAGTCTCAACAGTTTAAACGACTAAATAAACTATTCATTAAGATATTATATTTTTTTAGTGAAGGGGTCGCGAAACTTTTCACTTAAATTTTTGGCTTATTCGTGGGTCGCGATATAAAAAAGGTTGAGAAACGATGATCTAGATAATGCTAAGTTTCTAAAACGCAGATGAACAGTGACACATTATTATACATAAATGAATGCAAAACATCACGCCTTTTTTGCGAAGGAATAGACAAAGACCAAAGACTTGCTACGATCCTA
This sequence comes from Apoda limacodes, assembly GCA_946406115.1. NCBI lineage: Eukaryota > Metazoa > Arthropoda > Insecta > Lepidoptera > Limacodidae > Apoda > Apoda limacodes. The sequence continues at coordinate 37,975,835 of OX291541.1, read as the reverse complement.
AGATATGTAAAAAATATACTGTTTTACAGCAACTTTCAGGATACAAATATAATGTGGAATATTCTGACAGAAGACAAAATACACCACCAAATTCAAAGTCAATAGAATTTCAAAGTCTAGATAGAAAAGATCAATCAACGCATAATTCGGAAGAAAAAGTTCATAAACATGATAAAGAGGTAAGCAAGCACTATTTCGTACACAGAATATATCACAACGCTAACACCAGAGGCGCTTTAAACCCGTCCAGGTCTTGAAACCAAACTTTTGAAATACCTTGAACTAAGAGTTGTACGCGACGTATGCGTGCGGGGAAAGAGTCTAAAAAACGCTTAGTGTGGGGTGAACATTTTGATATATTCTTTGGTATCAACGTGTTTGAAGTATGTGACGGTTTTTTTTTTAATTAAAATTAGTGAATTCTACAAAAATTTTAAATTTTTTCATTTCAAAAACTTAAAATTTCTACACAAAATTAAGAAATTATCCCGAATAAAATTAAATTTCTGGCAATTTCTGGCAGAAGACAAAAATATTGGACAATTCAGAAAAATTTCTGTGGTCTGGTAACCCTAGACGTGGTCGAATTTAGAAAGCAGCAAAGAGTGACCATAGTCCATAAATCCTAACTAATACAAACATTTGTGGAAGTCTGTTTGTTACGGAACCGACAATTGAGCTGATTTTTAGCACAGGGATTGTTGTGGGGACAAAAAGGACATGTCAGGTTTTTTATCCCGAAAAAGTTCCCACAGGAATAACTTTTACTGAATCCTGCGTGGACTAACTATAGCCTCAGTTATAGCTTACCACCATAAAAAGGCATACTTAAGCCGTAGAAATCCTTTGCCGATAACCGAAGTTAGCACGACCGAAACCGCGGGCAAAAGTTCGTCACTTATACTTTTATCGTGTATTTAATTAAAATAAAATAAAAAAAGTGAGAGATTCGTCTGTACGGGGCCCGCTGCGGGACGCCACGATACTTCCCTCTTAAGATGTATGTATTTTTTTGTTATGTTTTAGCACTATTTAATATTTATTAGTTTCTATAAATGTATTTATTATATTAGTATATATTTTCATATTGTTAGGTTCTAATCCGTCACATATATTTATTCAGTTAGCATATACTACTCAAATTTTCTATTAAGTGTCCTCTACCCATAGTTGTCTGGAAGAGATCGCATATTAGCGATAAGACCGCCAATTTGTCATCTTTTTCCTTATTTTAATAATGTGTTCTTTGTTTATGCGCAATAAAGTATATTATTATTATTATTAATTTTCAGCCATGTTTGATGGTCGTAGTGTCAAACGCTGAAAATCCAAGTGTTCAGACTTTATTGCGAAAGTACAGATACGACGCAAAAGGTTAGTATTTAAGAATATTCCTTTCATAATAAGTATAAAATATATAAGAACATTAAATATCTATTACTGTTTTTTATTTAAAGGTACGCTCATCCCGAATAGTGTGAAATACTTTATCAAGATACTTCACGGTTCCTCGGAAACTATAATACCTATTCATGATAAAACGTACACGCCTTTAGGAGGTTATGTCAGGTATGTTTACTCAAATAGCTGACTCCTTCGCAGCCTAGTTGGTAGTGTGGCCAGACGCTGTGCACAGGGTGTGGTTTCGATTCCCGCAGTGGAAAAACATTTATGTGATAAACATTTGTGTTTGCATTGAGTCTGGGTGTATTTATGTATGATATGTACATATATTTACAAAAAAAGTAATATATATGTATTTGTATCCGTTGTCTGTTACCAAAATAAAAATGTACCTAAATTAAATCAGTAAATACATACATACTATATCTACACTATAGATACACTATACGCATTATTTTGGCAACACACGACACTATCATCTCCAGTGTCTTTGGTGCCTTAATATGTCTTCAAATATGTGTTCAAATGTTTGAAGCTATGTCATGCACTGGTCACTAATTTTAACACAATATTTATCTAACTCTTTTTTTTGTCAAATAACTAAAATAATATTGATAACAATTACCTCTTTATAATATAAGTATATTTTTTTTTTCATACCTCTAAGGTGGCAAACAAGCACACGAGCCACCTGATGGTTAGCGGTCACCATATACCTACATAAAGAATTATAATTAAAGACCAAATATTACACATATTTATTTTATTTTTCAGGTTTTATAGAGAAGTCCCCCCAATTCCGCAGATATGGTGAGAAAAATTAAGCTTAAACTGTCAATAAGAAATTAAACAATGTGTAATAAACATAAATGAAGTTACCAACTACGTAAGGGTTATTTTAATTACATCTAGAACTAAAATACCAACTAAGTTCCTGTTTTACACGCATCAACTGCCTGCAAAATACCGACTAAGTATCTGTTTTACACGCATCAACTGACCGTAAAGTTTATTAGAATTCATGGAAGGATTGCGAAGTTATGGCTACGTCGAAATAAGAAGGGTTTCTTTTTTGGCATTTGTCTACGGAACCCTAAAACCTGCAATTATTAAAGGGCATTCGTACACTAAATCTATTTTCTCTGTTTTTAGTTACTCTATTATAAAAAGAACATAAAACATAAACCAAAGCCAAAATCTACCTTGACATTGGCAAATAACATTGCCAGCAACTTATGCCAAGAAATTCAAAGCCAACACCGATAGACAAACACTAGACAAATCGGTGGAATAATACAGTGTACATAAGTAAGTAAGTACTGGAGCAGGCTAGGACCGCTCGTATCTCTAATTATAGGTTATTTTGAATATAGAATACGAACCTATCGTAAATAAGGTTTGATATTCGCGTAGGGACAACAATTAAGAAAAATAAAATAGTTTTAATTTTGATTTATATACTTAGAAGGAAACAAAAATGCATCACATGCATTTTTGTTTTAGTCTTCGTTTGTTAGACGCCCTCATCAGATGGTTGATCCGTGATGGATCGTTTTTTTTTATATCATGGGCTACTAGAGTAAAATCAACATAAGCATCAACGTTTTGCCAAGAAAAGTAATATAGATATATCCCTATAAATTGTTCTGTTGTGATATGGTGCGACGCCCTCTTGTCTCGTATCCCCAGCAACAGTTTGGATCTCGTAAGTGATTATTTACGTAATCTTTTTATACCATAGTAAATAGGTAAAGTCTACATATCTATATTTAGTTGAACATAGAACATATATCTTGCTTCAGAACGGTGATGGTAAATGTCGAAACATCAAATTACCGCTGTAAGGTATAACCATTAATCCTCAAACCATCTAAAAAAACAATCAAATGCCTAAACACAACGCCTGCTTTTTTGTGACGAGACTGTACTTATTTTTTTTTAAACTTTTAAAAGATTAAATAGGTACCTAAACGATGAACATTATTTTATTGTGTATGTATTTGTACGTAATATTAAAAATGCAATGAAAATTTTTTTGGGTCCTTAAAGGACATACGCTATGAGACTCGATATGAACATTATTTAAAAACTATCTACTACGTTTAAGTACTATTTTAATAGCTACTTGTTATGAACAGCGAAAAGTTAGCAGTAAAAACACCCCGGCTAAGTTAGTACGTATGCGCGTTAAGTTAGGGTTCGGTAGAATAAGAATTATTGCGGATATCCAAAAACGTGTGACCGATTATTTTATGTTTAGATTTTTAGAATTCAACTACGAATTGGACTTGTGTACTATGGGTTCCGTATTATCATTTAACACAACAAACAGAATAACACTATATCGGTTCAAAATAGCCCTTTAATGTTCGGATAGAAAGGCAGCGTAGGCTTAGTAGTAGGACACCCTAAAAATGAACATTTTTGCTTAACGCCTTGTTTAAAGAATGAATCTGTATATTATTTGTATTGCTACCCGTGACTCCGTCCGTTATAATCTAAATATATACAAAGGAAGAAACTGACTGACTGACATATCAACGCACAGCCCAAACCGCTAGGTCTAGAGATTCAAAATTTGGCACGTAGGTTCATTATCAGGTATAGGGGTGCACTAAGAAAGGATTTTTAAAAATTAACCCCCTAAAGGGGTGAAACGGGGGTCCAAATTTTGTATGAAAATCCGTCATTTTTAAAGTTAAATGGATGAAAATTGGTATATTGCCTTCCGGATAGAAACTGAGAATGACGTGTTTCACTATTTTTGGAAATAAGGGTTGTAAATTTGTATAAAAAAAAATCAAATAACTGAACCGATTTGGCTGAAATTCAAAGTGCAGGTAGCTTATATCTTGACATTACACTTAGGCTACATTTTATCTCGGAAAACTTACAAGTTCCCAGGGGAATAATTATAACTCAATGTGACTTTTCTTACTCTTTCACGTCGCGTCACACCAGAGAATTCAGATGAAATCTGGCATAATGATAGTTGAATTGAATGAAGTAGGAGGACAAGGCAATTTTTCCCGATCGAGAGGTCTAGCGGGAATGAAAACCTATCGCGATAATTAAACTTTGCGCGGGAAAACACAATATGATTTAGCTGTAATTTATCATAGGGATAGTTAAAGAGACGGAAAAGAATTTAAACTCCTTTTTATCCCAATTCAAAAGTTTCCGTGGGACATTTCGCGATAATCAAAATTTTGGCGAATAAAACAATAAAATACTACGCAATTGAGCTGAATTTTGACACAAGGTTAATTAAAGAGACAGAAAAGGATATAAGCTATATTAAATACCGATCAAGAGTTTCTGTAGGAATAAAAATCCTATCGCAAAGTTTGTACGGAAATTCGTTATTTTTCAATTTAAATGGATGAAAATTCGTACATGGCCTTTCGTTTGAAAATTATGAATGACGTGTTTCACCGTTTTTGGAAATCAATCCTCTAAGGTCTAGAGGGGGTAAAATAGGGGTTGTAAATTTGTATGAAAAAATTCAAACAATGGAGCCGATTTGGCTTAAATTTGAAATACAGATAGCTCATATCTTAACATAACACAAAGCCTGCATTTTATCCCGGAAAACGCAAAAGTTCCTACGGGAATAATTATAACTTAATATGACTTTTGTTACTCTTTCACGTCGCACCACTGCATCGGAGTCGGATGAAATTTGGCATAGAGATAGTTGAAAGAACGAAGAACGATAAGCCTTTTGTCCCGATTGAGAGGTCCCATAGGAATGAAATCCTATCGCGATAATTAAACTTAGCGCGGGAAAATACGATTTAATTGGGCGGTAATTTCTCACAGGGATAGTTGAAGATATGGAAAAAGATTGTAACTCCTATTTATCCTGATTCGGAAGTTCCCGTGGGAATAAAACCATGGTAAAATATTATGCAATTGAGCTGAAATTTGGCAAAAGGTTAGTTTAAGAGACCGGAATAGGATATAAACAACATTTTATACTGATCAAGAGTTCTGTAGGAATGAAAACTTATCGCAACATTTGTATGGAAATCGATTATTTTTCAATTAAAATGGATGAAAATAAGTACTATTTACTGGTGTGGTGTGGTGTGGAATCAAAAATGGGTACTGAATGGTTTTTGGGGTCGCTGATTACGAAAACGCGGCGGAAGTGAAATTCATTGTTGTAGTTGAATAAGAATAATATGGGAGTAGTTTTTAAGCTTTTTGAGGTATGGAACGAGACGCGTTATATTCTAATAGGCTTTTCAATTTGAATTTGGTGCCATCTCTATTAATCGTACCTAAGCGAATGCGGGGCGGAAGGCGTAGTCATTGGGAAAATTTCTGAAACCGTAATTACTACAGAATAGTGCTGTACGCCTATACGCCTGATTGCTTGCTTTTTTTAAGTTTTGGCTTCCATCCAATTTAAAATGCAAAAAATCGTAAGTACCTTCCCGCACATTAATAAAAATATCTACTTACTTCGTTCCTCAATTATTCGTTAAATACCTAACATAAAATATATTTTATAATTATTAGGTAAAACTCGACCTAGCTAAGTTTGGACATCGCGTGACTTTTTAATGTTTATTCGCAAACACCACCACAAATTTAACGCGAGTAAAGCCGCGGGCAAAAGCTAGTATAATATAATCGAGGCAGTTAAAGGAGGTTCCTTTTATCACGTAGGCGATCACTAAGAGATTTTGCAAAATTCATCCCCTAAGGGTTAAATTGGGGGTTTGGGGTTTTATAGATATCCGTAATTCTTGAAGCTAAATTCATAAAAAATGTTTTTTGTATAAAAATCCCTTAGAGGTCATAATAGTGAGTGAAATTTTTATTAAAAATTTCAATAGATATTTGTAGGTAAAACCATAAACAGTTCAAAGCTTTCTTTTTTTCTCAAAAGTTCACGCTGATGACGTTGCGGGACTAAGCTAGTTATAATAAAATCTATTACCCCCGTACGTATTTATTTGTACTGCGATATAACTAGGTATCTCGTTTGCTTATAAGCAGCGGCATTTTAAAACATGTATTATGCGTGTTGTTTCAATGTTTGCATGAAGTTAGGCTCTAGCTAAAAAATCTCGATAAAAATTTAAAAGTGACGGAGCGATTGTAAAATAAGTTCAAGTATCATAGTAGATAATGATGGAGGGATAAGTACTTAAATACTACTACACGTAAAAGACAAAGAAATATATATAAAAGGTTCCCTAAGTTGAACTATACCTAGTAAGTAACCAAAAAAGAATTTTTGCAATCAGACTTATAGTTATTGAGATATGCGTAGATAAACATACAAATATACATCCATATATACACTTATGAAATTTGGCACACTTGTTCAGAAGCTGGTATAGACTAAAATATACAAAAACTGAAATTCTGACAATATTACAAACACACGGGTCGATTTGAAAACCTCCTTTTTTGATGACGGTTCAAAAGGTTAACCAGGCTAACTATTCTGCAAGATTTCTTTAGTCAGACTTGAAGAGTGCTAAAATGTTAACTTTATACATATCATGTTCCTTATTTTTCACAAGGGTTTCTTTTAATTACATTTTAGCACTCAACAGGTAGGTAAATAATATTATAACTATCTTGCAAAATATTTGCTCGCTTGCGAAATGTGATCGATCAAGGTGCACACTGTTATTTGAAACTCTGTGTCACTGAGCCTTCATTTGCGTTAGTTATATTAATATAATGAGTTTACAGTATTATCTGATACTAGTAAAAGACTGCGGGTCCACTCGCAAATTTTTTGAAATTTATATAACTTAATACGTCTTAAAGCACTACAATTTCAACTTTGAAAGTCAATAACTCGCAGAGTATTGAGAGTCGCTTAAAAACCCTAAATACATTTTTGAAAACCAGCCCGAAGTTTAAATACCTCACACAATGCACGGAGGCACGACATGGACAGCTTCCATAAAAAAAAACCTAATACCATTAAAAATCATTATGACAGTTCACATAAGACACCTTCCTGTTAAATTTCATTATAGAATCCATGCAAAGATGGCGGAATAATAAAACTATGTAATACAGACGTACGAAGGGACGGATATGACGACACTATTAAAGTTTCGTTATTTGTAATATGTAAACCCTGTATAACAAATCCGAGTATAAAATTTTCAGCTTTGTTCATAAAATAAAATTAACAAATAATATAAAAAATAAACCATGTACTGTAATGTATGATAGTCAAAATATCTATAACTAGGTGTACGAACGTAAGAATGTATGAGAGAACCATCATGACACAATCGGCTTATGGGCGGCTCTAAAGTTCCGACAGTCGAGTGGCCACTAGCTCTATAACGTTAGCCAATCCCCACTAGGACTGCGTGTTGGACTATGTTAGCCCTTGTCCCAGAACAGGCGAATTCGCCGCGATTCACCACATGTCAGCTTGAGCATCTCGACTAGATTCAAGCGTCTGAGCTGTATGTGAGCTTGTGGACGTATTACAACTTAGCACGAGTTGAATTGTAACAAATTCGTGCTTTATGGACAAGGTCTTAACACTTGTCATGTATGGTTAGTATTGCACATCACAAGTATGCCGAGCGACAGTCAGTTTGGTGTTTGTTTTGTATGCTAGAACTGGGCCGCCTGCCGCCTCGCACTCGAGACCATATAACCATAAAGTGTACACAATCATGTCATGTTAAATTTTGTATAATCAATCATCTATATGTGTATAATGATGGTATAATAACACAAAGTCTATTTACAGATAACATTTAAACAGGCGCCCATGTGCACCAAGACACTAAAAATAAATGATTACGACCTACATTGCACTATGTTCTTAGTCCACTAATATTATAAATGCGAAAGAGAGTTTGTTGGTTTATACTTCTTTCATATCGCAAAGGCGTTATAATTAAGCTAAAATTTGGCACAATGATAGTTGAGGAGACGGAGAAGGACATAGGTTTCTTTTTATCCTAAAAACATACAAATTTTCGTGCAGGGAAATCTACTACCAAATTAAGTCCGCGTGGACGATCTATAGCTATACATTTTTTAGCTTGCTATAGCAAACTTACTTAGTATAATTAAGGAGTATATCGCTAAGCCAAATACAGCACAGGCGTTTGGAAGAATAAATTTTTTATCTTTTTTACCAGTTTCGATACCGATGTTTGTGAAAATAGATAACAAACATACCTAATTAATGTAACTATTGTTTGATATGATTATTTCCATTTCACAGTACTGTTGTTATAATAAAATGAATACATTTTTATAGAAGTCAAAAGATTAACTACGAGCCAGGGCTTGAACCCGCAACCCTAAGATCCCGTCTACCCTACCATTGAGCTATCAAGGTACAATTCCGATTGGTACTTTTTTTTCCATCTATGTATATTTTATTATGTATTTATTAATTTTATGAAGATTTGTGTATTTGTATGCACCAGGACTTCATAAGTTTCTAGAAGTTGGGTGTTTATGAGGTTCGTAGCGAAAACGACAAATTTAAGAGTATATTATGTCAAAAAAAGTGTGCAGATTCCGTGTGTTAGAAAAAACAGAACATCTACTAAGAATCTATTTAGCTATCGAGGCTACCGGGCGGGCGATGACTCAGGCAGAATGACCTAAAGTCTAAACACACGAGATCATTCAGCTCAAAGGAAATTAGAACACGCACTAAATCAGAAGCACCTACTCAAACCTAGATGGATACTCTTTCAGATCAACTTGAATAGATATGCTAGTTCCAACACTGCACTGGTGTCAAGCTGTGAATGTTGGGCATGGAAAAGGTATCACCGAAAAAATGCATTGTATTATGAGTGAGAATATTGCAAAATGAAAGATGTATTGAACTGAAAATTGTACTTAGATGGTTCGAGCATGTAGAAAGAATAAACCAAAAAGACCGAAGAAAGAAGAAAAGTCAGAAGTGAAAGTAAATTAAAAAGAGGACTATCAGATCAGTCAAAAACATATTATTTAATGCAAGGAGTGTATCAACGTATGTGAATAAAGTACTAATGCGGAAAAAAGTGCACCAGGTAAGTTTGTAGTCTCTGGTTACCCCTACGAAAAAGAAACGTGATGTTATGTTTATGAGTCCTGTTAAAAATCAACCTCTTATTATAGTCTTTATTAAAGATATACAAAATGGAATAATGACAAAATTCAAGTTTTATCAGTTATGAATATGTTTTCAAGATACGGAACCCTATTTACACTTTTAAATATTTTTTATTCTAATCTTAGCGGTTTTTAAATTATATTTTGTCATGTCGGTATAAGAAGAAAGACAAACCGTTGTTGGAAGCTTGCCAAGCTTTACCACGCGCCACGATTCAATTCCACGCTATAACGGGAAGTAAATACAAAAAAAGCTTACTCGACCGAATCAAAGAGGACATTCACATCAAGGAGTTTTAATATTATCTATAAATATTCTCAACATGATAGGTTTATTATACGAATGACACTTACAGCTGGCCTTGACGTAGAGGATGTACCATACATTACGGATTATACTACACTATGCAAAACAGTCACGTAATATTTTAAGATGAATACTAATTTAGTTTTTGTTGTTATGAATAATGTCTGCTTCTTATGCAATACTTTGGCTTTTTGAAGTATTATACGTAATTTTCCAATTGCTTGAATAAGGACCGAGTGCCAAGTTCGATTCCCGGTAGGGGCAACCAATATACATTGTAATAACAATGTGGTTTGTTCCCAGTACGGCGATACTCACCACCTATCACTTTGTGTAACGGAATATGTAGAAGTGGATATTTTATCAGTTTATTAACATATCTGACCACCCGCCTGCAGGGATAAGTACCGTGATGGTATGCGTCAATTGTCAGTTAAAGAAATTGTTAAAAAAATACTTTAAATGAAAAAATCGCCAGAAAATTTCAACGCAACCTGGTATATAAAGTCTGGAAACGACTCAAAAGTTTGGAATACGATTCCTTTCCTGTAATTTCAGTCAAAAACAAATATATGATGACCAAGAATGAATACCTACAAACGAAGTAAAGCAGCAACGGAGGTCGATATCATCTTAAAACCAGGTGATTTTCTTTTTTTATACAACTAAGGTGGCAAACAAGCTTACGGTCCGCCTGATGGTAAGCGGTCACCGTAGCCTATGGACGCTTGCAACATCAGGGGTATCACTCGCGCGTCGCCGACCCTTCAGAAATCTAATAACTTCTTTGAACTCTTTCTTTTAACTAACTTGATTACTGATCCTCTAATATTCTAGTTGTGTTTTGTACGACCTCATAATGTACATGTAATACCTACATTATGCACTTAAGGTGATTTCGACGTAATTTTTTGTTATAAAGTCACACTGAATAATTTTTAGTTATAGAAATTTAGTGCAAACGTTTGTATAGGAAATATCTAAAAGAGATTAATTAACCTTAAAGTCAATAATCCCAAGTACCTGTAGGACCGAATCGTTTTTTTTAAACAACGCCATCTATTGTCAAGTAGCTTAAGCGTTACTTAATAACGCCATCTATTGTCAAATAGCTTTAATGTTGCTTATTACTACTCGCCAATAGATGTCAGGAAGAGACATATTTTTCAGTTTATCACTGCCTAAAACGACGTTTTCTAAAAATGAAACCTGGCTAGATCGTTTTATCGTCCCCGAAACCCCCTGCATACTAATATATATATATATATATATATATATATATATATATATATATATATATATATACAAAAATTGCTCGTTTAAAGGTATTAGATAGATAGAAATGAGGAAATATTCATATTGCTGCGTCATACAGATCTAACTTGCAATTAGATATCATCGTCTGATATTTCAGTTGTGTTATGTTCGTGCGCATAATTTACAATCCAAATAAAAAGGTACACAGAAATATATATTGCTGAGTCATAAAGATGTATCTGTTTTACTTGGCCGGGTTATGATGACAATTGATAAATATTAAGTGACGTACGAAACACGTAATTTATGATTTAGGTACAACATATATATTTACCTAAACACTAGCTAAATAAAGAAAAAACCTGTATGTTGATAATGAACAGCATTGGTGGCTGGTTCTAGTCGAACCGTAAAATTATTCTTGTGTCCTATACTATTTTTAGTACCTGGGGACCGAGCTCTGCGCGTTTTTTTTAAAAACGCCATCTATTGTCAAGTAGCTTTAGTGTTATTGTGTCAGTAAAAATAACAGTATTACTACTCGCCAATAGATGTCAGGAAGAGTCATATTATTCAGTTTATCATTGCCTGAAAACACGGATAAAAAGACGTTTTCTAAAAATTAAACCTAGCTAGATCGGTTTATCGCCTCCGGATACCCCTACATACTTAATTAAATTCATGAAAATTGTTAGAGCCTTTATCGAGATTTAGATACCTATTTACTTTACTTACTATATAACTTGTATATATCTACATATATACAAGAATTGCTAGTTTCAAGGTATTAGATTAGATTCCTGGAATGACAGATCAGTGGAAAACAACATTTTGAACTGGTACGAGTAGAAACGAGAAGGTAGGTATGATTAAGAAGAGCTCTCAATATATGCCCAAGATTAATAAAGATATTTTTCTTTTTTTTTTCCAGCAGTAGGATGCTCAACAGTCCGCGCCTTTATTTAACATTTCAACAATAGGGAATATGCATGATTTATTTTTATATTAATCAACCAATCTTCAACATTGCTTAAAACGATAAATAATTGAATCGCTGAAGAAAACAGTGTTTGGTGTGAGAAGGACTCGCGCACAAAGGGTTCTGTACCATTATCTATAAAAACGGCAAGAAAATTACGTTTGTTGTATGGGAGCCCTCTTTAAATATTTGTTTTATTTTAATTTAATTAATTATTTTAAAAGTGAATATATAACTAAATATTTCAAGCGTCTACCTGTTGCCGTTATCAATATCCAGCAAAAACAAGCCAAAAATATCACGTTTGTTGTATGGCAGCCCCCTTAAATATATTTTATTCTGTTTTATAGTATTTGTTGTTGCTATAACAACAGAAATACATCATCTGTAAAAATTAACTGTCTAAATATCAAGGTTCATGAGATACAGCCTAGTGACAGACGGACAGCGGAGTCTTAGTCATAGGGTCCCGTTTTTTACCCCTTGGGGTACGGAACCCTAAAAATTAAAGTGATTTATGTGGTTGAAACTCCGCCACTGTGACACATTTTTTGTACCTAAAAAATTTTAAATTTAAAGGTTTTATAAAAAATATATTCTATAGCAATAAAGATAGTAAAAACATTATATCTGGTCTATATTTGAATTAAATGCATGCATATATCTTAATGCTGTTTAATGCTAACTAAACTTAAATTGCATATTTTTATACACTATGTTTTACAGACATGTCATATGAAAACGTAAACAATCCAGCAGTAGCAAATATCAACGAAATCCTTACTGATGCTGATGACATTTTTAATCTACCTACACACCGATCAAAGCCATCATTAGTCATTAAGAGGGCGATATATGCCAGAAAGCTAATTTCTGTAATACTAACGTTGTGTATGTTAATGTACTAAAAGTCATTACACAATGTCATATACATTGCTATTAGATATATTTGCTATATACTTCCTTAGTTAATTATTCCATAATGGCGCCTTGAAACTTAATAATTTTATTAGATTTTTCGTTTTTACCGTTTTGTAGTCAAATTTTTTTTATATTTTTGCTACAACTTACACTAGATCAACTTTCATTACAATAAAATGTAATACATGCTTTGAAAATTTGCACAAGTGTAGAAACAATGGTCACTTCCAAATTTTTTATTGCATTCAATACATGAAATCACTTATTTAGGTAATGCACTAGGCAAAAGCAAGTGTAATGACATATTTTTTTTCAATCTTTTAGGTCAGCCACAAAATTTGCACAAAAACGGCATATTTACGCGGTCTAGCCTATACCGCAGTCTTAAGCAAACCAAAATAGCCAACAAAATAAGAAAATGTTTCTTAAGTTAATCTTCGCACTGTAAGTACCATTGGTTCAACACCTAGGAAGGTGACAAATTATGTAGGTTATGTCTTTTACGTTACTCTTAAGAGGGCCTACTATGCACATGTACCTTTTGTGTTGAGCGCTAAGCTGAAATTGATAATGTTGATCTCAAATAAAGTTCATTTTTAGGGTTCCGTACCTCAAAAAGAAAAAAAGGAACCCTAATAGGAACACTTCGTTGTACGTATGTCTGTCTGTCTGTCTGTCCAGACCCTTTGTCTCAGGCTCAGGAATGAGTAAAGGTATCAAGTTGAAATTAATATCAAACACTAAGGTATCTCTTGAAGCTGTAAAAAAATCAAGCTACTAAGTCAACACAATAAAGAAATACGCCCGAAATACGTCAATTTAATCGCATGTTTTGGCATTCACAAATAAATCGGAATCTATTTGACACGAAGCAAAGTCTTACATCACAAATATAGGAAAAAATCTATAACACATTTACAAAAAAAGTTTATCTGTCTGTCAAGACCTTAATACGCGTGGTGGTATCAAGTTAAAATTAATTATCAAATACTAAACTTTACGGTCACTTAAATTTGTAAAAATAAACAAGCTTCTAAGTCAATGCAATAAAAATATATGCCCAAAATACAGTCATTGTTGTCGCATATTGTGACACAAATGAATCAAAACCTATGGGGTAATTTAGCAAGAAACAAGGTGTTACATCACAAATATAAGATAGAAACCAATAATTAAGGCATACACCTGTGTACGACTGTGCATGACGTCTGGTTGCTGGCCTATCTGGAACGGGATATGTGTTGGTATATCTGGACCCATAATCACGTATCCGAACCATTCGGCATCGTCAAAAAGCCGTCGGCCGTCTGGGCTCATGGTGGCAGAGTTCCAGCCGGGGTGCTTTCTGTTGTAGGCACCTTGATGCGGCTCTTGGGGTGTTTGTATAGAGTATATAGACGGAGCGCTTCGTTGCCCGTCCAAAGCTCTATGCCTAAGGTGTTGAAAGTGTCAGGAGTGACCCGAGGAAGCACCTGGTGTACCAGTTTACGCTTGACTCGGACGGCAAGCCCTCTTCTTGCACTGCCAGTTGATGGTGAGTCCAGACGGTAGGTGTGGTATTTCCGCATCTTCCAAACTTCGTTCGTGGTGAGTTGGGTCTCGCTAAGCAGAACTACGTCGACGGCTTGTTCGGTGAGCAGAGAGCAAAGAGCGCTGGTCTTCTTCCGCAGACCGTTGGCGTTCCAAAATAAAATTCTCAAGTTAAAACTATTGCATTTTATTAAGTTCCGACATTCCTCTGAGGATCGCAGGAGTGAGATCCGTGTTACCCCGCGCGGCTTGTAGAATCTCGATCAGAATGTCGAAAACCGTGTCTTTCGCTCTCTTCACCGTTGAGTTATCCTCGTCTCGACCCTCTCGTGTCGGGGGTTGTGGGGGTGGGGCCTGAGATGCAGGCGCTGTGCTGGTGGCTGGCGTCGGGGCAGGGGGTGGTGCGGGAGCGGTGAAGGTGGCGGCAGTTACAGGCGCAGCAGATGCGGCCGTAACGACTGTTTTGTTACGCCTTCGCCAAGAAGGCCTTCTTCTTGGCACCGGCCTTGGAGGGCAGATTTGCGGTTGCCATTAGCGTGGTGCTGTCCGCTTGAGCTTCCACAGTGTTTCTGTAGGCCGGAAAAGTTGGAAGGCCGGTACGAGCAACCGTGCCAGCCTTCTTGTTGCGCGCCTCCTATTTGAAGACTGGGCACGAGTAGTTGCTTGCAGCGTGGGCGCCCCCGCAGTTCACGCAGGTAGCAGGAGCGTCGAGGGGCCGCTCGCAGTTGCTGGCAGCATGCTCCTCACCACGTCTGACGCACGCCTACGTACGGTGGCAGCCGAAGGAGAAATGGCGGAAACCCTGGCATCTGTGCCACTGTGCTGGGCCTTTTTTGCCGCGCCAGGCTTCAATCACGACGCCCGGCGTGCAAGAACTTTGATTGGCGACTCGCGGCGCCTTATATACTCGCTGACAAGGGCGGGAGTCGCGTTCGAATATTCTAGACGCTTCGAGAGCTATTCGTAGACAATCCATTCGACATAAACATAGTTGTAAATAATATTGGCCTATAAAAGGAAAGTAAACCTTACGGCTTAGTTATTAGGTTCACTTTTGCCTGTATAGCAATCTTCTAGCTAAATCTTGAGTTGAATGGAAGCCCATTAAGATAAGATTTCTTTTATGTTGTTTGTTGACTATCTAAGTCTCCGCGAATGTACGCGCCTAAAAAGTTACAGGCCGTAACATTTAATTAATTTAATGAAAATTCTGATATCTCAATAACCAACTGACATTTTTAGCGATATAGTTATTTAGTGTAACGCAGTTCGTATGAAAAATAACGTTTGATTCACGTTAAGGTAAAACTAATCTAATACCTTTAAACGAGCAATTTTTGTATTTATGTATATAATTTGAATCTCGGAAACGGCTCCAACGATTTTTATGAAATTTGGTATGCAGCTGGATTTGGGGGCGATTAATCGATCTAACTAGGTTTCATTTTTAGAAAACGTCGTTTTATTCGTGATTTCAGGCAATGATAAACTGAAAAATATGACTCTTCCTGACATGCATTGGCGAATAGTAATACTACACAGCAGCACTAAAGCTATTTGACAATAGACGGCGTTGTTAAGCAACACTAAAGCTACTTGACAACAAATGGCGTTAACGACCAAAGCTTGGTCCACCAGGTACTATTTAAGTACTTATATTATTTCGTCGTTCTTTCCATGTCTTCCTTTTATTAATAGATAAAAAAATAATAAAAAACTTAAAAAAAAGTTTAAATTACTTAAAGGATAATGATAAGTACTTATATAATAATAAAGCTAATAATAGATTGTTTACTTATTTGAAAGCGCTAATCTCTGAAACTACCAGTCGGATTTGAAAACTCTTATTGCATTTGTTAGCCCAATTCTTTAGGAAGATTATAGGCTGTTTAACATCACGCTACGACCATCAGGAGCCGAGCAAAAAGAAATGATAGCGTGGGCGAGCGATGCGTCGCTGTGATACTGCGCAATAGCAACAGATCGGGCAGGACAACGTCTGACAGGTAACAATGTATAATGTTACTTACAATGGGATGTTGATTAATAAAACAGTTGTTGGCATTGTAACTATACAGTAATGTGTAAAAATTGTATCTACCTATCTATGAAAACCACAAAGCTTTTATTGTTTGTTTTTATTCGAAATAACAAGTTATTATGAACATAACAACTGTTTCGATTAAATAAAATACCAAGTTGTATATTTTATGTACTTGGCAGCCCCTTACAAAAACCTAACAGAAGAAATATTTCGAATTTTAATTAAATGAATTAAAGAAAATCAACTAAGTTAAATCATCCACATACTATATACTTGCTGGCCCGGCAAACTTTATTCTACCCTTTAAGTTGACGTGCTGAAGTGCCATCTATTGGTGAGTTACAACAAATTTGATAACAAATAAAAAAACTTTCACATGCAAAATGCATGCAAAAAAAAATTCGATATGCCAACTATCATGATAAGCAATCAAACGGTAACAGAGTTCATCGATCTTATACCTACCTACCAACATCTATTAATATATATGTATATTGATTATAAATACAAAAGTAACTCAGTCTGTCTGTTTATCAGTTATGTACACACGGCTAAGCCGCAGAATACATAGCTACTTATTGATGAAATTTGGTACTATACGAAATTCATTATATTATAAGTATAATATTCATTTAGATAAAAAAAATCTATTCCTAGTTAAGTCACAGAATATTTGTTAGTAGTAGAATTTTCAATACGGCAGCACATAGATAACGAGACAGCCGCAGAAGACGCAACAAATATGTAGAATTTGACAGTTCCACTTCCGTAACGTCACCCAACACTCTGATGGCGTTTTAGCTCGGTGAGAGACAGGATGAACGTACGAAAGCACGGCGGATAGACAAGACTACAAGAGTTTCGTTTTCGGCATTTAGCCACCGAATTGTGCTCTAACTGCTAACGAAATATTACACCTTGTAATAAATTGGCCAAGATGTCGTAGCCCCCAGGCCACAGAGTAAGAAGTAGCTACAGAGATCCAATCGTGCGGTAAGTGCAGAGCATATGTGGAGACGTCCCCATAATACTGAAGCTTATTAGGATCGATTCCCGCCCCGCACTTAGCCCAATTGCCCTGTCTAGACGCGTCCCGTCGGTCTAGTGTTTGTCATCTTACTTTGTGCCCCTGCTAAGTCATCTTGAATTGCAAGCTTACAGTAGGTACCTGCAGTTCTCACACGTGTAAATCTAATTTTAAATATATTATTCATGGTTGCCTATGAATATTTAAAACAATTTAGTCACGCTTCAAGTGTTTTTGTGTAGCAGAAATGTATATCAAATCAAATTGGTCTTAGTATGGTTATTAGTCTATAACATCTAACTTAAATAGTACATTACTGCCGCGGCCCGCAAAAGCAGCATAACCGGGCGTTCTAAAAAAACTAATTATATTGATAATTGTATTAACAATAATAAAAATACTTGAGGTAATTTTGCCGCCAATTTGCTGCGTTCAAATGTCGATTTCTTTTTTTACTTTTTTAAATAAATTTTATGGCGCATTCTTTTTGTTGTGCCAGTCCAAAATTTAAATAAAACATGATGAGTTATCTCTTTATTTTTATCAATGTTCGGGTTTAAAAAAGTACGTTCCATTTTCCAATTCGCTCGAGCGGTCAAATATGAAACATTGCGGGTCGCTCTCTGTACTGTACTGCAAGTACGATATATCCCAAAGAAGCTTGTGCATATCGTAGCATGTTTGAGAAAAATATTTTTTGACTACCTTGGCAACTAGTTAATCTACTTTATGCACCTCTAGATACTTTGCGTAAGGTCGGTAAGACTTATACGGTAATATAAAAAAACTTCCAACATCTTAACGCAGTCCACCACCATCTCGAGACTGCGCAGCCGACCATTCTTTTTCTAACGGAGACGCAGATATCCTGCCCTGCCGACACATCATATCTTCACTAACCCGGCTACAAACTCGAACACAATTTTATAAGTCGTGCCGGTGTATGTATGTTCGTCCGGGAGGATATCTGCTGTCGCCGCCTTCATAGCCTTGAAGACAGGGACCTGTCGATATTGTGGGTGCGCGTAGATTACGGCGGCCACACTCGTATCTATGCGTGCCTATACAGGTCTCATAGCGGTGACACGGACGTAACTCGACTCTTCACGCACCTGAGTTTGACGACTGACAAAGTTCTAGAGCAATATCCCACAGCAGAACTAGTTATTTTGGGAGACTTTAACGCCCACCATCGCGAGTGGCTCAGTTCTCAAACCAATAACTATGCTGGGATATCTGCTCATGAATTTGCTCTGACCTATGGATTCTCTCAGCTGGTACTTTCTCCAAAGAGAATACCAGATATAGAAGAACATAAGAGCTCCTTACTGGACCTTCTGCTGACTACTCGTCCGGACGGATACTCCGTCTCAGTGGATGCGCCTCTTGGCTCCTCGGACCACTGTCTCATTTCGGACTCAAATGTCATGCTCACAACCCGATCCATCTGGGCCAACTAATTGGCGTCGTGTGTGGCACTATAAGTCCGCAGGCTGAGATGGATTGCGAGAATTTTACGCATCGTACCCGTGGAGGCAGATCTGCTTTAACTCAGAAGATCCTGACGTCTGCGCAGCCGCAGTCACTGAGACAATCCTTGCTGGTATGGAATGCTATATTCCTAACCCGCGAGTAGCTGCCGGCGTCAAAAAACGACCGTGGTTTAATAGGTCTTGCAGAAAAGTTAAAATTCTTAAGCAAACTGCATATGAGGCTTGGACCACGGCTCGTAATAATAAGGATCCGAATATTTCTGAGTTAAAACGCAAATTAAATGCTGCCTCGAGGTTCAGTAAGAAAGCAACTGTCAGAGCAAAATTCCAATTCATCGGCAAAATAGGTGGGCGACTTGCGAGCTATCCTTCTGGGAGTCGTGCTTTCTGGTCGCTTGCCAAAGCTGCCGAAGGGAACTTTTGCCAGTCGTCGTTACCACCACTGCGAAAGACCGATGGTGACTTGGCTCATAGTGCTAAAGAGAAAGCCGATCTACTGGGCAGTCTCTTTGCCTCGAAATCGAACATGAACGATGAAGGCGCTGTACCACCTACTGTACCGTGGTGCGGTAAGACCATGCTGGAAATCTCCATAACGCAGCGGGAGGTCCGGCGGGCGTTGCTTTCTCTAGACGTTCATAAGTCGAGTGGGCCAGACGGTATACCAGCAGTGGTGCTTAAGCAGTGTGCTCGTGAGTTATGTCCTGTACTCACGCGCCTCTTCGCGCTTTCCTACCACACTAGGCAATTTCCGTCTTCATGGAAGACTGCGAATGTGCACCCGGTGCCCAAAAAGGGCGATAGATCAGATCCATCGAATTACAGGCCTATCGCTATTACCTCTCTCCTCTCCAAGGTGATGGAGCGTGTGATCAACACACAGCTTCTAAATTACCTAGAAGTACACGACCTGGTCAGTGACCGTCAATAAGGCTTTCGCCACGGTCGCTCGACTGGTGACCTTCTAGTGTATCTCACACAGCGATGGGCACTAGCCATTGAGAGTCAGGGGGAGGCATAGGCATGTAGCCTGGACATAGCGAAGGCGTTCGATCGGGTCTGGCACCGGGGTCTTCTATCGAAGTTGCCATCTTACGGAGTGCCCGAGGGTTTGTGCAAATGGGTGGCTAGCTTTTTGTCCGGCAGACGCATACGAACCGTAGTTGACGGTAGTTGCTCTGATAGCATGGACATTAATGCTGGTGTCCCGCTAGGCTCTGTGCTGTCTCCTACGCTGTTTCTACTGCATATCAATGACATGTTGACATTACATCAACAACATACATTGCTATCGTCGTGGGTCGTGCAAACATCCCTCGTTCCGTTGTGGAGGAAAACCGCGGAGAACTTGTGTCTCAAATCGAGACCACACTGTCCAAGGTCTCTGACTGGGGACGGGTAAACTTGGTCCGATTCAACCCTACAAAGACACAAGTGTGCGCGTTCACCGCTAAGAAAACTCCATTCACTGTAGTCCCACAATTCCAGAACACTCCCCTCTCCATCTCCAAGAGCATTAGGATCCTTGGTGTCGACATCTCCAGCGATGTTCATTGGCACAGCTACAACAAATCTTTTGTTAGTTATATAGAGGTATAAAAATCGGCCAAGTGCGTGTCGTACACGCATTAAGTTAGGGTTCCGTAGGATGAGAATTATTGCGAATATCTTAAAAAGTATTTCTGTTAAAACTATTTATTAACGTCATTATTTCTTAATTTTTAGAATACGCGGCTTACACATTAGAGGGGGACACAAATATTTCTATTTTAGAAGCATAGGATAGGGATCTAAAATGCATTTTAAAGCCCTATCCAACGATTACACACCCCGAGGGAAGCGCTACCCCTAAAAAAATATCCAACAAATCTGCATGGCTATTAACAAAATACACCTTTTTGTAAGTTTTCATTTGAATCAATGAAAAGATAGCGGAAGTAAAAAAACTGAGACTTACGGACGAACGGAAGGACGGATACAGACGAACATGCCAAAACATAACAACAATAAATAAGGGGTTCCGTTTTTCTATATGGCTACGGAGTCCTAAAAATTATAAAGATGAGAAAACGTACTAAGCGCGATACTAGTCAAAAGTTGAGGGTTCCAGCGATTCCGCCCGCCCCAAATTCGGTTAATTTCGGTTTTTTCTTCTTAATTTTTTCCTATGGCAAGGTAAAGCTGTAGCTATAGTACGTTTAATCTCGTTTATAGTTATTCCCGCGGAAACTTTTGAATTTTAATAAAAACTATCCTATGTCCTGCCCCGGGACTCAAACTATTTTTTATACCACTGAGGTGGCAAACAAGCTTACGGTCCGCCTGATGGTAAGCGGTCACCGTAGCCTATGGACGCTTGTAGCACCCGGGGTTATTTATCAGTTTATCACTCGCGCGTTGCCGACCCTTCAAAAATCCAATAACTTCTTTCTTGAAGAATCCCATACTGACAACATAAGGTAACAGACGGACGGAGTTACCTTCGCATTTATAATATTAGTATGGATTGATCAGTATTTTTTTTTTATTTCTACTAGCTTCGGTTATTTAATTAACGAAAAAAAGATTAACGAGTAATATCGTCCGTAAACATATCATAAATTAATAACAAAACAGTAAAAAGTGTAAACACGGCATTACCCAAGATAAGTTTACTTTCACCAATCGCTTTTACGAGTTGTTTTCACTACCTAGACTACCTATCAAGATAACGAGGTGCAATGTAACCAAATACACACTAAGGAAGAGCCACCTATCTGTGTAAATATTTTTTCATCACACTTACTGCTAAACAGAGTCATTACGTGCAGGCAAAGCGACTGCTAAGACCTTAATTACTCCCACGAGATTTTTCTTCGTAAATCTTACTTTTTTTAAAGCAAAGCGCATGCGTTCATAAAACTCAAGGGCGGTATTAACACGCCTATTTTGTCAAGTATGTATAAAAGCCGTTATTTTCTCTACTTCTATTTCCGCCATTTCAATTGTGTTTTGGTGAGTTTATTTATTTATTCACCTAATATGTTTATTTATCTACTCGAAAATGTGATGGCAAACATTGTCTGTAACACGGGCGGTATGGCAATTACCAACTCGAGTCATTAAAGCCTTCGTTTAGGCTTCTAAAAGCCTCTCGCAAGTATTTCTCTCCTTACCACTCTTAATACACAATGTACTATAATGTTACAAACATTGTTTTCATTCAAGAAAGATATCACTATCGCCTTTTCATATTTTGCTATAGGCTGCAGTAGGTACTATCCTATATCATCATTTACTTTGGCAGTCGTGCGAAACAGCCGCAGATTGTTCAGTTTTATCTATCAAGCACAGTACAGCAAATCTGACAGAGCCTTTATTACCTATAGCGAAAATCGTAAAAGAACATTTATTAGGACATCCATTGCCGCACGGCAACCGGTAATCTTCACACAACAGAATACATAGCATACGATGGACGCGTATTATGACCGCTTAAATTTAACAGCTGCCTTGCTTTTCAGAACTAGGTTATATTACCGGCTATTACGGTAGAGTTCACTGGCAAAGTAGGGCAGCATAAACGGCAAGCAATGTAAGGAAATAAAGCGTTCTTATCGTTTGAATCGTAACGCTCTGGCTGCGAGTTACAACATTGGCATCCGCCGGACTACTACGCTATAACGCTGTGTATGACTAGTTTTATCAAATCAACTATCTTCTAAAGAATTCTGTACAACTATATAATAATAAGTTTAGATATATACCTAGTTGTATAAAATAAACTTTGTACAAAAGGCACTTTTTTAACTAACTTCAAAAAAAGGGGATTATCAATTCGACCCGTATGTATAGGAATGTATAATGTTGTTGGAATTGCATTATTTACCCAGGCTATGTGGGTTTCTAAAGAGGTGAGCCTAATCTCATAAGTGTATGTATGTTTGTTCGCATATTACTCAGAAACTAGAAATCTGATTACAAACAATTCTTTTTTTATCGTAATCAATATAGTTCAACTTAGGAAATATTGCAAGTTTTATCAAAATTAGTTCAGAAGTATTCAAGATAAGGACTGCTAAGTGTGTACCAATCACTAGAAAAACATGTCGTCAGTTTAAAAGCGTTATTCAAACACAAAACTAATTGTGTGTAATGTGTCTGTTTCGATGTCTCCTAGCCGATTGCGAGCCGCTTTTAAGGGTTTCGTAACAAATGGCAAAAAGCGGAACCCTTATAGATTTGTCATGTCTGTCTGTCTGTCCGTCCGTCCGTATGTCACAGCCACTTTTTTTTCGAAACTAAAAGAACTATACTTTCTCGGGATAAAAAGTAGCCTATATGCAATTCCAGGACCTAACCTATATGTATGCCAAGTTTTATCCGTCCAGTAGTAGAAGCGTGATTGAGTAACAAACATCCATCCAGACATACAAACTTTCTCATTTATAATATTAGTAGGATACATAATTCTACTGTATGTGTGTAAATTTTAAGTCTACTGTCATATAAAGTAAGATATCTATCCAAATCATACCGAAAGGTCAGCATTCTTAGATATATATTTTTGTACTCGATCAATGCGATTAATGTCTAGAGTAGTATGGAGACTAAATAAGAGAAATATATTCAATTTTGCTTCTAATCAGTATAATACACAAGTAAATTAAACTACGGGACAGCCTGAAGACTTTGGTACTTTGAATATAAAGCGGTCAGCTGGTTACTTTTTTTAATTATGTGATCATAATGATGATCAAAAGTTAGTTTCTCGTCAAAAGATACTCCTAAGTCGTTTAAGACAGTTTTTTAACGTTCAAGAGCATGAAGTTATGTGATGTGAGATATTGGATATAAGTCATGTTGCAATGCTAAGCAATGATTGTTTTCTTGTATTCTTGCAAAGCATTTAAGATCATCAGCATATAATAAGCAAAGACTTCTTAAGCAATCGACAAGATCGTTTATGAACACAATAAAGAAAAGCGGACCCAAGTGACACCCTTGAGGAGCACCAGACGTAACCAACGTGGGAGAGGAGATAACTCCTTTAACTGTTATCAACTAACTTCGTTTTGCTAAATAACATGGGAACCAGCTAAGCAGATTTCCGTGGATTCTCAGGCCTTTGAGTTTTTTAAAAACACAAAATATAATGATTAACTTTGTCGAATGCCTTAGAAAATCAGTATAATCTGAGTCAACTTGCTCCAAAATAGAGAATCGTAAGCTGATTCAAACAATTTCGCAAAATACGACAGAATACTTATAGGTAAGTAATTTTTACATTGGGATTTATCCCCTGAGTTGAAAATTGGGATTATGTGAGCTATTTTCCAGTGAGAAGGGAAAACACCAGTATCCATAGATCTGTTTAATATAATTAAAAGTGGGATACTAAGTTCTTCTGCACATCTTTTGATAAAGTACGCAGGAATACCGTCATGGCCAGCACCTTTTTTAGGATATAAACGTTTTATCTTTTCTAGTACAACCTTCTTGTAATTAACAATATTAATAAGGCATTATTGTTATTGGCTTTAGAATTAGACTGTGAGAAGAAGGTCGCGGTAGAAAAAGGTGAGGTCACAGAATCAAATACAGAGCTGAAGTAGTTAGAGAACCAATGTGGTTAGAAGATTCTTGGTCACCAAATTTCATAGTTTGAGGTATAGAAGTTGAAGAATTCTTTTTACTGTTAACTCAGAAAGATTTGATATTGTTAAAATCCAGGGATTCCTCAGTTGAACTTAAAAAGGTCCTATAGTCTCACTCTAATAGTTTTTTGCTCCAGGTGCGTAAGAGTGAAAATGTATCATAATTACGGAGATAATTGTATTTTTTATACAATTTGTGATAATTTCTGTTTTTTCTATTAGATATCACTATAAGATAGAACTTATTTTTTTGAACTTTTTTATAATTTCTGAAGTATATTGATTATTCACACTGCTGACTTATATGTCAAGGAAAACATCGTGAAGTAAACTAGTATATTTAAAAAAAAAACCTATGTGATGTTCACAATCAGCACTGGGCGTGCGTATGGACTATAAGCCCAAATCACCCGCGGAGAAAATACGCCGTGCAACAACATTAAGGACGTATGAGGCTGATATGGTAAAATGTACCTTGTGTGTTTAATTCTTAAGACGATTTTTTAATGCAAGCTAAAAAAAATATAGAGCTAGCAGCATGGTATGTACTTTTTATATTTCAAATATTATAAATTACAAAAAAAGGAGTTTCGAATTTATTTTTTATTCTTTGATGAAATGGCGCCAACTAGAGATTTTTTTTATTTTATATCAACACAATATTAAAAAAACAGAATAGATAACATAGGTACTGAACACTAAAACTTATTTCATAATTAATAACTAAGAGTAAAAAAAATATGTAATTATTAAATAAATGATAAGTAACCATTCCAATAATGTAACTAATACAAAAATATACTGCACACATTTTCATAAAACTTAAGAAAATCAAGATTAAAATAGGTTGTTTCAGTTTATCACCTATTATCACTCACTATCACTTAACTGTTCAGTATATCACTGATTAATCTCATAGTAAGATACATGTTGACCTTATTCAGCGGTGTTTATTCGATACCTTATCTCAATTACCTTCCCATAAACAAGATAAACTATGATATAAAAAGATTTTTTTAAAAACAAAATCGAACATTATATACTTGAAGTAGAGGGTTAGTAAGTAATTGTGTGGCACGTTAAAGTAGGTTTAATGCGATGATGTCCTTAAATATTGTGTTTAGGGTGCATATACAAAAAATAGGTAACTCTGTGTCATCAGTCAATAGAATGACGATTTATTTAATTTTTTATCATATTTTATTTTCAAATTATATTAACGGTTCTTTATTTGGTCACCCAATTTGAGCTGTTTATTTTATAAAATAACACATCAAACGTCAGTACTTTGGCATGTCACAATCTCAAGAACGCGCAATCAAATGGCTGTATATTAAATACGATCATTAATTTAAGAAAACTCATAATTTCATTATAATTTGTTATGCACTTAGTAATCTATATCACACATTTTATTAACAAATATCCACACAGTCAGTTGATAAAAAATAGGAATCTTTGGGTTTTTATGCATTGTAAAAACATGAAATCTGCGGCAACTATCGCCGATTCAAGGTCAAATCCTCGTTTTATTTTAAATATTTGTAGTGAAGATAGCCACAGATCCCGCCATTACGATGCCAGTGCTAAACACGCGTTTACCGCGTATACACGTGCGGATCCAGGCAAAATTTCAGTACTGTGGTAATTCGTTATTTGCGTCGTTACTTCAAAATGATTTGTTAAAATGCAGCTTGTTATCATTTAAAAATATCGTAAGAAACATTAGTTTTCAAAAACTCAAATTTATTTCCTTTTTATCAGTACTTTGGCGTCAGTCATTTGTCTAATATTGCGCCAGAGGACTTACGTGTTTCCAGGGTACTGATGTTTCTTTGTAGTAGTTAACTTTTATAATACTGTATACTTCGTATGTATATTTTATTAAAATTTGCTCAAAATTTTGTATTTAATCAGTATTTTGTCACTCTCGTCAGTCCCCTGGCATTTAAATTCTGAAAAATCGAAATATTCCAAAAGTGACTGGCATAATTTAGATTTAGATAGCATACTTATTTATTTGTACCATAACCTATCTTAGTTACCCATTTTTTTAGAAATTTAACCTTAAAAATATAATAAACAAAATATCTCTAAAAGTCACCCTACTTTTGTACAACCTCACCCTTTACTAATATGTGAGCTGCCGTAACAAGTCTTTAGAAAAATTGCAAAGATTACGAAGCAAGACTACTAATTAAGGTACCAAAAATGACCAAGCAGTAATTTAAAAAACATTCAGTACCTACTTACAAATTATTTCAATATAATAAAAATCTGGTAGTAAAAGTTAATTGCTTTGTAAAGAAATTAAATTTTAGACAGTGAAATGAACTAGTAAAGCAAAGGCTGGTTAGTATATAGTTCTATATATGTATGTATGTACTATGTACAAGACATTGATGTATATACATTTTTTTTATTGAAATCATAAACAGGTACTTAAATTAAGGAAAAATATAATTTATCAAGTATTAATTGGAAAAGTATGTAAACTATAATATAAAAAAAAAAAAAAATTACAGATAAAATTCAACAGATAATTAATCTGAAATAAAATATGCAGATGATAATTAAACAGATAATAACTTAAAAACAAAAAATTGTAACAGAACATAGTTTTTTCTAGAGTATAGCTTATGCTTTCTTTTATTTTGTAATAAAATACAAATAATGAACTAGCACACAAAACATATATTCCACTTGTTTCCAGAAAAAGTTAGTGAATTTATTCGAATTTGGTAATGCAATACATAACCTACAGTATGCACTGCAAAATGTTAGTTGTAATGGCGAAAGAGAAAAAACTGTAAAATTTTAACACATTATTTTGGTAATAAATGCTTGTCCATCCCCTTAAGTTGAAGAATTGTCTTTTATGCATCCAGTTCTAAAACTTGCAAAAATATGCCCAAAAATATTTTTTTTTATTATTTTATTTACCATTGAAGTTGCAAAAAAGCTTGCGGTCCGCTGATGGTAAGCGGTAACCGCCACTACCATTTGTTACAATATTAAGAAAGTATGTTAAGCAAAAAATATGACAGCACCATATCATATTATGAATGTAAATTGTAAATACATCAACATAGTAACATGCAGTAACTCACTGAGTTGCTTTAAAAAAAACCTGTTTAGTAACCTTCACAAGTGGTCAAATGACATGGATTAATGCCATTAGTGACGTATTTCACTGTGGAAGTATGTACATAAAATTTGAATAGTGGTAAAATAGCAATAATAATGTACCTAGTTTATATGGGTTTTAGATCACTATGTTGTGGAAGTGTTAACATGCAATATATAAGTATAAGTCTGAAAGGCTAAAAGTCCATACTAAAATAAATGAAAAAATTTAGAACTGGGAACAATTAAATATGTCTAGCCAGAACACATAATTGATATACCTCTAGCATCAGAAATTCTACTTTTTGAGTAATTGAAATACCCAAGAACCAATACAGACTCAGATACAAGATATAATTCAGGGTGTGTTCCAAAAAGCAATGAAAAAGTAAAATAAGTGGCTTTTGCTTTGTTGCCATGTTTAGGTTGTGACTTTTTTCACAATAAAAATTAACTTTCTAACTTCTTCTTCTTTCAAGTGCCATCTCCATCCAGGAGGTTGGCGATCATATGTCTATATGTCTCTTTACTTTAGTCAAGCGAATTAGTCTGTCTATGCTCTTCACTTCCAACCAGTCTCTTAAATTTTTGGTCCATGATGTGTGCCTTCTACCACGGCCATTTAATTTTTCCCTATATAATTAAATTCAATAGCTTATTTCTGTAAATATGTCCAAAGAATGCTGCTTTTCTCTTCTTAATTGTTGATACTACTTCTAGGTCTTTTTTCATGATTTCCAAAACTCTGACGTAAGTTATTTTATCAGTCCACTTGATTTTGAGCATCCTTCGATAAATCCACATTTCAAAAGCCCTAAGTTTGTTAGCCAAATTCTTTTTAAGGGTCCAGCTTTCGCAACCATACATAAGAATTGGGATGATGTAACATTTAACCATTCGCCACCTCAGTTTTAGGTTTATTTTTCTGTTAGTGAGAAGCTTCCTCATTTACTGAAAGGTGTTTCTGGCTATTTCAATTCTCGTCCGGATTTCCTTCTCTGATTCCGTCTTCATTTAACCAACAACCCAGGTATTTATAGCTTTTTACTCTGTCTATTATTTTGTTATCTAAGACTACAGGTCTTACTGCTTCTGACATTGGGGTTTTACTAACAATCATGTGTTTTGTTTTATTTGTGTTTATCTGTAGTCCATATTCTAAAAGTGTGTTATTGAGTCTTTGCAACATTATTTGTAGGTCTTTAGGGTTAGTAGCTAATAAAACAGTATCATCAGCATAGCAAATGTTCTGTATAAGTTTGCCATTCACACGGATCCCAAGATCAAGTTTGTCAAAAGCATTTCTAAAAATCATCTCTGAGTACAAGTAAAATAAGCAGGGTGACAAGATACAGCCCTGCCATACGCCTTTCTCAATTTGGACTTCTTATGTTAAAATGTTATTAATTTTGATTTTAGTATTTGTTTCCAGTATAAGTTCTCTATAAATTTAATGTCATTTCCATCTATTCCAATTGATTTTAATATGTTAATTAATTTAGCATGATTAACGTTATCAAATGCTTTTTCGAAATTGATGAAGCACATATGAACATCTACTTGAACATCTAGACATCTTAGTATTAAAACTTGGACAGCTACTAAAGCATCTCTAGTACCCATTCCGGCTCTAAACCCAAATTGTGTGTCACTTATGTTTTCTTCAATTTTCTTATAGATTCTTGTTTGTATGATTTTTAGAAATACCTTCAGGAAATGACTCATCACGTTGATCATCTGATGATGGCAGCAGATTTTGGCATTGCCTTTTTTAAGTATTGGTGTGAATATTGATAAGAGCCATTCTTTAGGGAGCATATTTTGTCTGATTCATAAAATTTGTTAAATAATGAAACTAAATCTTCTATGTTATAATAATGTATCAATTTTATTATTTCTATTGCAATTCCATTAGGACCCAATGCCTTTCCACCCTTCATATGTTTTAAGGCCGTTATAAACTCTGATTTCGGTATTGCTGTACTCTCCAAGTTAGAGGCTCAGTCAGTATCCTGTTATCCTGCCAAAAACTGCCTCTAGTAACATTTTTTTTTTTATATGAGTCCAGATGTACAGGCATAATACAAACCAACCGTGACTTAAGCCAACATCCATAATTTCTTGTTTTTGCTAATATGGAATTTAAATTTTTGTGTTTTATACCACCAGATAGCAAACATTATGACCTGAACTTTTAAGAATCTTACACCAATTCATATTTATAACTTACTACAAACATTATCTTTGTAAATGCAACATTTTGTAATTCAATATAAAGACTTTAGACTAGTTATGTGGTTTGATTTTAAGCTAATGCAGTTTCATTTAGTGCAGTCTCTTATTGTGTGTTCTCTATAAAAATCTATTTTCTGTTCTGCTGTCAGTGTAGATTGAATTTGAATCTTGTAGATTGGCAAATTTGCTTAATTTGCAAGCTACTGTGCAAATGCAATTTAGTTAAGCAACTCTGGCATGCGCAAGTTACAATTGTAATAATGCCATTTATGAAGGGTATGTATGAACATAATCATAAGTTGAGCTTGGATTATGACCATAAATCTCTGAAAAATCAACTCTAGTGACAACTTTCTTGTATTTTAGTTCCCAGAGTAACTAGAAACAAATTCAAGTATTGTTATTATAACAGAGTAAATCAAGTGAGTACTCACCAGGTTTTTCTAATGGTCAAAAAACCTCTTGAAGGTCTTTTCCCGCTCGCATCAGTGATGATTGAAAAACGATCACTTAAACTCCTTCTTCCTTGTGTTACCACCGTTTGCAACTTTTCTCCAGAAGACAATCTCAAGGATTTCCTTAAAAGCAAATCCTGTGGTCTCTGAGGCTTGACATCCTGACTATCATAGGAACTAGTTTCTATCAACGACGTTTGTTTTGTAAGCCTTCTGTTCCTAGCCAGGTTCGATGTGTTTGGAAGTTCAACACCTTCGCGAATTTTAAAGTCTTGATCGACTCCACTGCCAAATCCTTGTACAAAGCAGAGCATAATGTCGTCAGGATATGACTCCTTCATTTAGACGGTCATATGAAAGTGATTAGTCAATTCGTTGTAGAAATAAACAAATAATCATAGGTATCCCATTACGAAATTTACAATTCAAACATGGCATATAATTCGGTGATAAAGTATAATGTGAAACTGATTAATCACTTTAAAAACTTGACACAGTTTTTAGAGGAAGTCTATTCGTAACATACACCTTATTCGTTGATTCGTATCTTAAGAATTTACAGAATAATCACTTGTTGGCCAAAATACTGAAATCAAACTTCACTGAAGAGAATATCATGGTTTTTTCAAGTTTATTTTGGAATTTGTTTGTTGACATATATACGAACGTTTCTTTTTCGTTCACAGACAGTCATCATCGTTCACCGAGCTTTACGAGCAAACTGTTGTATTTTGTTTGTTTGTTATAGGTTAGGAACAGTGTTGCTAGGTTGCTACTTTTGAAATCCTTACAAAAAAACCACAATATTGATGAAAATCAAAATCCAAATATTTTTTATAGGTTACGTAGTTTTTTAGTGAATGCAAAATAAAAAACCGAGATTTTTTAAGATAAGACACAAATGTTATCGGATTTCACAATAGCGCGTTTGTATTTAGGATGACAAGATGCTTGTGACTGCCAATTTTTTTTACTGTATAAGAAACACTTGTTGATTGATTGCACATTAAATTAAGGCATAATTACATAAAATAAGATTCAAAAACGAATTAGTTATTCTTTCATAAATTTACTTTTAAATTCCATAGTTACGGTACAAACGCGTCACTTTAAAAAGAACTTTGAAAACTACAGACTTTGTACTTTTTAAACTATTAATTAATTAATTATTTAGTTGTTTAAACTATTTGCACAAAACACACAAATATTGGTTCTCCTGTCTTGAAACCTTTCTAGGTTTATGTAGTACACTCCTGTCACTCACTACGTAAATTATAATTTACAGTTTCACTTTGTATAGGCAAGCATATTATATCTTATTTCAAAATAAGTTATTAACAATTTAAATGTCGTAGGTATATAATTGTTAAATTTTTACTAACTAATCCTCAGTTTCATCAAATGTGCTATGTTATTTATGATAAAACCTTTCATGTACAAATATGTATACAATTTGAAAAGCTTTTAAATTAAATAAATTCAAACAAAATTAAAGAGTTTTTTTAAAGGTAATATTTTATTTTTAAAAAATCTTTCTGGTCATTTTATAGACGTCAACCCGAAGTAGAACAAAGATTCAATTATTTATTTTTTATTTTCATTTGGAACCAACTGCAGGCGGATTTCGAGTTTCATCCGACAACGAGAAGTTTATGTGAAAGATTTGACACAGACATACAATTTCAACATTTTATACCACAATCCAATCAATCATACTACTTGATAAAATTAAAAAAAACGTACATCTTACAATAAATCCTCCAACGATTATAAAGCCCAGAAAGCTTCCCAGTTCATTGAGATATCTCCAGGTTCGGAGGGAAAACTTATAAGCCGGTAACATTAAATAAGCAGAGTTATTTTAGGGCTAATTTCATTGCACAAATGACACGCAGTTTCATGCCATCTCTTACCGTTTTGTGACAAAATTAATTAGCTATCCTGCTGTCAAGTGCTATTTGATATTTAATTTTGCTAGCAATTGTGTGTTATGCAAAACTATATAGACTTCGGATCTGTAATCTGTCTTATGGTCTACGCAATAGCCTCACAAAATTTACCACACTTTAAAAAGAGACACAGCTAACGTGCTGCAACTATCTATATCTTTTAAACTCTAAAATAAAAACAAAAGTTAGAAAGAGGCAAGAGACCACAAATTCACTCTGTTTCTTTCACACTTTTGCTACCATTTTAACTGTACAACCGTTGAAATACGCAGTTCAGTAGTGTACAGCCATGGTCCAAGCCTCGCTAAACTATCTATTTTTTAGTTATTTTGTATTCTTATGAAGCTTGAGGCTGTCATTTAGTAGTTATGTCGCAGCCATCTGGTTAAATAAGCCAGTTAATTGGGCGCTTAGGCATATAGTTACGTTCTTGGAGGGGTTATTTGCTGCACTAGGCGATCGTAATTTTATGTTTGGTTCCCGGTAACCCAGGCGATTCTATTTTCTTTTCCGTTTTATATTGATCGACAGTCACGGAACGAGATGTCGGATGCATTTTGTTTGCATTGTAGTTAGGAATCAGCAGTGTGTTTTTGTTCAGTATGGAGGTGGTACCAAAAGTTCTTAGATAGTTGTGTGTACCTAAGCAACCTACATTGATTTTTACATAGTTAGGGGATGTTAATACGTTACTTAGGACTGAAAACCAATTGCTACGATTTTTACGCTGGCGCGTTATTGAAACGCACCAAACATAAGTTTTCAATAATAATAAAGTCTATACAAAGCTAAAGAATTTATATTAATATAAATTATAGCAAGGCATATTACGACATATTTTCTATAGTAGGTAAACTTTAATCACTACACTCGCAGCTACAAATATAATTGTAGTTTAGTATGGATATATTTTGGCATATTAGTACCTATATATTAAGGTCCTTACATATGAAATTGATGTTTTATAGAACTAGCCACTTTGATCTCAAAAAGACGGCGTTTGGTTAAGAATTCGAAATTCAAATTTATTTCAATTTTAAGCTTGTCTATTCGTGTTTCGAATGTAATAATTGATTTGTTTTCGCATTATTCAATTTTGCTTTGACATCGTTCTGTGCTCAATACGGAAAACCTAAACCACTAAGGTGGCAAATAAGCTTTTTTTTTATACCACTAAGGTTACGGTCCGCCTGATGCGAAGCGGTCACCGTAGCCTATGGACGCTTGCAACACCACTTGACTTGCGCGTTGCCGACCCTTCAGAAATTTAATAACTTCTTTCTTGAAGAACTCCATACTGTAGTCCTTGTAGAAAACCTTGGCAGGGAGCTCATTCCACAACTTAAGCGTTCGAGGGAGGAAGTTTCTCTGAAACCGCACTGTACGCGACCATTTAGGTTCTAAAGTGTGAGAATGAATTCCCTGCCGATGGCGAGCGGTGCGATCGTAGAAAGTAGCCGTGGGCATAATTTCGAAGAATTCCTCAGAACACAACCCATTGTACAAGCGGTAGAACACACACAGGGAGGCAATTTTCGAATTATTTTCGAAAACGAATTCCATCATGGCACTAGCGCTGCAGAAACAGCTCGAAGGATTAATTATATGTACGGAGAAACCACTGTAAAAGAAAACACAGTACTTTTTTGGTTCCAACGCTTTCGTTCTGGAAATTTTGACCTCCAGAACAAACCTCGTGGACGGCCGGAGACCCTTGTTGTCATCGAGGAATTGAAAGTGATGGTGGAATCGGATCCATCTCAAACCACTTCAGAGTTAGCTGCAGGCTTCGGTATGAGTGATATTTGAATCATTTGAAACAAATTGGAAAAGTGAAAAGCTTGAAAAATGCGTACTGCATGAACTAATTGAAGAAGCATAGCAACAAACACGCGTCGACTTCTGCGTTATGTTACTCAACCGTCACAATAACGAGGGGATTTTGAACCGTATCATTACTTGTGTTGATAGGATCCCTATACGATAATCGGAAATGCCCATCACAGTGGTTCAATCCATAAGAACCGGCTAAATCCTGCCTCAAGCGAAAGTTGACTAATAAAAGGTACTGGTTAGTGTCTGGTGGACCAGCGTTGGTGTCGTCTCCAGCTTTCTAAGATCTGTTCAGATGATTACGGCAGATCTGTATTGCCGACAATTGGAAACCATGATGAAAAAGCTAGCCGTTAAACAGCCGAGATTGGTCAACCGCTTTAGCCCATTGCTGCTTCAGGACAACGCTAGACCACATGCTGCACAACAGATGGTAGCGAAACTAGAGGAGCTAAGTTGGAATGTCTCTGTCACCCACCATACTCCCCGGACCTTGCTCCAACCGATTACCACTTTTTTCGGAATTTAGATATTTTTTACATCAATTTAGATGAAGCAGTTCAAAGCACCTTCAAAGATTTTGTTGGTTCTCGCTCCCGCAATTTTTTCAGTAACGGAATCAATAAACTCCCTATGAAATGGTAAAAGTGCATAGATCACAACGGTACCTACTCTGATTGATTAAATAAAAAGAATTAAAAAAAAATAGTTTTGCTTTTGCCACATAAAACATTAATTTCATATGTAAGGACCTAATATTATAGCCTCGTGTGTGATGGACATAAAGCGTGTTTATTTCCAAACTAATTTTCCAGTGTTTTTGCTTTTCTATGTTTAATAGGTTTTATTAATTTAAGGTTTTAACCCCATCCGGGTTACAGAATCCTCTTCATCTTCTCCCATTTTTCTAAGTTTTTGATAGGTTCATTCAAATTACATCATTTGCCCACTGCTGCTGCCATGAAATTAACAATTTCCCTAGGTCACATTCATATATGCTTGATGTTAACTAGAAGCTTTGCTCGTTTTTTTTGAACAAAGTCATATATAGTTAAGTAGCTTTAGTATTGCTTAACAACGCCATTAATTGTCAAGTAGCTTTAGTGTTGATGTGTAGTATTACTATTTGCCAAAAGATGTCAGGACGAGTCATAATTTTCAGTTTAGCTGAATAATTTGTAAACCGAGCTAGATCGATTTATCTGCATACTAAATTTCATAAGAATCGTTAGAGCCGTTTCCGAGATTCGGATTATATACAAGAATTGCTCGGTTAAAGGTATGAGATTTTATGAAATAAGAATCAAGAGAATATTACTATTAATTTTTCAAACAATGTGAATCAAAGTCCAAAAATAGAGTGACACAAAAAAAAAATTCTAACTGTTTTAATAGCCAAATTATTGGTATATTAGCAAATCCACTTAATTAAGGTTTGAACTATAACATTTTTTTTTTCACGTCATCTTTTTGTGTTTGATTTTTCTAAATTCATTAAGTGTGTTTCGATTTCGATGTATATATTTTAGCAATGTTTTAACGTGCTAAGAATTGGGCAGCGAAGGCTCATGAATAGTGAATTATGAAAAAATAGGCATGACGCGCAAGTCATTAACAAATGTATTAACAAATTATTACACTACAGCCAAAATTTGAGTTCTGGCATAAATTCCTAAGCTACCTTGCCAACACATTACTTTAGCCATGTTATAGCAGTGTTAAATGTATATTGACAAAGCGTGGACGCCGCTGCTACTCATGATCAATTTACAAGCTATAAACATTGATCCATATTCCTGTGGAAAGATATTTAAGTTTACTAAACAAACACAACACAGGTAAGCAAATTTTTAAGAAACGATCCATTATAAAAACGTAAACAAGACGGCCTAAATATTGTTTACAATACACGTATTTCTGACGCACCATGATGTTGATCGAGGAAGATGCATCACACTGAACTATAAAATATACATCAATTAATCCGGATCAATCTTCCAAGAAATTAAGGAAAATGTGAACCAGCTTGATTAGTTAGTTCCGTAATAACAAATACTATAAAATTCTTATGAGTGGGCGGTAATGAACTCGTTGAAAATTCTATTGCCTGTCTGGACATGACACACTCGCAATATACATAGGAAGGTAAACATAAAGGTAAACAGCCTATTTTTACTTTCGAGTGACTAAACTACTGAATCCTCGGATGGGTTATGAGAGTCAAAACAGTGGCGGATTCAGAGGAGGTGCATGGAGGCCATGGCCCCCCTTTATTGCTGGGCTACAATTCGATCTATTCAAATTATTTTACTACGGGCTCACCAAGGCCTAGGCATAAAAATGCTAGAACCCAAAGCCGTAAAAACTCATAAAAAAGAAACAATTACTGCGCCGCGCAGTCACTTCACAAGTCACAATGAAAAAATAGAAAATAAAGCTTGCCGTAAAAATAGAATTTGATTTTGAGTGTGTTTTATTTTTAATGTAAAATATGGACACGGAGGTTACGTGTGAAACACAACATCCAGCAAATGGTCTTGGATTTGTTGGCAAGCGTTATTGCTTGCTTTTTATGAAATTTTTAATCACATTTTGACATATTCGTTTTGATCTAAACTCATTGTCTGTGGATTGTTTGACAACACTTTCCCTTTTCCCGAAACCCCAAACAAAAATTCCGGAGGTGTCAGGTCATACTATTTTGGTAGCCAATTAACTTCTCGCCGCGGATAACTCGTCCTGGAAATTTTACCTGCAATAACGGCAATATTGCACCATCTTACTAATAGCAAATATCATCATCATTAATTTTACCCAACGCAGGCTACATAAAGGTTAGTTACCATGTCACGATAACGAAAACCATTAACGGTAACTGCATTGCCGGTTGCAATCTCAATAAAAAATAAGAGCCCAATTCCCAAGTCCAAAATCTAAATCACACGGTCACACGCCGTGGGTGCAAAGGCTGGATCACTCGGTTCAGTTTCATATTTATTTTTCCCCAGACGACAAAATTATGTCATATTTGAACCGTCTCTGTGGAGTTATTTCGGTTCGTAGTGAATTTTCATTTTTCTAATGACATATGGAAAATATTTTCGTTCCACGTTCGACACAACGACAATTATTGAAAATTCAACTAGGTGTTGAAACACCATTTATAATGAACTAGCTTTTGCCCGCGGTTTCATCCGCCCAAAGCTCGGTTATCTGTTTAGTATTTCAGTGGAACTAAATTATAGAAAATAATCGATTCACACTTGACGTTTTCAAGTAGTCTCCCACAAACTATCTTCATGCCAAATTTGCCCGCAGCTCCACCCGCCCTAAATTCTGTTATCGGTGTATTATTTCAACGACAAATCCTCAATTTTAGAAAAAAAACCGACTCACACTTGCCGTTTATACGCCCATGGTAAACGTTTTAAGAGTAAAGAATTTCTGGGTTTATGTTTTTTTTTTTTTTTTTTTTATACTAAGGTGGCAAACAAGCTTACGGTCCGCCTGATGGTAGGCAGTCACCGTAGCCTATGGACGCTTGCAACACCAGGGGTATCACTTGCGCGTTGCCGACCCTTCAGAAATCTAATAACTTCTTTCTTGAAGAACTCCATACTGTAGTCCTTACAGAAAACCTTGGCAGGGAGCTCATTCCACAACTTAAACGTTCGCGGGAGGAAGTTTCTCTGAAACCGCACTGTACGCGACCATTTCGGTTCTAAAGTGTGAGAATGAATTCCCTGCCGATGGCGAGCGGTGCGATGGTAGAAAGCAGCCGTGGGCATCATTTCGAACAATTCCTCAGAACACAACCTCAACAAGCGGTAGAACACACACAGGGAGGCAAATTCTCTCCTCAGACTTAAGGGGTCGATACCGCAAGTGAGTTTGGAATCGTCGACAATTCTCACAAGCCCGTCGTTGAACCGAGTCAAAAGGGCCAAGCTGGTATCCGGGTGCACCCGCACAGAGATGGCAGCAGTACTTCATATGGGGCCGAACTTGCGACTTCTAAAATAACAACCTTTGCCCCGACGTGAAGTACTGCTTCGCTCTATTGAGTACACTAAGTTTTTTGGACGCCAGCTTCACCTTATCTTGTAAATGATCTCGGAACTGAACATCGTTAGAGATGTCGACACCAAGGATCCCAATGCTCTTGGAGATGGAGAGGAGAGTGTTCTGGAATTGTGGGACTACAGTGAATGGAGTTTTCTTAGCGGTGAACGCGCAGACTTGTGTCTTTGTAGGGTTGAATCGGAACAAGTTTACCCGTCCCCAGTCAGAGACTTGGTCTAGATTTGAGACACAAGTTCTCCACGGTTTTCCTCCACAACGGGACGAGGGATGTTTGCACGACCCGTGTAAAAAGCGTCTCCAGTACTGTCATCTGCATAGCAATGTATGTTGCTGATGTCCAACATGTCATTGATATGCAGTAGAAACAGCGTAGGAGACAGCACAGTGCCTTGCGGGACACCAGCATTATATCCATGCTATCAGAGCAACTACCGTCAACTACGGTTCGTATGCGTCTGCCGGACAAAAAGCTAGCCACCCCTTTGCACAAACCCTCGGGCACTCCGTAAGATGGCAACTTCGATAGAAGACCCCGGTGCCAGACCCGATCGAACGCCTTCGCTATGTTCAGGCTACATGCCTATGCCTCCCCCGGACTCTCAATGGCTAGTGATCGACTTATGAACGTCTAGAGAAAGCAACGCCCGCCTGACCTCCCGCTGCGTTATGGAGATTTCCGGCATGGTCTTACCGCACCACGGTTTAGTAGGTGGTACAGCGCCTTCATCGTTCATGTTCGAGTTCGAGCCAAAGAGACTGCCCAGTAGATTGGCTTTCTCTTTAGCACTATGGGCCAAGTCACCATCGGTCTTTCGCAGTGGTGGTAACGACGACTGGCAAAAGTTCCCGTCGGCAGCTTTGGCAAGCGACCAGAAAGCACGACTCCCAGAAGGATAGCTCGCAAGTCGCCCACCTATTTTGCCGATGAATTGGAATTTTCTTCTGGCAGTTGCTTTCTTACTGAACCTCGAGGCAGCATTTAATTTGCGTTTTAACTCAGAAATATTCGGATCCTTATTATTACGAGCCGTGGTCCAAGCCTCATATGCAGTTTGCTTAAGAATTTTAACTTTTCTGAAAGAGGCGACAGCAGATATCCTCCCGGACGAACATACATACACCGGCACGACTCATTAAATTGTGTTCGAGTTTGTAGCCGGGTTAGTGAAGATATGATGTGTCGGCAGGGCAGGATATCTGCGTCTCCGTTAGAAAAAGAATGGTCGGCTGCGCAGTCTCGAGATGGTGGTGGACTGCGTTAAGATTTGCGTGAATACCCCTGATATTGCAAAAATCCACATTATATGTGGATGGACTAGCCGCTGTACAAACTCTTTTCTTTTTCGTTCTCATGGCCATAATATAAAAAAAAGTTACTAAGACTAAGGATGAGGATTCACTGCACAGACAGCTTAGAGGACAAAAGGTGCGGTTCTATGACTGCCGAAGCTCGCCACAGATGATACGGTTGCTGGCACGGCGGGCGGAAGGGCCCCTGATCCCCCTCTGCTGTAGTAGCCGGGTCCACTCCGGTCTCCTTCTCCGGCACGACTACCACTTCAGATACTTTACACAGGCTGGCGGATCAGCCTCCCCGGATCAGTTCTTATCGGCGAGCAGTTGACATCTATCTATAAGAATCTTTTCTAATATCTTATTCGTAGATTTGGTGATATATCATAAGTGCCACTCGCCATCGGCAGGGAATTCATTGTCACACTTTAGAACCGAAATGGACGCGTACAGTGCGGTTTCAGAGAAACTTCCTCCAGCGAACGCTTGGGTCGTGGAATGAGCTTCCTACCAAGGTTTTCTCTAAGGACTTACTGTATGGGGTTCTTGAAGAAAGACTTTATTGTATTTTGGAGGGTTGTTAACGCGCGAGTGATACCCCTGGTGTTACAACCGTCAATAGGCTACGGTGACCGCTTACCATCGAGCGGCCCGTATGCTTGTTTGCCATCTTAGTGGTTTAAAAAAAGTGACTTGAAATTCCCAAAAAAGCTATCTTTCAATATGGAATTTCAACTAACCCAAATCAGCTCACAGGTTTTAGTTTTAGCTAAATATTGATTAATTTATTAAAAAAAAGAGATGACGACGTCACCAATGAAAACAGAATGCAAGGTCGACGTTAGCTAATATGTCGTCACAGCTCTGGATTCTGGCATGGATATCATCTCGACGTCGCATGGTTTGACGTATCTCGTTGAAGAGGCGTGGCGGCGTTGAACGTCATTTTTTCATGATCTTTGTTTTGTCTATTAAATTTATTACCAATACATAGTATTATATAGTATGTAGATGTCTTGTTGTTTTATTTATGTCTTTATTATATATGTGTATGTCTTGTTGTTTTATTTATGTCTTATTATATATGTCTGTATTTTGTTACATTTGTGTGTATTATCTGTTGAATCGTGAGAAACGAATAAAGTAAGGCATTAGGCATCACATTAAGTATACAGATCGTTGCAAACAAACACAATATGTCTCCAAATAAGTGCACAAATCCATACTAATATTATAAATGCGAAAGTAACTCTGTCTGTTTTTCTGTCCGTTAACTCTACACGCTTAAACCGCAATACTGATAATAAGAAATTTAGCATGGAGACAGTTTAAGTCCTGGAGAAGGAAATTGGAATACGTCAAGTGTGAGTCGGTTTTTTTTCTATAATTAAGTAGTTGCCGTTGAAATCCTACACCGATAACCGATTTAGGGCGGGTGGAACCGCGGGCAAATGATAGTATTTTTAAAAAAGCTGGCGCTTGACATAGGTAGCTTCAAATATATGTATATTCTGATATTACTATTTTATTTATACTACCAATGTGGCAAACAAGCTTGCAGTCCGCCTGATAGTAAGCGGTCACCGCAGCCTTAAACGTTTGCAACACAATCACTCGCGCGTTGCCGACCCTGCAAAAATCTAATAACTTCTTTCTTGAACAACCCAATACTGTAGCCCTTAAAGAAAACCTTGGCAGGGAGCTCATTCCACAACCTAAGCGTTCGCGGGACGAAGTTTCTCTGACCGGTTTCAGATAAACTGTACGTATCCATGTAGTTTCTTAAGGTGTAAGGATTAATTCCCTGCCGCTGGCGAGCGGTGCGATGGTAGAAAGTAGCCATCATAGCCAGCATCATTTCGAACAAATCCTGAGAACAGATCCCATTAAACAAGCGGTAGAACACACACAGTGAGGCAAAAGGTGGTCAAAAGTAAACACTATAGTCGCAGCATTGAAATAGTGTGAACTTACAACAATACTAGCGAGCAAACGCGGGTCAGAAAAGTTTGTTGCACTGTAATCGTCAATAAATTACTCTTGAACGTTAGTAAACAAAGTTAGTAACAGTAGAAAGTTACATGACATGAAAAACAATAAAATATTAACACAAGACGAAGACAGTGAAATGACACTAAATCCCCACTCTGTTTTATCGCTGTCTGCATAAGAACTTAAATATGGCACATTTACTGTCAAGATATTAATTGTGTAATTCCTTATCTACATCACTGTCAAATATTTGGAAATCTTTTAAACTACCTTGATTACTTATGAGTAGCTGTGTATTCTTCTTTTAATTGTATTCAAGAAAGAAGTTATTAGATTTTTGAAGGGTTGGGGGTTGCAAGCGGTCAGGCTGCGGTGACCGCTTACTATGAGGCGGATTGCTACCTTAACTTACACCCCACTAGCGCCGCCATTAGATATCCTCAATTTTCTCTCCGTAGAAAACGAATTTCTAAAATCCAAATGTCGCAAATATAAAGCTAGTCGTAAGCTATTTTTAGAAGGTAATATATAGTTTCTAAATAATATCTGCGAGTTGTAGTTAGCATTTTTGCTAAAAGTGGCTGTTTTTAGCAGGAATACAAACTACAACTCACAGATATTCTTTAGACCATAATAATATATAAGGTATATAGTGCATACAAACGAATAGGGGGTTTATATTCTATATCTCAAAGAATGTGGGCATACGATTTACTAAATTAGTTAATTGTAGTGTTTAGTGGAGGTAGAATATATGCGTAGGTAGGATGCACGAGTGCTCTAGTCCCCACACAAGAATGCTATGGGTCCTGTGTAATACCTATTCTCATTCTACGGACTTGATTTTACCCTTTTCTAGAAAATACTATATTTTCTTAAGTGTAGGTAAGTACCTCATAAATACCTTATTCTGTTTGTTTTTAATTAACAAAACTTATAGTAGATAATAATTATGGATATTGCATACAATGTTTCATTAAAATTTAATTAAAACACGAGACAAATTGATGATCTCGTTGCAGTCCGAATTGACCTTACAACATAAGATACCCGCTTATCTCTATAAGCAATTTCGTAATACAACAAAATAAACTCGGTCTCTATTTAATTAATTATATAAGGAATAGCTTTAATTTTGGTCTGAGCCAAAACAATGTAAAAAGGCCTTAGAGCTGGGAGATTTGGGAACATTTTACCAAAACTCGGTCGCTATACAAGCGAAAGAAAATTCATTTATTTGTTTATCTTTGACTAGCTGCCTTGGTAGACTTTTTTTGATCCTTTCCGTTGCTGACACATACCCGATCGCATCACTCACTCGAGACATTATTTGCTTACACTTAGGGTTCTTTCTGACTTTTTTTCTTTCTGCTCGGCTCCTAAGGGTCGTAGCGAGATTTTAAATAGCCTATAACTTATAACTGCCTCAAGAATTGGACTATCAAATGAAAAACGTATATTTCAAATCCCGCTAGTAGTGCCAGATAAGCGTGTTCAAACAAAAAAATCGGCCAAGTCCGAGTCGGACTCGCGCACGAAGGGTACCGTACCATTATCTATAAAAACCCCCCTTAAATATTTGTTTTATTTTAATTTAATTATTTATTTTTAAAGTGAATATATAATATAACTAAATATTCTGTGAATATTCTGTTGCTGTTATCAATATCGAGCAAAAACAAGCAAAAAAAACGTTTATTATATGGGAGACCCCTTAAATATTTATTTTATTCTGTTTTTTAGTATAGTAGTATGTCAAACATCTATGTCAAAATTGAGAAACTAACTTTCAAAATGCCTTGAGAAACATTTTCTATATTATAAAACTATTTTGTAAATTGTTTTTAGTGAACAGTTTTGTAGAAGAGTTAATACTTTGGATTTGTATACGAATGTTTTTAATGAGATTAATCTTAGATATGAACAATAATTTTCTTTGCATCTTACCTTCTTCGCCGTAGCAAATTCAAAGTCCTCGGCCGGCATGCTAAGGGTAAACTTTCACGTCTAAACAACCACACGCGTCCTTTAGCAGCTGCTAATAAGGAATCGCGTGCATCCATCGCCGGCACAACTTTATTACATATCATGATGCACAGAAAAAAACGAGCAAACTACGCTATTATTTTACATATTTAAAAACACGCTGTCATATAAATAATTTATAACTCTGCTCTTTATGTTGCGGCCATGAAACAAATAACATCCATACTTATGTAATTCTGAAGTGTCTTTATCTGCACGTTTTCTTTACCTAGTATTTACCTTTTAAAGATAATGGTGGAAAATACACACGAGAGCGGCGTTAATGTATATCGCGTGGTGTTGTAAATAAGATTCCAACGTCATTTCAGGTGAATTGTACAATATTGTATGCGGAATTAAAACGATTGGAATGCATGAATATATAAATAAACGCAGGTAAACGTAAATGTTCTATGCGTTCCATTTATAAATAAAAACCATGTAACTGTAATAATTGGTCCGAGAAATCGCCATTAATTAAATCCAAATGACTAGATATACAGGGCTATACACATGTCTCCCCTTTTTTTTTTATATTAATGACTGATCTGCTAGCTGATGACAGTATTACAACAGATTATATAATGTATTACGAATATGTACCTACTACGTTGATACTTAAGAAGATACAGACACCGCACTTGCCACTTAAGAAGATACAGACACCGCACTTGCCACTTCTGAGTCTGGTTGGAACGGAGTTAAATTTTTTATTATTTGTATTTATTTACATATTGGACATATTGTAATCTGTTACGAATCTTTTAATCTTAAACGGCATTGTTCACTTTGTATAGAGGTCTTGGCCTAACGTGGACTAATTCAAAAGCAAAAAAAAAATTATATTTCAAGTAGTACATACCCTTACGAACAAAATTTTTGTATCAAAGACGCCCTTTACTTTTTTTTAGCAATAAAAGTGGTTGAATATAGGTTATAAAACGCGACAACGGCTAAAACTAAATCCAATTAACTTGCAAAAATATAGTATTATTTTTGCTTTTTAATTTATTTATTAACTCAAAAG
Organism: Apoda limacodes; assembly: GCA_946406115.1. Classification (NCBI taxonomy): domain Eukaryota; kingdom Metazoa; phylum Arthropoda; class Insecta; order Lepidoptera; family Limacodidae; genus Apoda; species Apoda limacodes. The sequence goes on along the minus strand of OX291541.1, from coordinate 37,931,098 downwards.
AACATTTTCACATATTCACTTCCATGAGTAAACCTTATTTAAAAATCAACTTAAAACAAATAAAAATTAACCTAAAAATAAAAAAAACCTTAAAAAAATATAATATAATAAGTAAAATATATTATTAAAAGGACTCCCTACGAAACACTTTAAACATTTCTCTTTTGATAAAATAATATGTAGATTTACTTGTTTTTGAAAAAAAATTCACGCCAGACCAGATCTGAAAAATGCTTTTTACATGAATATTTTTATTGGAATCATTATTTTATGTTTATTAATAGCAACTGCATTTGTAGGATATGTTTTACCTTGAGGGCAAATACCATTTTGAGGAGTGTGGGCTGCAGTTCATTTATTCACATGCTACGGCGATGGCTTAGTATCAATCGGATATTAAGCCTATTTGTCACCTTAGTGACTAGTATAAATAAAAATCTCTGGTTTTGTGTACTTACTGTCCTGGGAAAGCCGGTGTGGGCACGCGGAGGTGTTGGCTGCGCTTAGACCGCTCTACGTCGCTTCCGTCGCTGGCTTCTTCCGCGCCGACGACGCTGCTCGCTGCACCCGCCGATCTGATAAACAATAGTAATATAATGTATTTTTGTAAACTAGGTGGAAAGATGACTAAGGTAAATTTTCGCGTTTCAACTATCTATCAATTTTCTTCCGGTACGTAGTTTGCACATAGCCAGATACATATGATATATCAAGATAGATATATGGGCGGTATTACAACCTCTAAGGTGGTGCCATATTAAGTGTTAAAGTGTTTGGTATACTGTTATACCATTATAGCCACCATGTCTATCCGACTTTAAGACCATAGCATGAAACAATTATAAATGCAGAAAGGTGCGAGTTAGTTATTTCTCTAAAACTGTTCTCCACTGCGTTGAAAGATGTCTGTAAGCTTGTGGAGTGGACAAGATCAACATACATGGCGAGTACATGAATTACCTTCGTTTTGCCTTACGACATAGTCATGGTGAAATCGCTGGAAAACATTTAGTACGATGCATGGCGACCTCAGCGTGTCCCAGCAGGTTGGCCCCGTAAAATTAACATGAATAGGACGAAGGTAATGGTCGATGTTTACGTCGCGCCTAATGCGGTTTTGTTGGGAATGTTACACTCTTATTGTTAACGAATATACATACATGCCTAGGGCAAATAATGCAGAAATAGATAATTTAAGGTAGATGGTAATTGAATAATTCAGCGTGGCTGTACAGCTTTTGGAAAATGGTAAGTAATATATATTATCGTAGAAAATATCTCACTGCCTAATGACAAAATACCACAGCCACTGTGATGACTAATGCTACAAAAGTATGGTATCTTACTGTTGGCCTCGTAAGAGGGTATCATTTATTGGGTTTTGGTACTTACGGTCGATCTAACGGCTACGGTACCCTACAATAAACATAAGTAAACCAACCTGTTCTTGACCAGTTTTGTTTTTCTAGCATAGTTTCCAACAAATTTTTTATTAAATAATAACCACTGTCTGAAAAGGAAATATCCCGCGGTTTTTCCCCATACAAACTTATTCCCCTGTTTCCTTCCTGGCTTCTGGCAAAAACAGCTATTATAGCAGTTGTCCCTATCGCACATCGGTATTTAGCCCAGGTGCTGGCGTGACAGCAAATGTTTGTCAAATACCTATTTATGTATTCGATTGGTTATAATATTCCCTCTAATCATTAATTTCAATAATGTTTTTATCTTTGAGTGCAACAACGTTAAGAGTGTCTCATGTGTCAAGCGTCCGTAGGCAACGGTGAGCGCTTACCATCAGGCGGACCGTATGCTTGTTTGTCACCTTAGTGGTATAAAAAAAAACTTACCGAAAAATTCTCTTGAGCCGACTAATGACTTGGAATTTTATATACACCTTTGGTCATCCAAGTCACATTTGTCCAACATTTCACTGCACATGCCGATAGAGATCAGCATAGGTTTGTTTATCACATTTATTATTTGGCTGCCACTTCTTAATTTGTATAAAAGAAATAGGTACTCAGATGATTTTATTAATTTAAAAAAACCTTCAATATGTGACTGTGATTTAAAATAAAAATAAAAGAAAATTTTACTAATATTTAAAAAATATTGTATACATTGCATTTAAGGATTATTTTTAATAAAAAACCAATAAAACTAAAATTACAATAATTAAATTTTAAAATATCCTAATATAATATATTATATAACTTTACTATTTAAGTATTGAAAACGACAAATAAACGTCGAAATATCTACCTAATTTTAGTTTTATTTATTTATATACTACAACAAAAAATAAAAAGCACAAAAGTGTAAAAATATTGTATTTGATAATAAAAAACCAATAGGTTCTAGTTTACATTTCAAAAGTAAGTTATGAACTTTGAATAATTACCAACTATAAGTATACGTAGATGAATTTTATTAAGCGGTGATCAATATAAATATTTCAATTTAATATTCTTGCAGTCCGTAAAAAGTTTGAATTAATCTACAAGAATATTATATTTACAAGTCTTTACTATGTAATACCTATATTATAAGTGGAGAAGGTGGGATAACGTACAAGTTTATTGGATTACATACGATATCACACAATTTATTGCATATACATGTGTTCTTAGTCGGTTTAGTTTTGTTCTATTTTTTGATGTCAGTATAGACAACAATTTTGAGGTTATTTAACAAGGTACTGATACGTAACTGAATTCTATATTTACGTATATACATATATGTTTATTTTAAATTATCTACTAATCTAATAAATAATCTGCTACGCTTTAGAATTTTTAATTTTTTAATTAATTCACCATGTAATCTAAAATGTTTTGGAAGAATGGCACTAATAAAAGCATTAATAAATGGCACCGTCAAGTACTTAGGTGCTTGCCGGAAATAAATAATTGTATTCCATACATAATTAAGTACGTACCTACTGTTAATGTTTTTTATAAAAAACTAAAATGCCAAATTATTAAATTTGCCAGACTACTAAAGAAAGATAGGTAAGTGTATGTGTGAAAAGTCTAACAACATAAAGTAAGATCCCATCATGTACGTAATTAATAGTACCTACTGAAAAATATTGGGCAGTTCAAATACAGTATATTACCTATGTTAGTATTAATCTATCTGCCAAACACGAGACTTTTAGGATAGGAATACTGGTTACCCCATCAACGCTTGAAGATAAAACAAACAAACAATATTGTATTGTAAAGATCACAGACACAGTTTGAAGAATTCTTTCTGATATCCACTTTTACTAGGATATAAAAATAAACAATATACTTTTTATTTCATATTCTACTTAATATTTAACCTTGAAAACATTGTCTTCAAGAACTGATAAATTTCAACATGCGAATAACTATGTTTAGAATTTTATATTTAAATCACTTCTTACACTATTTCACTTCTAACTGATTATTTTATTCATTTTTACATACACTGATCTTAATATTAAAATCGTTTAGCTTTCCACCTGCTTACAGCGATCTTGGGTTCTAATGGTTGTCATCTAGGGGTTGATGACAATTTCAATAGACTGTAATATCTACTACCTTGTGTTAAGGATTATATTCATTTGTAATTTGTGAATTCCAGCCAACATGCGCAGTGATGCATTGCGCAAGATATTGATTGTATCGTATGTATGTTAAAAAGTGGCGGTAATTTTAGTTAATCTCTGATCTAGAGTGTACCAAGACAAGACTTATTGTGGCAATTTAAAATAAGTGACCTGATTTTCAATTTCCTGTGCGGATCATTAAATATTCACTCTGAGTATATTTTAAGGAGGATAGTGTAATGACAAATTAGTGATACGCATAAGTCGCTCAGCAACCTACGAAGTAAATCGCAATTAGAAATATTAGGTGCATATTATGTCATCTAAATCCGAGTTCTGGGCTAATTGAAGAGCCTTGTAAGTTGTTAATAGTTACCATTACTATTCTACGTAGCAACTCCGCAATGCACTCTGAATCATGGGCGTAGCGTGGGGGGGGGGATAGCTATCCCTTATACCATGTATGAGGGGCAGCTGGAAAATTTGGGCCCCCCTAGGAAAAAATCTTTACGACGCCCTTACTCTTAAGTCTTTACAATGCAAAATAAAATGCAAAGTGAAGAGTAGCAACTGACTCTTACTATTTGAGTGTTCAAAAGATTGTTGAAACAGAAAACTGATTGAAAAGTGGGATTTGCGATGGAAATCATTTACAAAAAGGCTCCTGGCAACGTTGACTTATTCGCACAACGAATAATTACGGCGTGAGGAGTTTGAAGCGAGTTTCGTTAGATAGACCCCTGAAGACATGCAGTCGAAAGATAATTCTTAAACTGAAAATCGCAGGCAAAAACGGGGGCAACAGATCGTATAAAATAAATTTGTATTACTTACATAAGTAATGTTTTAACATTGTCCAAGAGTTCTTCCCACAGATTAACATGCCTTAATGTTCCAGAAATAAAATTTTAATGAGCATTGAGTTACCTACCTGATAAGAGTGGCGTTTTGTTGACCGACATAAAGTACATAATGCGGTAATCCTACCAAAGAGAATGAACCAAGATTTGTACTGTCTTATACAGAATTTATGACTTTTTTACTTGGCAGGATTATGACATTGAACGCATTGAAGCAGTCAACAAAACGCACCTTGTATAAGTTATCACAAGTATGGACAATATCCTAAATAAAAAACATATTTGATAAAGATAAAATACCATAACATTATCATTACGTATAAAAATATCACTGCTATAGTTTTATACAATTTCTGGACAGTATAATAAAACAAAATACAACATTATTTTTTTAGCTTTCTCACGCAATGCCGAAATCGATTCGGACATATTTGTATTCATACAAAGTAAGAAGTGTGGCCAAAAATAAACTTATGTAGGTAACCAAATTACAGAAATAAATACCGCTCTAATTTACTCTTCATCTCCTTAGTCAGATAACATACATAATTAGACCCCTTGCTTGTAAAAAGTTTCCTAACCCAAAAAAACTCCAGTGTAACAGCCCTAAAAAATGGCCCTAACCTAATAAAAACAAAAACAAAATTTCCTTACGTTATAAATAATGCTGGCACATGGTTCCTCGTAGGCTCCATGTTGAACATCTGCAGAGATCGCTGCGAGGAGGCCGCCGGCAGATCCAGGTACACCATGTCTGGGTCTGGAACAAGTTGTCAGTCGGTAATGCCAGCGTGTCTGGTGTGACGTCACTCGATCGATATACACCTATGAAAGGTGCGGCGTTAGGACTGCCCTCGTCCAAAATAGTTAATGACGTGGAGTAACTACTATGTAGTTGGCATGTTTTATAAACCCATCATTATGTCTGTACTGTGTAACATATAAACATATTTTTACAGTCTCCTACTAATATAATAAATGCAAAACTTTGTGGGTTAGTGTGTTTGTTATTCCTTGACGCCACAACAACAAAATGGATTAGGCTATTTAAAATGAAGATAGTTTACACCCTTCCAATTTAAACATTTCCGTAGCAATAACTATACCTAACTGAATTTATAAAGGTATTACTTGCTTTAGCAAACTTTCTTACTATAATCGAGGGCAAAGAAGCGAGCACGCTAGTTTCGGATATCTTTTAATCAGCTTTAGCTTTCTTAAGCTCTTTAGCCTAGTCTAGTGTTAAAAAATATTTAGAAGATAATGAATTTTGCTATAATTATCAAAGAATGAAATTCAAACATTAAAATTACGTGTCATTCGTGTTAATACTTCGAATAACAATGTTGGGTAAATATTTTTAAAACTCTAAGAAAAAAAATTGGCAATGAAGTCCAAATACTAGCGTGAGTAAAACTCCAAGAAATGTAGCGAACTTTGGACTCATTAAAATATCTTTTCGAAGTGTCACTATTAGTTTTTAGCACAATATTTTAGTTTTAATATCTACATCTCTATGTGACAAACATACCATCTATTTTTATATAGGCACCATCTATATAGGCAGCTTATTAGGAAGTTTATCAAACCTTATAACTTTATCTTTGATCTGAAAATTAAATATTGGAAATACACATTTTACTTTGTATTCCGATATTCGATAGCTACATTTTGGAATGTTCCAAAAATATAAAACTGACAACTGCATCGAATTGATCTTCATTTCGATGCACTGCCTCATAATCTTCGAGTCCTTCAATCTGTCCCATGGACTGCGCTATAGTCTCACAAAATTGACCACTCTTTAGAAAGAGTCAAAGGTGTTCTGCAGTTCTTTTTGCAAAAAAAAATGTAGAAAGAGACAACTATCGCCACACGTCCACTTTGTCTCCGTCCAGTTATGTGACCGATTCTACTTAACAGTTGACTAGAAAATCCGCTGTCCAATCTCTTTATCAATGCTCGTTATGAACATTAATAAAAAACCAAGATAAAGACATACTACCGTATCGATAAAAAATATACATAGAAAAAAAGATGCACGAATGTTACGGAGCATTTATAAATCTTAAGCACCAAATTGATTAAAATATTCATTTTTAGGGTTCCGTACCTCATAAGGAAAAAGGAACCCTTATAAGATCTCTTTGTTGTGCATCTACGGTGAAGGTATCAAGTTGAAATTAATATCAAATACTCTATAGGTCTACGGCCCCTTGAAGCTGTAAAAAAATTAAGCTTCTAAGTCAACAATATAAAATAATACTGCTGAAATACGGCCATTTTTTTGCATATTTTGGCATTCAAAAATAAATCAAAACTAATGGGGTACTTCCCATTGTCCTATAATCATGAAATTTGACACGAAGGTACTAATATAGGAAAAAATCTGAAACTCGTTAATTTGTAGTTATGACACATTACAAAAAAAGTTTGTTTGTCTGTCTGTCAAGACTCTTTTACTAAAGAATGCATGGAGGTTAAAATTGAAATCAAATACTACAGTCTACGGTCACTTACAGTTTTAAAGAAATCAAGCTTCTAAGTCAATGCAATTAAAAATATGCTCAAAATACGATCATTTTTGTAACTTATTGTGACAACAGTGTGAAATAAATTAAAACCTATGAGGTACTTCCCGTTTACCTAGAATCATGTTACACCACAAATATAGAAAAATATCCAAAAAGTGATAATTAAGGCATAAACCTGTGAGACTTGATCTTGTGATTGAAGAACTATCTACATATAGGTAATCAGTTGGTACGAAACCCTCCGTGCGCAAGCCAGACTCGCACTTGGTCGGTTTTTCTAAATACACTTATTTTCCTTAATTTTTGTTTTTATTTTCTCAGTCTTAGATAAAAATCTTGTATGCAACTGCACAAAATTGGTATTCTAATATTTTGTAAGGAATTGTATTTTGTAAGAAACTTCTCTCGTATTGGAAAATTACATTAATTTAGTAATAGTTGCATAGTTATTTCACACTACACACACAAAGATGACATCTTGTTCCAAAATGCAGCCGTAAAGTCATAAATTGAATCATCGGGAATGTTTCTTTAAAAATAAAAATCATTTTTGGAAAATAAATTTTCCTTGCACTAGCGCAAAAAGCACTAAATATGTATCGGTGCCAAAACTGGCGTTATCAAAAGTGTGAAAAGTATCAAACGTACCTTTCGTACCTATCTGAGTAAAAAAAAACCAGGCTTTAGTTTAGATATTTATTTCCCTACAACTAAGAGTGCTTTTCAACTTAAAACTTGTAGGTATTTGTTTAGTTAGAAGAAACTGATAGACATTCCATTTGTACACACTGTTAAACATCCATCAAACTGCTGCCAAAATGGCAAATTTTTATAACACTGTTCAGTGACGTAAAGCATAGTGTAAAAAGACAGGCGCCTCATTAGTTAACAAATACGTTGGTTGGATTATAGCCTAGCAATGTAAAACTATTTTCAGAAAAGCTACATTTGAAAATAGAAAGTAAATATTTTTTAGCGAGAAAGCGTTCGTGGCTTATGTTGTGGAATTAGCTCCCTGTCGAGGTTCTCCCTAAGGGCTACAGTGTACTCAGCATCGCTGGAAAATTACATGCTAAAGTAATATTGAAAGACTAAGGGGAAAAAAGGAAAGAAAAATACGGGATGTGCAAACAGCGTCCAAAAAAGGAATGGGGTGCATGGATCAAGTGTAGTAGAGAAGGTATAATGAGAAAGATTGAGAATGGTTTGTTAAGGTGGTTTGGGCATGTTGGGAAGATGACTGAAAGAAGATGCACGAATCAAATGTATGAGGCGAAATTATGTAAATGGATGTGTAGGAAGTAGAGTATGTCGGTAATAGTAGACCTCGGCGGAATAAAAGAAGTGTGCCAGAATCGTAGTAAGTGGAAGTTTTTGGTCTCTGCCTACCCCTTCGGGAAAGAGGTGTGATGTTTTACCAGGATTAACAATGATGCCTAAGAATTCTAAATGATTTTAAAAAATCTGCGTTTGAGCCATATCTTAAAAATTCTTAAATTCTTCGATAAAAATACAGTACTGTCAAATGTCAGAAGGTTTGGTTGGAGGGGTGGCAAGAAAAATGTTTATCATGATGCATGACTTTCCAAGAGCAATGTCGATTTTTTGTACCTAAGTATGCAAGCTTATTTTGTGTCCACTTCATGCAAGCTTTAGCCAAAAGTTCGAACATTAAAATCCCACTCAACAACAACTGTCAAAGCTAGCACGGCGTGACAATTACTGAAACACATCGACTTGATAAAAGTTAAAAAGCTGTCACGGTGACAAGTCTAAGGCCTAGAGTCTGGTTCTGCTAATTGGGAACTACGGTAAACAGTATGAACACCAGCCAGTTGGTGCTTAATCTGACATATGCTTATGCGTGTCTATATGTATTTATCTCGGTTACTGACCATTTCGATTGCGTGAGCAGAGTCCAGAGTCAGAGACAGACCGATGACGTCTACGCAGCGGCCTCTTGCGGAGATGTGACCAGTGGCGCGCTAACGAAGACACCAATAACCGGTTGAACCTGGATAAACGAAAACAGGAGAATATGTTCAATGTTCATCATCTACCTTTAGCTACCAGACTACATATTTTATTGTTGTTACCTCAGGTTTTATACGTCTCACTGCATGGGCATAGGCCACTTCTTGGAACAAGGAGGCTTAGGCCATGATCCACCTTGCATTCTCCCTGCGGTTTCGCAGACATTGTTGAATTGCTTGCTACCTCAAGTCTCAAAGTTTTAAAGCCACCCATAAAGCATATGACTGCTGTCACAGTCAAGACACTCAGGATTGACGCATTTCATCTCATTAAATCCATTTTCGAATATCTATGCAACGACACTCTACACAATGGGGTGCGCTACAGAAAAACCTTTATCTATAAAATGGTATCAAAATCGATGCAAAGACTACGAAGTTATAAAGCTGTGCTGTTATATACTGACTAATAAAGGAACCCTAGAAATTAGGTACTTAGTGTTTTTTTTTTCTCTGATGGCAATTAGGTAGACATTAGAATTGAAATCCAGTATTCAGAGTGACCCAGTACATGAGGAAAGATATATCTAAAATCATAACCATTTGTCATATATGTTGTAGTGTGTTCTGAACTGTGAGACGTAAAGGGTCTAAAGACAATCACATAGACAGGATTACACTTATGATCATTATGTTTATATGTACTCGCTCAAGTTTGCGTAGGATTCGCTCTTGTGAAAAAGGTATTTTTAAAATAATTAAACTACGTTTGAAGGTTATGGCAGAGACCTACGCAGCTAAAAGGGCTTGGCCTAGTTTCATAACCTTCACCTTAATACTACTGTTTTCGTCAAATATTTTTTAATAATTTAATAAAACAGTTTATGTAGCGCCTGACCGACAAGTTTCTTGCAGTAGAATATATACATATACCTTAAATACCCGAAATATTGTTTTAAGAAAGCCACTATTGATTATTTTGCATATTCGATTTTTCCCACCTGTTTGGGGACATCTGTTTTAAATGTAATGGAATGCTTTTTTTTCTTAAAAATAGGGTATCACCAGTTACTACCGTTTCGCAATCAAAATGCGTTGTGGCGAAAAGAAACTGCGAAAGAAACTCTCAAGCAGTTTCTCTTTAATTTTTTTAAAATGGTTAATTTATTTGTCGATTTAATATGTTAACAATTCCTGAAGGTTGCTGTTTTATAAGCTACAAGTCCGGCCTACCCATCCACACCGACATGGATTACTTAGGTACTGCTGCCATCGCTGATTGGGTGCCGCCTCACAAGCCGAATCTAACCCAAGCCTTAAGAGAGAGTTTGTCTACTGCTTCTATAATGGCCTGTGTTCGAAATAATTGTTTGAAATTTAGCTCTCGGCCACTTTTTACCATTGCACCGCTCACCAATTCATCATTACACCCAGTGTTGCCCGATCTCCTAATTTTCCAAGGGGCATAAAAATAAATTTCCTAATATTTTGTCGTCGAAAACTTATACCAATGTATGGCGAAAAATGAAAATAATGATACTGCCGTAAAACTGAGCAGGTAAATTAGGTACCTACTATAAACAGTTATTAGTGTTAAGTTTAACACAAATATAAAGTCAATAGCTTAATTCACTTTTTTATTATATATAATAGTGTCCATATTTTTAAAGACTGAACATCTTTTTTGCGAAAATTTGTCCGTTATCTATACATATTATAATAAAATTGTAGGAAAGTCAAAACTGTACATTGAATATTTTTTTTTAAAGAATACTTGGGGTGTGATCTACAATCGATACCGAAGCCAAAATTTAGTTTTTACAATTTTTGTCTGTTTGTCTGTATGTATGTTCGGGATAAACTCAAAAAGCACTGCATGGATTTACTTCAAATTTGGCACGAATATTATTAAGAAGTCGGGTCAACATATAGGCTACATATTATCACGCCATCACCTACGGGGAACGAGCAGTGAACCTTAGTAGTGCAGTCATTGATGCGTTATTGGTCCGAATTTTTTTACTGTGAACCGATTTGCATGAAATTATGGAATTAGGCTCATCTTACCCTTAGCTTCAAAAGTGAAAATGATGTGAACTCCGCACCCACCCTGGGGGTGGTTGCCACCCCTTCTCGGTGGTATAAGTTTTTTTCTTCAAAATAATATCGATAGAAGACCTAATTTTAAGAAAAAAATGTTCTATAAAGTTTTTCAAAAAACCCAATACTTTTCAAGTTATTGGCAGTTGAAAATTCGGAATTTTTTCACGTTTTTCATCGTTTTTTTGCAAATATCTCCAAAAATATGCATTTACACGAAAAAATTTTTTTCAGGTAAAAAACTTAACAAATCGGTTTTTTAGAAAGTGTTCTAAGTGCAATATTAAGATATGAAAGAACAAAGCCGTTTTTTATTTTGTCTAAAATTTAATCGATGTATTCAATGCCATCTAGCGGCGAGCAGATACATTTTATGCATTTTAATGAAATAGGGTTTTGTAGTGCTTGAAATAAGCTTCAAAATGAGCAGTGTTAAAAGTCTTTTGCACGTAAAATGAGTGAGCTGTAATGCAAACAAGAGGAACATCTAATGTTTTTTTCTTTTAAATCAATGGGTTTCATAAGTGCCATTTCCACCAAAATTAAAATTAATCAAAGTCAAAGTCAAAGTCAAAATGGTTTATTCAAATGAGGATTTTACAATCACTTTTGAATCGTCAAAGTTATAAAATATTATTTTTTGAACCCTCCCACCTTCCCGCCGGTTCACAATGTTGTTGATTTCTACCGAGAAGAATCCGGCAAGAAACTCGATAGTTACTTTTTTAAAAACACTTAAATAAACTAAAATACAATTAATGTTTTAAATAAAAGATTTTTAGTCGTACAATTTTATGTTATTTCCATTTTAATTTGGTTTACCTATGCATCCTGTAATTGAGCATCATCAGTCCCAAGGATTTTTATCATTTACATAGTCTGAAATATTGTAGTATGCCTTTTTACAAAGTACCTGCTTGATAAAAGATTTAAATTTACTTATTGATAGATTTTGAATTTTATTGGGAACTTTGTTGTAAAAGTGTATACATTGCCCCATAAAAGAGTTACTTATTTTGTGTAGACGTGTATCATGCACCAATAGCTTATTTTTCCTCCTAGTATTTACTTTGTAAACGTCACTTTTCTTGCTGAAACTATTGATATTTTTATGTACATATAAAAGATTTTCATATATGTACTGCGACACTAAAGTTAAAATATTTACTTCCCTAAACCTATCCCTCAGAGATATCCTAGATCCTAATTTATAAATAGCACGAATTGCCCTTTTTTGTAACAAAAATATTGTATTTACATCAGCAGCGCTACCCCACAATAGGATACCATATGTCATTAAACTATGGATTAATAAGCAACCATAAGTGAACTATATTTAAACATGGTAAACTACAAGTGATCTGTAATGTTATAAAAATAAAATAGATTTATAATATTTTTTAAGTAAGTAACGGCGTAAATGAAATTTCGAATATAGAGCTTACTATAACAACAAAAATACTGTGACATATGGACGGAAGGACATAGTGAAACTACAAGGTTTCTTTGTTTGCCTACGAAATCCTTAAAACTTAAAAATTGAAAAACTTAATAATATAATGTATTTTATAGCTACTTACCTACAAAAATCGTAACTTAAATAAAATAAACATCAGCCAAATGCGTGTCGTACAACATGCAATAAGTTAGGGTACCGTAGTACGAGAACCCTTGTAAACCGATTTTGTTTAAAACAATTTTGTTCAAAAATAGTTTATCATTTTTGTGATTTTGTTTTAATTGTTAATCATTTGAAAAGAAATTTAGATGGGCAATATCGGACACAACATTTTCAAATTTAGAAGCTTCAAATTTAAAATTTTAAAAATTTCAAATAACTCGCAAAAGTCCTATAGGTGCCTGACTATATATTTGCGCAAAAAAAATTGTCAGGCACCTCAAATAATTTCTGAAGCCAATGATACATATAAGATTGCGCATAAGAAAATACCCAATTTTTTTAACTTCATTACATTACGCGGCGGTACTAATAGGACATATTTCTGTAAAACTTGATCAGAATCTATGAAAAGATGTCGGAACTATAAGGCTTTGTCAAAAGTACCTATAAGGAATAATACAAAGACCCTTTGTCTCAATTAATATGTTTATGTGTAACATATGGAAGGACACGAACTTGACGTAGGGTTCCGATTTTGCCTGAAAATCAGTTATTTTTGTTGTTAAAAAGTTGGAATCTAGGTAGGCAAAAGATAGAAAACTGTAGTAATTTAACACAGATTGATATACAGTATATACTCAGCTTTTCCCGCAACTTCGTGCGTGTGGAATCGATTATTTGCAATTAAAGTGTTCCTATACCATCCTTCCTAAAAACGTGTAACAGTTTTGAAAGGCCAGAAAAGTAAATAATATTATAACAATCCTAGATACATTATACAGTTAAGGACCTACAGAATGCAAAATTTACGCACTTGTTTAATAAAAACTATTAAATATAGTTAAAACAATTTGCGAGGTATAGCCGTATATAAGTTTGAATTTGCTTATTTTCGGACTAAAACAACGATAGCCAATGATAACCCACGTCTAACCTATACATAATAAGGTTGATATACATTATCTTTACTTACCTACACCAAAGAATACACTAACCATGGCTCGACATACTCTGGAGCCGATTTTTTTTAAAATATTCTGTATTTGAGTCTTTGAATTAGGTTTGCAATATTAAACACAAGTTAAAATTAAATCAGAAACCACGTAGAGTTAAGTCATATTTTAAAAAAAGCGCCTATATACCACTTGCTCGTAATGAAATGAGATAAATACGCATCTCAATAGATATATCTGCCAAAACTTACTATTTAGTTATGTTTCTTTGCTATTTCCCTCAGAAAGGTTTTATTATTACCTTCGTAATAGGGATTGGTAAAGCATCGATGTGCAAAAAACTTGCGAACCTTCGTCTAAGGTAAGCATTTGTTCAACGTCACTGCTATTAACCATTTAAGCTGTTTCTCTGAACAAAGGTTATTGAAAAGGCGGAGACGGACATAGGCTTTTTATCCTGAAAAATTCAAAAGTTCCCACAGGAATAGCTATATACGAATTTCACGTGGACTAACTATATAGTTACAGTTATACTTTCTTGGTATAATCATGGACTTTCCATAAAAAAAAAAGAGAGAGAGAGAGAGCTGATTTTGTAAGTTTGTTTATATGTGAAAGGTAATCTCCGGAACCACTGAACCTACCTTTATGATAAATTCATTCACTATTTGAAAGGTATGGATGGACATAGGCTATAGGTATACTATATATGTAGGTATAGACTATGTATGTAAGGGAAAGGGACTACAGCAAAACAACGTCCACCGGGTCAACTATAAAATACATAATTTTATAAGCAGGGTTTTTTTTGTGGGGCAAGTGGGGGCACGCAGCTAAAGGAAGTAAAAGGAAATTTCGAAAATATCGAAAAATTGCCATAAAAACTCAAATATTATGGACTTACAACTTTCGAGAATTAGCTTGCACCAGGGCCGTAGCTAAGGGGGGTAATGCCCTACCTTGAAAAACTAATGCCCTACCTTAAAATCTTGTAAATTTAGTAGGTAGACTGGGGCCTGGATAAGGAAAAATCTTTTATTCACATGTCTACAAAATGAGATTTTTCAGTGCTTCGCGAGCGAAACTACGGACTAACCGAATACCTAATATAATTTTATTTTGAAATTATTGCTAAATCTGAAAGTTGCTTACCTTCTCAATGGTGAACTAGAATTCGACGAACTTGTTGAGTTAGAAGTTTCACTACTTCCAGAAGTAATTATATGAGCACCATGATTTTGGAACACTCCTCTCTCACTAGCACTTTTATGAACAGTCATTTTATAATTGACCACGAACAACCACTAGGTTCTATTTTCCTTAATACACAATATACCACTAACGAATTGTTAATATTGTTATCGCTCTGTTTACAACACAATTTTGCCACGAATACTACAAAAATTGTAAAGATACTGAATGGATTTTTGTCGCTTGTCTGCTAAATTTAACTTGCGTTAGTCGGCGGTCAGCGTCATAGTCTACTCCCGGTTTCCTTGGACTGTATGTATATCATTTGAGTCATCATAATTTGGTATCTAGATCATAGACCTATCTCCAATTTAAGATAAAAAAATCTATTATTAGCGTATCTTTTTAAAAGAAGCTACCTGTCAATTTTTGTAAGGAAAAAGTTTAGATAGATAAGATAAGTTATCGACTCAAGCGTCTTACTAAAACTCATTTTAGTGTCATTATTAAGTAAATATAATAAGTAACCATCAATTTAGATACTAATTAAATAAATAGCGCAACTTAAAAAATATAAAACAAGCCCGCGTAATATAATAGACTATAGAACCCTCCTAAGATTTTTTAGAATCGAACTGGTTTCTGAGATTAGCGCGATGTGTATACCGACAAATAAGAATATATTGGTTTATGGAAACACCTAAGGTACATACCACAATTACTATCATGAAGTAAACATGCAAGGGCTTTTAGGCCAAGCGGCGGTCGCATAAAAAAATTTACAATTTCTGATAGTATAAATAGGAGTAAAGTGGGATTATCGCGGAACACGAGACAGAAATTAATTCATTTTTTTGGGATAATCTAGCTGATTTAACTATGTCTGAATTATTTTAGATTTTTCGGCTAACAAACTTGGAAGAGAAATAGGGTCGGCAATTTTTAGAAAATTTTTAGTAATTAGTCATAGAAGAATTGGAGTAGTTATAGAAAATACATCTTTGGAATGTGCAAACGAAGTAGAGTAGTTATAGAAAATACATCTTTGGAATGTGTAAACGAAGTAGAGTAGTTATAGAAAATATATCTTTGGAATGTGCACTCGAAGAAAATACAAATTTAGAATGTGCAAACAAAGTAGAGTCGATATAGAAAATACATCTTTTGCACATGCAAACGAAGAAAAGTAGTTATATAAAATACATCTTTGGAATGTGCAAACGTAGAAGCGTAGTTATAGAAAATACATCTTTGCAATGTGCAATCGAAGTATATTAGTTACAGAAAATCATCTGTTGCACATGTAAACAAAGTAGAGTAGTTATAGAAAATACATATTTGGAATGTGCACTCGAAGTAATTATAGAAAATACATCTTTGGAATGTGCAAACAAAGTAGAGTCGTTATAGAAAATACATCTTTGAAATGTGCAAACGAAGAAGCGTAGTTATAGAAAATACATCTTTGGAACGTGTAAACGAAGCCCGTTCATACGAAACCCCACTTGCATGGAAACTATATTTAAAAAAAAAACCGGCCAAGTGCGAGCCTGCTTAAGCACGGAGGGTTCCGTACAAACTTATTACATGTAGTATTTCGACTGTATTTTTTATTGCGTTGACTTAGAAGCTTGATTTTGTTTACAGCTTCAAGGGACCGCAGACCTTAGTATTTGATATTTATTTCAACTTGATACCTATTACCTTCACGCGTTCCTGTGAAAAAGTGTCTTGACAGTCAGACAGGTTTTGATTGGGCAACCATGTTTTTTCTTCAGTCACGAAGAACACTTCTCCTAAAAATTGCACCCTTTCAGAAATTGACAGCTGTTTTGCGGCCGCCCCGCTTGGTCTTAGTATTGTTAAACGCAAAATAGGAGTTTTAAAACTTGTACGGGGTAGGTGTATAAATCATTGTATTCACACTGGTGTCAGAAGTTTGCGTAACAACGTGTCAGGCACTCCGCAACTCTTAGGTTGAGGAATTTTAATTTAGGTTAAACGAATTTCAGGCATCATACCCCATCTAGCGGCAGTCACACCTGCCTGTTGTCATATAATATGATAAGCCAGTCGTTTATCCAAGTCAGAGGCCCTACTGGCGGCTTACAGTCACACACAGTGAAGGGGGCACTAGCTAAACAAATGTCCGCCAATTCGCACTGGGCCAACAGAAGACTATGACCTAAGCCTCCTTCTCTAAGGAGAGGCCTGTGCCAAGTTTTAGCCGCCAATAAATTTTTCCAACTGAGCTGTCGCATTTATATTAGGTGGAGTGAACAAACGTAAAGTGGAGTGCATATTTTTGCATATTTTAGAGCTTTTTTGTCCAGTTCTAAGTGGAACTATAAAAGACCTATCTGCCTTTTTTGCGATTCTAGATAAGTAAATAAAACACTTAATGTTATGCTAAAGTTTATAATTAAAAATTTACAATAGCTTTTTCCATGTACTTATATCAAATTAAACCAAATTAACTCTTATGAAAATCCTTTTTAGCTAACCGAAAATAGAGTATTTATATTTACTTACTATACGTACAAAGTAAATACGTAATACATACTGAACGTAATTTTTACACGTGAATTTCTAAACCTTTAACGTTAAAATTTATATATAGAACACACCTATTACATGAATGGGAATACCACTGAAATTGCTTATCAGTACTTATACTAAACTTAACTCATTCACTGACTAATCACAATTTTTTAAAGCAAACCAAACATAATAAAAAAGCATTATTTACTAAACGTATAAACAAAACACGTAATTTAAACTGCAAATTGCTTATTGGTACATTAAACCAGTTATTTCTAAGTTAAAGTATGTGTACAAGCTTAAATGCATTTTACACGGGCATCTTACAAATATTATTTCGTGGTATTCTAAGAAATAATTTAAAAATAAATCTATACATATTTTAAAATACCTATGTATAAAGCGTGTGTCAAAGACAAAATAATAATATCCTTCTTAGTAGTACGGTCTTCTTGGGTTATTCTGAAACAGAAATTACAAGTTTAGGAACGTCCAGAGTAGGCTACTGTGACCGCTTAAGGCGGCGTACATGGTCTACTGGCAATATGGCCTGCCCATTCCCATTTCAGCTTACTAACGATCCTTCTACCTTAGAATCTAATACGCTCAGGACGGTTTTAGAGAAATTTCGTCCCTCGACTGCTTTGGTCTTTAAATTAACTTCCTGTCAAGGTTTTCTTAGGACTACAGTTTGCAGCAATCACATTGTTAAAAGGGATCCCCGCAAATAGCGAGTTACGCCTCTGATGTTACAAGTGTCCATAGACAACCAACGCTTAATATCAGGCGGGCCATATGCTTGTTTGCCAGCTTAGTATTCTGAAATAATAATAATGTATTACCAAAGGGTTGGGTCTGAAGCGGTAGGCAAGCATCATTCGCTTTCTGTACGCGTCGAATTCGTCATCATCTGGGGACACGCCGTCCGATGTTGAAGCGCCAAGACCCATGTTAGCTACGGGCTGGTTTGATCTATATTAAAAAAAAAATGCAATTATTAAGTGCCATTTAGTTTTTTTTTTAATTATCATGGCAAAACGGTTGATAAGAGTCCTTATCTATGACGCTTATTATTATGACGCTATTTAAAAGGCAGCTATTTAGAAATGTATTTTTTGCTGGTTTTAACTATAGAGTTAAGTTATTCCAAACAAACTTGGGCTTAAGGATATGGCATACCCTAGCAGAAACGTGCCGTTTAGACTAGTGTAAAAAGAGATATTAAACTATTGAAGCAAACAAAGAGACACGGTTCCGCTAGCACGTGACCGCACGTTGAAAATCTAGATTTTCTCGGTTTTTGTCTGTATAAAATTCAAATATTTATTTAGAACTATGAAATAAGCTCATATTAATAAATATTTTATGAAACAAGAATCAAGAGAATATCACTCTTAGTTTTCCATACAATTTTTATTAAAGCCCAAAAATAGTCAGAATAAATTTTTTTTTTAACTGTTTTAATAGCCGAATTATTATAATATTAGCAAATCCACATAATTAAGGTTTGAACTATAACATATATTTTTTTCACGTCAAAAAGTGTACTCAGAACTGAAACAAGATTAATCAAATTCTTGCAAACTTAACTCGTTTGGGAATGGTTTCACCTTAAGGAAAAGGACTAGACTTTATAACAGTAATGCTGCAGCGTAGATAAGATACAAAGGTCTGACAACGGCGAAACTAGCGTAAGTAAAATAGGGGCAACACCCATAATATCGAACGATTACACTATCTAGACGCCCTTTATCGGTCGTCTTTCTCTTATCCTTAGTATGTAATAATGCAAATATATTTCTTCAAATTTGCAAATCTGTACTTGTTATTTTGATTATTTTAAACAGAAATATAAGATTACTTCAACGCAGTTAGCGAACAATTGACAAAATATTTTTTAATAAACTATGCATATTTTTAGGGGTTCAGTGTAAGTGTAGTGTAAAATATAAATGTATATATGTTTGTACATTAATACTAGCTTTTGGCGGCCGCTATTTCGTCCACGTAGAATCCGGTTATTTTACTATTAAAGTAGGCTTCTTGTCTAAAAGAATATACATAGAAAACACAGTCTCAACAAAAACACCAATAATAAAATCATTGTCTTGTGTGGGAATTGAACCCTCTTGATTTAGAAGTCAAGTCATTTAACCCACTAAGTCACGGAGCCGACAATACAACAAATACATATATATTACTTTTTAGTAAATACATACATAATATACATAGAAAACACTAGTGTCAAAAAAACACAAAAAATAAAATTTTAACACTTTGTCCTGTGCACCGATCCCACACTCCTAGATTCAGCAGTCGGGTAATTTAAGTCACTGTGCCACAGAGCCGACAATACAAATTATTTATGTAAAAAAAAACCTATTAGCAAAAAAACTATTTAATAACATTCCATCAAAGAATATATCGATACAAAATTATAATGCTTTCACAGAATTGACTTAGAGTTCTATTTTAATTCTAGAAACATCCTAGAAACGTAATAAAATGTGAAACTTACTTATTAATGGGGTCAACTATTCCGGTTCCTTCAACTCCAAGACCCTGACCTTCATTCCATCCCAGCTTTTGCAGCATTTTGAAACCTTAAAATGATTTGTTATTTTTAGAGGTTAATTTGACAAAAAAAATATAGAAAAAAACTCTTAACTTCAAGCATATATATTTTTAAAACCTCTATCCCTGAGTAAGTCTTGTTTTCAATACAGCCAATACGGATATGCACTTACCAACATTGTCTTCTTTCAGCTTGAACTCCTTGTAGTCGCTCAGGTCGGGCTCTTTGCCACTCTTTAATGCGGAGTACTTCTCCATGAACCTGACAATCACATGAAAACAATATAATTTATCTATAATTAAATAACAAAGAGATAAAATTTGTTTGTAGGGAGTAAAAAAAAACAAAAAAACTTCTACTTATAGCAATATACGCATATTATTTTATTTTATTTTTTACTAAAATTTGTGAAAATTTCATTATTCCTTTCTCCTTTAACATCAACCTGGAGTGATTGAAAAGGGCATAGAATTATTTTTATCACGTATGAGAGTGAGTTTTCTTACGTAGGAAGATTTTTTAGCATTTCTAGTTAAAAATGAAAACAATACTATATGTGAAATAATATAAATACTAACTTCTTTAATTCTTCAGGCGGTAAAAAGTCCCCGATATGATGTTTTCCGGCCGCCTGTTTAGTCAACTCATCTGCCCACTTCTCTGTAGCATTCATTTCTTTAGATCTCAACCTGTAACAAGATAAATTCAGTCACTCAATTGCTTAATCCCTCAAAGAAAACTAATAAAAAAAAAAAAAGCCTTTTAATGATTCCTTAAGCAAGCATATTTTTTCTTTATTTCTTAAAGGTCTAGAACTTGTTTGTATCGCCATATTTGTTTAAGAGCAAATTTTTTTTTGTTTCCTCTTGGAAATTTTAAGAATGCTACTCCTCAGCGCTCTCTAACAAGATTTTATACTTCTTTATCCTATCCAGCTTCATATGCCCCACACGCGGGCTAAGTGCGGATTATGGACATCACATAAGTATTTTTTTTTAACGTTTGTAGGTTAGCTCAAAATTTTTTCCTCCACCGAAAAGCCACGGGTGTAAATAATCAAAGTACTTGAAAAATTAAAAAAAAAACACTCAATGGTACACGCCGGATTCGAACCTCGAACGCGAACCAATGGCCTACAAGTAAAGTTACCAAAGTTTATGTTTAGGCATAAATTTAGTATCAATAATTTTGAAAATTGGATATATTGGATGTAACGACAGTTACACTATAATATTAGTGGTGGACCCGTTAGTGCGGTGTTTTAGAATTTTCTAAAACGTTTTGTTTCGCAGACAAAAAAATTAGAACTTTATGAAAAAAATACAAAGCTCTGGAAATTAATGAACAATATTATCATTTATAAGAATGCTCTACTTATTTAAGTATACATACTTATGTTCCCATGTTCCCTCGTTAGTGTCTTCGTCACTGTCATATTCGTACTTGTGTTTCCCTGCCGCTGCTAACCGCTCAACCTCCTGCCTCTTTTTTAACATGTCCTAGATAGAAAACAAAGTATTAAAGCCAAAGAAAAACATGCAAAAACATTCTTGGATATCTTTACAAGTGTTCTCACTTTACTTTTCTATTTGGTAAATTTGATAATTTACTATTAGCCTTGCTGAATCTTGGAGCTTGACCAAATTTCATAGTTTTACTGTTATACATTTATAACTTGTTTGCTTTGATTTCAACCTTTTTTTCAATAATTAGTCTACAGTGCAAAAGTATTTAAAATTATTTAAACTAATTTCTGCTTGGCAAGCCATACTCAATACACGTTGATAAGTAAAGGGATTAGTTAAAGTTTTACCATTACCTGTCATCTTCTTAATTAAACGATTATACCCTTCTGGTTAATTGATGAAAATTACACAAATTATTGTTTTTTTTAATACTTCTAAGGTGGAAAACGAGCTTACGGACCGCATGATGTTAAGTGGTCAACGTATGAACGCTTGCAACACCGGAGAAATTACTCGCGAGCTGCCGACCCTTTAAAATCCCAATTACTACTTTTTTGAAGAAGCCGATATTATTGTCTCTACACAAAACCTTGACCTGCTAATATTGTGTAAACTATTATGTGTGTATTTATGGTTGCTTTTTGTTCTTGTCATTTCAAGGACTTTTGTTATCGCAGCACATGCGAAAATATTTGAGGCCACTATCGCAATATTCGTTTACGTGCCATACAATTAAGACTAGCTCTATCAACTTGTGGTATCGAAATACCTAAAACTCAACTTTGGTATCAAAATACCTAAAACGTTTGAAAGGTATCAAGGTAATTGTTTTTTTAATCAATCATATTTTTATAATATAAAGTACCCAAATTTTTTTATCAGACCTCTTATGGGTCGTTTGACTTCCCTTTTTGAAAAGAAATTACCTTACATACATATCAAACAATAGGAAGTGCTTTTAGTAGTAAAATACCTAAAAATTTGAACAAAAAGAAAAAAAAGTTCCCACAACAGGCATCAAAGCTACTTGTTTTCTTTGCTTGAAAGGCGAACGCCAAAAATTGAAAAAAATTGGGTATACCTGATAAAGAAGGTTAAGTTTGAAATTGTCTTCGCATTTCTTCCAATCCTCAGGACTAAGGTTGGTTGTACCATAGTTAGTCATAGCATACTGCATCAGAGCTTGGTTATTGCGATTTACGGTGGTTAACTTCAGTCCGTCTTCATCTATTTTTGCCAACTTTGCTCCTGCATAATAGAAATGTTTGTTTATATAAGGGACAGAGTCGAAATACTAAACAACTAGGTCTTAAGGTTAATCAGAATTAATATTTTTCATACAAACTGTTCACTAAATATCTTTGACTGTAAACATTTCATGTCCATGAGTAACGGAAATGAAAAAATAAGTAATGCAATGAAAATTAACAAGATTTCTTTAACAACTTAAAATATTGTCGAGTTACAAAAATGCATTAATTAGTTCATCTTTTCGGATTACACCTAATATTTGAAACTATAGACATTTCGCTACTCAAAACGTGGTATTATAATAAAGTGAAATTTGCCATAGTCGCAAAACGCATTCATCCACAAAATACCAGAAAATTATTAATAAGGAAGTTTTCACAAAATAATTTGAATGTATGAAATCAACAAAAAGTTTATTCATTCTATAATTCACTCGTGTTTCACGATTAAATATGCATTTTGCGACAGTGATAATGTAAACAGTATATTATATTAAGCAAATTGTTTATAGTTATGGTATTAAGTAACCAAAGTTAGTTAAGTTGTAGGAAAAATTGGATTCAGATTCAACTTAAGATAAACATACTAAGTTGGAAATTTTAACCCATTATTTTTACACAATTTGTCACATACCTGGCAGGGGAGGCGGTAGTGGCGCAGTTAATACAACTGAATGACCCAGTCCTGGTGGGGCCACTATACCGGGTGGCTTGATGTCCGCCGGCGGTGGGTCATCGCCCCAGCGGGACTTCTTCTTCCTCTTCCGTGTCTTTTTATTACTGTCCCCTTCCTCATCACTCTGAGAACTTGTTGGCTCACGTTTCATTGAGTCATTAAATTGATTCCAATGTTGATAAAACCTGGAAAATTAACAGTTTGGCAGTATGAATGAGGTTTATTAATTTTATAAGTATAAACATTTTTATTATTTCTACTTTAAAACCACATTTGAACCATGCATAAATTGCTATTACCGCCTCAATTGCCTTGGCCGGTGTTCTGTCCCCACAACAGCCACTACTTAGAGGAAGCAGGCATAGGCCACAGTCTGCTACAGTTCCCATTAGACCTCCGTCATTGCTTAACGATTGCTGTCACATATTATCGCAACAGCCAGGACAGACTGTTTGAAATGCCTCATAGAGGAGCTCAAAAAATGTGCCCCAAGGCGTTCGTCCATCCAAAGACTGACCTTCGTTGCTTAACTTCTCATATCGTTTATGATTGTTAAATGTAACTGGGCCACAAGCTCCTGACTTAATATAAACATATGTACTCAATACTCTAAATCAACATAATTTACCCATCATTTGACTCATCCTTCACACTCTTATCATGATCTTCATCATCATCCTCTAACGAAAACTCCGGATCATATTTATCCTCTGGCTTCACCTCGGGTTTCGTTTCCATTTCGCCCAAGCTTCTAATTTGACTTACGAGCTGCCTAAACGCCTTGTACTCATTCGAATTTGTGTTATGAAGGAACCTGTAAGAATTTTTTCGCAAATAACTATCATACATAAAATAAATATGATAAAAAAGGATTTTATTTAAGGTTTAGTAACCTGTAAAATTTGTAGTAATACAGTGCAATAAAATTATGTCATAAATTTAATTTATCTAAATACTTTTTACGTTTTACTAAATAAATAATTTAAATTTTTTATTGATCGCTTTAAATAATCACTGTTTACTTAAAAAAAGCTTAATTTTCTAAAAAGCCAATTCACTAATTATATTATTTGCTGTCTCATATGTTATAATAATTAAATGACAGTTATAGATTACAATACGAAGAAAAGTTTTATATATATAACTTTATTACACTGCTCTACAAATGCATCATACTGATAGACGTATAAATATTAAAAAAGAATACAGTGAAATCCTCCTGTTTGGGATCAAGAGTGGGTAGTGGCATTACCACATGTTTTGGTCTTGTGTATGAATTGCTTTCAGGACATTTTCCCAGTGGTCGCCGTTGCGTGCGACTTCAGTAGCTGCTCGTTGAACTGACGGCGGGAACATATCTGCAGAGAGAACTGCACACCACGGGTCAACATATTGTCTGGCATCCACAGTTCGCGCTTCACCACAATAGTATAGTCATCCAGGAATCATATTATGAACTGGAGTTCTAGTCTATTGCGGCTAATTATATGCTAAATAAACTTAAAATCGATATTACAGTTTATATTTTATAAACATAAAGTTAATCAAAATTAACAATTACTGTTAAGCTTAGTAAATATTTAACAAAAATTATTTAATCTCTATGTGCCATTGCAATAAAAAATAAATATGATGCAGAGGCTTAACGAAGAAGTGTAATTTTATACAGTTCTTACCTTTAGATGTATTAGATGGAGCAGCTATGTTTCCAGGCTCCAGATCGTTGGGTTTTGGTATATGATTGAGAGGGAGTGGCATAGGCGAAGGAATACTTTGAAGCTTTATGGATTCTGAAGGTGGCATACCTGAATCTGTTTTAGGTTCAGTTGGTGGCATAAATGGCATGGGTGGCACATTGCCAGGTCCAAAGTCAGGGCCATTAGGTCCGAAAGGAGGCCGAGGTCCCATAAATGGCATATTGCTATTTTGGGGCATTGAAGTGTTAGGGGGTCCATTGGTTGGCCTCATGGAGTGAGGATGTCCATTAGGAGGTATCATTGAATTTGGAGGGCCATTAGATGGCATTATTGCATTTGGAAGAGGTGGCATCATAGAATTAGGAGGACCATTAGGCGGCATCAATGAATTAGGGGGACCATTAGGTGGCATCATAGAATTAGGGGGACCATTAGGTGGCATCATAGAATTAGGAGGACCATTAGGTGGCATCATAGGGTTAGGAGGGCCATTAGGTGGCATCATAGAATTAGGAGGACCATTAGGTCCCATCATACCAGGATTTAGAGGACCATTAGGTCCCATCATTCCAGGATTTGGAGGACCATTAGGTCCCATCATACCAGGATTCGGAAAAGGTGGTCCAAAAAATGGTGGCATTGGACCATTAGGACCTGGGCCACACATAGGAGGCATAGGACCACCTGGACCACCCATGAAGTTTGGTGGCATAGGAAAATTGGGGGGGCCACCCATAAATGGTGGCATGGGGCCACCAGGAGGCATTGGCCCTCCTGGCATCATAGGTCCTCCAGGAGGCATAGGCCCTCCAGGTAGCATAGGAGGCATTGGGCCTCCAGGCATCATAGGACCTCCTGGCATGGGAGGCATATTGGGCCCGCCAGGCCCCATGAATGGTCCTGGCCCCATATTAGGACCTGGACCCATGTTTGAACCTTGTCTCATAGAAATGGAATCATTATTATCATCTGGATCTGGGCTATTTGGATATTCATCTTGAGAATTCCAATGATGAAATTCAGAATGTTCAGGAGATGTATCATTTCGATACTGCCTAGGATACTGCATCAAGGGTGGGATGTTGTGGTCCCTATGTCTTTTTCTGTCCTCTATAATTGGTGTTGTTGGACTGTGGCCTCTTCTTCCTCTATCATTCCACCTACGATGTCTATCTCTGTAAGTAAAAATAAAAAATATGTAGCAACTTATTTTATCATTTTATAGTATTTATATTTCAAATCTGCTTCATCTATACATATTACAAAACTCAACATCTCTCTGTCTGTTTGTTTATGTTCTTTTCAAGCAAGAACCACTTATCTGATATAAATGGTTTTTATGGATTTCATAGCTATGTTATATGACCAGGTTATAAGATTTATTTTGTTACATAAAGTAACACACAAAATAAGCAATGATGATAATGGTCAATCAAGTCAGAAAAAAGAAGTGCAGGTGGATCCACGGGCACAACTAATTCATATATATGGTTGATTCCAAAGAATCAAGGCATTTTTTAGGAATTGTTTGACTTAACATGTTTTAGATGCTGTTGAAGTTCTTATTTATGTACTAATATGATGATGGATGATTCATTCAATATGTTATATCTAATATAGCCAGTCAATTTATGTATTATTTTAAGAGAATATGAGGATTTTGTGAATTTTGGCATCTAGGGACTACTATGCTATTGTAACAAAATAAGATGTGAACATATCGTTTCTTTATTAATTTTTTAGCAAATCTATTGAATCTAGGTTTATGCAATCAAGCCTAATAATGAGGTAAAAAATAACATAAAGTAACAGATACACCTTGCCGATAGATTTATCATTTGAAAAAAAAATAGTAAATCAATATACAAAAAAACTATTATAGGAACTCCTTATCTGTGACAAACGAATATCTTCAATACAACTGGGTCAATTGAATTTTTTTCTGCTTCTTTTTCAATGCTCTGGCAGCAGTCAAATCCTTTATGGCTATTTCCAATTTGATAAATTTTAAACAAAAATTATATACATTCAATCAAAAAAGTATTGGGAATGGATGATTGTTTATGGTTTCAAATTATTTTTTTTGTTGTTAGTTTGGCACAATTGTTTTCCATTTTGGTGCGGAGTTTGAGTTGCTTCCGTTATTTAGATTAAATACAGTTCTGTTTTTAGTTTGATCATATCTAGAGTATCATATCAGATTTCATAATGGGCAAAAACATCAAACAAAGAGTTTGTCTTAAATTTTGAATTGCAAATGGAATTTTGTGTTTGGAGTCACTGAAAATGTTACAGAATGTTTACGGTGAATTGACTTTATGAAAAACACGTGCTTATGATTGGTACAAAACTTTCAAAAGTGGTCGAGATGTGATGAAAGATTTGCCAAGCTCTAATGGGCCATCAACTTATAAAGTTAATATCACAAAAGTGAAGAAAATAGTAACTTCCTTATTCAAGTTTGAGTGAGATAGCTGCTGAACTTCCTGTGTCTCAGTCAATCGGTATCATTTTAAATAATCACCTGAGTATGAAACATGTTGCCACTCAGCTAGTGTCCAAATACCTGCATTTCCTCCAAAAAAACTCAATCCGGAGTAGCTAAGGAAATGCTTTGTTACTGGTGACAAGACGTAGGTTTATGAGTTTGACATGCAAACTTGTTTAACAAGCTTCGGAGTGGCACCTACCAACTGAACCAAAACCGAAAAAAACCACGCTGAGTAATGTTGACTGTGTGTGTTGTGTAATGTTCTTTGACTATCGCCGTTTTGTCCACTCGGAAGTCTTTCAGGAAGGTCAAACAGTAAATAAAGAATATTATTTTAGTGTAATGTGGCGTTTAAGAGAGCGAATTTGGCGAAAAAGGCTTGTTGGCGTAAGTATATTGATACTGAAGGAGCATACTTTGAAGGCGATAAAATAAATTTGAATAAATAACTAACTTTTGTGTATTATTGACTTCCTCCTGGTACTTTCTTAACATAGTAGTAACTAAAAAATATTGCATTCACATGGCAAATTAGTGTGTAAATTTCAGTCCCTGACCACCCCTAGGGTAGGTAGTTTACAGCTAGGGATTGATAATTTTGAAGATAATAAAGTAAAACATTAGCTATCAAAAAAGGACTGCCAAGCACTAGAAAGTAAATAAATGAGGATTTTATCTAAATATGGAAGGTCAAATACAAAAAAAAATTGTATGGACTATGTCTAACATTTGGGATCATTAGGAAGTAGAATGAAATTTTGTTTCCATAAAATACCATAGGCCATATTAATAAAAACATATTTCAAACTATTATATAGCAATATTAGATTATTATTTTAATTTCAATTCTACGTATCTGTATAATTAAATGATTTGTACAATTTACTTATTGTAGATCATGTTTTTGTTGCTGGTACTGCACAAAATCAAGATTCCCAAATACTTAGATAAGATTTATCTCTAAATGTCAGCAAATTCATCATTTAACTTACAAAAGAGTGTAAAGATCATGAAAAGCTGTATAATGTAACCTGGAAGCTCTCAGAATGTGTTTTATACAAACTTATATGGGTACTGAAGATTATTATTCAACAAATGAACTAGATAGATAGATAGATTTACAACTTCTTACAAGAAAATTTTAAAAGATAAATTCTTAAAATGATCTACAAAATAAATTATTTACTAGTAGTATTTTAAAAAAGCAACTGCGGAGCATTAATTATTTTTTGAATTTCATATGTGATTATTTATGACAGTTTAAAGGTATCTGTATGTACTAAAGATATTTAACCGCTGCTTTTTTTAAATTCTTCATGAAAATATTAAAATATAGTATACCTAGATCCTCTATTAACGTCATTCCTTTTTCTATCTTTGTAATCATGCTTGGGAAATTCAATTTCAAAACTATCTTTCTCATCTGTAGCTGGTTGATCCCCTTTTACATTTGCCTCTACTTTGGTTTCTTTTTTAACAGCCTTCTTTTCCTCTGATTTTACTTGCAGTAGCTTTGTTTCTTTGTCTTCTTTTTCCTTTTTTTCTTGATTTTGCTTTTCAAGCAGAGCTTTGAACTGGCTCATGAAGCTGCCATCATTAGAGAATATGTTTTTGTTCCCTTTTTCTACTTCTTCTTGAGTGCTAGGGCTAAAAAAATAAGCAAAAGAGTTCATATAAGCATCACAAACTCAAACAAAATATGAATTTACTATTTCACTCATGCTTCTCTTAAAAATATATAAAAGATTAACTACAGAGATTCTTGTTGGCCCTTTTTCAATATAGTGAAATCATTCTAAACTGGAGGTAACGTTAAGTCTATAAAAACTTTTTTAACAAAAACAACAACCTACTTCAAAAAGATGCACTAAAGAGATAAAAATAATTATTTCAAAAAATCTGATCTAAACTACAGTTTTAGTGTCTATCTCTTGAACATTTTATAACACACTTCACTTGCACAACACTAACTTCAAACAGTAATTTAAATCAGATTTCACGAAATAATAATTTTTACCTTTATAGTGCAACTTTTTAAAGTTTTTATTTTTATGTTTAAGTGACCTTATTGGCTTATTTTTTCATACACCAAAACAATACACAAATCACTTCTAGTGTGGCTATAAAATTTGAAGGTTCCCTTGATTTCTCCAGGATCCCATGATTATATCTTGAACTGATAACCATGGGAACATGGACCAACAAATGGATTGTTGAATACCAAACCTTCTTCAGAATGTAACAAACACTTTTCTGGAAACCACATCAAAATCGCTTCAGCCAAATGCAAGATAATCGCAGACAAACAAACATTGATTTCAGCCAAACGCAAGATAATCGCAGATATACAAACATTTGGGTGAAACAGAGAACCTCCTTTTTTTAAAATTTGGATAAAAAATAAATAGTTAAAATTATATTTCTGTAAAGTCTACTTAACCCGTTACGCGTCCTAGGGACCACAGTGGTCTCTAAGCGACTTGTGTAGCGAGGGAATTTGTTCAGGACAACTTTTATCAAACAGGCTAATTGTAAGTATTCAGAAGTGAAGCCAATGGCCTGTCCTACGTTCTAGTATTTTTGGGTGGACAATATTTTGTGTGCTTAATATTTTTTATCAGAAATTGTTTTGGTAATTTGATCCGGCCGCCATTTATGTTGCGGCATTTTGAGTTGGATTTTGAATTTTATTAACAGTAGCATAGTGTTCATTTTGACCCTGGGTAATGTGCTATTTATAAAAAACTATGCCTTTTTTTAGTAAATAAATTTATTATTACTTATTATATTTATCATAAACTTATTCTCTATTTCTTTTTTTTATACTGTTTAGGTAACATACCTAAAAATAAATAAAGAGTAATAAACATAATAAAGTTAGGTGTTTGTCCATTTGTACGCGGCAAGGGTGGATAATTTCCTTAGTACCGGGACGCTTGATGGGTTAAATTAGACTACCTTGAGTTAGAGTTGCCAGATATTTTGTCAATGTGCAACAGTAACCTAATGCATAAAACTAAATAGCTATCCTGCCAACTATCACTCTGTGGCCAATTAGAGAGACATTATACTGGTTCAGATAGAAACTTATCACATATTAGTTAAATTCTCAATTCAAAATTCAAATTCATTCTAAATTTTAAGTTTTACCAGGAGTGGCGTACTCTAAAGTTTAGATGTAAATATATATGTGCCACCCTGCTGCCAGTCATTAGTACTCAAATTGAGAGTATGGCACATGCTCGCTGAGATAAGATGTATGATTTGCCAATAGTGGGCAAATTGGCTAGCATTGAATATCATGAATAAGAGTTTAAGTACATAACTGATAGGAGAGTCTTCTATGTGTTAGTACTATTACTTATTTTGTGATTTTAAGCCTTAAAATTTGTTTCCCCTTACTCCGACATAGATATGCAAATTATCACAAAATCAGTACAAACAGTGAAAGTAAAACATGAGGTATTGCAAATGTAAAACTTCGTCCACATATGGATAGTATTTTAATTGCTTTTGGTAATGGGTTAGATTTAGAAGGCACCAGACACTAAGCTAAATGAACATGTGCAAGGGAATCATTCCAATTAAATTTATCTACGCAAACCTTGAAGTCAAAGCGTTACAGTAAACATGCAAAAACGGATAACACACCAGATTGGAAATCAAGATAGATAAAATTTCTAGAGTGAAAATGCATAAAAATTATTCATACGTACATCGAAAGCTTTGCCTGTGCTCGGAGGGCAGCGGCTTGCTTTTGAGCCTCCAATTTGGATTGTATCTCTATCTTCTTTTTCTCGATAATTTGTTCTTGCTTCGACATTTGAGCCCATCTTGTACTAAGTGCCGATTTATTTTTATTATCTTTAAAATGGATCATAGTTTTATTCCAAATCTTTTCACGAAATTACAAATGTTCTTTCAATTCAACATGATTATCAAAAAAAATGGCAGACTCAAGCAGTGTTGCCAAGTCATTTGCTCGTTTCTTTCATTATAAGTTTCCTCATAGCATAGACAAATGGATAGCGCACTCCTAGTCAGATGTGAAAAAAATGATGGCAAAGGTGTGCCAGAGACAAAGCGAAACTGTGGTGTCTCCAGTATCTGTCTTACTTGTTATTTCTAGCAAATTAAGACAATTCGAATTCTTATTCTGATTTCTATAAACATTAACAAACAAAATGGCGGACGGTGATACAATGGGAAAAGAGACCACAGTTTCACTTTGTCTCTTTCTAAAGCGTTGCCAAGTTTCCAAAAAGGTTATATAAGGAACATCCAAACTGCGACCGTTCTTTTTCTAACGGAGACACAGATATCCTGCCCAGCCGATAAATTATACCTACTTTATCCCGGCTACTGTATGTATGTTCGTCCGGGAGGATAATCAAATCAAATCAAACAATATTTATTCAAATAGGTTTCTGAGAACACTTTTGAATCGTCAATACAATGTAAACAATGTTAATTTCTACCAAAAAGAGCTGGCAAGAAGTTCTATTTAAATTAATAATACAATACTTTGATGATCAGCTAAAGAGTATACAATATATACCGAAACACTTATTAGGTAATAAAAATAAGTTAGTAAGCTACTAAAAACAAAGTCAAACATGTCAATTATTATTTTTTGATTTATGTAGCATAGGTGCACCAGGAGTAGCGTAAAATGTCAATCGTGTGGAGAAATTTAGATATTTGAGAGTATTCCGATATTTAATAGTACTAGTGGCATTAGCGCCATCATAAATATATTCTTGCACAATCATATGTACATAAATATACTTAAAACTGTCCATGCTATCCATGAATATAATATAATAATAAATATTATAAATGCGAAAGTAACTATGTCTGTTACCTCTTCACGCTCAACTGCTGTACCGATCAAAATGAAATTTGGCATGGAGTTCATCTGCTCATGAATTTGCTCTGACCTATGGATTCTCTCAGCCGGTATTTTCTCCAACGAGAATACCAGATATGGACGACCATACGAGCTTCTTACTGGACCTTTTGCTGACTACAATTCCGGATGGATATTCCTTCTCAGTGGATGCGCCTCTTGACTCTTCAGACCGCTGTCTCGTTCGGACTCAAGTGTCATGTACACAACCCGATTCATCTGGGCCAACAAATTGGTGTTGTGTTGCGTGAATTTTATGGATCATACCCGTGGAGGCAGCTCTGTTTTAGCTCAGAAGACCCTGATGACTGTGCAGCCGCAGTCACTGAGACAATCCTCGCTGGTATGGAATGTTTTATTCCTAAGCCGCGAGTAGCTGCCGGTGTCAAAAAATGGCCATGGTTTAATCGGTATTGCAGAGAAGCTGAGAGATGCTGAAGTGTGAGGCTTGAATCACGGCTTGTAATAATAAGCATCCGAATATTCTGAGTTAAAACGCAAATTAAATGCTGCCTCAAGGTTCATTCAGAAAGCAACAACCAGAGCTGTTTTCCAATTCATCGGGAAAATAGGTGGGTGACTTGTAAGATATCCCTATGGGAGTCGTGCTTTCCGGTCGTTTGCTAAAGCTGCCGAAGGGAACTTTTGCCAGTCGTCGTTACCATCACTGCGAAAGACTGATGGTGACTTGGCCCATAGTGCTAAACGACGACGATTTACTGGGCAGTCTCTTTGCCTCAAACTCGAATATGAACGACGAAGGCGCTGTACCACCGTGGTGCGATAAAACCATGGCTCATAACATTGTTTTCTCTAGATTTTCATGAGTTGAGTGGGCCAGACGGTATACTAGCAGTGGTGCTTACGCAGTGTGCTTATGAGTTATGTCCTGTACTCACGAGCCTCTTCGTACTTTCCTATCACACTAGGCAATTTTCGTCTTCACGGAAGATTGCGAATGTGCACTGGTGCTTAAAAAGGGCGATAGATTAGATCCATCGAATTACAAGCCTATTACTATTACCTCTCTTATCTCCATGGTGATGGAGCGTGTGATCAACACACAGCTTCTAAGATACCTAGGAGAAAACGTCCTGGTCAGTGACCGTCAATATGGCTTTCGCCACGGTCGCTCGACTGGTGACCTTCTAGTGTATCTCACACACCGATGGGCACTAGCATTAAGAGTCAGGGGCCTCCCCCTTTTTGGCATGTAGCCTGGACATGGCGAAGGCGTTCGATCGGGTTCTTCTATCGAAGTTGCTATCTTACGGAGTGCCCGAGGGTTTTTTAAAATGGGTGGCTTGGCGTTGACATCTCCAGCGATGTTCAGATCCGAGAACATTTGCAAGACAAGGTGAAGCTGACGTCTAAAAAAACTAGGTGTACTTAACAGAGCGAGGCAGTACTTCACGTCGGGGCAGAGGATCCTGCTTTACAAGTTGCAAGCTCGGCCCCATATGGAGTACTGCTGCCATCTCTGGGCGGGTGCACCCGGATACCAGCTTAGCCCTTTTGACTCGGTTCAACGACGAGCTGTGAGAATTGTCAACGATCCCAAACTCACTTGCCGTATCAAACCCTTAAGTCTGAGGAGAACTTTGCATCCCTGTGTGTGTTCTACCGCTTGTACAATAGGATGTTTTCTGAGGAATTGTTCAAGATGATGCCCACGGCTGTTTTCTACCGTCACACCGCTCGCTATCGGCAGGGAATTCATTCTCACACTTTAGAACCACACAAATTAATTTAGGTTCCTAAGTACTAGGAGCATTAAATGCTTATAACTTAGCTATTTTTAGACTAAGCAGAACGGTAGTTATGCGTGCAGTAGGCGCACACAACCAGTTAAAGATAATACTATATAATTTGTGCCTTACTCACAACATACAGCGTAAAGCCTATAACTTAATAATTTTGATTCGCCATGGGATTGCCACATGAAAAGTTTTCTATGTTATGCTAAGTCCCTTTAGCCAAAGAGAATATAATACACTACGTTTACCTTTAGTTACCGCTGCCAAAAATGAGCTAAATAAGTCTCAGCTGCAGCAGTATCCAGCTACCATCAAAACACTAGATCAAGATACAATTATACTATATCCTTTATTTTTCAGACATTGCTAAGGCGGAAATCAATACTGCTACGTGAAGATAGTGGCCCACGGTGTCCCCCAAGAGAAAATCAATTCTACATTAAGTTCTACTCGGACTCTTATACTTATCTTAATGTCAAAAATCTGGGCACCCTTTTGCACCAACTTCTATGCTACACCACCGAATGGATACTGCTTGCCAAAAGACGCACCGCCCCGCACGTTTTGAATCAAGCTTTAAAACATTTATCAGCCACGGCTGACGGTTGCGGTCTGGATAACACAAAATATGTCGTAAGACACTGACGGGACCTTGACCTGTCCTTCAACGTTTAGACGACCGAAATAAATAGCACGCTGAAGTTTAAGTGAGCCACAGACGTTCCTGAATAACTATGCGCACTGTTCAGTCACAGTCGTCAGCCACTGCTGAGGGATGCGGAACCCTTCCTGCCTGAGTCCAGCTGGCACTTCACCGGTTTTTACTTAAGTTTTCGGTCATGTAGCACTGCCTCTTAAGTCCTTGGGAAGTACCACTGTACTTTATTATTTAAAAAAAATACCACTTAAATAAAACAACAAATTTCATTGCATATTATTCTTTTTATATTTTTTCATCAGTTTAAATGGAAAATACAATTTTATTTATTTATAATAATGTTGTCATTTATTTATTGTAAACAAATATATTATAAAAGATTTACATATTACTATCAAAACAAAATATTCACAAAAATGGCAGACTAACTAAACAATTACTTAGCTGTTTCATGGAGCATGCTAACAATTGCATCTTTTGAGCTAAACAAAGGAGAAGAAAGTTTGGCACTGATCCCACGGTTCGAATAAAAACTGTAGATGGCGTAAATGCATATTGCAGCAGTACT
The DNA here is from genome assembly GCA_946406115.1 of Apoda limacodes. Taxonomy (NCBI): domain Eukaryota; kingdom Metazoa; phylum Arthropoda; class Insecta; order Lepidoptera; family Limacodidae; genus Apoda; species Apoda limacodes. The sequence continues at coordinate 37,895,698 of OX291541.1, read as the reverse complement.
GAGTTAGTCTGTCTCAGAATTTGAATAGGTACCTTTAATAACGATACTCTTCACAATCTCTCTCTTTAGCCGATAGATATTGTATGATGTAATACTGACTACCCACAAGATACATCCTCAGAACAGTCGCCATACATAAAGCTTCCAAAACAATAAAGGGCAACGCCAAAGAGAGCCTAACTTTGACTATTGTTTATGTGGTAACTTGCAGTTATAACTAATCTGCTGCCTCATTAGTTATTGAACTTCAAATTGACTTAATTAAAAAAAAAACAACAACTGGCTCCTCTCATAATAACAATACAAATTCCATTGTATGGATAAACTAAATTTAAAACATTCAAACAAATCATCAACCGATCCAATATTTAAAAGTACCTCTTCTCATTTCTGCATTACCCTGCCTTAACAAAAAAAAATCATTAGGTATACAACTTATCAGTTGACAGAACAAAATTAAAGCAATGGAAGAGGACTATTTCAGCAAAGGGAATCGCAAAAAAATAATATTATGACATACACGCGTAGGGTGAATCAACAAGTGCTTGCTAGTTCGAATGTGCGTATTCGAAGCGCATAACTTTTATATCAGTGATAGCGAAAGCTAGGTCTCTTCCATTGTTACATGAAATGCCGAAAAGAAAAGTAAAATTATAAATTGTACCTATATTTTGTTTATATGCTAATTTTTTTTACATTTTAATAATTTAAAAAAAAACAACCATTACTTGGTCGAGAAATTTACGAGATCGACAAAATAGAGCTGAATAATTTAAAAATGGCAACCTTTTTCATTACCGATAATATATATATATAAATACATATACGTATGTATATTAAAAATAATAAGTTTTAAATCAACCAATGAGCAAATTCACTATATACATCCATAAAATGAGATTAGCTCGCTCGTTATAGCTAAGTCAAGCCAGTACTGTGCGTAATAAAATCGGCGCCCAGCTCTATTTTGCCGAGCCGTAACATCCATTTTTTTTTGTGTATTTTATATTTTGATGAAATATTTAAAAGCTAATTAACATGAGCCGATGTCAGTATTCATAGCTAGTCGTCGTTCGCTCGAACCGGCTGGCAAGTATCGGTCTGCCTGACTCGAGCTTATATAAACACATCTACACATACACATTTAACACTACCGCGTCCTCTATACAAGTTGACTCATATAATGCACTCATATTTCGAGGGGCACAAGAAATATCTCAGCATTGTTGCATCCGTACGCCGTCGCGCTCTACTTACATCGATCTCCGACGTTTTCCCTTAGTTATATATTTTTTTTAATAAAAAATACAACGCTACAATTGCCCCTTAACATGTCTATATATCTAATTCGTAGTATATTTACAGTACATATTTCAAATTGTTCGCACGAGTCTTGGTGATCATACAAAGCGCGCAACGGCGTCAAGATTTATCTGACTTTGCTTTACAAAAAAACATTTGATCAGAATTCATAAACTCAAAAATTTACACCTAAATCATTAATCATTCATTATGTAACGCCCGCCTCACGTAATCTTTGATATGAATCTATTACGCGATTTTATAATGCACTGTTTGTATTACGACATACCTTCATGTGAGAACCACATTATGCCACTACAAAATAAAACTATTTTTAAACCTGATGTTATAATCACGCTATAATAATAAATACATAATTTAAATAATAATAGGCCTAATTCATTGTTAACTCGCAATTATAATTCATAAACACAACCTTAAGAGCTTTACAAACAAAAAAGGTTTTATAGCGTAATTATAACATCACAGAATAACTACAATATACGCGTGATACTACTATATTATTACTAACTCAGCTTTAATAAAAAATGTGACAATACTTAGATTCATAATAGGCTTAACTGTACAATGGACTATCCTTTAGTTTTAAGTTTTACTTTGTATAAACATGATAAAATACATAATCTTTACGCCCTCATAATGACTTATTCGGCAATAATCAGCAATATTTTAACGATTTAATATTCACTCCTTTTGTGACAGTGCATACTTGCATTTTATATTTTTGGTACAATAAGAAAAATGATGTTTCCATTCCAAAAGAAAAAGATTTAAAAAAAAAATTAAACTAATTTTGTAATATTGAATTCCGTTTAAATCAAAGACAATTTTGAAATTAGTTGTAAAGCCAAATTTTTTTTAATAAACAAATCAATTTTGTTATAACATCGATATTTTAAAAAAGCACACTTATTATATACATATTACGAAACAATCACGGATCGTATCAAAGACTAAATAACAAATAGCTGACAATAATGAACATTTCAATCAACAAATATCCTGAATATCCAATAAATACATATATATATATATATAACAAATTGGCTACGATTTAAAAACGGATAATTAAGTACAAATATTGAAAACATACAATGTTCACCGTACATTAAAGTTATGTGCATTGTTGCAACAGTGCAAAATTAACGGTTCCGGAAATGGAATGCATATTTCACAATATCCACATCAATTTATCAATAACCCTTAAGAAAGTATCAACACAAGATGTTAAAATACCAGATAAAACAAATATAATTACAAATTCATTATAATCACTTGATAAATATATATATAATTCATTAAACAACTGATATTTCTTAAACTACTGGTAACAATAACATTTTCATCAACTGTTTTTTTTTCTTATGTTTGCCACGTTTTTAATTTATTATACACTGTTTTTACGTAAGCATAGGTATTATAAGGGAAATTATAAAAAATTATATATAAGGGAAATTATAAAAATAATTTGAAAGTTTATTTTTTAAATCTTTTGGGTCATGTAACGCAGATATGGAGGTCTATTACAATGGTACAAAACAGTAAATAAGGTTGTTTTTTTTATTTAACCAAGCATAAAAAATATATGTACAAAACTAAAATAAAAACTATTGAAATAAGGCACTAACCCCCATAAGATCTATTTTTATTTATTTAAATAAATACACAAGTCAGAATATTTAGCGTATGAGAGTTAAAAAATAAGTTTTTTTTTAATATCAAGCATGACCCTAAAATTGAGCATTATAATGAGTAAAACATACAAAAAAATAAAAACAAGGGACACATTCGGTTTAAATTGACTACATAAGTTGACATTCAGTTATTTACTATACATATAAAAAACAATTGACTTTGAGAAAATCAATTTATCAAGACATAATTGAAGATGCTTTATTTGGGTATATTAATTGACTAACCAAAATTATCTCTTTTTATGAAGAAGGCTTTACAAACCGTTTAAAAAACAAACACTTTATATAAAATATGAATAAAAAAACATTAGTTGTTTTGTATGCGTAATTTTGCGCGTGTTACCAGTTGTCAATACTTCTTTGTTTTGAAATCGTACTTGTAAAGGATTGCATTATCGAAGCCTAAAAATCAGAGTTACTTAAATACTAAATCACCTTTGTATAATAAATGGACGTACAATTTCGGGACAAAATATATAAGACGGTTTTTTTATGACTGGACCAGTGACAACACATATTGCAAAACGTATAATCAGTTTTTTTTTTTAATGTGCTTTGAACATAAAATTTAGACGACGTAGTACAAATAGTTAATGCATATTTAGTTAAGGAGTATTTTTTTTATATTAAATTTTGGAAAGCATTTTGCAAAAGCTTCGTCGGGCGTCTTATGTACGTATAAAAGAAAAAACTGATGACTGCTTTAAAGGCATATCAACGCACAGGCCAAACATTTGGGTCCAGAAACTCGAAATTTGGCATGTAGGTGCCTTACTTGACGAAGGGCTACAATAAGAATGGTTTTTGCAAATTTCATACCCTAAAGGGGTTAACTGAGGATTGAATGTTTGTATAAAAATCTTTCAATTATGCAACTATATGCTTAAATTTTGGTATTTGGCCTTTAGGTTAAATTAAGATTGACGAGTTTTACAGTTTTTTAAAATAATGCTTTAGGGGTTAAAACAGGGGATAAAAATTTGTATAAGAATTTAAATACTTTTGTAAGTTTAACCATAAACAGAGAAATGCTTCCTTTTTTCAATAGTCCACGCAGACGAAATTGCGCAAAAGTGCTAGTCCAATATAAAAACGTACGTCTTGCAAAAATAATAAACCTATGTTTGGAGTGTGCCAAATGGTCTAAGTCTTAAATTATTGTAATATCTTGGAGGGCTTTACGGAAAAGGACCAGAATGTCTTAATTATAGTTCATTTCAAACTATCACTTCGCTTTTTATGCACACAAGAAATATTTTGATTGATAGCTATAAAAAAAAAAGAAAAATGAAAAATTGTATTTTGCAATTTAATTCTGTTCTACAATTTGTTGCGTAATTCCCGTTATTAAAAAAAAAATACCTTATGAATTCAGATTTTTCAAGACTTTGTGACAATAATTTATTTTTTAATATTTACAAGATCTTTTTAACGAGAATCGCACAACTTGGGGTACTTATGTTTTTTTTATTATAAATATATTCAAAATGAATTTACACTTCCATTGAGAAAATAACAAGAGTATAAAATACTATATACAACATGCAAGGGTCGGCAAGACATATCGAAACGAACGTCCAACAATAAATGGATGGATTTATTTAGAAGCGGAAGGACTATTTTTAAATCCAATTAATAGGCACATTATAATTCAAAAAATATTCATCGATTGATTTATTACTGTTAATCGAGTCATCCTAAGGGCTTGCAAATTTTAATAACTGGTTTTATTTTTTAGCCTTTTTTAATAAAGAAAAGAACAGTAGAGTTGCAGAGATTTGTTCTCTAACCTAAGTGATATCAAAAATGCTCGAATACAATTGTATAATAAATATTCCTGAACATTAGAGCCATCGAGTTCCAAACTAAGTAAAGCTTGATTCTACTAACGGATACAAATGCTTATATATTTATTTTATAAAAACATACATAGGAAATACCCAGACTCAAGACACATGTTTTGTCATGTGCGGAGATCGAAGCCACTTTTGGATCTGCAAGTTGTCAGTGTATGTACTACTAACAAAACCACGGAGCTGTACACATATTACACTGGCCTTTGCTCATGGTTTCGCCTGCGCTAAATTCAGCTATCGGCATGGAATTTCTACGACAATTCCTTGATTATAAATAAAGGTTTGGAATAGCTATACTTCATCCATGTGGAATTTTGTTTTAGATTTTTTTTCCTGGGGGACATTTGAATTTTTCGGAATAAAAAGTAGCCTATATCCTTATCCATCTCTTTAACAATTTCTCCACCAAAAATAAGCTCAGTTGGTTGCCCGGTTACAACGCTGAGCCACAAGTAACAAAAAAAAACAGACTTTCACAAACATATAATAGGACTAAAGCATAGTAACAAATACTATACTGACTTTTTCTTACATTTTTCAACCAATAAGTGAATTTAAACCCTTAGAATTGACAACTTTAACAGAAGCGATTCCTGTTCGAACTTTTAGAACAGCTGTTCTTTTAATATTATTACCAAATTCACAATCATAAGACTCAATGAGATAAATAATGATTTAATTAGAAAAGCAATTTGATTTGGACAGCTCCAATTTAAGACGGCTACAAATTTTGAATGGAATAATACGTGGACGAAAATCACCTACCATTCATTGGACTATTATTATTTCATTGTATAATAATCTATATTTACAAATTATTCAATTGGACCAGTGTTACATATATTTAAAATAAGCGACACGCAATAAAATAATGTTGAGCTCGCAATACAGTGAAAGAAATGTTGAGATTTTTCTAGCTTTATTAATTTTAAATAATTTATAATGCAAAATAGATTTTAGTAAGGAAGAATTAAGATTGGGCGGAAATTAAGAAATATACATATACAAAGAATTACACAAATTATTAATAGTGCAAGTGTACTACGAGGGTACTGTATATTAAACTAGCGATTTTTGTATACACCGTGTATAAAAGTCGTTAATACTTTAAGACATGATTGTACTTTAAAATATTTTGTAACCTTACAAAGGCCGTCTTGGTGTTTTATATGGGAACATTTTCTTACGTTTAGTAACGACTACTTATTTTAAAAAAATATTTCAAGTAGATTCCTAAAGTAAATATACGACGTTTATAAAAGGCATATTATTTTATACATTATTAATTTTTGGATAAGGCAAACTGTCAATTAGCTTACCTTTTATACTAACTTCGTGTTGGAAATACAAAATGTATTTATAAGTAATGCATCAACCTTATTTAGAAAGCAGAATGCATTTTTTTTAGTCCATTTTATACTTATTATATTTATAATTATAATCCAAAAATATCTTTATATATTACATGGATTATCATTATATACAACCATTTATAAGATCTTGAAAATAATTGAACCAAGTGAAGTTATTAACAAAACGCATTCTGATTGGAAGCCACAACTTAGTGTATAAAATCAATTCTATTTGAATGAAGTACACGGAAGTAAAAAAGGAAAAAAAATAAACGATATTTAAATACTATAAAGTATGGTGAATGCATTTTGCTATATTTATCTATACTATAAAATGTCACGAAAAAAACTTCCAATCAGTAAATATTTAGCCGTAAGCTAATATTCACAGTCATCGCAGCTATTATATCTTTAAATCACTTTCTATCACTTATCGGGAGACACTTGTATAACGTTCACACATAATGTATAATTATATACTGTATAATGTTCACAGTACTGTATAATAACGTCCGGGAGGGGTCGACAGTGTGTGTAACATTTGTATAACGTTCACACATCATGTATAATTGTATACTGTATAATTTTCACAGTATGTATTAGTACGGCCGGGAGGGTTGGGATGGTATGTGTATCCGTATAGTTGCAGGCGAGTATTACAGGCAGCGGGCGGGCGGCGATTTGCTTGAGTGTCAGTACGCCTGCGTCGTACTAGCCGTCGATACGCGATCCGGTTTAAGATTACGCTGAAACAATATAATTTGAGTTAATAAAAATTAGGATTCAAGTTAAATACAATAGGGTACTCTTTAAAAATTGATTTGAAATTCACGATTTTATTATTATTAATAATGATTTTTGAAAATACCTACAGGGTTACTTATTAATTTACAGTATTTTCGGTTTAACTAAAAACAGAATATCCAATGGTATGGGATACTACTATGTAAGTTGATTCCTATAAATAACTCACTTGTGATTTTAGATTAATTCGAACCCATAACATCTGTTATAGTATAAGAGCTAAAAGGTCATTATCGACAAGTGATTGGAGATAATATGTAGAAAATTTATAAATACAAAATACAGACATATATGCATTTTTTTGCTGTACAATTGACTTACAGGCATATTATAATAGTTCTTGAAAGGGGAGATAAGGAATTGAAAGCAATAAAAACACAAAATGTAAAATTACAAAAAAACTGAATTTTCCCTGATAATAAAATGATGGGAGAATGGGCTATTAATTTTCCCTTTTTTTAGGTTAAAATACAAAAAAAGAAATTCAGGGAACATAGATATGGCAAAATATAAATAGGTACAGAAGGACAACTACATACTAAACTGGCTACACCCTGCCCCTAGATAAGTTGTTTACAGTCGAACCCCAAACAAACTTCAAGGGAAAGTCGACCGCGAGTCACTATGACACGCACAAGTAGGTACGCAAATCAAATATGTCATGAATGAATATTCTGTACCTATTTATTTTGTGATACTACTATCTATCTACATATATACCACAATTTTTAGTTGCACAAACTTAACTTAACTTACAGGTATGTTCTGATAATCCTTGAAGGAGGTTACAGACTTGAAAGAAATAAAAAATAAATGTACAAAAACACAAGATTAAAACAAAAAAATTACTATTTTACATAAAAAAAATAAAAACTTTAAGACAGTTTCATGATGACATTAAAAAAACCAATCTTGAAAACATTGTGTAGAAACAATAGAATACAAAAACTGTACGTCCAGGACACAATACCATCGGTAAGAGGATTGTGTGTAATATCTCTAACTGCTTCTTTGGAAATAAGTATTGTTATGGTGTAACATTTATATCTTAATATTTTTACAACATTAAGGTACTAACTTTGCAGATCTCTAAAAATTCTATTGTATGTAGTCAAGAACCTATATATATATATATATATATATATATATATATATATATATATATATATATATATATATATATATATATATATATAAAAATTATATATACATATATAATCAAGGTCATCTTACACATGCGATAAACCAACAAAGGTCATATATATCATATATATTGAACTGACAGTTACAAGACACTTGTGATTGTGTTCTGAGGCATATTTATAATTATAACTGGCTTTTGAACTTACATTCTAATTTTTTTCAGTAATCTTTACGGGTGCTTCCAGTAGCCTAATATTTGTAATTTTGTGACTTCTATGTACGTACATAGTACAAAGAAAGATAGTAGAAATTCATACAAACGTACCGAGTACGCGTCACAAAAGCACGGGCCCCATACACATATCATTGGACTAATAAGTGCGCTTGTACAGTAGCTTGCAGCAGAGACACAAAATACAGTGGTACACTTGTGCGAGAGAAATGGAGAACTGTCACCTGAGTTACCGTCTACGCTTTATTTCCCTATCACGTTCGGACAGATATACCATCAGTCAAAAGTGGATTTTAATGCGCGACAATAGAATTGAGAAAACTAATATCTGTGATTTCCGACAAAGTGTAGTGTTAGCTACCTTATTGAAAAAGTTATAGGTGAAAAGGATTAGTAGTTTTTAGGAAAAGGTAGCTCCCTGTGTAATCTTGACTTACTTCTTGTTCGTCGATTTCCACGTGGACGAGCTATAGCTTGCTCTAGTTAACTTCTTTACTATAATCAAGGATTTGAAATTTGAAATCCCACGCCGAAAACCAAATTTAGAGCGTGCGGAGCCGCTGGCATTGCCTTATGATAATTATATATAATATACATACCAGTTCATCGTACTGTTGCACCATCCGCTTGATATGCTCTAGCTTGCGGTGCAGGTAGTTGACGCGCCGCCGCTCTTGTTGGTACGCGGCGTCGTTACGAATGCGTCGGTATTCCTCTACTATGCGCTGCTCTATGCTCTACAAACAGATACGTAAAAAATTACCAATAGACTTAGTATGTTTTAACACTAAGGGCGGAAAAGAAAATATAACTAACGGTGGAATAAAATTTAATTATATTATAATATTCAAAATGTTTGAAATCGATTTTCGTGTTTTGCTCATACTAGTTAAGGTGCAAATACTACCATATTAGCGCCGGCATAAGTTATTCTTAATTTTCTTTGCGTACAAAACACATTTTAGAAATATAGAAAGTCAATTAGAATTTACATGTGAGTCATAAAAAAAGGCAAATTTTAACTGATACGCTACGTTATATGTTTCTAGTTTAAGTTTTATGATATTCAAAGACAGTGGTTGCAAATGTACCCCTCTTCCACATTTCCATTTGGGATTTATTTTTTACCTGGTGGTGCGGAGAGTGGGGTTGCGCACGCTGCAGCTGCTGTTCGAGCCGCGTGAACAGCGCTGCCACCTGTGCGACTCGCTCATACAGAGATCGGTATTCCGTGTAGAGCTCCGCGAACTCTTTCTTGTATGCGCGCCGCGTGTTGCTACTAGTTATTGCCGGATATTGTCTAAGGAAAACAATTATTAATAAGGAAACGTCCATGAGTCACGTAACGCATGTTTCACCAATACTGGTACGCAAAATGTATGGGTTTAAGTAGACCGCTTTATGCTACCACTTATTTCTTCTAATATGATAGATTAATAATATATATTAATAGATATAATAGATAGATATTTTTGGATATTACACACAGCGCCGTCTGGCTCTAAAGTAAGCAAAGCTTGTGTTATGGATACCAAACAACGTATACAAATACATAATATATATATATATACATATATTTTTTTTTACATACATACATGTCATACACAAATACACTCAGGCTTAAGACAAGCACAAATATTTATCACATTAATGTTTGTCCAGTGCGGGAATCGAACCTACACCCTCTGCACAGCAGCCAGCCACACTACCACCTAGGCTGGGAGGGAGTTAGAACTTCTTATATTTAGTTTAGTATTGGCAAAGGAGTTATATTATACTGTCCTTGGTCGTTCATTCTTCGCCTTATCCTAAAGTCACATACATAAAACCTTAGTCCAGATACAGTTCATCAAAAGTAATGTTGCGGCAATGGACTTACTACGCAGGACTTGGGTTGGTAAAAAGAAGCTCTCCTGTTCCCCACATAATAGTTTGGGTGTGTATTTAGCCAATGGTAACTTTTTGGGAATTACAAGTTTTGTTTTACATAAGATCATCAGTGAAAAAAAAACTAAAGTCTGCAGTTTACGAAATTAATGGGCGTAGAAGACAAAAACCCGAATTTCTAATCGATACTGTTCTTCTTCCCGAAAATGAATATTGTTTATTATCTTCTAAAATATCTTAGTTATCTAAGTTGAGGCCAAATAAATAGTTATTTTTTTGGGTACATTTCTTGCTTGATCACGTACAGCTAAAGTGATTGTCTTTCAAAGCTGATAGATGAGAAACATGCTAAATCCTCTACCAAATGTTGACAGTTAACATGACCTTGGACTAGAATGGATGGCTAATTGTCAAAGGCAAGTCCAGTTGACCAAACCAACAAACTAACTAATAATGAGAGCTCAACTAGACGGAGAGAATACAGTACCCAACTGATATTTCAAAACCATGTTTGGTTCTTACCTTTCAATCTCTTCCACATCAGTCGCATTGTCATCAGGGACTGCAGCTAATTCTGTATTTTCTAAGGGTTCTGTATTTGTGATGTCTTTTACTGTAAAAATTAAACAAATCACATTAGTTCACCATTTTAATTTAAAAAACAAAAAAGTTTTTGATCCAGAGACACTTTACTTGCGCGTCTTTCTAGTTTAAATTCTAAGTTTTTGATGCTAATTTAATCATTAACACAGATATTATATAAATTGATGTAGCAAGAGATGCTTAGGTAAGTGTTTTGATAATTTAGAATAAATTAACAACATATTAAACTATAAAGTAAAAGGAACAAAGTGAACATTTACTTTTAGTTAGGACATAAAGTGTTATTATTTTATAAGTATACGAGGATAATGTTTTCAAATATGTTAAGTCATTTAAGTAGCAATCAAAGATTAAACTAACTGAAATAAAAATAAAAAAATACATTAAATATCCACTAAAAAGTAAGCCTTTAAAGCAGTCTTGAACTAATTTTTTTTTTCTACTTCAGGTGTATGCAACCATATTTTTTTATACAAACTGTGTAACACCTAATATCTTTAACTATAGACATTTTGCAATTCAAAATGTGTTATTTTCATAAAGATCTATTTACCATAGTCGCAAAACGCATAGTCATCCCTAAAACGCCTGGTTAATAAAAAAAAGTTTTTATAAAATTTATTAAATGTATGTATTACAAAAACTTTAGTCGAATCATAATTCAGTGGCATTTTCATGATTTTTATGATAGTAACTCATTTTAAGCAATAAAATGTTTATAGTTATGAATATTTTGTATGAAAAAATGTGATTCGGATTCACCTTAATGTCATATAACGCAAATTAGGAGCAGATAGAATAAAAATATTTATTGGCATATCACAGCAAGTAGAAAACACTTTTTAGGCTCCATGTTCTAGCACCTTTGGCTTTTTAGTGTATTTTTCTTCATAATAATATAAGTAAGAAATAAGAAAGAGAGAGAGATTTACCTGTGTTATTACTAGTTTGCTCAACTGGGGGACTACTTCTAAAGCCGTTCGTCTTAACAGGACTTGGACAGAGATCCTTGACAGTATTAAAACTGAGGGTGTACCCATTGTCCTTTTTAACTGTAAAGAAAAGAAAAAAGTAAATACCATTAAGTATTTTAAGATTTGATTTAATTATAACTTTTCAAGGTTTTAACATATTTTTGTTTACATTACATATTAATATAACTTTTTAGAGGTTAATATCATTTAAAATATAAACAATTTAGAATATGTAATAAGATACATAAAGTGAAGCAAAACCTATTAGCGTCTCATATATGAAGATGAAAAAATACATACATATATAAAAAAGAGACAATTTTTGGTCATGCAATGAGTTTAAATCATTATTAAAATTAAATTAGCAATGATATAAATAAAAACCGTGCCACTAAGTGATTGGGACTTATGTAGAACTTGGGCACATTAAGTTTACACCAATACAGCCAGCAGCAGAATGACATGGCTCTATGCAGTCGTCACTCATTGTTACAGTATAACCAACTTTTCTGACCCGGTGGTCAAAAATCATAACTACAGTCGCCATACTGAAATGGCGTGAACTTGCAACGAAACTAGCGAATAAACACTCAAGGTCAGATCATGAAGGTTTGTTGCATTATACTGGTTACCTGTACATTTTTTTAACTTCAAATTAAGCCTGGTTTAGGTGATACATATAGAGGGCTGTAGATCAAGCCACAGTACAGTAACACTCATACAGTAACCTACACCGTTTAAGTGTTGAATTTTACTGGTCATGTCACCAACCATCAGTCGTCAAATGTACCAAGCCAATGATAGAAACTTAAGTATTTTGTGATTGTAATAGATATGAACTCACCGTTCCGGTCATCCTCATTGTCGGAAGCATGCCTCTCTCCAGAGGAAGCACCCGAGCTGCCTGTGGCGTAGCCCGAGGAAGGGGGCGAAGGCCTACGGTAATGCGAGATGCGCTGTTTCTTAGCAGGGAGCTCCTCCGAGGGTGTCCCGTTCGACCGCTTGTTAGCGCTCGGGGAAGCTCGGGGCGAGAGGGAAACTGTTGAGTCGCTGCTCCCTGGAGGGGTTAGGTTTTGAGGTTTCCGCCTGAGAACATACAGTTTACATATTAGAATACGTTGATAAAACAAGCTACTGTAAAAGTCTTGTTGATTATTAGTATTTATTACATATAAAAGCGAAAGTACGTTTGTTTGTTATTATTGTTAAACATAGCAACAAAAAAACCAACCACTAATCTAATAAGCTACTAAAGTGGCTAAAAAGCTAACGGTCTGCCTGATGGTAAGCAGTCACCACAGCCTATGGACGCCTCCAACACTAGGGGTATCACTCGTTGCTGATCCTTTGTATATCTAATAACTTCTGCCTTGATGAAGAAAACCATGACAAAGAGCTCTTTGCATAACCTAAGCGTTCGCGGGAGGAGGTTCCTGTGAAACCGCACTGTAGGTAACCATTTATGTTTTAAGGGGTGACCAAGAATTCTCTGCTAAGGTGGAAGGACAGAGGATACTTTTTAGCCTAATGAGTTCCCACGGGCATATAATTTTTCGCAGGTGACACCGCTTTTCATTAACGTCTCAATGCATCAGCAGGACGACTTAATTTTGATTTCATCCCGATCGAGAGCTTAATCAGGCGTAGGAATAGTTTTATTTCGGGTAAGTGGGGCACTATTCATTCTAGCGAAACAGTGCGTCGATTAACTTGATTTGGATTTTAGCAGAGGGATAATAAATAAAATAAAAAATATTTTTGGACATTACACACAGCGCCGTCAACAACAACTTAGCAAAGCTTGTGTTATGGATACCAGACAATGTGTACAAATACATATTTAAATAACATTTTTTTTTAAAAACATACATATCATACATAAATACACCCAGACTTACGACAAAGATAAATGTTTATCACATAAATGTTTGTCCAGTGTGGAAATCGAACACACACCCTGTGCACAGCAGCCAGCCACACTACCAACAAGGCTGCGAGGGAGTGACAAAGAATTTTATCAGTTTTGCACCTTTTATAGTTTCTTATAAGTTTGATAATAAATTAAGTTGTGGTTTAGAGTATTGTATATATATATGTGCGAAGAGTTTAATGACGCTACGTATAATAGTGGTATCTACTATTGTATTTTTATTTTATCTCATAATGCTTTATATTGAAGCAAAATAGTATCTAAGTTTTAACAGAGCAGTTCATTAGATTATTCATAAATTTGAAATTCATACAAAATTATGATACATACCTCTTGAGCAAGCGTTTCTCCTCCTCGGTATAGAATGGCCAGTCTTCATTGACATCATTCCATAAGTGCCTATGTAAATGGTAACAGTTGTCTTTCAGGGCAGATATTTGCAACAGTATCTTGCTCACAACATTACGCTCCTTATCCTTTATACCCTCTGGAATTATTCAAATGTGTTAATGAAGTTGAGTTGTTTTTTTTTAAATAATGGTGTTCGGAGATGGAAATGAACTCACCACTACTGAGCCTGGCGAAAAGTTCAGGCTTTTTAAAGGGCTTTAGGGCTAGTAACTGTATAAGTCTTTCTCTGAAACAGATATAAAATTTACATTAGTAAACAGAATTTTATATATTTAAACGAGAAATTCTATTAAATATGTATAATAAATGCATATAATATTTGCGTATATCGGAAACGGCTATGACGATTTGTATGAAATTTTGTATTTAGATAGGGTTTCACTCTTTAAAATTACCTATATACATATTTTAATTTTTTTTGTAAAAACGCGATTGAAAGTTTTTCAAGAAAAAAAAAACTAATGTCCGGGTATTTATAAAAAATGTGGGTATCCTCTTACATTTCGTATACAACTAAACAAATATTATAATAAGAGGTTGTGAGGGTTGTTTGTTTAGTTGTTTGTGATAGGTTATGTCTAATCTGTTAGTGAATATGAGGGAATAGAATACCAAAAGCATTATTACATTCACATTCCCTACGTGATGTAATAAATTTATCAATGGCATTTTCCTGTATTTAAGGAAAGTGATTTTCATTCTGCGCATTACATGGAGTTCTAGTAACTGAACGCAAACGATTTCATAGATTCACATGTTATTTTTCCAATGTACACAATCGTAAATCGGACTAATTCATAGTATACATTTATATGTATAGCTTTTTTTGATTTAGAAGATTAAAACATAGTTTGGGTATAGATTTATATTGTATCAAAGTCAAAACACATTTATTTATATAAGTTTTTTTTAAAACACTTTTTAATCGTGGATCGAACAAGATTGATTTTTTTTCCTCCAAATTTGTCTGCTTTTGACTAAAGCGACCAGAGCAGTCAGATTATCTAGACCACTTTGTCATGACCAAGGCTAAATTAAGCATGGTCAGATTATTTAGGGGCTGTCATTGTTTTCTGTCAATACCTAAGAAATTCAACTTCAAGTGTGGGTTTTGTGTTTTATTATTTTGGAGAGCTCTTGCAAGCTTATTCTTGCGTCTTTGTCACTGCTCTTTGTATTTAATGCAGCATTTTTTTAGCTTCCTCTTAAACCGTTTGGATCTCTAAGTGTTAATTCAGAGTTTCCAGTAAACCATGGCTCAGTGGATATTGTTCAAACAGAAGACTTTGGAACCACTGCAGAATAATTAATATATGCTACTGTCTGATATAGAAATAATATTAAGCATATTGAGATGTTAAAGCTAAAATAAATCATTTTGAACAATTTGTAATTTTTATGTTTCACTTACCGTAGCGGTAAGACCCAATCATTATATAAAATATATACCTAAGGTTTAAATTTGGGCAAATACTACCTATTTATTTGCTTGCTCCGTGGATCTATTGGTAGTTGTGCTTCCTGTAGATCTGAGGAGCGCGAGTTTGATCCGCGTCCAGAAAAACCTTTATGTGATGAGAATTTGTGTTGGTATTCAGTCACTGTGTTTAATATTTATGTATTTTTAAAAACTAAATACACTGACAGTGTATAATTATTTGTATCCGTTACCTGGTATGTAAATGTAAGCAAAATGTAAAAAAGTATGGCGCAGTGTGTGGACATTTTTCAGGATTTTTATTTAAATAAAATCACTTTCAGTTCTTCGTCGCAAATTTCGTTTCGTTCGAGACCCATCTAATCTCATCAATTATTATTATTCATTAGAGATAGTGAGTCAACCAAAGCTTTTATGGGAAAAACCTAATATTGATTTACCTTAACATACTCAAACCATCTTAAGATATCTTTAATTTAAGCCACTTTCCTCATTTTTCCAGTTTCCTCATTTCGCAGTTCTACTTTCAAAATTCGTTTGCTATACCCAACATTTACTTCCATACATCAGTGTTGTGACCAACACACCTTCATGTACAACGAATTGTTCCACTATAAACAACTTCTGACACTTCTGACTGCTCACAAAGCTGCGCATAGCTCCGTTCAACTTATTTCTCGCATGTACTCTCTCGATGTCATTCTCACATTTCCCATCTCTATAAACAAATATCCTACGTACACAAATCCTTGTACTTGTTTCATATATATGTCACTGAACTTCTTGAACTCCTCCTAAAAAGCTGCACCAATTTTGTGTGTGTTTGATTGGGTTTCTGGATGGTTTAGATTCACTATTGGACCGGACAGGTTAGCGCTGTGGTCGAGTTATTAATAAATTTGTATTTATGGAGCAAAATAATTCATATCCTCACGGCTTGACCAATTTTAATTAAATTTGGTATGAAGGTAACTGTCACCCTGGATTAACACATAGACTACTTGAAAACATCAAGGATGGGTCTGTTTTTTTTTTCTATAATTGAGGCGTTGCGCGATAATCGAATTTAGGGCGGGTGGAACCGCGGCCAAAAGCTTGTTCACAATAAATGTTGGTTTAATGCTGAAGAAGTAAATTTGTGGCCTCGCGTTTGATTCATTAAAAGGAGAGTATTTTTGAGGCCACTACCTTTTATGCGTTTGCCCGATGCGATAAAAACGTTGGTGAGATGTACGCATGCTGAAAAAAGTGTCTAAATAAATACAACCATTTTGCAACGGGTGAGTCGTTTAAACAAATTAGTTTTTCTTATTATTGTGCTGCAGTCTGTGTTTTTTTTAGTGTGAATTGAGTGCGGAGAGTCGGAATAAGGTTAAGGGGTAATGGAGATGGGGAAGAAGTGGCAAAGACGAGAGAGGCAGTATAGAAATAGGCGTTGGAGGTTGTATACTAATTATGGCAATTTTTAAAGTATGAGCTATAGCGATACAACGTTCGCTGGGACAGCTAAAAATCCGCCTACAAACATATCTTATCAGATTAAAGTTACTATTTATTGCATATTATTTAAAGATAGAAATGTATAGGTGTAAAATAACTAGTTTACTACCTATACCATGCCCAGCATAGTGTGCACAAGCCTGTAATGACATCATACCTGTATCGCTTATTATTTAGCTGATAGATCAGTATATAAGAATATAAACACTGTATTGTATGTATAACGTAACGCTTCTGCGAACGCTTAGGTTGTGGAATGACCTTCCCGCCAAGGTTTTCTTTAAGAACTACAGTATGGGGTTCTTCAAGAAACAAGTTATTAAATTTTTGAAGGGTCGTCACCGCGCGGGTGATGCCCCAGGTGTTGCAAGCGTCCAAAAGCTGCGGTGACCGCTTACCATCAGGCGGACCGCAAGCTTGTTTGCCCTCTTAGTGGGATATAAATAAAACACACCTACATCAGCAAGCCTTTTCACCAACCACTTTAGTCCTGTGCGACTAACGTCGCAACACTGCTTCTGATAGAAGTGTACTTGGACTAAGGTTACCTATTTAAGTCATGAATACCAGGTTTAGAGTAATAAGCGGTAAAATGAAAGACCGGGTAAAGAATAATATGCCGCTTTGCCAATTCTAGACAAACTATTAGTCGGGATTGGACACGAAAAGCTATAAATAAAGTCTTAGCACGGTAGTTACATTGCATTGCATCCAATAAAGCGCAGTGTCAAGCGACTATGGTGGAATACATGGAAGCAAGTACACCGCTGCCTTTCCCTTTCACATTTTTTTGTAAATCATAAGTACTTAACACAGTGTCTTGATTAATGACCTTCCTAACTGACTGTTTAACCTTGAAGAGTCGTTTAGTAATTAAGATTTCACTTTGGCATTAAAAATGTCTTTAATTGTGATATACATTAACTCCGCTGGATCGTTTGTCGCTTTTAAACAAGTATATTGATATATTATGGTTATTAATGGATACAGAATCATAAAATTTAATTCCTGGTGTGATAAAGTAAGTTGATTATTTTTATATTTCGGTTTTATCTGTCATGTTAATCAAACTACGTAAATATTTCGCATGATAGCTTTCTTTTCGTGTAATGGAGTAATAGGTATTAAGTTTTTCTTAACTTTATTTTTAAAGTAACTGTTACCAGTTAACCATAGATTAATTATTATAATCATCCAATTTCTCATGCATGGCAATTAAGGCAACTGGAGTTTTTTTAGCAATATGGCTTATGTTAGGCACGCCGGATATAGAATAAAAATGTTCAATTTATCCTGCATATGCCCCTCTGGCAAATTCTGAATGATTCCTTATAAGGTACCAATACTTTGTCTGGAATTGGCAAATTTCTCAAGTCCCTTGTCTTTATTTTAACACTTATTACTTTAAATCTAGTGCCCCCTTAAATATTGATTTTATTCGGGTTTTTATAGTATTTGTTGTTATAGTGGCAACAGAAATACATCTGTGAAAATTTCAAATGTCTATTACGGTTCATGAGATACAGCATGGTGACAGACGGACCGACGGACGGAAAGCGGAGTCTTAGTAACAGGGTTACGCTAATTAACCTTTGGGTACGGAACCCTAAAAATATGTTATACACACATGCATACATAGTAATAGGTACTGTCCTGTGCTATTTAGAATTGTTGTTTTCTTATATGCCTGAGGCACTTTAGCAATTTGAAACCTGCAATGGCTCACAAAAATATTAAAATAGACACATTTAATTAATTTTATGAGGAAATGATTATTTCCAACTAAAACAAAATATTAATAAGAACAATGCTTACAACCTTAGCAACCTTACATAATATAAGTTACAAAAGTGACGTAAAATATATTATGTTGTATTGTATTTAACTAGAATCCGTGGCTTACTGTACACGCGTTCTAAATATTGTGTTCATAATGAAATTAGATAAGAAATATTTTGACGTGACAACGTCTTATAAATTGGTTTGCCGGGTGACACTTCAAGAAACTGCGTTACGCTCCGCTCACGTTATGCGCTCACAATGAGAGCGAGTGAGAGGCACGCGCCCGCCTAAGAGCGAGAGAGACAGACATAAAATCATTGTCACGTAAAACTTTCGCCCGTATACCGACTTTACAGGCAACCAGTTTTTTTTTATTGCTTTGTTAAGCTTTGAACACAATATGTCAATATTGTTGGCAACTGCAAACCGCACGTTTCCTGCATGGAATCACATTTATTATATTGGTTTCGTTTTGATAGCGATAGGACGAAATTATCAATAAATATAAGGCAGTAAAATTGAATTTCGAGTTAGGTTAGTAATGAATATTGCGCGACTCTTAAATTATTTTAGAATATTTATGTTATAAACTATGTATTTTAAAATGTTTTAAAAACAACAGAGAAAAGGTGTTAAATACAGATTCGATAAATTATAAATATTCCTGGACATGATACACAGCGCCATCTGGTCCCAAATTAAGCAAAGTTTGTGCTATGGGTATTAAGTAACTTGATACAAACACTTTTATGTACTTACATACATATTACACGCAGAAAACACCCAGACTGAAGATAAACACAAAAATGTTTTTCATATAAATATTTGGCCTTTGCGGGGATCGAATCGAACCCGCATCCCTTGATTCAGCAGGCATTCACTATTACAAATCGATCTAAAGAGCAGTATGATGAATAAGTATACTTACCTACTTGATACTACGGTTCAAATTTACTTTTGTCAGTGTAAAAATACCTGACAGGGCTGCTTCAGACTTTCAATCTTCAACTGTCAATTACTTGGCATGCGAAATTGTTATCTACTTAGAAAGTATAAATAAAATATAGGTACTCACTTGATGGACCGCCTAGTGAGGCCCGCATTAGGGGGTGGCCGCTGAGCTTGATTTGGATGCGGCTGGTGGGGGGGCGGCTGATTTGTGGGCTGCGGGCGGGCAACGCGCGGCGGTATGGGCCTTTCCGGCCTCTCGGCTCGTTCAGGTCTATCGGCTATATCTGGCCGATTCGGCCTTTCAGAATGTTCAGGTCTATCAGGTCGCTCAGGTCTCTCAGGCCTCTCGGGTCTGTCTGGCCTCTCGGGCCTTTCAGGTCTCTCGTGCCTTTCAGGCCGTACGGGTCTCTCAGCCCGCTCTGCCCTTTCGGCCCGCTCCGCCCTATCGGCCCGCTCGGCTATATGAGCCGCCGACGGTGCCGATGAGTACAAGCTGTGTGACGTGCGCACGTTTACGCGTCGTCCAATGTCGGTCTGGTTAGGTTTTATTACACGAGTGCTGAAACAAAGTAAATTGTGAGTACAACACAGAGATACATATATCACTTGTGTTACAGTACATTACTGGCGCGGCCCGCAAATGTAGCATAACCTGGCACTCATGATTATTCCTATATTCCTATTCCGAGTAAAATATTCCTATGATGCTACCAACATGGATAGCAAACAACACGTAGGTGGCAACCAATAGCAAATATAAAGCAATAAAATCCATTATCCTAGAAAACTTGACTGTAAGTACCTACAACTTTTATTGGAACAGAAAAAAAGTGGTATGAGTGGTTGAACCGGTCTTATTACTAATTTACATGATTCGGCATGATGACAACCACACTTTCGACTTGCCACTAGATATTTTTATACATTGACGCAATGACTTAAGAGGGATAAAGCAAAATAGCCTTAAGTAGAATAAAATTTTTAGTTAGTAAATCTAGACCAAATAAATCATAAGAAAATAAGTAGATACTACATTATAATTCCAAGTTCTGATACTATTATAAATATATATAATAATGCAATAAAATTTTCTAAATAGAAAAAAAATCACAAAGTCACCTCTAGTTTTTACCAATTTTTGATTTATTATAATATCAATTATCATAAAAACCTAGAGATGTTATTAGTAAATTTTCATTACAAGTAATTAATATATTTAATGTTCTTCGCCCATACTATTCCGCGTTGTATGAAAATTGTGTCTTACTTTATGCCCTCTCTTAATGCAACGCCATTTTGTTCAATGTTTAGTGTACAGAATCTAAATGTTAGTGTATAACTACAAATTCTTCTTTCCATTAAATAGTTTACAGTCAACAATTACATTTAGTCGGTGGTGGCCGAGAGGTTTCGATTACACCCTGTGTCCTGGAGGGTTCGAACCCGGCGTGTAGTGTTTTTCTTAATTTCTCAAGTACATTAATTGTTCACACCACTGGCTTTTCGGTAAAGGAAAACCTCATGAAAAAAAAGACATATGTGAAGTCCACAATCCGCACTGGGCCAGTGTGTGGACTATGGCCCAAATCACCATCAGGAGGATCGTAAGCTTGTTTGCAACCATAGTGGTATAAAAAAAAAGGCCGTGCTGCAGTTCAAGTTCAGACCAAAAACAGCTGTCATTATGGATTGTTCTTAATACAATTTTATTTCAATATAAAATGTCTCATGAATGCGTTAAGAACTTACAATTTGCTTTGTTCCACAGCGACATGCTGGGCCATACGGGACTTAGTCGCCTCATATGAGTCGTCGTTCGCCTGAACGCGCATCCTTCGCGGCAGCGGCCCGCACGACTCCAAACGCCTCGCGCCGCCGCTCCTGACGCACTCAAAGGAACCCTGAAACACACACACATACACATGTTTAAACTCACTAAGTAAAACCCAACCATGGGTTATGTATGGTTTTACCAAGGTATGACACAGGCAGTGACATTGCAGATTAGCATGTTGTGGACCATATTGCGACAGTGAGTGTTATAACGGTTTTATAGAGCAGTTCCACCAAAGAACATTCACGTTGTTTCCAGAACGTATTTATGACAGGATCCTCAAAAAATTTTCTGTCCCATAATCTGGACGGATCTCTTGATCAGCGAGACCGACAAACCACGTAAAGAGGACTGGATATGTAAGAGTTTGCAGTCAGGAAAATCGGAAAGGCAGGAGTTGGAACCAGACGGTATAACAACAACCTTTAGCTGACACGAGAAAGATACATACTTTACTTGATGTGTAATAAATACAAAAAAAAGCCAAGTAAAGCATGAAGAAAAAAAATTATATACAGTATGATTTATTGTGTCATTACAAAAATGCCTCAGACCCTGTTCCATTACAGTGATTTGTTAGAATTAACGAATTAAAACGAACCAGAAAAACGGTTGCCATTATTGTCTACTTCAATATTTATTTATCAACGTGATCTACAGCAATATGCGCTGAACTAATTTATTAACAGATAAAATAAACTCACGTCCATAAAAAACGAGACAAAAGACAACACATTGATAAACAATTAGGGCTTAAGTGCCTACTGAAAGTAGTCGTAATTTAAATAACAACTTAAAATACATTTTCAAAAAAAAAAAACCTAAAGCAAACCATCAACTAGGAATTTTATCGTGCCCCTTTCAGTAATTTATTGAAATTGTGACACTTAACACGTATTTTCAGTATGTATACATTTAATTGTTGTATTGAAATTTATTTAGGTCCGATGTTAATTTCACGTGTAACAATAAAATATTTAGATCATGTTATTTATACCAACTTACGCCAATCGGTATAAATTTGAAGTCAAATTGATAATGTAACAATTCTTTTCTCAATATTAAACTACAGTTTCTATGACTTGCCATATAATTCGGTATTTAACATAATTATAATTACTATGAAGTAATATTCCAGCAGACACCAAACCATTAACTACAATCCTAGCCAGCACATTCTTCTTATCTC
Organism: Apoda limacodes; assembly: GCA_946406115.1. Classification (NCBI taxonomy): domain Eukaryota; kingdom Metazoa; phylum Arthropoda; class Insecta; order Lepidoptera; family Limacodidae; genus Apoda; species Apoda limacodes. The sequence goes on along the minus strand of OX291541.1, from coordinate 37,872,795 downwards.
TGAAAATCATTAACTATAGAAAATATCTATACAAAAAGAAACAAGTTCCTCAAAAAATATATATTTATTAACGACCCTAACAAATAATACAACCTATATTTTTAACTTATAACCTATATTTTTAACACATAACAGCGCTTGTAATCAAAATTATTGATTCGCAAAAAGGTCTAACGTAGGAGTATCATTATTCGTGCAACAGAACTGGAACAAAACTATTGCGTGGGATAAAAATGACTGAATTTAAGCTTTCAATAGATATTTCGATTACAGTATATTGTAGAATTGCTAAATGCTGAAAGGGTTTAAAACTAAGTATCTACATAAGAGATGATGTGTGCAAATCACAAGTTTGGTACTAAATACTATAGACCTAGGGCTATAAAGAACATTACAATCGCTGCGTATAAGACTATTTTAAGAGCAATAATATAATTTTTTGGGATTATCTGTAATCTGTCTTGTGTGACAAACTGTCAAGTGTTCGTTTACGATATTTTTGTTACTTTTGGCACCGAAAAATTAAACTTTAGACCCATGTCTGGATGTGGGGTTTTGATGTCAGTCGGTTAAACTGCTTATACATATTCATTGTTTATGATAGTGTGTGTTATTGTCGTAGAGTGTGTACGTCAACCGTTCGTTTTGCAACCAAAATTTTTGTTAGTAACGTTTCTAAAGCTACTCAGACGATATGTGTTGTTGGCAATACTGGCGTTATCAAAATATTATAAAATTACTTTTTATACAGATTGTGGCCGGTGCATTTTTACATCCCGCCATCTACCGCTCAGACAGAAAACAACGTTTGCGTCTCTTGTCTTGAGGTTTGTTTCAATTTTAGGGACGTAATCTAAAAACCCTAGAAGATCAACCAATTTCTAAGACACGCAAGTCCTCGTCCTTTGAAGCGACCTCGCCTCTGCTGGCTGAGGGGACGATAGGCGCCCGTGATCCTGCTCAAGTATAACGCATGCTAAACTATCTTAATCGTGCTCTCATAAAGTTAAACTTTGCACATCACGTTTAACGTAGCTTACGCTCATTGCGTCACGCTTTCAGGCGGATTTTTTCATGTCTTAATTAAAAAGGCTTTATATAGTAAGAATATCTATTTAATGTATTTAAAAAAATATTGGGTGACCTTGACCAAAGATATACAAGCGTTAGTAAAAAAAAACATCACGCTTAAAACCTTTCGAATCTTGGTATGAAGCGTCTTGAAACAAATAAAACTCAAATAAGATTTTTTGACCCAAGTGATTTATCTAGTTACCCAACTAATGATCTTATCTGTGCCCAAACGCTATATTATATTCCCGAATAATTTGAACTATTGGTATATGTACTTAGACTTTTCCGACAATCAACCCTTGGCAGTAAGGAGGGAGGGGGATTGGTAGCTCAACCGCGCGGGTCTACCAGCCTTAACAGCTGTTCTACCTTAGTTTAAGAAAAAAGGCAAGAACACTTTCGTGTCTGAAAGCAGACTTTCTAACTGCTATTAAATAACATTCTCAATATAAGGCCGCCGCATTCCAAACTTACATTCATTGTTTTCTTTTACACACCAAGAATTGAACTGATGCATGACAATATCTACTTTTTATTTAGTTTCAAGTCGTACCGAACTATAACTTCCACACAAAACATTCTAAAAATAGCGTAACAGCGGGGTAACTCTCGACACTCAATTTCAATTTCATTGTGATTTCCGGATCACATAACTACATATAACATCTTTTTGTGCTACAAAATCGCATGTAATTAAAAACCTTACTTCACCCATTAGAACCTAAATTGCCACACACAAGGTTTGCGGTTTTAGAGGAACATCGTCTTGCGAACGCTTTGGATGTGGAACTAGCTCCCTCCACTCCCTGGACTACAATATGGGGTTCTTCAAAAAAAAAGTGATTAGATTTTTAAAGGGTCGGCAACGCGCGAGTTATGCCTCTAGTGACGCAAGCGCCCATAGGCTGCGGTGACCGCTTAACATCAGTGCAGACGAACCGATAGCTTGTTTGCTACTTTAGTGGTAAAAAAAAGACTACCTACTTACTTAAAGTAATAACAATGTATAAATGATGGCGTTTGTACGAGATAATTTAAGTTATAATAATGTATAAAATATTGCGTTTGTACGAGATAATTTAAGTAATAAAATAACAATGATTAAATGATGGCGTTTGTACGAGATAATTTAAGTTATAACAATGTATAAATGATGGCGTTTGTACGAGATAATTTTAGTAATAACAATGTATAAATGATGGCGTTTGTACGAGATAATTTAAGTAATAAGAATGTATAAATGATGGCGTTTGTACGAGATAATTTTAGTAATAACAATGTATAAATGATGGCGTTTGTACTAGATAATTTAAGATTGCCGTCCGATTAGAATTGAGATTGTCGTTGGAAGTCAGCCCTCTGTACTTCAAACTTTTTAATTGAGCATATTTTTTTAAAGCGTACTAAGTAGAAATAAAAAATATGTAATCGTGGTGGCGATAGTTAGCTTATTTAGGGCTTAGGGCCTTGAGGTTAATCCGTATCAGATTTTTCCTGTACAACCTTTCGGTGCACTAAATTTAATTAAGACTATGAAAATTTCGCCTCTTGAAATGCTTTATTATCATATATTGCTATTCGATAAATTCAATGTAATAATTACCAATGAATTAAATCATTTTGCGACTTTAGCACTATTAGCTGCAAAACACGTTTTGAGTAGCGAAATGTTTTTTAGTGTTATGCAGTTTTATGCAAAAACGTTGGTCGTATTCACATTAATTCTTATTTAGTTACGTAATACACTTTGACAAAGTAAAGAAATATTATTCAAATTGACTTATATAACTACATACAAATATAAAATAAGGTACTCCATCGTGTCTGGAATTTATAAGTTTTCAATAATGAAAATTAAATTCAATTCAATTTCTATTGACAATAATGGTGTTTCAAGCGTAGACCATAGTTAAACAACGTTTGCCAGGTCAGCTGTTAGGCAATTAATACAGTAATTCAGCCTAAATCCCTGCAAAATCGCGTATAATTGGAGTTATTGTGCATTAATTTATAATACATATTGCCCTAGCAACACATATTATGCAAGTCATAATAACAATTATTTCAACTAGTTTTTTCATTTAAAAAAAAAAAAAACTGAGTCAATATAAAAGAAAAAATAAACGGCAACACTTGCTTTTTTATTAAAAAAACAACTGTATGTTGGGATTAAAATGTCTGTAAATAATGGACAACACAAAATTTTACTTTCAGTTTTCAATGCCAAGCTGAATGTTTTGCCACTTACGCCTGTCAATGCTGACATTCCGTAGCTCACAAAGTAATACTAAATAAATAAGCCAACGAAAAATAAAAAGAAAATCTATGTAGAAGATCTCGATTTTATTACTAGGGTGTTGTTAAATTTAAGTTGTTAATGAGAGCTTTAAAGCTTTACTGCATCGGTACTATATCGACATCCAAAATACATAGGTCAGGTATTAGCGATTTCTAGTGAACTATGCCTAAATATATATGCATTATATATACTTATATATATGTTTATGTATAAAATTATAAATAATTTATCCACCTTCTTATTTACATATTATACTTTATGATATTATTCTTATATACTATCTTTTATCACTAAATCTATTATCATTATTAAAGCTACTACGATCTATTACAACAAACACTGCACAACCCCTTATTTATATCTACATTACCAATGGTTAACTGGTAGAAAATGCCTGAAGGCATTAAGTTCGCCTTTGTACAAAATTAGTGCAATAAAGAATTTTATTATTATTATTAAAGTTAGTAAAAAATATTAAATCCGGATTTTTTATTTAAAAATTATTTAATTTTCTACATCTATATAATAATCAGAACACTATATATAGATGATATTTTATGAAATAGTTAACTGTAATATTGTAAATAAGGGAATTATGTACAAAATGACATGGGCATGACATTTTTAAGGGAAAAAGTCTAGATGGGAATCAAGAAAATGAATCTTCAAAGACATATTACATCCCAAGACTTTATAATTCACTAGTTTTGAAAACGTCTCCTTTTAGTGTGCCGATAATATACATACATATTTGGACTTTTTTATGTATTAGACCTTTTATTATTTTTCCGTTAATATTTATACATAACTGATACCAAAAAAATATATTTGGATTAACGGCAAAAAGTTATATTGACCAGTGATTTATGGTTAAATCGCAATATCTTACTTTCTTACTTTACGCCAATCATATTTAGTTTTTAATCTATGAACTCTTTTAATAAACTATTATAAGGATCTTTTAGGATAATTGGTTCCAATTAACAAGGCAAAAAGTACAGTGAATTTCTTTTTAACAGAGCTTTAAGTTCAAATGTTAAACCAAATTAACGTCCCCTTAAATATACCAGGGGTGACCCAAAACAGGGGTGATAATCGGATATTAGTAAAGCACATAAAGATATGAAAAAAAAATTTTTTTTCTTCTTTAATCATCTATTAGGCCAGCATAAAAAAATCATAAAACTAGGCCACGATTCTCGGGAGGTATATTCATTTGAATACGAACAGTTGGAAAGAAAACATCATGAGAGCTCAGAAATCAGAGCTGTCATCAAGTACCTCTGTTTGAAAAAAAAAATTCTACCAAAGACTAGACTACACAGCGACCTAAAAAAAGGTATCTGCGCGCTGGGTGCCGAGAATGTTAACCGACGAGCAAAAGAAAAGACAAGTCGTCATTTCGAGGGTGAATCTCGAAAAGTTCCAAGCGGATCAGAAATCTTTTTTTCCTCGTTTCGTGACCATGGACGTGAGCTGGATCCACCATTTTGATCCGGAAACCAAACAGTAGTCAATGACTTGGAAACGAGCCTCTACCCCGACGCCGAGAAAATTCAAGGTGTCAAGTTCGGCACGGAAGGCTATGGCGTCCGTTCTTTGGGACGCTAAAGAAATTCTTATGGTGGAATACTTGGAAAAGGGAGCCACTATTACGGTCTTTTAATACGCAGACCAAATAAGAAGATTGCAGGAAGCCATCAAGGAAAAAAGACGAGGCAAACTGCGAGCTGGAGTGTTGTTTCGCCAAGACAACGCATCGGCTCACAAAGCCACCGTCGCAATGGCTGCCATTTAAGAAACGGGATTCGAATTGCTCGAACACCCACCCTATTCGCCAGACCTGGCTCCCAGTGACTTTTACCTGTTTCCTCAGCTCAAGGCAAAAATTTGACGACGATAGGTGATAGCTGATGTAGAAGCGTTTTTAGAGAGTCAAGGCACAGACTTTTTTTTAAAGCAAATTATGGGATTTAAAAAAAAGATGGACTTAATGTATTGACTTGCTAGGAGACTATGTGGAGAAAAAGAATTTTTTTGGACTAAAATTCCCTTATTGCATATTGAATATCATCTTTTAGATCACCCCTCGTATATTTTTTATGAGCAATGAATTACTATAATTGCGTCAATTGTAATATAAGATATTTGAGACTAACTTCAATTCATTAGAAATTGGTCTACTTTATGCCAAAATATTGTTTACATTACTATTTTTTCCATAGTGATTGCAAGGCAATGATAATTTGTTATGTATGATGTATGAAAGAAAGGATATGTCACATCTGTTTTATTACAATCTGTAGGTACAACATACATACGAACAACTTGTGCAAACAGAATTCATATGTCGTTAAATAAACTACACAGATATTCTTACACTAACAATTGGTATGGAATTTTAATAATATGCAAATTACTTTTGATAAATTTGTAAAGATATATTCATATTCATTACTTAGGTACCTATTACTTTTGCACTATGCATTTCTGATTTTTTTTTACTTCAAAAGATATTATATACCTATAACTTCATATATGGGATAGCGTATAAGCGATAACTTGCCGACTATGGTTACATTTAAATAAATTTACATTTTGCACTATATTAACTTAAAACAAAAAAAACTCAAGAAAAATCTTTTCAGAATTAAATACCATGTTTTATAAATGAATACAGAAATAGTCTATAAATTTTAATGTTAAAATTTTAACAATAATTATTATAAGCTTGTTGGTGAAATCGCTTTTTAAACTTGTTGTAACCTGAAGCAACTGAATATTGCATTGTCGTCGGGGTCTGAGCTTTATTCAAGTCTTCTAACTCATCGGGAACTTGGTTGCAAATCGATTACATTTGAACCGAACAGACAAATAAACAAGAAAGCAAGTTAAAAAAAATCGTGTTAAAAAAATTGAAATGCAAATATAATTTTATTCATATAAATCAATTGAAAATTTCAAGAACTGTGTGTCAGACTCCATTAAATATTTACATTTATGGCACGGAAGCTTAAAAAAAATTATATGATAAAATGTAGTGTCCCGAGCTCGTTTAACTCATCATCCCCGAGCCCAGTTGGCAAGCATAGAAATTTAAAATTTGGAGAAAGGTGTGGTTTTATATGTATAGGAGGCGTGTCGACGTCTTTTAAAAAGGCACTTTTCAAAACTAAACCTCAAAGCCTGGCCTTTGGGCTGAAAATTCAGAATGACGAGATCTAAGGTTTTTAAAAAATCTTTCCGGAAATAAGGGTTGAGCTTTATATGGCAATCCGGTTATTTCGTTGACAACAATTGGTAGGTACTACTACTTTTAGAATATATCTTTAAATCTACTAACCGTACCTACGGATTCTCATTCCTATCAGCTGCCACGGTTTCAAATGGCGCTATCGCTTTTTGATAAAGTTACCACAGTTTTGGCGTTAATGCAAATATTTTACGAAGTTTCATTTCATAATAATAAGTAGAATTACTTTTATAGTATCTTAGCCAGTGACCTTAAAACACAAGAAAAAAAAAAACAAATGGCCCTGGCTGTGTTTTGAGGAATTGTTCGAAATGATGCTCATGGCAACTTTTACCATTGCACGGCTCGCTATCGGCAGTGTAGAAGGCGCCTTAGAGGAATTGGTGGTACATATATGGGTCTTGTGATAGAAATTAAATAAAATGTTACCTGTGGACCCTCTTCTGCAGTGCTATTGATGCTGAAGTGAAATGTAGCCTCGCCCGTAGGGCCATTGCCACTGGATGCAGCCGGAATGGAGATTTTCTGTAACAAAATATTTATTTTGTAAGTATTTTGTCTAGAGTCACTATATATACCACCATTTACGTAATTTACGAACTCGAAAAATACAAAAACTTTACCGCTAAGCGGGCACCCATGCAATAACTGACCAAGCCCGACTTCCTTGTTTTTAAATATCGTTTCCAATAAACAAATATGTACTCTTAATAGTCTTGTTTTTTTTCCCCAGATGGCGCTGATATGTTAATAGCTCGACCCTGTGTCACACTTACCTGGTTTTTTTTATTGTTTTACTATATAACAAAACATCTTAAACATGTTTCATGTATGGGTATCCCCCTTAAATTTTTACTTTTTGAACTTTTTATTATTTGTTAGGTACCATTAGTAGAAACTGTGATAAACTGTGTTTTTTGTACAACATTTCTGCACTGAAATTCCGGGATGAAATAGAGTTTTATAAAATATGTATTCTTGCATTGTTATATAATATAATCATAAGTCATAAAAAAAATTATTTCTTTATTTGAAAGGACGATTTCTTTATACGGAAAACTTTCCAGTAAAATGTTCTGATCTTAATTTTATTACAAAACATTTGCTTGTAAAATTTATTTATAATCGATAGCAAAATTGAAGAATGATAAGATATGATTATTATAATTTTAACACGGATAGACACGACAAAACTCCAGGGGTCCCATTTTCGTCGTTTACCTGTGGAACCCTAAAAAATAGATCATTAATGTTGTAAACTATGAGTAATAAAGTAGTTAACCAATGTGTCGCGTGGGTATCATGTTAAGATTCCGACGTGGGAAATCTGGCATGGTCTCCCAAAATCTTAAGATGAGTCACGTAACGCGGAAATAACCAGACACTTATACAACTTTCATGTCCTGTAATCGTTGAATTGATAATTCTGCAATCAACGTCATCAAAATCAACAGCTGCTCTATTTCTGTTGCTAACAAAAAAAAAAGCTAGACTCCCACGAGCGACTGGCAGCAGGTCTTATTATGGCAACCAAATATGGATATCCCAAGTTAAAGTGACTGTGTGCGTTACACCGCCCGCATGCGTATGCGTATTTATTATGCACACAGTGGCTATAGCAATAACTTTCATCGCTTGGAATGGCAATCGCAATGCCGTAAACGAACTAACTAAAGAGCAGTGAGCACAACATAATACCGTTTCTCTACACTGCTCACCGTCTTACACAAGATTGTTATTAAAATCATATGATATTTCATTAAAAAAAAAAACATTGTTTAGATATTAAATCTGTAACAACTTTTTGTTCGATCATTTTCTCAAGGCTTTCAACTTATCGACGTTAATTTGCGGAGCGTTTCATGGTTCGACAAGCTCGAAGTACTTATCCAAAAAATCAATTTTAACTTCGTTTTCTAGACTATATCTATTTCTAAAGACGAGAATATTACAGCTTATAGATACGAAGATGTTATGTTGTCTAAACGGAATATATATAATCTTATCAAGGAAACCTTGGAGATACGAATAATGTTATTATACATAATGCGAATCGAAATAACAGTTTCAAATGAACCAAGTATTCAGACGGACAATTTGCTTGATTTAATACTAGATACATATACCAAAAAAGTGTGACAATCGTAACTCTGAGCCAATTATCGAGCTATCTTGGCTTTTACTGCAACGCAACTAAAAACGCTGATCGAATTAGAGAGCGAAAGAGATTAGGTTGTTTTGACTAGAGCTGTAGAAATGAGAAGACAGAAAGGCCCAGGCGTCTCATCTGGTGAGGTGAGATGACACGTGTATCTACCCACCTACATAATACGCGTGGCCGCGAGCCGTTTTAAGGTCGCGGCTGATCATGTGTGCCAGCGCCACAATGCCAGGCAATTAACCTATTAAAGAGTGCGCCACGAAGCTGACACCGATGGAGCAATAACCCGGCACAAGTCCCACCGCTAACGTATTAAACTGATACTCGAGTTCATCCTTTACACGGCTCGTCATCACAGAAACATTGATTTTACATGTTCTAACCAATTGAAACTGCTTCTTTGAGATAAAACAGGTTCGTCAGCCTTTGACCAAAGACATACAAAACCACTGAGGTCAGAAAAACTAAAACACGAATATATCTTGATCTTTGTCCAAAAATATCTTTAAAATGCAAATATTATTATAGGTAGGTAATGTGTATAGTGTAAGGAATATTTTAAAGCGTCTTTGAACATTCTAGAAAAAACAAGGTCGATCTCCACAGCAATATAAATGTCCAAAGTTGCTAATCATATGACGCGAACTTATGACGTTTATAATATGAGCTCTGCGACTGATAAACACCAGTCAAGTAAGGCATAATAACATAGAGCTAATGAGGAAAAAACCCGCTACGAACGTGAGGGGTAGCCGAGGAGAAGCGCGGGGCGCGGCTTTCTCTGCGTTACAACCAGCAAATATAAAGAGCGTGATACAGTGGAAACTTCGGCATTCGGTGATCAGCCGTCTCGCCCGCATCATCTGTTTGCGCAAATCTTCCATTATTTGCTTTGCTAGTTTTGTTTTTGGGATTATCACTAATACTATAACAAATATGATTAAGTAGATTGCTTTAAATATAGGTAAGTTCAATGCATCTGGCTTGCATTATGTCAAGGTCATTGGTTTCATTGTTTGTCTTCTGGCGAAGGTCGTTTGACAGTACGCCTCGGTAAGGCCGGAAAATATGAGGAAATTAATCATCCGTTTTTCAAGGCATTTTATCGAATGCCGTTTGGACGTTGTCGTTTCTTTATTTGTGTTAAGTGTTTCATCGTGTCTTGAGATTAATTACGTCATTTTTAAAGTTGTTAACACCATTTTTTTCGCAGATTTCCATTTCCTCAACAGTTTTTTTCCTTATTTAGTACAGTTTGCGGTTGCTTGTCTTTGCCAGTTACCTAATTTCACAGCAAGCGGTGAGTGGTACCCAGAGTTGCGAAGTGAGAGGCCGACACAACCGGTCTGGCTGGTCGGTTACTTGATAAAGCGAGAGATACAACGACCGCTGAGTACATGCAATGTTTTTTCAAACCGTGTCACTTCTATCCAACGGACGGACAAAGGTACAACAGGTAGGATCCAAAAGTTCCGCATCATTTCTAAGAAGCAGAATGTACATTATGTACTTAAATTATACGGGACACACCCGGACACAAAACAGGCGATCGCTCGCCCCAACCTCGAGATAACGCGTTATATCTTATTGACGTAACTTCGTGGAGGTGGAGTAGGGCGTCCGATGCAAATTCGACTTTATATACGTCGACCTGTGAATACTTTATCTCTCGTGCCATTAGCCGGCAGACGTCAACACTCAATGATAATAATAAATGGTTCATTTTAACAAGAAACATAGTAAGGAATCCACGCGACCAGATTGTGATCGGCAACAGAATCAATAATTGCTCACCGTTTTCTTGTTTTCTCACTTTTAAACAGATATCGGTCGTTATGTAGATGTATATAATAAAGTTGTTTACCAGTCTTCAACCTTGGAGACAATTGTTGTAGAGAATATTAATGAGAAACATAACGAGATTAATGAAATAAAATAATACTGATAAATTTAAATTGATAGAAACTACAAATTAAAGATTGAAACGAGAACTCTACTTAAATACAAACAAATGAGCGAACTAATTGGAAGGATCATTAATCAATGTCACATGAAAAACATTGCAATCGCTAAAAAAATCAAGTGTTCAAACATGAAAACGAGATCAAATTATCTTGACATTACAAAACCGGCGTACAGTTTGCATAGCGAAGTTGAGAATTTAGCAATGCGTTCGCGGAAGAAATTGTTCTAACACAATTTAGTAACGGTAATAGTCACTTTCATCGCAGACACATTTAAAGGCTAAGCGAGTGGCCAGTTATTCGTGAGGTTTCTACGATACCATTTGCATATTCGCCGACTTTCTAATGGACGATGCGGCCGCTCTTGTCGCAATACTCGGCAACGGTGAGGTAACACGATTCGTTTAATTGTCTATGTGTAAAAAAAAACATTATTCTAGTCTCACACATTGTTACTGTGAATTCTTGCGTATTTACCCGCTTGCTTGGATTTTCCACTAGCTTCACAACAACTCTGCAATCAGTTATTCTGTCTGTATTAACAATGTTGCAGTATTTCATAGTTTTTTAATAATTTCCAATAAATTATTGACCTTGGTATTCCTCTATCTGAACTTAAATATCTATATAACTTATTAAATAACGTATAATTAAATAGCATAATTTGTTTATCTATCAACTTCAAAAGTGACTGCTTTTTTTTTTGCGGTCACCATTATCTATTTTTCGATAAGCAATAACCGCAAAATTGTAGAACAAACCATAAAATTGTAGTACGGCGTCAATACAAACAAGTATTGTATGAAACATCTTCTAAAGCGTTGTGTTTCTGAGATACAAACTACCGAAGTCAATGTTAATGACAAAAACTCACAGCATTGATAGCTTGTATCTCGGAAAAGTGACGCTTAAGAAGATTTTGTTTGAAACAATACTTTTTTTTTTGTATTGATGACGGCTATAGATTTATACAGGTTCAATGACAACCAATCGTTATTTTGAGAAAAATAAAGGTGACCCTTAAGAAGATTTTGTTTCAAACAATACTTTTTTTGTATTGATGACAGCTATATTACAGGCTCAATGACAACCAATCGTTATTTTGAGAAAAATAAAGAATGGCGTTAAAGAAGCTAGGCCAAGATCTTTAAACCCCTTTTTCTTCTTTATTTTTTACGGTGAATGAACTATTCCTCGTTAATTATTTCGTACGTGGCAATTGATTATATTACAACACTCAGCCCACTCGAACGTGCCTTACTATCGTGACTTCCTATGATAACAAACAACAGGCGTACATACGCAAGCTTTAGATAAAATTTAGCAAAATTGTTTTGAGTAACACCTACAAGAAATACAAAATAAAGTAAATTATTTAAAAAATAGCTCTTTTGTTTTGATCAAAAAATTAATGCAAAGTGAATGATAATGTTTGGTTGTTCGAAATACGGGCTCTTGTCAGGCAGGTATCTGCAAGGATCCATACTGGGGCCGTTCTCCTTAGTGGCGCGGCCGCTCGCGACCTTCCGCCAAAGGAGGGGCCGCCTCTCACCGACAACGTGACTGCAACCACGGCCTTATGTCGCGAGGCTGTATCGAAACCACTACGTAACGAAGCTCTTTCCAACACCGGTTACTCAACGCTCGATAGGAGTTCCGTCGATATATACTTACTGCAGCATAACCACGGACAGACCAAGTGATCTCCTTGCGTAACCAATATTGCCTACTCACCTTTTAATACAAAGAGAAACACAAAGAAATCTTTGATTATTGAGTCTTATAATAATAATGGCGAAACTATTACAGACTCTAACAAGATTTTTACTTTGAAATTCAAAGATGGCCTTCAATTAATACTTTCGTTTATTGATGCAATAAGTACGTATGTACATATTCTGTTAGCCTCGGTAGATTAACATAGATTTGTATGCATGACACTTATAAAAGTTATACGGTTCGAAAATCCAAAACAATAAAACAAAAAGTAAAAGGCGAATGTAGTTTCTTACTACATGGGTGACCTGCGTATTATGTCACACTTACTTTTACTGAGAAATCGACCAGAGGCAATACTAGGCACATAAACATATCATAACGAAAACGAGAAAGTTTAGAAATGTATATTTTAGAAAAAGACATCCTGCTTAAAAATATGGAAGACTAAACCGAGTTAGTGAATGTCTTGTCTAACATTAAAAAAACTGTGTCAACCAAGAAATTAGATAATCACCGCAGGTGAATTTACTTAAGGTAGTATGATTTCATCATGTCAATCGTTTTGTATATTTTCGAACAGTGACTGACAATATAGGCGGACAATAGCCCAACGCCACTGGTAGACAATGTCGCAAATATTTAGATCAAGGTGCGACACACGCATCGAGACTCGAGATCGGATCCGTGGAATTTTTATCCAAGATCACGCTAACTCAGTTAACAGTTGCATATTGTTTAGGAACTGACATGGACTTTTTGCATTTATTTCAATTGTTTTAAATACATTTTTCACACTGCCTCTAACCTTTATATTGCTTAATTCAAAAATCAATATCATACTTGCCCATATAACCAAAATATGTTGTAATTATGAACCTATTTTTACAATTATAACAAGTTGGAAACAAAATAGAAATATCTATTGCTTAAGACTGCATATATGTAGATACAAGTTTCACAAGTAAATATGAAATTACTGCAATATTTAAGTAATTTGGAAATGAATAAATATGAAACAATGATAACACTTAAGTAAAGACGGGTTGTCTACCTCTTTGAGTAAGAATGGGTAAAGGTTCATATGAGAAGGGCATGATAAAAGAAATATTATCGCCACAACTATCTAAATAATTAACGATAAGATGATTTAAAATGATAATAGAAGTAAGATATGAATTAAGAACCGTTTTCCGGTTAACTTGTGTTTGTGTTGAAACAATACAATTAAAAATGAAAGAATTGTGGGAACACGGTACTATTGTTACGAATGTCGTCTTTGAATTATTGGATAAAAATCTAAATACCAATCTCGTTACAATGCCTTAATTAAACACATAGATTTTTACTCTTCAGTTGAGCAACAAGGTAAATTCTGATAATCTTTTTCTCTATATATACAAATATTAACAAATACTTAACTGGGTAAGTTTTATGAATCTGCTTTCGAATTAGAACATAAGCGCGACGAAGCTATTAGGCCTTCAACTTAACCTTACTTTTTTGACCCAGTTGGCAACTTTTAAATAACTTGTTATTTCACAAACATTATTCAAAAAATATTTTATATAAGAATGCTTTAAAGTTAAATTACTGAACACAATTGTTGCGAAAATGATAGAAATCTATCTATATTATATAAACATAAATAAACATGTTCGAATGACTTATCAACTCCCGAGTCTTAACTGCTGAAGCTAAAACCGAAATTTGAAAGCGGTTTAGTCTTAAATAAATTCGAGGATTTTCCAATAAAACAGTCCTAACCGATTGTACTGTTTCTCCATTATAACCAATACTTACCATCTCCATTATAACTAATACTTTGTAATTAAAAAAAATATAAGTTTAATAATCTAGACACTTGGACGAATAACATCCTGATGAAAACAGAAGTTTCCACTTATTTTATAATAAAACTAGCTGACCGGGCTGATTTGTGAATCTAAACCATCCAGGGCGCCACCCAAACGCATACAAGAAAATTCATTCAAATCGGTCCAGCCGTTTAGGAGTACAGTGACATACACACGTACAGTAGAATTATATATATAAAGATATCTGTAATTTTTTTCTATTTGTACACAATTTTCGTTAATGTTTAAGTTAGATTATTGTTTAACAAAGGACAATGAAATTATTTTGCCTCGTAGAGGCCTTTTTATGAGGAATTTCTTTTTCCTTTTTTTAAGTTTCTTAAGTATTTTAGAGCTGTTTGCAAGCAACTAAAACATAAATAAGTATATTTTTATCTTAATGTGCCAATAAATTTTCAATAGTATATTTTACCCTGCTAGAATCCTTGTATAGAAAAAAAATGTTTATTTCTAATTTATACTGCTCATATAACAGTAAAAATTCTATAAAGCAGTTTTACAAGTATAATATAAAGAGGACATATAAGTTTTACACGAGATAGGACAGATTTAATATGATGAAGGAAGCAATGTAATAGCCACCGAATCCAGGACAGCCTAATAGCGACGCCATAGGAAACGACGCGCCAGCAAGAGGCGGCGGCGGCTACGACGTGACGTCAGACACGCCTCCATCGCAGCCACTATTTTCTATTACGTTATCTACGCAAGCCATGATGTAGGGGGTAAAGAAAATTTTGAACGTAGCGATAAGGATAATCATATAGACTATTTTGCAACAGAGTATCAATAAGCATACATAAAAGGCGTACTTTATAAATACAAAGCACGTGACGTTTCTATTAAACGTTAAACACGCACACATAAATTATTAGCTATTGTTATACGTACATTGTGAAAAATTTGACGTTGGATCTATAACGTCATACAATTTATGGAAGATGGACGTAAATGTAAACTTAATTTCAGTTGCGTTACGCCTGATTCGATTCGCCAAGTGCGCTAATTTCAATGTATTCGGTTAATGCCATAGACATCAAACTTTGTACGTAAGGCAATCAGGAGTCCCATATAGGCAAAGATGGTTAAAATTTTCGATGTAATATATTCTTTTAAACCTAAATGTAATCGTCTTACCAATAACAAATAGTTTAAAACAATGCCCACGGCTATATTGTACCCTAGCACCGCTTGCCATTGGCAGGGAGTTACCTAGGCACCTAGGAACTGGAATAATCGCGTACTGTGCGGTTTCAGAGAAACTTCCTTCCGCGAACGCTTGGATTGGAAGTTTTTCTTTAAGGACTACAGTATTAACCTTCAAACGTTTAGTCTGACACTACAAAATTCATATATAAACATGGAGAGAGCATGCAACAGTGTAATAATTGGTGGCTAAAACCTTATAAACGATCAAAATTGAAAATCTGCCAACGACAGCGAGACTGATACGCCTTCGTAACAATATTGACGCACAACATACTATACAATAAAGCAGACAAATTGACTGCGAAACTACTGTCAGTGACTGAATTCAATAAACGAAGAGAGGCGCGCCCTGCTCGTAAACTGTTCATTGTTTCTCAGCGGATATAATATGCATCTATATGTATGTATCTCTTCATAGCTTCAATCCCCATAAGGGGTTGCCAATAACTGCATCGATAAATACCAACCACTCACACATTAAAGGGTACATATATCTCTGGAAATCCTTAATTATACGGTTAAAGGACCTTAATATGTTAACTGAATGCCACAAAGTACACGATTAAAACTTTATACTAAATCTGTAAAAACTAAATAAGTCCAAGTTATTGCATTTAAAAAAAAAAAATTCGTCTGCCTGTCAAGATCTTTTACTAAAGAACGCATGTTATCAAGTTGAAATTAATATCAGATACTAAGATCTACGGTTCCTAAAAGCTGTAAAAAAACCAAGCTAGTCAACGCAATAACAATATACGGCCATTTTGACGCATTTATTTAGGTATTCAGTTATTCTTAAATAAATCAAAAACTATAGGGTACTTCCCGTTGTCCTAGAATCATTAAAATTGATACGAAGCAAGGTCACAATTATAGGAAAAAATCTGAAATTTGTTAATTTGTAGTTATAACACATTTATATTTATTACATTTAAATATATATTTATTTAAATATATAATACATTTAATGTTGTTAAAAAATCAAGCTTCGACATCAATGTGAAAAAAAAATGCCCAAAATACGGTAATTTTAATCGCATATGTGGCACAGATGAATCAAAACCTATGGGGTACTTCCCGTTGACCTAAAAGATTAGATGTCATGATAGAAGATCCATCTCTCTACATATAATAAGTTTGTACGAAACCCACGGTGCGCGAGCCAGACTCGCACTTGGCCGGTTTTTTTTTAGTTTTGGCAAAGAAATCTTCAAAGTTCTGAGTCCTATTAGTTTCCAACTTTGCTAAAGCATAGCCGTATCGTGCTTTAAACCCTCAGAAAAAAACATGTTTTTTATAACAAACAATGATGGATAATAATAAACTATTAATTTATTTTAAGTATCTCAACGAAAATCTCAGTGAATTGCGAACTAGCTGCACTACTCACGCGCGCTTGGTTACATATAGCGTCATCCTTGTTTTTACTGTCACATTGCACTGCCTCTTAATCATTTTAATTGTATAGAAAAATCTTATGTTAAATGCAATTAGCAACCCGCAAAGCAAACTTAACGTTTTAATCTGTGACATGTTCAATATTTAAGTTGAACATAATTCATACATGAGTCATGCAAATTGAAATGACTTTCGCTGGTAACTTAAATTTGGCCGTTCACTTGGACGTCTGAACACCTATTCTACCATTTTAACAAATAACATATAAGATAATAGAAAGGAATTTAATTAGTGAATGTACTCTCAAATAAGAACTTGTCTTAATTGCAACAGAAGTCGGAAGCGTACCGAATTTGAAATTGTAGGCCATGGTTTATACGCTATTTTAATAATCTTGAAGATTTTTAGTTTTAAAATATCATTACTCAGTTTTGTTGAAGGACATTATATAAGGAGAAGTTATTTGTAAAATAGCCAAAAGAAACCTTTTGAAATATTCACAGAATATTTGGATACATTTTAAAAGTAAATAATTAAATTAAAATAAAACAAATATTTAAGGGGGACTCCCATACAACAAACGTGATTTTTTTTTGCTTTCTTTAAAGATATTGGTACGGACCCTTCGTGCGTGAGTCCGACTTGCACTTGGCCGGTTTTAAAATTTACTAAATAGATTTTTAAAAGAGGCAAATCTTTTAAAAATCTTTTTAGCCCGAAAACCTGATACCGAGTTGGCAGCACTGCAGTAAGCGAGATTCTAAGACCTAGTTGTATACATTTAGCTCTCGAATTCTAGAGTCTGGCGTCCTGTTCCAAATAAGCTCCCAGATTTCGCTTTAAGTACATACTAGAATTTGCACAATCTCGCATTTTTTTTTTAAAAACTTTTTGGCCCAAGGGCTGACATGTATTACTTTAAATCTGATTCTTAGATAAAATCTATGGTCTACTTTTGGATTATGAGAATTGAAAAGTAATTTCAATAATTATTTACTGCGTAATTAACGGCAAGTTTAAAACCTTATTACTTATTAAAACAAATAAACACCGTTTTTAATGTAACAGATGCGACCTTTTCGTTTGAACAAAAAAAAATACTTTTACTGTTTGATTAATAGTTTAATCATTGTAAGCAAATGCAGTAGCAATGCAATTGTGTTAACTAAGTCCATAGTGAATTATGAATATTAAATTCAGTTCAATGGGCTTACATTTGACATTCAAATCGATTTATTGAAAGAGTCAGCTGCTAGACAATGTTTTCAAATTTGAATATAACCTATTGCAGTATTTTATAATTGTAAGGACTACCAAGTACTTTGATAATAAAATTTTATATAACTATATAAATATACCATATGCAATAGGATATACTATTTAGAACGATTATCTTTGTTTTCAGTAATGTAACTAAAATAAGACTTTTATCAGTTACTTTTAACGAACAAATAAAACTGTTGTTAATACCTTGTTAAGCTACTTTTAAACATTATTTAGTTCATTTAAGTTAAAAGTTCGCTCCTTTTTTACTGTAAAGAAAGCCAGTTCAGAAGTTATTGAGGCAAAAAAAAAATTGAAAAGGGAATTTTTAAATCCTCAGAAAAGAATTAATAAAAATAAAAAGAACGTATCTAACTTTTTACAATCTGCAAATCGCACAAAAAGTCTAAATAAGGCATCATTGACAATTCACATTATATAATTTAATATTGTATATGAATATTGATCAAGTTTCGATCAAATTAAATAGGCATTGAGGTGAAGGTAAATCAAACGAAGCATGCTGCATCATTGTGGACATATATAGATATCGTTTATTAAAACAGAAGTTAATGCTATGACGCGATTCGCCAAGCTATAATAACGTATGTGAAATTTTAATTAATTTTCAAAAGAATGTAAATAATTATAGGCACATTAAATGATGTTAAATGTTAATTAGTTTTCACTGATGACTTATTAGCTCTTAGAACTGGTTCTCAAACACAAGTTGTTAAGGAGTGGTTAGGCCAAACAAACTAGGAAGGGATGTTTCAACCTAGACAGGATAATTAGAAATATACGATAATTAAAGTGGCTATTTGTTTATCTTAATTAACAAAATCACTCATTTATATGCCGATGTTCAAATTAAATGAATAATAAACTTAATAAAATAAAAAGACATTTGAATCGTTTTCTTTTAGATGGCAAAAGTTGCCTACTTTGCTAAATAACGATAGTTGAAATTAAAAAATAGACCTATCGAAAATCACACTGTATAGTCCGAATGGTAGTCATTTCAACACGATGAACTAAAATTTACATAGAATTATTATGTTTATAATTTTTATGTTACAGAAACTAGTGTATGTACATTGTGAAACTAAAATAAACCACTTAGCGTTAGTAACTAACGTGATATTTGGCTTAAATTTGTGAAGCCACAAACGCTTGGGTTGAGGAATGAGCTCCCTGCCAAGGTTTTTTTCAAGGACTACAGTATGGGGTTTTTCACGAAAGAAGTTATTGGATTTCTGAAGGATCGGCAACGCGCGAGTGATACCCCTGGTGTTGCAAGCGCCCATAGGCTACGGTGACCGCTTACCATCAGGCGGACCGTTGGCTTGTTTGCCACCTTAGTGGTATAAAAAAAAAAAAAAAGAAGATGCAACTTCTAATAAATCTAGTAAATATTGACCCAACTAAATAAAACCATACTGATATAAAATTAGACTTGCGATAGTGAGATGGTTTGTGCTTCCTTCCTTTACGCCGCCGCAACATAGCATGCATTTACAGTTGAAATTTGGCACAGGTATAGTTAAATAGACTGTAAAGGACATTGGCCCGGAAATATCCAGGTTTAGCAGAAAAAACTTAAAACGAAATTTATGTCAACTAATTATAATAGCTACATTTATATAAGTTGGTATAGCAAAATAATATGCAAAATAATAATTGCTCAAGGTGTTGCCGTAATCTTAGACCGATAACCAAATTTAACAAATTTTCCAAACATGACACTTATAGGCCGAAGGCACAATAACTCTTATGAATGGCTACTTTGTCGCTATTGACAGACTCAAATGAATAACAACACGTAAAATATGCATTTTAAAGAGGATACAAAAGGATTTGCCATGGCTGAAATGCGATCCCTGATAAAAATCAAACAAAAAAATGTTTATCACGGTAACAAAATGAATCTAATGACTTAACGTACACCTGTAGCCACCTTTCACCACAAGATGTCCGTTTAAAAACGGCGTACCTTTCAGTAGAGTGTGTACATAGCCTTAATTTTGCTCAACTGGTTTAGCAGAAGTTCAAAGCAGTACAAAGCGCTAGTAACTTTTACTTGGATGACGTAAACAGTCACAATATAGGTACTATTTTATCGACTGCATTTTAAGCTTTCGTAAGCTAACGTTTACTGTACAGAACACTGCACTTTGTTTATTATAAGTATCAACTTACCCATTTAAGTTATATCATATAAAAGAGCAGTTCACTTTATTTAGTACTTAAATTATTGTGTATTTCAACAGTAACTTTGATTATAATAAAAAAATAAATGAATATAAAAAAAGCAAATAACCCCGAAAGGAACGTATATATAAAATAATATTCCATGTGGGAATTGTTGCCAAAGCTTTTATCATATGTAACCGTGGAAAAAGAACATATGTACAACTTGTGCTTAAAGAAAGTAATCCTACTAATATGTCTGGATGGATGTTTGTTACTCAATCACGCTTCAACCACTGGACGGATCGGGATAAAACTTGGCATACATATAGGTTAGGTCCTGGAATAGCATATTTATATATATTATAATTTTCATCCCTAAAAATTTAAAAGTTCCTGCGGGATATAACAGAGTTAAACGAACTGTTGCTGCACCTATAGCATGCTATAGCAATTCATTGGTATAACTAAATAATTAATTAATTAATTGGAGTTCATTAAGGAGTTCCACGCCGATAACCGAATTTAGGGCCGCTGGCAAAATCTAGTTAAACTATGATTTGGAACACCAAGACGACCGAAAAGGACTAAGGGTGACAAAAAAAAAATTGTGACAACCAAAATGATCAAACAGAAAAAGCTAAAAGAAAATAGAATGAAAAAAAAAACAGAAAGAAAGCGAAAAGGTTCTAAAGTAGTTTTCGAATGAAACCAATCATTCACGAATTCATGTCACAGCACAATAACAAGATGGAAGTTATCAATGAAATGCCAAAACGCATTTTGTCGTAGAAGCAGTTAAGTTAAAAATCGTCGCGGGTTACATTCAAGTGAAAGCTGTACATAACCGTGTCTAAGTTGCTTATTCTTATTTGTTTTTTTTACCTTGTCAGTGTTTTGATAGGCACGCCGCCGTTACAATACTATATAGATGGCATGCCTCTCGATTATTGTGTAATAAATAAATGACTAGTGAATTTGGTTCGTTGTTATAATTCTTTTTTCAGTTTTTACGACTAGATACTAGATTCTTTTGGTCATTAAAAGTTACCGTAAGCTAATCTATAAGGCAATTCGTAAAAGGACCATGGTAAGTCATGGGCTAATATTCTGAAGCTAACTGAAGCAAATGCAAATAGTAATGTAACTTCTTAAAGAGATACCTATAGCATAGAAAGGTAAGGTAAAAGAAATAACTATAGTCTAGAAGGTAAGGTAAGTTACAAGTACGTAAAACAGTTCTAAAATCAAGCATTAAAACTATTAACAATCCTAAGATCATTGAGCTTTTATGTTAAAATAGAAGAAACGGTATGAACAAACGTTACGTGTCACAAATTTCATAGTTAATTTTTATTTATTCAGTACGTGAAACATAAAAGCTCAATGTTAATATTTTCACTCTTTTGTATTTTACGGGTCTTTAGTTAGAGCTTTTAATGATTGGCGAGGTTGACCGAGGCTAGTGTAACTTGGCAGAAACTTCGAGAACCAATATCAATGTTTTTATACTATACATCTTAATGCGTATAAGACCCGGAAAAAATAAAATAATAAGAATTATTGTTGCCAGTGTTAAAACTTACAATATTTATGCCTAGTTAGTTGGCATTATAAATTAAGCCGAAGACTTACAAGCGGTAAGTCGGCTTCTAACCTTGGCGAAACGGCTTAATTTTTAGTACATGGGCTTATTAGTAGAGAAAATACTTCTGAAAACAAAAGTTGAGATTTTTTTAAGCATCTGATCAATTTGTAAGTAAGCTATAAAAATGTAAAAATAAAGTTTTTTTGACATGGTACAAAACCATTGCTCGCTCGCCTCACACGTGTTACGCAGTAGGGCCACATGCCTTTACTTGAAGAAGGAGGCTTAGGTAATAGTCACGATGGGACGATGCGGGGTTTTTTCTGTTTCAGTTTTAATTGTAACATTGTGCAATTGTATATTTACATTTTACATAAACATTGGTCAGCATTGCATAATAGACTGCAAATTTTGCCATTATCCCGTAATTTTCATGAGCCCGTTAGCACTTTTCCTTACCGACAAAATATCTATTTTCGCGATTTTATCAATTAGAATATCAGCAGAAAAATAAATGTATTTAATGTACGTAGTCATTAACCTATAAATAATTTATATTTAAATCTTATATTCCTACATATTCTAGATTTTGCCAGCGGCTCCGCCCGCTCTAAATTTGGTTATCGGCGTGGAACTCCTTAAATAACTCATTATTTCTTATACTAATGATGTTTGCTATAGCAAGCTGTAGCTATAGCTATAGTTCGTTTAAGCTCAGTTATAGTAATTCCCGCGGGAACTTTTAATTTTTTTAGGGATAAAAAGCCTATGTGCTATTCCAGGACCTAATCTAGAGGTGTGCCAAGTTTCATCCCGATCCGTCCAGTGGCTGAAGCGTTATTGAGTAACAAACATCCATCCAGACATTTTTACAAACTTTCACATTTAAAATTATTTGGTAGGATTATCAGTTCTTTTCAAAATAAAGCAATTTGATAAAATACCGAGATGATTGATAAAGGAATAGAGATTGAAGTGGTCTGGTCAGGCCAGTCATAGCTTAGGGACTGAAAGAAAGTTATTTAAGTTTTCTCAACTATAATTTTATTTGTTTATTTAACTGATGGACTATTAACTAAAAAAGAATTATTTACAAATAAAACCCTAAACTAGAATAATTTTTTTTATCGGCGATATTATTGAATCTAAATTGCGATACACTATAAGGTGGGTGTAAGCTTTATATTGTATGCAAAATATAAACACGCAACAAAAAACTCGATTCTAAAAATCTTTGCATACGATTACGTATCAGCTATAAATAAAATACATATATTTATATTTAAGGTGAAACCGAATCAGATTTTTCCTATGCAACCTTCGGTGCACTAAATATTCATAAATATAAACACTTTACTGCTTTAAAGGCGTTATTATTATTCGTTGCTATTTATCATTGTCGCAAAATGCATATTCATTCATGAAATGTCAGTAAATTATGAAATGACTGAAGTTAATTTGATTTAATAACTTTTTCTATTAATAATTCACTGGCATTTTATGGATAAATATGCGTTTCGAGACAATGATAAATAGCGCTTTATGACAAAAGCACGATTTGAGTAGGGAAATGACCTTGGTTAAAGATATTACTTAAGTGTAACGCAGTTTGTATGAAAAAAAGATGTTCGGATTCACCTTAAGGCTATTCATATCGTCTTTGTACGTTCGTACTTGATATACCCGCAACTGCTGCCTTTATTGGAAAGATGCACCCTTAAGTTAGCTAAAATATAGCTTACCAATTTGGTTTACCTACCTACATACAATACTACCTACGTCTCTTACACGTATGAATGAATAACTTGATTTTGTTTTTCTGATTGGACTTAACTAGTTTTCACTCAAATATTCACATTATATTTGCAAATATAGATAACTCCTAACATACCTTTACTATAAATTACCGAATTGCTTATATAAATTACTCTGCACATTGCATTTGACAATGTAAACACAAGATCAGGTAGCTACTTTAAATGTGTTGGCCAATAAAGTGTTGTTTTACTAATAAATATGTCACATCAATCTTAGAATGCTTTTTATCACTTTTGCGATATTACATCTGGCGTAAAGTGTACTAGAAAAAAATCTAATTCATTATTAACAATGCATGATTTAGTTATTCATTATCAAAGGTGTTAGGCCATAGACTCCCTTTCAGACCCAGTGCGAATTGGCCGATGTTTATCGAGCTAGTGGCTACTTGACTGTTAAAGGACTGCTGCCACATGAAAACACAGTCAGGATCAACGATTTAACGTGCCCTCCGAAGTACGAAGCAGCTTAAAAAAATGTGCCTACAGGCACCCATCCAGATACTGGACACGCCCGACGTTGCTTAACTTCACTTACCGTTTTCGATAGACAAATGCGAGAGGGCCACGAGCAATTCAATAAATAATGTGATTGCATCCAACAACATTGTGGCAAGAATATAATCGTGAAGACACAATAACCTTTGATAACGATATTAAACAAGCAAACTATCACTGTTTTCAACTATTAATTTAATCAATATACGTTTATACATAAATCACGGACCACACTAATGATATTAAGGGCGAGGTAGAGCATAAAACTAAATTCTGTGATAGGTGCATGTAAGTAAATATACTAAAAATTATTAAACAATGCCAGAGCGGAGGTACGACATTTGTTTCCTTCATACTCAATTGCACACGACAAGAAAAGTGTTGAAAGAATATTTAATTTACATGTTTCATAGCTTACTTACATATTTCTTTTAAAATTCTTTAAATGATGTAGACAAAAAGATAATATATAACCACTACAGCAAACCATAATAATCATAATGAAAACAATTTTCAAATGAGTACTATTTGCATACTACTGTGTATTTTCGATATATTTGCATAAAATGCCCAATAAAGGGGGAATCGACCCTATAATTACATGATTTTGATTTGAGCTCCGTAAAAAACGGAACAAAAAAGGGCTTGAAAAAATATCCTATAACACATAAATAATATAATAATAGAAAAGCAGATAAATAAGTTTATTTTTCAATTAAGGATACAACTAGTCGACCGTTTCCTATCGCAGATATGCTTAGCCCACTTAATGCTTAACTTTTACTATGGTACTTTTTAAGTATTATTAATATTTTCTAGTATACATAGTGGAATGCCCTCATCGTATCCTTACAAATAGCGACTACAGGCTTCTTTTTGTAAATACTACTAGTAAATTAATGGACTGGTTATTATTTTCATTTACTCTGGAAACATACTGCCAACTCTTACTTTCCCTTTCGATTTCTTCAAGACCTACAAATTTCAAAGTTCTCTTGACTGTTATCATCTCAGGGTATTGCGGTATCAGCAGCTTTCATTGTCTGAACATATCGTTGATTCATCAGAAGGATATAAAATAAAATCCCTAATAATTATTAATAAGTGCTGAATGCGCTTGTATAAAGCACGCTGTGAATCATACCTATTCTTTTAAGTTGTCTACATTTATTGACTAACTATCCCGAACAATTAGAAATAAAAAACGACAGGAAAAGGAAAAACACTACTTTATTTCAGGAAGGAAGATTTGGTCTGTAATTAATGTCCACGGCAACTATAAATAGTATAACACACACACACACAGAGAGAGAGAGAGAGAGAGAGAGAGAGAGAGAGCGAATATATTCGACAAGTTAAGCAAGGATAACAGTTAAGGAACTAATAAAGCTCATTACTTTGAAAGCCATAGTTTGATTTGGCACATGTCTGTCTGAAAATTACCAACACTTATACTTCAATTTTAATTGTCCTAATATTAGTAAATTGCAATTTAAATAACTGTAGGTGCATAACGGTTTTCTTTAGTATGTGACATTCAAATCGGCTTAGATTCTTTGCTTCCTCATTTCAGCTAACGGAAGCGATATTAACTTTGCCTGCGCATGATGCTAGTAGTGTGATGGACACGCGACAACTTTCCCTTCTTTAATGGAAAAACAACATTAGGTCGACCGCATTATGGATAAAACTTGTGAAGCAGACATGGTGTTAATAGGCACGAGCCACACCTGTTTAAAGTGTCAACAATGTTTGGAAGTGGACACTGCGGAATTGATTGAAGATGACAAATGTGAAACTGCTTAGGTATTTGTTACATCACATTCCATTGCCGGATATGATTTAAAACCAATAAATAAGATACTAAATCTAGGCTATAATTTGAGTAACTAAATAAGTTTTATACTTTATGCAGCTCAGCTATTTCAAGTCATTTCATAAATGAAAGGAGCCATGTTGCAACACTTTTGCGTCACAAAAATTAACAAACACGACAATGTGCAAATCTTATGAAATCTAACACTGAAACAAATACTCATGTATGTACAAAACACGTTTATAAATATGATGAAAAAGCGATCGCAATAAGATTAACAATATCACCACAAGTTTCATAGACAACGTTGATAAGATAGCAGTCAAGCCGATGGTGAATCACAAAACTTTTTTGCCGATTTGTATATTTAGGTGTATCAGCATCCAAACAAAATTGCAAAAGAGCCAGTGTGGCGCTTCATGAAGTACACGACATCTTAGGATCGGCTCAGACCAAGACGCGACGAGACGCAGCATTTTTGGTATAGCAACACATTATGGACCTTATTAGGAAAAAAGATACAAATTATAGTGAGAGCACAAAAGTCGCGGCGCAGCTCGAGGTATCGTAGTGACTTCACGTATGCTTCACGTCGCGTCGCGTCTCGTTTTGAGCTGACCCTAAGATGCATAGAAATCTTAATAAAAGTGAATAGCGTTTGAGGCGTGTTTCTGTTGCAACTGTTGCTGTGTCCTTAATGGTCCACTGACGCTTGTGCAAAGGTCGTCTATCTAATTGTCAGTATAAATCTGATGTAGATAAATCAGATTTAAATAGGGCAAGTATTACGATGCCCAACACAAATACAAACCAGGCTAAGGCAACTGTGAATTGAACCGAATAGTGAAAGTTTCAAGAATGCGGATGACAATAATCAGTCGCATTTTTATACGACGTTTCCAGCTATAAGTTAGGCTGTGTCCAAAATAAACAAACGCAATTTGTGCTAATGAATCACTTAAATTTCAATACCAGTGCGGAAGTCACGATTACCTCTGTTGCACAATTTAAAGGACTAACAAAGATAAGAATATAGATAAGGAAACTCCTCAGTTACATCTTAAACAGAATATTTCTCTAGCCATTCAATGACGAACGGAAGCACGTTTAAGAATGCATTTAAGCAAGCAATGACAGGTATTAAACTTCGCAGTGAATACTGCCATCTACGGCCAGATGAAACAATGAAAAGCAGTTTTGTTGGCGTTGAACGTGCAATAAATAAAAAAGCAACGAAACAAGTAGTTGGCTACAAGGGCCTTTTGACGTGACAACGTCTTATAAATTGGTTTGCCGGGTGACACTTCAAGAAACTGCGTTACGCTCCGCTCACGTTATGCGCTCACAATGAGAGCGAGTGAGAGGCACGCGCCCGCCTAAGAGCGAGAGAGACAGACATAAAATCATTGTCACGTAAAACTTTCGCCCGTATACCGACTTTACAGGCAACCAGTTTTTTTTTAAAGTACGCTGTGCAATGACCACAGCGTAATAAAATACACGCTGCAGTTGTTACAATTTTCCGTTTAAGGTACAACGTAGCTGGCTGAGAATGATCCACCAGTGTTGTGTAGCGAAGTGAAAGTGAACAACGCTCACGTACCTGCGTCCAACCGTCCCAGTAAGACGAGGCGGTGCTGCGTCGTCCGCATACTACAACAATTACCACAAGGAAATCGGTAGTAATCGGCACCATTCTATAGACTACACTCTTTGCACTAACATAGTTGATTTTTTAAAAGAGAATTAGGGTCATTAGGTCACCTAAATTAGTTTTTTTTTTTATAAACGGTTCTCTATATTTTTATAATTAGTAATACATAGAAATTATCTTTAACATTGATCCCATGGTCAAAATAGTGCATGTTAGGAAGCAATCGACCTTAATATTCGATTAGCCTTCTGTTGGCAATTGGTTCCGACTAGATCTGTCAACTATTAAGCTGATTTCTTAAAGCAGATATTGTACTTAACTATGACGCATGACTGTAGCTTGGTTTAAAATAATTACAGTTGAGAGTCAAAACTATAAACAACGACGGCGAGGTGTAAATCAAAGTACATTTCTGGTTTTACCCGTAATAATCTTGATAATTTAAAATAAAAATTTGACTTTGTAGTATAGTAATTGAACACCTAGTACTAGGACGAATTATGAAACGGGGCATATTATGTGTGCGTAAAAAAGATAAGATGAAAACGACACGGTTATTAAAAATGACAGTAAAATTAATATATTATGTAATCAAAACAGATACAAAAAGAACATGCCTTTCTGTACACACCAGAGTGTATTATAAAAACAAATTTAAATTGAATCTTATTCGAAGACAAAATGTATTTTAGGAAAACTTATACAAAGGACAAATATTCGCATGGTTCTACCCTTGACCGATATACTTCATCGACTTTCAACCTAAAATTAAACAAACCAATCTTTGACACTGCTGTGTATCACACGTTAACAGAGTATTATGTGTTTTTTTTTTTAAACAAAGTAATCAAAGGCAGTGACATTTCCGCTCGTTGTACATACACAAACGTTGTATAAGTAGCTGGCCCCGTAGTCTAGAGAAGTGACGTCAATTGACAATGAATGCCAAGTACCTAGAGTATTCAAGAATGAAACAACTGTCATATGCATATTGTTACAGCTCGTAACGTCAACAATTAAATGAGCAAAGAAATTGGGTATATAAAAATTTTATGTCGTAAAGCAACATTCAATGGAAAAATTAATTTCAAATAACTTGAGAAAGAGAATACAATTTGATGTTCTTCGTATATTCCTAGCTACAATGAACAAGACAATGTCATTACTAAATTTTATACAGAAGAAAACGAAAGCGATAA
Organism: Apoda limacodes; assembly: GCA_946406115.1. Lineage (NCBI taxonomy): Eukaryota > Metazoa > Arthropoda > Insecta > Lepidoptera > Limacodidae > Apoda > Apoda limacodes. Next base: position 37,843,819 of record OX291541.1, on the reverse strand, counting down.
GGTACTTGATAAAAAACGAATGTTCAAATTAACCATGTCTACAATAACAGCGAAAAATAAATAAATTCGTGAAAAACAAATTGTTAACACATTTTTCGCTTGAAATGCAGATCAGAGGGCCATTTTGAACGTCATAGCAATCATAAAAATAAGTCACCTATTAACACCGGCTAAGATGACGTAGCTGGTAAAAACACTATTATCAATGCTTATGTTGTGTGTTTCCAAGATGACGTAGCTGGTAAAAACACTATTATCAATGCTTATGTTGTGTGTTTCCACAAAGTCAGCCCTTGGGTTGCAAAAAAAATTTTAAAATTTTGCTTAAGACACAAGGTATTTTAGATACGCAAAATTTTGGTCACCGCCTGGCTATAACTCGCAACACTTAGATGCATATACATCCGAGATATAAATATGACACCGGAGATTGCAGTTTTAGTCCGGTCAATTTAGACATTCGAAGCTACATAAATTCCCACCAAGCTGAAAATCAGTAAGATTGTTTAAAATTAAAATTTGTAAGTTCCCCATCTTTCCCCATATGAAAAAAAAATTATTCAAGGTCAAAGGTCAAAAAAAAATGAGTTTCGCGTTTTTTACCCAAAATGGTAAGTTTTATCATAAAAATACTTTAGGCAAAAATTGTAGATCATAATCATAAAATTATCTACATAAAATGTATAAATACTTTTTTTTCTACGAGCCACCGTTTTTGAGATATAACGATTCAAAAAGTTGTTAAAGTTGTAATCGCCATAATATGCACACGTTCCACGCCACCTATGAGAAAGTGTACTTAGCGCGTTTTTTTTAAACGTGGTTTAAATTAAGGGAATGGGTTTAATTTCACCTGATATTCTTATAATTATAACTTATATTATGTATATTTTAATATAAGTGAAGTTACAATGACCGATAGAAAAATATTTTAACATATATTACTACTCGCCGCAAGGTACTTGGCCACAAGCATAACACAGAGGTTTGGTGGTGCTTTTCTTCAAAAAAAGGTGACAATAAGCTTCTTAAGAATTACAGACCCATCACGCTTCTGAGCCATGTTTATAAGCTGTTTTCAAGAGTAATAACGAACCGTCTCGCTGGCAAGTTCGACGACTTCCAGCCTCCCGAACAAGCCGGTTTCTGAAGAGGCTATAGTACCGTAGACCACATACATACGCTACGGCAGATTATACAGAAGTCAGAAGAGTATAATCGGCCCCTTTGCTTAGCGTTTGTGGACTATGAGAAAGCCTTCTATTAGGTAGAAACATGGGAAGTGCTACACGCTCTACAGAGATGCCGTATTGATCATCGGTATATCGAGGTGCTTAAATGCTTGTACGATAACGCCACCATGTCAGTCTGTCTCCAGGATCAGAAGTCGAAACCGATCCAACTGCAGAGAGGTGTGAGACAGGGAGATATCATATCTTCGAAACTGTTCACAAATGCGTTGTAAGATGTCTTTAAGCTTCTGGACTGGGACGGTTTTGGCATCAATGTTAATGGCGAGTACATTACCCACCTTCGGTTTGCCGACGATATTGAGGTCATGGCAGAATCGATGGAGGACCTTAGCATAATGCTCGAAAGCCTCAGTAGAGCTTCCCAAAGAGTGGGCCTCAAGATGAACATAGACAAGACGAAAATCATGTCGAATGGCCATGTAGCACCCACTCCAATAACTGTTGGAAACTCTACACTCGAAGTTGTTGACGAATACGTATACCTGGGACAAACTGTTTGATTAGGTAGGTCCAATTTCGGGAAAGAGGTTAATGGCCGAATCCAACTCGGTTGGGCAGCGTTCGGAAAACTGCGTACTATTTTCTCGTCCTTAATACCTCAGTGCTTGAAGATAAAAGTCTTCATCCAGTGTGTGTTGCCAGTGATGACTTACAGCACTGAGACGTGGCCGCTAACTATGGGCTTTATACGAAAGCTCAAGATCGCTCAGCGGGCGATGGAAAGAGCTATGCTCGGAGTTTCCCTACGTGATAGAATCAGGAATGAGGAAATCCGTAGGAGAATTAAGTCGCCGACATAGCTCACCGAATCACAAAGCTGAAGTGGCAATGGGCAGGGCACATAGTTCGAAGAACCGATGGTCGTTGGGGGAAGAAGGGTCTCGAGAGGCGACCAGAAACCAGAAAGCGCAGCGTGGGACGGCCCCCCGCTAGATGGACAGATGACCTTGTAAAGGTAGCGGGGAGCCGTTGGTTACTGGCGGCACAGAGTCGCACGCTGTGGAGAAAGTTAGGTGAGGCCTATGTCCAACAGTGGACATCAATGGGCTGATAAAATGATGATGATGTTGATATTACAACTATAGACATATATATACGTGGCGTATTATGACGATTAAAACTTTCACAACTTTTTGAATCGTTATATCTCAAAAACGGTGGCTCGTAGAAAAAAAAGTATTGATACATTTTTTGTAGATAATATTATGATTTACAATTTTTGTCCGAAGTATTTTTATGATAAAACTTACCGTTTTGGTGAAAATCGCGAAAAACTCATTTTTTTGACCTTTGACCTTGAATATAAAATTTTCCATACAGGGGAAGGATGGGGAACTTTCAAATTTTATTTTTAATCATATTTTAAACAATCTTACTGATTTTCAGCTTGGTGGGAATTTAGGTAGTTTTACTCTTATTTTTTAGTCTAATTTGACCGGACTATTTGTAGAGAAATATAAAAATGCATGATAGCAAGACGTCAGATATGTCACAATCAGATGTGTTAACGCAACAATAGCCAAGCACTGCTGATAAAGTACTTAATGAAGGTAATAAACATGATTCTCGTGACCAGAATAAACACTATCGTAAGATGCCCGTGGCTGTGCCCATTATGATTGATACATGTATCTCGAAGCACCAATACTTATAGATACCACAATTTCCAACAGATACGTATATCTTTTCCTTAAACACCTTGGTATAGCTAATTTCTTGGCAAATACTGTTAATAATTCAATTATTTTTGCATATTGCGTACATGCAAACGAGGGTATAAGAAAAAAATATTTTACTTCAGTTAAAGCACGTAATAGTTGATAGCAAGTCATTACTTTTAGCCCATCACTATGGGCTTATGCCGAATTAAATGAATTTTTAAACACTTCTCTGCATTTTATTGGATTTATACGTCGTTAAAGGTTACAGTTTAAACTAACAGAGATTATTATCAAGCTATTAATAGACAAACGATCAATGTGCATACTTATATTTAAAACTAGTATGAAAAAAGACAAGGAACACTGCTTTAAACTGACAAGATCCAAACTCTAATATGCATTAAGTGGCAATTTGTTTGATAATGTATTATGAATCATTAATATACTAAGCAGATTATTACAAAAAAACCCCTCATGTAACCCAATTCTTGCTAATTTAGGTATAAAAAGCAATTAATATGATCAAATTATTATTTAAATAAAACATAGCAAAGAATTTACGTTTCAGTAGGTATTAGACATTGTAAAATGTAGAAATTACTTTTCGGAAGTAACGTCATAGTGCTCTCACGATAGGTGATTTCTTCGAAAATGAAATAAAAAACACACAATGGTGGTAAGATAAATTAGGAGCATTAAAAGATTTCTTCCGTCGCCACTTAAGGAACATTGCAAACGAATCAAAATTGGCAAGTACAGTACTGTTCAACTAACAGTTGCGTTTAACTTGTTAATCCTTTACACGTTTACTGCCTAAAGTATTGTTTAGAAGTACCTATTCCGTCGTGACTTTGTCCTTTGATTGTTTTGATCGGATCAGCCCAAGTTGACTTTTTGCCAAGGTAATTCTTCTAGTTCACACTCTTAGATTGAGAAATGTATTTTAATTTTATCGACGATTTTACCTTTTAGTTAGAGTTAGACTTTTTAAAAAATTAATCGGCTGTTGTAGTCTTTTGACTTCAGTTATGGTTGAGTGTAGTCAAACTATTTGACCAGGACATAGACATTTATTTCAAAGTTATCTTGCACTTCTTCATGGAAAATTAAAATACACTAAAAAACCCTTTGTTTAAATCTTATATTTACAGTAGCATTGTTTCTTATGACCCTGCAGTTCGGTGGGACAAATGCCTTATTACCTATGAAAGTTTCCTTCTTATGATGAATACCATAACTGACGCAATTTCAGAGGTAACTACTTAACTTAAAACAGAACCCGAAGCGAAAGCCAGTATTATTTGTAAAGTGCGAAAACATCCATAGAAACTCAAATTTCCAAGGATTGCAAAAACATTATGTAGGTATAACTGTTGCTGAAGGTTATAAAACGTATCGGGGCAGGACATCGACCTGACCGACTCGAATCGCATTCAACTTAGGGCGGACGCACACTAGAAACAACACTGTCTAAGACAATAATGTTTATAAATGTCTTAAGAAAATCTTGTCGGTCTTGATTAGCAGTGTGCGCGATGGAAATGGGTTGCTCGCGTCTTGTTCAGCGGGCGACGACAACGACAAAGGGAAAACTGTAAAAATTTAAGACAGTTCGGTATCAAAATGTGAGCCCACCTTAATCTTATACATATTGTGATGAACATACATTTTATTAAGCTTCGGGTTCAATGTACATAGAGACAGATGATTCATTCGATAACGCTACGATATAGGTCCGTTTAAAAACATAGATTACAATTTGTTTGAAAATAAAAAGCATAGATTACAAATTGTAGATCATATTTTACAGTTAAGATAATTTTGTAAATATTTGTAAAACTTAGCTTAGTTCCGTGAATTGTAACTCTAGCGACATATTTCGCTTGCGGGGCTTATTCAAATGTATTGATTAAATTGAACATTCGATACTGTTAAGTTAACTGTGGTTAAAATGTTGGCTTAAGGACTTATTAACTATTTTACTTGTGTGTATTATATTATTGTAGCACTAGTTTAAATTTCAAATCTTATTGCTTAGATTTCGTTGAGAACTGGCAAAGGAGGTATATGTATTATTTTGTTCCTGGTTTTTCATCTAAGTTGTGCTAATGTGTTAGTTGTGACTCTCAGTTTCACCCACGCGATAAATAGCATAAGCAAAGATCATTAACAAAAATAAAAATATCTTGATAAAAAGCAAAGTATTCATAAGCTAAACTACGTGCAGTTAAGAGTTTCAAATCAATCCGTTTCGCCATTACTGAGTTATAATAAAACGATTAACAATAATTTTCTTTATAATATTTAGAACGGTTATCTACTGATATGAATAAAGCCGAACAAACTTTATCAAGGTAGGCTTTGGGCAAACACGCCTAACTACCAACATTAATAAACACAAAACGAGTTTCGTTTTATATTTCCTCTAACGTCAATTACAGTGTTTTGGTTTAGGTATAAGGGGAATACCAGATAAGACCAGGCGTAATTGTCTTTATATGTATATCAATAACAGACTTGTTTACAAATGTCCTTTTGACTTAAGTAAAGATATTAGATGCGTAGAGATGATAAGCATTTTTTTAATTTGAAACAAACAATTCTAAAATAAATAGATGTAGGTAAGTATATCGTTAAATCAAAACTATGTACCTATTTAATGTACAATGTACATATTGCACATGTAAACAAAAGAATATCACACTTTTTAATACATGACATATCACTTTTGACCAAACACGAATGTACTGTACTAAGATTTAAATCTAGACACCTAAAGATGTACAGCTAGAAGATACGAAAAGGAAGCGGAAAATAATTTAAATGTACAAAAAGGACAAGAGGAATACATGTAACTAGAAAAATGGATAACAAGATTGTTATAATCTGTTATAACATAACTGATACGTGATCAGGTAGAGGACATCGGCCTGCACACCTGGCCGATGCAGTAGCGCAAACGCATCGCTCGCAACGACTGGAACGCTCGCTATTTTTACTCCGTCCACTCTTCACTCTATCTTATTTACTATTCTGGTCCGAGACTCATTGAATTGTGGTTATTATGTGCAAGTTGGATCTGTGCCAGATATACACCCACCTAACTCAGTACCGGTGAAGATTCGAAGAAGAGCATTTATCTAGGTATCTTTTCTTAGATTTTCTTTAAAAATCACACGGCCTTGGAGGTAGATTTTAGTTTGCTTTTAATTTATAGGTACATATTATTACAATTTGAATAATCGGAATAGAAAAGTCTTTAACTAATAAAATTGTGAATAAATAACCCATTATCTATGTTAATTCGAGTAACAAAGATAAGTGTTGTCGATATTTACAATGTTAGATTTTTGTTAAGGTGCAGATTTTAGTTAAAGGTCGTCGGGTTCGTTTACATGTGGACGACAAGTGAGAAGAGTAGCAATAAGAGAGATCACGTCAAACCGGCATACGAGCGGTGGCAGCAAGCAAACCGGTCGCAGGCGCCGGCCGTCCGAGCGGGATCGTCGCACCATCAACTTGTAAACAAAATTGCATTGCACTACGCCAGGAGTAAGTAGGCGGTGGACAAACTAAACAACTATCATTTAACCCAAACGCTTCCAACCCGCACTGGCACTTTACCTACATAGAATGTGGCGCCAGGGACGCGGTAACGTGCTCATTGCGTTACAACACCGCCTTTGTCATGCATACGAATTCGAATGGACGTTTAATGACCAGACAATAATCGAAAAAAGCAAAGAGAACTGAAAATAACTTTAGATTAATTGATCGAAAAAAAAAATAACAAAATGTCGTTCAAGGTATATAGGTTATAGTACCTACTAGTTTACATGCACGCGTTATTATCTTCAATCAAATGTCAGGGACATAGAGCAGTTTAGTTTGAAAGGGGAAATGTTTAATAGCCATTTCCCGTATTTGAAACAAGAAATAGGGTTAAATTTAATAAACTCTACCTACTACTGCCCACCTGTATGTCATGAACAAGACAGTTTAGCGGGTTTTTCTAAAAACCCAGACACAGACTTGAATCTAATCGATAAATCTGTAACAACTCAAAGCTCGCTTATAGACATGTACGAGGTTTACTTGACTTCATAGAGACTGGTATTCCAGGTAAGAGATGTAAGAAAGACCTAATCTTCGGGACGAAACTACAAGGTTATCAGACTTAACAGAATTCCAACACGGGGAGGGGAAGGGGCAATATACAAATTCCGTCAGAGCAACGACAAACAGCAAAACGAAATCAGCTAAGTGGGTCATCATAATAATTTCGCAAGCGTATCGAGTGCCGCAAGCGTTAACTGGTACATTCGCGTCAAGTCAAGGCCCGCTGCGCCGGTGACGCCGCTCCTGCCGCACCAACTTAGTCTTTGCAATGCATCCTTGCGTCCTAAGAACTTTTACCTTTGCCCAATCTCTATCTTTTAACCTTTGCCTAACATTACATTATTAAGACTTTGTAATGCATCTTTGTAACCTAAGAACTGTTTTATCTTACTACGAATCTTGGTGTCTCCTAATAAGCATATTTTTGCCTTTGCTTAATAATACATTACTTAGTCTTTGCAATGCATATTTGTGTCCTAAGAACTTTTACCTTTGCCCAATCTCTATCTTTTAACCTTTGCCTAACATTACATTATTTAGACTTTGTAATGCATCTTTGTAACCTAAGAACTGTTTTATCTTGCTACGAATCTTGGTGTCCCAATATGCATTATTGCCTTTGCACATTTTTGTATTTTTAACATTACTTTACATTACATTACTTTAGTCTTTGCAATGCATCTTTGTGTCCTTACAACTTTTACGTTTGCCCAATACGCATCTTTTTACCTTTGCTTGATATTACAGTTAAGTCTCTGCAATGCATGTTTTTGTCCCAAGCACTTTTACCTTTATCCGATATGGATCTTTTAACTTTTGCTAAATATTAGGCTGTTAGGAATAAAATTACGCGTTTATTAATTACTTAATATAATTATATGAATATTAACATTGGTCGTTATATAAGACATTCTCAATATATTTTTTGTTAATATAACAATTATACGCACAAAGTAGTAAGCAAGCATTAAATATTAATTGATTTGTTTTTACACTGATAGTGCGGTTTCTAATAATATACAGTAATAAAGATACATTTTATACGTAGGTAAAAAGTGATAAGCGTGAATTAACTGACATGCACAGATAAATACGTTGAATAAAATGTTGGAACTAAAAGTTTCATAACGCCACTTTAACAATGTCTTAAGGTCGTGCGTACGAAATTTTTAATGTCTACAGGATTATATAACAGAAAAAATAATGCACTAAATTAATAGCAACAGATATCCTCCAGCTAACATTTAAGTTTTTTTTTATGAAACAAACACATACAAATTACAAACTAACTTTAAGATATGTTGAATACAGATTGCAGTCGCTGTTCAAATCGGCCATTTAAAAATATATATATTTATTAGCGATGCTAAAATTGTTTAAACGAAGCGCGTTTTGAGTCATTTTTTGACAGTTCACTCTGTTTATATTTTTAAGGATTTTATTTTATTGCTAAAAAAATACTTATAACACAGAGCAGGTATTTTATCTACTAATTCTTCAAATTGAATGTATCCTAAGTACAAACAGGTTTAAATATTTTTTTTTTTTTTTTTTATACCACTAAGGTGGCAAACAATCAGTCCGCCTGATGGAAAGCGGTCACCGTGGCCTTTGGACATATGTGACTAATATATTACTTGCGTATTTAGTTATATGCAATTATTAAAAGTAATAATAAGTAGCGTAAAATACCTATCTCCCGACGTGGGTTTTCGGTAGTAATATTTAAACGCTAGAAGTCAACATAAGATTTTGCTACCAAAAGTTAATGAAACGCGAACCGCTAAAAATTCTACTACTAAGTAAGTAAGTAACAAGATTTTCGCACACAGCTGAATAAATATTTATCAATCTTGTGTACCTATAACAGGTGGCAAAAGTTATTTTAAAATTGAAGAACCAACAGTGGTTTTTCACTTACTCGAAATTTTCAGTAATAATAATGTAAACTAAAGGAAGAATGTATATGAAGCATGACGACGTTGCGATAAAAATCCATCTACCACGTAATAAAATGTAACATAAGGTGTACTGAATGTAAGTATTTACTAGATTATATGTTATTTAATACATAAAATTGTATTAGACAAGTATTGTAATTCAATATTATAATGTTAATTTGTGGCATTAGTATTCCAACAGCGTACATGTGTTGTACATCATTCTTTAACTTGTTCTTAGGAAAGAAATCAGTGGTAACAAGTCTCTCTCTGTATCCATTTCTTACGTTTAGTGATTTTTTTATAACTTATTTGTACACCCAAACAAAAGTTTTTTTTGTGAAAAACTGGTACGCGAAACAAAATTTAAGTAACGTTACCAAAACAGGTTAACGTATTCAAAATAGATAAGTGACTGGCATAACTGTGTAGAAGCATACAAGAAAATTACTTCAAATGGCTTAAAACATGGTTCGACTGTTTCTTATCACCCTTCTGAAATACACACTGTGTTTATTTAGGACATAACAAGACAGTTTTCGAAGGCGACGTGAAGTCTATATGTATGTGTAACGACACAGTTTTAATCTCTAGAAAGAGGTAACCATTAGCTGGATATACACCCACATCATATGTGGGGAATAACCTTTTCACTCTGTATGATTAAAGATGACTTCATATATACATATATACAACTCCTAGTGACTTATAAAGTCCTAGTACATACATCTAAAAACTTAAACACACAAAATCTTCATAGAATTAAAAAACACAAATATACATACATAGACATAATCTTTTTTCGTTTATGACTCCCTGAAGTCTTAGAAGAAAATTAGTCATAAATGCTATATCTATTGCTATATCATCAACATCAATTAATTTTTTTCATAATAGAGATGCAGTCAAAAGAATAACCTCGAGCCAGGACTTGAACCTGCAACCCTAATATATATATACTAATATTTTAAATAGGAAAGGGTCTCTGTTACTCAATAACGCCACAACGTAGCATCCAGTCGAGCTGTAATTTTGCACAGAAATAGATGAGACAAACAAGAGTTTTCCGAAAACCCCGCAGGAATAACTGTAACCTATTTCCACCTATAACGAACTATAACTTGCAATAGAAAACTTCTTAAGTATAATCATGCAGTTGCCGCTAAAATCACACGCCGTAAACTAATTAATTAAGGCGGGCACATCCGCTGGCAATACCTTGTTACCCATAATCGTAACTCACTAGGGACAGAATAATATATCAGGGGATTCTTGACGAACTATAGGATGTCAGTCAGGGTTGGACAGGAGTGTGCTGTATGCTTGTCCCCAGTCCATTTTGTACCCCACAAAGCCATTATATCATCAACTTATTATCTCAATTGTACCCATGCGTTATTACGACAGAGTAACCGTGATAGGCCATACAACACTGAGAGAAATCAGATTCTGAAGCTAACATTCAATAATTAGTTAGATAATTACCAAAGATTAAAGCACTGATACTTCAACAATTCTTCTATTTTAAATTTAGCAACAACCTTAACTATACTTAAATAACTTCACTGTAGCTTTGTGTTTTTTTGTTACAATTATATTAACAATCAAGTATATTATAATGAAGAATCAAAAGTACTATCACTTTTGTATTATGCTTAATTTATTGTTTGGAATTTTGGATATTAGTATAAAAAATAGTTTTTGTGAAAAACGAAAGACTATCGTGGAAAATTAGCATATTTGGTGGAAAATTAAGAAGGGGTCAGCTGCCATAATCGTCACAGCTACAAGAAAATAAGACTGTCCGTGAATTTTTTAAGTTAATTTTACTAGGATTTAGATTTAAAAAAAAATTGTACTGATAGCAAAATAAAAGGTAATTTTTACATTTTTTTTCATGTTGTTTGATTCTGTGGCTTATAAGGAGCAAAAGTTCGTAGGCGACCAATTGCGGTAATAGTACATACTAGAAATTTCAAAATTAAAAAAAATCGGCCAAGTGCGAGTCGGACTCGCGCACGAAGGGTTCCGTATCTATCTATAAATTATCTATAAAAATTAAATGTTTTTTTTTATTTTTATATTTAAGTTGAGCGAATGAAAGGTAAAATGCGGTTTACGAACTACTTACTAGATCTCGTTCAAACCAATTTTCGGTGGAAGTTTGCATGGTAATCTACGTCATATATTTTTTTTTAGTTTTATCATTCTCTTATTTTAGAAGTTAAAATGATATTTGAAACCTCAATATCATTTTTGAAGACCTATCCATAGATACCCCACACGTATGGGTTTGATGAAAAAAAAATTTTTGAGTTTCAGTTTTAAGTCTGGGGAACCCCAAAAATTTATTGTTTTTCTTTCTATTTTTGTGTGAAAATCTTAGTACGGTTCACAGAATACATCTACTTACCAAGTTTGAAAAGTATAGTTCTTATAGTTTCGGAAAAAGTGGCTGTGACATACGGACGGACAGACAGACAGACATGACGAATCTATAAAGATTCCGTTTTTTGCCATTTAGCTAAGGAACCCTAAAAACCGAATCTTTTTTTCTTTGCGTTCGATCCAGTTTCATATAAGGATCAAAAGTTTGTATGGGACCAATCGAGTTCGAGTATTACACAATTTTAAAAAATTCAGCATTCTGCACTTACCCCTTCATTTCCGGGTAGGAACTGTATTTTAGGTTTTGCCAATTTATCCTGAAACAGAAATACAAAAACATTTAAATACCATGTTTATAAACAGCAAAGTAATTATCATAATTATTTTCAACCATATATTACTCCCTTTGATAGTTTATATAAATACTAATAATACTATAAAGATGTAAAATTAATTAATTTAAATATATTTCACTACTAGAAAGCTACATTATGCCGAATGAAAACGAGTTTTATATCTATAGTACCTATATACAACCATATAGGTAAACTTAAAAAGCAAAACCCTATCTTAATACAAAATTTCATTCAAATCGTTTGTACAAGAATTGTTCGTTTTAATATTATCTATATTTTGTTACAGCATTTTTGATATCTACTGGTAACCCTAGGTAAATTTTGTGGATATCTACAACTATTTATCCTATTTTGGCACTATAATTCAATTATGCAAGTAAGTAGGTATGTTTTAGTATATAATATAATAATAATAAATCAATAAAAAATTGGAAATAAAGATACCTACATACAATGGAAAAACAGTGACGCACGCATGTGCAATAATGCGGGTGTTATTTATAAGGTAAACCAAGTGCAGTAAATTACACCCAAAAGCAGTAGGTTCGTACGTAACGTGGTTAATACATTACTTCATAGAAAATTACTTCAAAACATGATTCATAACAGCACTTGCGTTTTGTTACATTACGCAATTCTTACCACATACATAGGTCTATGTGTGTGTGTGTGTGTTTAATTTAATATGCTTTGTTAGATCGGAAAAGTTCTAGGAAAAGATTTCGTGAAGATGTTTCTCAGACTTGTTAGGCTTATGAGACAGAAAGTAGGTATATATAATATATACACACCGGCACAATTAGCGGAACACAAAAAAAGGATTTAAACGAATGGCAGCAGGTTCTCTTTACTGATGAGTGCAGAGTTCTTTTAAAATAGATCGATGGGAGACAGCGAATATGGAGACGCAAAGGAGAACGCCACATACAGTCTAATTTTGAACACACAGTGGCTTATGGTGGCGGCTCGATTATGGTTTGGGGAGGGATATGTTTGGGAGCTCGCACGGAGTTAGTGATAGTCACAGGAGGGACCATGACAGCAGATCGATACATCAGAGACATTTTAGAAGAACATGTTGTACCATTTGCCCCATTTATTGGTGACGACTTTATTCTAATGCAAGATAATGCTCGTGCACATAGTGCACAATCGGTACAGGCATATCTGAGCCACGTAGGTATACCAGTGATGCAGTGGCCAGCAAATTCCCCCGATATGAATCCGATACAGCATGTCTGAGACTTGCTAAAAAGAAGGATTAAATCCAGAATGCCACCCCCCAACAATCTGAATGAACTTGGAAACGCATTACTTGAGGAGTGCAAGCGGTTGCCTCAAGAAATCATCGATAACATAATCTGTAGCATGCCCAGACGAATGGAAACCGTAATCAGAGCAAGAGGGGGAAACACTCGTTATTAATTTTGCTTTAATTTTATTGTTAAATCATTTAATGCTTACTTTTTTTTATTTTTTGTGATGGTTCATAATCATCTAAAAATTTCACTTATCAAATCAAAGTCGTTGTTAAAAGATGTTAATCAATTTGTTATTTTGTGTCTAATTACATTTTCGTCAAATATATGCGGTTTTATCTCATAGTCTCACTTTATTTTCTGTTCCGCTAATTGTGCCGGTGTATATATATAATTTGTACATCGTGTATGTATATATCTTAGCCATTTTCATCCTCAGAAAGACGTAACTAGAGGCTGGACGCACACTCACATAATAATGTAGATAACTCCTTTTAACCGACCAATTAACTCCACTTACCAGCGTATAATTAGGACACGATGACTTTCCTCAATATCGGTTCAACGATTTAAACGAAAAAAGGCAACATAGTTTAAATAATAAACAAATATTTTGGAAATTACACCCAGCGCTGTCTGGCCCCAAAGTAAGCAAAGCTTGTGTTATGGGTACCAGACAACGGATATAAAAACATAAATATTTCTTTTTTTTTGTTATTACATACATATCATACATAAATACACCCAGTCTCAAGATAAACACAAATATTTATACTAAGATATAAATATTTGTCCTGTGCGGGAATCGAACCCACACCCTCTACACAGCAGCTGGCTACACTACCAACTAGGCTGCGAGGGAGTTAAATATCTTTTTCATCTGTAAAGTTAGTATGTATCGATGGATTTAACTGAACATTAATATCTCAACGCACAGTGACTGTTAACAAGCGAGCCAACATAACCATTATCTACGTATTAGTTTGATCAACTTAGTTAAGTTGCATATGGCAAGTGCTCGTGTACACTCAACAAATAAACAGTTACACTAACTTGTTTTATCACTTCTTTAAACTTTGTTAAGCAAAAACTGCAGGTATGGAACTGCACTTGTCACCTGCAAAGTCACCGCTCACCATTGGCAAGGAATTCATTCTTACACTTTAGTTAGAAGTTAAAAGGTCACATACATTCGGCTTCAGAGGAACTTCTTCGAATGATCTCCCTGTCAAGGTTTTCTAAGGACTACAGTATGGGGTTCTTCAAGAAGGAAGTTATTAGATTTTTGAAGGGTCAGCAACGCGCGAGTGATACCTCTGGTGTTGCCACGGTGACCGCTACAATCAGGCGGACCGTAAGTTTGTTTGCCACCTTAGTGGTTCAAAAAAAAAAAAAAAAAAGAACATAATCGGCTTGCGGCGTGCTTTACAAAAATGACTTCCTTACTTATTTTTGACAATTGCCAAACAAGCATCATGACACTTTGAAGGCATGTTATAGGAATAGATATCTAGGTTTGCAACTCCGCAGTTTATCAGTTTTCTATTAAATTGTTTAACTTAAAAGATATACAGGATTTCAGATTTTCAAACAAATGATCTCAAATAAGATTTCTCAACACACCGTCCAAAGTAAGGCCGCGCCGTGCAGTGTTTATTTCCAATATCGTTTTGAACGTCGGTTGCTTTACCATAATTGTCAAGTGCGTTAAAGTTACTAGCTACATGAACAAAAAAAAAAATTGAGAATATTTCATCAACTATAAAAAAAAACTTAATTAATCTGCTTAACCAAATCGAACGATGTAATTAGACGACAAGAAGCCAAACTAGTTGGGCAACAAGTCGGGTTGGCCACAATAAGCAAGTGTCGGTAAGTCGGGTTGTGCAACCAGGCGATGGTCGAATGCGAGAAACATAACTAGGCTGGGCGGCACGGTTGGTGATGTAAACTTAAAAATTGCTTTAGTTACTTACTTAACCGTCGAGCTCCATGTGAAATTCAAGTTGCATCGCCTGTCTAGACGCAAGGTGGGGGTAACCCGGAAACGACTACACGCGACCATGACTTTTTAGGGCCTACTTACGAAGCAAACATGGACATTCTAAAGATGAAATAAGTCGACACCGATAATTTGTCAAATTATCATGCAACGGGATGGCATTTTCACTTTGCCAAGTGAAGTGAGCAAGTGATACAGCTACCTATCACGTGATAAGATCATGTCAACTTAGATTACATTGAAGTGAGATTCGACCGCCGAACCAGTTTCAATACGACAAGGTCACATTTGTACTTGTAAAGCTTTATTTTATCGACCAAGATTAAAATTTTCGTGTATAATCTAACATAATCTATCATAATCCAATATTATAAACTAAAGATCTCTGTCTGTCTACTTTAGTTGTTATACGCCCCACTGCATGGCAAAGGCCTCTCCTTAGAAAAGGAGGCTTGCCTATCTCGCGGGCCCAGTGCAAATTGGTGGACTTTGTCGAGCTAGCTTTCAAGCCTTTGACTTGGCTTAAAGACTGCTGTCATATAACAGCACAGTCAAGTGCCCTCCAAAATACGTAGGGGCTTAGAAATTTGCCACTAGGCGACCACGCATCTAATGACTAGCCAAGCCCGACGTTGCTTAACTTTGCATGTCTTCTTTGTCAATAATCGGAAGTTACTGGGCCACGAGTGCTACCACGACCTGCTATATATGTATTCCGCGTAACGGAGAACTCCCCTCCTGGCGCTGACTCACCTTCGGGTTCGAGACTCACGCCCTCCCCTCGGCCTCGTGGGGAGGCCTTGAGCGTTGGGCGCTATATGGACCAAAAAGCCCGGTGAAGCAGTAATGGCTACAACAGCCAACTGCATTGACAGCTCAGAAAATATATATATATATATAAATATATATATATGAGCTTGCATATGCATATAGAAGATACTCGTCACCGAATGTAACTGAGAAGTAGTAGTTAAATAGTATCCCGGTAAATCTTAATTACACACGTTAGCTAATGTCAACTGCGTATAAGTATTGTAGGTACACACTACACAGGTCTCAGTAACTTAAAGTCATCTCAACACTAGCAACGGTACACGCTAATCTCACATGACGCCATTAGAACAATATAAATAAATACAATTATTAGAAATATTTTTTCTTTTTCAATTATCTTGTTTAAAATGCAATCAATGATATCGTACATATATTCTACTATTCGTCATTGAGTCATACTAATGCGGAAATAGACGTCGACAACGTTTAATGTCAAGTACGAATACTTTTATTAGGACCACTATTACAAATACCTGATCTCATTATCCTTAATATGAGCTCTTTATCTTATTTAGCTTTGCTGCTTCTAGGAACTTTAAAGGCAGACAGGTTCCTAACATGAAACCTAAAAGGGTGTTTTTATGATAACACCTGAAAGGCATACATAGAAAAAAAAAATATACTCGTCGAACATAGAACGTCCTCCTTTTTTGAAGTCGGTTAAAAAACATGTGTAGGTAGGTAAGTGTGATAAATATTGAATCTAAAAATAATAAAAAACCAACCATTATTAAAAACAAAAAACTCGTCAGACGATATTTTCAGTAAAGTCCATTACTATCACAATTAAATTAGATAAAAGATTACAAGAACAGGTAAATAGAGATAAAATAATACCTATACGTTTGTGCTTACTAAGTTGTATTCTAAAAATATTTAAAAAAAATACTTAATCATAGTTGGTTTCTTTAAAAGCAATCAATGCTTAGGCACGCATAGGTACCTAAAAATAGTCAGCCAAAAAATAGTATTGTAATTTTGGCCTTGTTGAATTGTTGCTGTACGCCCCGGCGGCGGCGGCGAGCAATAAAATACCTGCACAATTTGACCTTAGAGAAGTATGCTGGTGACCTTTAGCGAAACAAAAAGTTTAGTCCTAACGCTAAAAGAAATCTAGACTGTTATACTATGATACCATTTATCCACATTACATAACTAAATATGTATAACGAACATAGAAAACAAACAAAAGTGCCCGTAATATTACGAAGATGCTCATAAGTGCAGAATCCAGTGAAAAGTGGTGAGTTGGTGACTCAAATGGTAATTTGGCAGTGTCATAATAAGTGATAGGTTTTCTCTAAGGATTACAATATGGGGTTCTTCAAGAAAGAAGTTATTAGATTTTTGAAGGATCGGCAACACACGAGTATTAAAAGCACAAGTGGTGTTGCAAGCGTCCATAGGCTACGGTCACCGCTTACCATCAGACGGACCGTGTGCTTGTTTGCCACCTTAGTGGTATAAAAAAAGTTTATATCCGTAATATGAGACACAATCCCGAAAATAGGACCTCGTATTCGAAGTGGTAAATGTTTTGTTTATACATATATTGATTCTTCAGTCTACCTGTAACCAAAAAAATTTGCAAAAAAAGGTGCGCGGATTTTTGAACTTCCATTTACTAGTTTGAGCTTCATTCGTCATAATATGTAAATTTTAGCGTAAGGTCACAGTTTCTGGAAGGTTTCCTTTTAGCTTTTGATGTGCATGACTACTACATACTCACTACATAATACTAAGTAATTAATATCAACATTACGTCCTAAGACTCTCAATTTCCACCTTTTTTAACATAATTATTAGGTATGGAATACACTAGATAACATTAAAAATACTGTTTTTTATAATCTAGTGTAAATAACAATGAAAAAGAACAAGTGTTTGACACTTAAAATAATAGAATTCAGTATTTTATTTATAAAGGCTATGGCATACCCTAGCAAAATAGTGTAGTTTCGACCAGTGTAGTGTGTGTGAAGCATACAAAGAGACACAGTTCCAGTACAATAAGCACTAGCAGGTGACCGCACGTTGAAAATCTTGATTTTCTCGGCTTTTTGTTGGTATAAAACTCAAATATTTATTTAGAACCATGAAATTAGTAAATTCACTTGGTCATATTAATATATATTTTATGAAATAAGAATCAAGAGAATATTACTTCTAGTTTTCCACACAATTCCCAAAATGTTTTAAATTTCGGGCCTATTCCTTACTACCAGCCTCATACGTCCCCATTTATGGGAAATGGCATACCTTCACCAATGGCAATTTGGGCCAGTCAAAACGCGAGCCCAGTGCGGATTGTGGACTTCACATGTGTATTTTTTTAACGTATGCAGGTTTCCTCACGCTTTTTTTCTTCACACCGGAAATCAAGAGGTATCAATAATAATCAAAGTACTTGAGAAATTAAGAAAAGTAATCATTGATATACGTCGGGCTCGACCTGACGACCATCAGGACGCAAGGTGAAATCAAAACCCCTAGCTAGACCATCACTCTAATACCCCGAAATTGAAACAGTAGGGAGACATCGGACTAAAGGAGCATAAATTCATAAAGCTTTGATTGTTCTACAATGTTGCACGCTTCCGTAATTTGGCCTTTATTATATTTTCTGATAAGAAAAAGAAAAAAACTATTATTTGAATATAAAGAGTTAGTCGGATTTTGTTGTTGCCATGTCTAATACCTTTAAACGAGCAATTCTTGTATATATAATGTATACTATAGATATAATCTGAATCTCGGAAACGGCTTTAACGATTTTCATGAAATTACTACTACTAGAGTAGTACTACTATTATTTTTACCGACTCAGCAATAGTAAAGCTACTTGACAATAGATGGCGTTGTTAAAAAAGGAGCAAAGCTCGATCCGCATGTACTCCAACCTTATCTAAGCAGTATGCAATACCATCGGCAAAATGTTAATTTAAATTCTGTGTTATATAGGGAAATCTCTTTCTAGATAGGTGCTTGTGAAATAGCACAAAAGATATCATTTGTTTAAAAAACATACACATGTATACAAACTATGAATAACTCTTAAGGAACCTTGGTACTATCACATCCAGTAGCGAGTCTATTCTAGTCCACTATTCCACTCCAGTCTACTAAGTTTTTTTTTTATTTATTTAATACTATCTTTTGCACTAAATTCGGTTATTGGTGTAGAATTTCCACGGCAACTACTGAGTTATAGAAAAAAAAGACTCACACTTGACGTTTTCAAGTAGCCTATGTCCTTCCCCGGGACGCAAACTATTCTCCATGCCAAATTTGCCGACCGTTCCTCTCCAGTCGCCCTAAAGTCCGCCCAGACTGTGTTTCTTTCACATTTATAATATTAGCCCTTTATTACTCGCGTGGGGTATATTTTATCTTAGGGAAACCTTCGGCTTACCAGAACTTAAGCGTTCGGGGGAGGAAGTTCGTCTGAAACCGCACTATTTCTGTCAGTGAAGTGGCCACTAGATGAGAACGTATGTTAATTTGAAATGGACCAACACCTGAGTACTGCTATGACCTAAGCTTCTTCCCGTGTCCCCGAAATGTAGACAAACAACGACTGAGGCAACATAGGCAAGGCACCAGCTGCCAAGTCATTGCTCATTTGTTCAGGATCAGTAAAAATCTATATCGCTTCGCGGTGATAAAACGCAGCTGGGGATAATACACAAGTTGGGCCGATAACAATTTGTATTGGAACAATGAACCATTAGTCTGTCGAAAGCAATTGAATTGACAGCTTGGTTTCAATTGCAATAAGTATCCCCACACGTGATAAAGGTTATTATTCTAGATTCTAAATCCATTGTTAACATTTCGATATGAAAATGCAGGAAGTCAATATCACTCGAAAGACATTGTCATTTCAGGATTTATAATCTACGTAAAGATTAAATATAAGGTGGACGTTTTG
Source organism: Apoda limacodes (assembly GCA_946406115.1). NCBI lineage: Eukaryota > Metazoa > Arthropoda > Insecta > Lepidoptera > Limacodidae > Apoda > Apoda limacodes. The sequence continues at coordinate 37,824,076 of OX291541.1, read as the reverse complement.
TAGGTCACTTCTTTTTTTTAAAAAAAAAAAGCTACAATAACATGTTATGAGATTCTGATTTATCCTTTGTCACATAGAAACGCTTATTATATTTATCAGTCTTCTGTATGACTTTGCTAAAGTAACGTACCTACTGAAAGAGTTTTTCTTTCTAGTTTGGATATATTACCTACAATTACCTATTAAAATTAAAAAAAAAACCGTGCTCACTGTACTGTATGTACCTATATAGAAATGTTAGATCCAATAAATCGGTTGTAACTTAGTTTTTTTTTATTTCGGACTTAGTATCTAATAAAAATTCTAAAAGAGAGGAATAAGTAACACCGTCGAAGTTTTATCTAAAGGTTCATTAAATATTGCATATATCAGTTGTATGATAACTCATGTAATGGAGGCAGGTGTTATAGAGGTCAAAACTTTTATTTAAAAAAAGCTACTATACCATGTTATTATTTCTTTGTTTTATTTCTCGGTCTTCTGTGCGGTTTTACTAAAGCTAGGCACCTACATACTGAAAAAGTTTTTTCTAGTTTGTATGCATAGTACTTACACTTACGTATTCAAATAAAAGAAAACTGACTTCACTATTGGTACCTATGTACGATACGTTGGTATCTATGGATAAGATCCATTTATTTGGCTGCAGCTTGAACCTACCTAAAGTTACTGAAATAGATAAATTATTTATTCATGTGGGACTGGACTTAGTATCTTTTGCGATTCTTTAGAAAGAGAAAAGAGAGAAATAACTGACACAGTCCCATATTTTAGGTATATATTGAAGTATCAATTACATTCAACATATAACATGAGTATATGTTTGTTTTGTAAGAAAGTTACTAAGTTTTTTTTAAAAAAAAATATGCTTTTTTTATCTCATTTTGTTTTGGCTATAGACTGGCGATGGAACTAATAATGGAACAACTGCGATCGGTTTCTTTAGTTAAGAGAGTTTCAACATAGTTCCATGAAGATGTTTTCACTTTTCTACACGCAAATAGATTTTCACATGTGAGCCAGTCGCAAATCTGCTGTTGTCGGATGTTTACGTTCGTAGTAATGATATCACTTAATGTAACCTTGAAAATTGATGTTATTGTTTGTTATAAAAAAAAACCACGCTAAGGTTTACTTTTCATATTTTATCTACTTACGATTGTGCCAAAATAAAATTTGAAACTAAAAAAGATCTTAAATGTTGTTACAAACATAGATTCAAAGCCTTTTGTAATAGAAATAGTTAATTTTATTATTTTTACCGTTACTGTTGGTGATCCCTTAGGCGGCTTTCGTTTATGATGGTAAACGAATGGTCAACCTTCATAAAAACATAAAAGCATTTGTAGGTCTATGTCTATGTAGGGTGCTAATATTGCTTTAATTAATAATGTTATGTGGCAAACTAGGAACAGTCATGGTACTGCTCTTTTCAGTATCTCCAAAAAATCAAATTTTTCAACCGACGACGCTTACAAGTCAATGATAAATTATACAGCGTAACAAAAATCAAATCTAATAATAAATTAATGGTCAAATAGAACTTTCTAAAAGGTTGTAAGAAAAAAAAAAACTGTAAGTTTAAAAAAAGTTCTTAAACGCAAACTTTTTTTCTGTACCTATTATGTAGACAATGTACTTACATAATTTACCTACTAAATTAATGGCCGAACACATTTTCGATTTAAGTCTTAAATAAATAATACATAAATAATAAATAAATAATAAAACATAGTTGAGCATGTTAACATATTTTTTAGTTCCGTCTTCAAATTATGACTTGCTAAAGTGTACCATATTTCTACTACAATATGGCGGTATCAACTCACGGATGTCGCTGCAGGGGATCGATGGTCTTACTTATTGTTATTTGAATAGTGACGTAAATCAGCGATTTTGCCTGAAAGTTACGCCCACAGATGTCGCTATTCATTATTTTCATACAAAGTAGTTTACTGTAAGTCACTTCACGTAACTAGAGATGACCAGGTGCATTCTTTGGTTGTGGGGACGGGAGGGTGCGACGACCCCGACCACCCTATAACATGTGTGTAGGAACACACAATACTATATTTGCTTCAATTCTGGAGTTAACTATCGGAGAGTTGTGATTAATACTTACAGTGCTCACACGTTTTATACAATATTTTTCAACACACTTGCGCGAAAAAAACCCCGTGCAACAAGAGCCACATTACAAGCAAGTTTGTTGAAAAAATAAGTTTACGAAGCCTCTGCTAGAAAATTACTGGACTATTATTAGGTCCATTATTAATAAGAGTTAAATATCTATATATTTTAATACTATTATTCTCTTCGTGTTGTGTCTTCACTATAACATACAAAAGTAGGTGAAACACATTATTTAAACATATATAAATAGTCGACCGCTATCTTTAATATTAGTTGATAAATGGTATCCGTTAAAGAATCGATTACGAATAAGGAAGGAAAAAACCATTTAATTTATTTGTGGATTAGGTAGGTACCTGGTTAATATATTATATCAATGACGTAAAAAAATAGATGCGTCATCTACTTCTCACATAATATTTTGTGGCAGCATTACAAAATTCAGTACCTAACAACGTGCGGTGCTAAAATCAAATGAGCGAGCAGTCAGTATTTCTTTGGTATAACACTCTTCATAACTAGCTAATTTAAAAGTTACAGACCAAATGTAAATAACCTAAAAAGGAAAAAAAAAAGACTAACAGACAGCCGAAACTAGATACAGAACTTCACCTCAAACTTGAAATTGTCAATACAAAATGTAATTTGTCCGAAAATTTTGTCCTTGTTAAAAAAAAATAATGACATTTGCCCATCTCTAATGGGGGTCGATCACAGTTTAAAGATGTTTTTTCATTAATTATAAAACAGAGAGAAAAAAAATCTCGTAAATAGCCGATTATTATTGGTATCTATCTACTTAACGTAGACAAACTGCCTGCCAAAAGTTTAATCGCAATCTCCGGACACAAAGTTTTACAAAGCGTTTTTATTCAATAGACCCCTGACACAGGAAAAAGGGCCAGGTGGTACTTTCATGGGTCGCGATCGTAACAAAAAAAACATGCCGATGGACCTAGTTGTCTGCGAAAGATAGAACCAGTTTAAATTTTAAAGTATGAGCATCAAAGTTGTAATTCGTACGGCAAGTGAAAATAAGGCAATAACGATCTATGCGCACCCACAAAAAGATTACATCGTTGTTAAAACACGTGCAAAGGGAGTTATGAATCGCAATCAGGTGTTGGGTGGAACAGCTTGAGTCCTGTTGTAAAGTATGCTTTGCCAGAATGAGTGTGATAGTAGTTTCCGTACATCTGTCAAGTCAGGTAGATCATTTTAAAACATTTTTTGTAATTTTTTTTTCTATAATGGATGCCAAATATTTAATTACGTAAATAATCGTACAAATCAATGATTGGTTCAATGACATCTTTAATTAGAATCCGTTGACAGTCAACTTGGTGCGTCATACCTAAATTACAGGAAGGACTGTTTTCAATTGTGTGCAAAATTACCTGAAGCAGAAATCAAGATGATATTGCCAAGTATATGATTTGGTGATAATAACGTATAATACGTATATCTATCTTTTTTTATCTATATTCCTATACTAATAATGAATGCGAAAGGAAATTTGTTCAGTTTGTATGTTTGTTAGTTATTAACACTTATTATAATCAATAAGAAATCATTGATGTCGAAATGATTATTAAATTATGTGTTATTAATTATTTAGACTATGAATATGTATAAAATTTAGCGACGATAACCATAATTTAGCCTTCTTTTCACCTAGGTATGTTCTGTTGAAATTATTTAAACTTTGGACATTTATAAATAAAATACTCGACGGTTTTTAATGACACGCGATTTTTTCTGCACGGATTAATTTCGCTTTTTACTTGTAATCGCCTGTGCATGTACGCCCGTATGATGCTGCACATCGAAGCAGTCGAAGTCAGGGAAAGTAACTAGCAGATATAATATAATAAAGCTAAAGGGTTTGTTTGTTTATTTGAACGCGCTAATCTCTGTAATTACCAGTCGGATTTGAACACATTTACTTTTGTATTGGATTTTTTGAGGAAGGTTATAGCGCAACCTTTAATTCAGTCGGCCATCAAAGTTGTCTAGACCGTCACATATGGCTAGTCGGGTGCTGTCCAGTCAATCATACATTTTGATGAAATGTATAACTGACTGGATGGACAACATGAATGAAATGTTTGTGACCGAAGTCTGTAACTAGTACCGTCTACCGAGCATACTGTAGCAACTCACATACAATGTGGCGCCAATATGGCGCATGACTGTGCACCAACTCAGTTGAAACGCATAGTACACCATTATGATTAGGTAGGTACAGAACAATATTGTAAAAATAATGACAATAATATAGCTGTATGTAAATGGGTATAAGTACTCGTAAATACATAAGGTATTTTATTAAGGAACACCTGATTAACAAGACAGTAAATTAAATATGATATGCTATGTACACAGTTTTGGAGTCAATGCCATGGTAAAGCATTGACATGTGTAGCTGGTTGTTTACCACACTGACTACATTCTGTTTGGTTTTAATGCAAATTAAATGACAGTAGACTTCATAATTCTGAGAATAATAAGATGGAAGTCATTGTATTTAAAACAACTATGTTCAAATACACCTGAAAAAATATCATTGACATCTATGCTTTAATTTTTTTACTTTAGTTTACTTATTTTCTGAATGCTTTTTTACATTTAAAAGGTGGTTGCCATTTTTTTTTATAAAATGCTAGGTAGTCATTAATTAAATATAAAGAATATTTATTTAGATTAAAAACTAAATATAATAATAACTAAATTTCCAGTACCAGACAACGGATACAAATACATATATATATAACTTTTTTGTAAATACATATATATCATACATAAATACACCCAGACTCAAGACAAACACAAATGTTTATCATATAAATGTTTGTACAGTGTGGGAATCAAACCCACACCCTCTGCACTTGCAGTTGGCCACACTACCAACTAGCCATCACCTTGGCCCTGCGTGACAGATGGTGAGACCATCGTTGCAACACATCTTCTGAAGCATATCAGGACTAAGGTTGCTTTTTATATGTCCCATCATCTGTGGACTTCAACCTGCAACCCTAAGATTAGTTCACTGATATAGCACTACGATGGACTCTTAGAATTGCAGGTTAAAGTCCTGGCTCGAGGTTAATATGATATATCGATAGATATGATCTTCAACCTTCAGGGTGTTTCAAATGAGAAGAGATTATTTCTACATATGATTTATCATATATATATGAAAAATTGTATATTTATAAGATGTCTCGAACTTCCTAGCAAAATAAGTTCCTAGTAGTTGCATGTTTTTATTTATATAATATCGTAAATGACCAGTTTTGGTTAAGCAGAACAATAAATGAAAGAATTGGGAATAATGATCTATAATTGGTGAAAAAAAACGAGATGACTATTCCAAAGACAAAATAAATTTATTTTGTTTTTTTTTTTATATAGCCCAAAATTAAACAACGTTTAGTACAAAGTAACACAACATGTTTAAATCAAATGTGCCATTATATGCAGATTGGAGTTCCTGTCTGTATTATCTATTTTGCTTAATTATTTAATATGACTTACTACATTACATAATCTGAGATTAAACTGATGTTTCATACATTTTTATTTCCCTTTTTATATTTCTCAAAACTAAGCAAAAAAGTTATCTTATCACACTACAAAAAGTTACATTAATAGTAGATTATCTAAGGTAAATAAAATAATTAAAATATGGTTCTATTACATAAATTAAATTGAATCAAAATACTGGTAATACCGGAACTGAGTCTGATATCACTACAAAACCTGAGATCAATTCTAACTACCTACTTCAAAACAAGTTTCTTTGTTTAATTAATTGTACACCTACTAGCTTTTCTGGCCAAGGTTCTTTCGCTCTAAACCCTATGAAAACTCCTCATTTGTTGAACAGCTTGCGTGCCACTTATAGTAATTTCTACTAATTTGGAAAACCACCTCACCAAAGAACTTTGCAATCCGATGTATGGTTCAGGAGCACACAGAATATGAAAACCAATACAATAATTTTTATAATATAAGATTCTATTTGTGATCAACAATATATCCTGCATGACACTTATTTTGGTCTTTAAATAGTACATTTTTTAAGTGGTTACTAACTTAAAACTACTAGCATATATCTGTCTTCTATTGCATGATCAAATTATTGACCAATTTAAAGTTCCTGATTCTTGTTTCCTTTGACAATTGTTTTTTATGAATTTCATCACAATGACTAGAGTAACAATAACTGTCTGAAAGGTTATATTTTGATGGTATTTCCATGCTGGGTAGACTGGATAGAAAGATGAAGAAAGAAAAGAAGGGGTGCGTTCCAAATCGCAACAAGGAAGTTAAAAAAGTGGTTTTGGGACGCCCGGGGTAGAGTATTTTCCAACTGTCAAGTTGAATTCTTTACACTGCCATAGAAAAGGTTGAAAATCACTTCTGTCAGTGTGAAAATTAACTGTCAAACGCCCATTCGAAAACGGGTTGATTACTCGGCGTGATTTGGAACATAGCCTAGGTAAGTATATAATGACATGTTAACTTAATTAAAAAGCTTTTTTTTAAATAAAACTAAAAATATACATAGCATATGTAATTTAAACAAGACCTAAGAATTTACATATGCCCTGGCATATAGGTCAGTTTGAGATTAATGAGAAATAAAAAAAAGTGCTGTTCAACACATTATTTGTACCTTTTAACATCATTAGGACTAAAATTTACATAATGTGTGAAAATTATGCACTAACAGTTACTTTATTGAGTTAGTTACATAACTTAACATATCCCTCTTATCTTAGCTGAGATACCTTTCTTTTAAGGAGTTTTGCAATGATGAAATGTACATCAAAGGGTATTTGTAATTTATTAACGATTTAAGATGTTCACCTTTAATTGTACTCTAAGCGCTTAAGTACTTTTAAATTGCCAATTTATTATAAGATACTTTAGCAATGCTAATAGATATTCTTAATTTCCATTTCATAGAAAGCCAGTTTTAAAAATGTACTACATAAAAATAACCCTACTAGTCTATAAGCATTTGTACTGTTTCTGGAATACAATTGAATTCGTTTAATATGACTCCACCTACAATGACAAACCCTTCATTATGACGCAATTTTAGTAGAAGTTTGGTTCTTATGTATACATACTTCTAAGATAGGTTGGTAATAAGACTCCGCTTATATTGACATATAGCTTATTATGACCTATTTTTACGTTATTATAGTGACGAAGTTATTGGTGATGATTTGTCGACCGTCTAATATGGTTTGTTTTGGGTACTTAACAATCTTGTGTATTGTAGGTGTATGTTTTATTCGGCAATTATTTTGTCAAGTAATTAGTCTGATGATTGCGAAAAATGGCTCCTAAACATCAGAGATCATTAACAATGGCAGACAAATTTTAAGCTATTACTTGTTTCTACTTTATGTAGTACTTATTTTTAATTTTTTACAAATATTATCAAATATGTAGTTGATTTTACTTAGAAGTTCAACACTATGCTTTGTATTGCAACCGCTTAGTTTCACCCAAAAATCATTTCACTAATATGTTAATGTAACAGGATTCTACTGTACATCTCAATGTTTAAATATTAGCCTTTCTGCTTAAAGTGGTCAACGCTCAGATTATACATAAGCTTGAAGGCACTAATGCCGACAAAATCCATGATACTTAACACAAGAAATACAGCAGTGGCTACTAAAACACGTACTTTCACCATTCCGACGCTATCGACCTAACATTGTCATTGCGTTTGCGAGCTTGATTCGCTTACCTAACGTACTTTGCGAAATCGAGCTCAAACTAACAGCTCGACACGAGCCGAATATCTAACGCGGAATAAGACCAATTTGATTTACAACTAACATAACATAATTGGATAAAGTCACGAAGTTGATATTCCACTACCTATGTTAGATAGTCTACAAGAAATGGGTATTTAGAATACATAAGTCAAAAAATAGCCTATGATGGTTTTGACTGTTCAAAAGTGTTTTTTAAAAATCTAAATTAAATAGGTAAATGTGTTTTGACTTAGAAAAAAGAGAAAATTTTCAAATGAATTCTGTAGATATTCAAATAATTAATTATGTTTGGGTAATTAAAGTAAGCAGAGGATGTGGGTTTGATTCTCGCACTGGACAAACAGTTATATGATTTGATGATTTATGTATGAAATATAAGTATTTACAAATAAATATTTGTATCCATTGTCTGGTTTTCATAATACAAGCTTTGCTTAGTTTGGGATGATGGTGCTGTGAGATATGTCCAAAATTATTATTATTGTATTATTATAATTTTGTTTGATTGTAATTAACTATATCCAACTAAACCTAAGTAAGCCCTTATACAACAGTCTGACTCAGTTTTTACTACTTTACTAATAATAATCTTGTTTGATTGTTTGAACATGCTAATCCCAGGAACTACCACAGATTTGTAAAATTCTTAAGTTATATATAGGCTATATAACTTCATGCTGTATGCCTTAGAGAAGGAGCAGTAAATTAACATGAATGGAACCACTGGGAACATCAAGTACATAATATATATTGTAGCTTGGCAATAAATTTCCAGATTACAGAGTGGAATGATGATATTTTTATAATAATAGTATATATTTAAAGTAGTATCATAGTAAATAATTATAGGTAAAAAATTTAACAATTTAAATAAATTTTGTGTTCACTGTGTATGTGTGTGTCGCGCATCAGCCTCACATAGTCCAATGCAGTAGCCTAATGCAATAATTTGTCTAGCTAGCAGCCACTTGACTGTCAGTTTTCAAGCTGCTGTCATATGACAAACTATGTACTGGTACTGTGTTACTTTAAAGAGAAGTTAGTTTTTCCATATTCACTAAATTATTCAATAATATTTTTGGAAATATATGTTTGCCTAATCACTGTATTTGTTTTATTAAAACACATAAAGTAGTAAATGAACAGTTTAATATTTGTAGTAACAATTTACACTTGTAGTAATGCAGAGATTGATTAAGAAATTAAGATGTTCTTACCTATACTGTAATCTTTAAAATGAGGTTAGTAGTTTATGAGGAGATTACAGTATAATGATAAATTTTACACATATTTGTGTTAATTGTAGTATTTGGATCATTTGACAGTAATCAATACTAGATTAAAAGAAACAATATTATTTTAAATATTAGATTTTTAACACTAGTTCATAGAATTTTCAAGTATGTAATAAAGCAAAAAATCGTAATTTTAACAGAAACCCAATGAAAACTGACTAAAAATTTTCTCCCTCTGAAATACTTACTAAGCTAAACAAAAATTTATCAAGGTTGCATGGCGGTATATGCATTTCTGTTGGTTGGTTTGGACGTTTCAACTGAAAAATGAGCTAATAATTGCGGTCACGCCTGTCACATTTTCACTCTAGTCCTTCACTTAACTTTATTGGTTGTTTTTAATGTTTTGAAATAGGTACATGGTTTGATAAAATTTGTTCTTAGAATGGCGGCTGAGAAAGCGCAAAGAGAAGATAAAGTGACTCAGAAAAATAATGCTTGTTTTTAGAAAATAAAGTAGGTAGGTAAATAAAGAGTATAAGCTAAAGGTAAAAGGGAACTTTTTTGTTGGCTGCAAATGTTTTAAACTTGTCAAAAATGATATTTCAGATGTTCCATAAGATCATATCCTTGGCGAATATCTATCCTTCAATAATTAAGATTAAAAATAGGTTGTTATATAAGATTTTGTATACTATTAATATTTATGAGAAATAAAACACTCTTTTTTAATATTTATATCAAACTTGTCACACCTGACACAAATTAATTCAGGTCATAAAAGTTATAAATTTAAAAAACACAGATCACTTAAAGACGCAAGATGTTTTTTTTTTAATCCATTACAAAAAAATAAAAAGGAGTCATAATTAACAGAAATACTGTATTTCATTTAAGTGGTTGTTGATCATAATTGCATACCCGTCACACCATTTGCTGCCTCCAAAATTGTTTAAGGTGATTTTAAGCTTTGTGCTTTTTGTAGGTTATAATTTAGCATAAGTACTATAAATAGAATCAATATCCTTGTAAGCTTCAAAGAAGCATTCCTTCTTCTAGTAACAGAATAATAGCACAGAAAGTCATACTTGTCGCCATCAAATGGCCCATTTTCCGATAATATGTTCTTAAGAAGTTACAACATATCTACAAAATATCAGTGCTTAGAATAATATGATAAAATAAGTTTATTATCATAAAATCTTTTGCCATGCCGTGCCATGCAGTTCTTTCAGTGAGCTGGCCTCAAAGGAATTGTAACACATTCAAGCTTTATATACTTAGGTTACTCTAAGACAATTCCAGGGCCAAAGGTGAAATTAAAATGGGCAGGCCACAAAACTTGTAGATTAATAGAAAAAGAAAAACCTCTTAATGGTGACTATGACTTAGAAAAATGTAAGACTCATCCATATCAGTAATCAAAAGCGGAGGCCAATAAGCGGCAGTGGATGTTTTCCACTGGTATGATGACAGGGAAGTCAATTTTATATGCTTTATGTAAGTTTTATCCAAAGAATATGCATTATTGAAGGTATAGCAGCAGTGAATGTAAATTAATAAAATTATATCTACCTACCTACTGTACCCAAAAAGTTCTAGGTGGTTTAAATTGTCTGTTTAAGACATTAAATTCAAAAAATAAAATCATAAAATTCATAATATACAGTAAGTAGGTATATAAAATGTAATACTATAGCCAAAAGTAGAAACAGATTTTAAAATAAAATTTCTAATTAAAAAAATGTTTAAGACAAATACTTAGGATTTGCAATGAGCCCCCTGTCAAGGTTTCCTCAGTACAGTATGAGTTTCTTCAAGAAAGAAGTGATTAGGTTAAGGTGCAGGTAATATGCGAGTAACACCCTTGATGTTACAAGTTTTTATAGGCTGCAATAATGACTTACCATTAGGCTGAACACCTAAGTGGTAAAAAAGTCAAGATTTTATATATACAACTGTATATTTTTATTAATACAAACATATTCCCCTGTTTCCTCTATGTATTTTGGCATTACAGCTGTTATTTTTTTTTGGTATGATAGATATACACAATCACTTGGTCTGTATGTTTCGCTTTTTAGGGTTCCATACCTCAAAAGGAAAAAAGGATCCCTTATACGTACGAAAAACTAGGACTCTGCAATAGTTAAAAAAATGCCTCTTTTTTGAAATTTTTAGACATGTGCTATACATATATGAAAACTATTTATTAAGAAATCAAAACATACAGAGACAGAATAAATTTTTATTATTTTTTATACATTACATTACATTTTTTACACATGAACATGGTTGAGATTTGGAAGAAGAAAGTGGGAACTACAAAACCCCAATTTTAATGAATACAACTACATATAAAACAGACAGAGGCATTTTGGACCTGGTTCTAAATCAACTTTTTTCAAATACCTATTTCTGCATTTGCTTGGTTGTGATATTTCCTCTTAATCCTTGCTTATCAAGGTCAATTGAATTAAGTGTTTGCCCCTTCTCGGCTGACATAGTTACTCAAAGTGTGCTGAGGGCTCAAAAAAACGATTTTAATATTTACAGACTGTTTTGGGAGTCCTTATCCTACTAGTCAGACCAACATTTGCTTGTATTTTAGACACATCAGTGGATGACCATTGGATATAGATGGAAATGTATCTATAGTATCTCTACAACCTGCATCCCATCCATCCAGGAAAGTCACATTATTCTCTTGGTAATGATCAAATGATCACTAGGAGTCTGTTGAGATCATTAAGGGATTGTAATAAATAAATATACTGAATTCAGAAAGCGCACCATCTGGTCCCAAACTAAGCCAGACTTGTATTATGGGTATCAGACAATGGATGCAAAAACTTTATACGCGTGTAATGGACGCTCAAAGAGAATGGAGTAGCAGTAATTTGCATTACACCGGTGTAGCCACTCACCTATCACAATTTTCAAACCTCTTAAAAATTTGAAAATCTCACAGGGGTTTGTGTATCGTACCATCAAGAGGCATAATAAATACTCAAGTGTCGAAGACAAGAAAAGATCAGGCTGTTAAAAGGGTACTCTATGAAGACCTGGGTTTACAGGCTTACAGAAAAAAAAGCGGACACCTTCTCAACGGGCACTTGAAAGCAATAAAAGTAAAAGACTCCAGAGTTCTGATAAAGCAATACCCGAAAAACAAGCACTGAGATATCCTGTTAAAACGATAGGGTGTACACAACAAGTTCTGCAGAAGCTGGTGAAGCCATTCCCCAAGTCCAGCATGGCAATCATCTATTGATGATTTGGTTAGGCCTCTTGTATTTTGGCCCAACTGAAGTTCACTTTTGTGAAAAGGGAGTCAAAATCAGTGCAAAAGTTTACTAAGACCCTGTTTTGGATTGTATTTTAAAAGACCTGCCTCTGATGCTGTTTCTTGGCCGGCTATGGGTGTTTCAACAGGACTCTGCACCGGCCTACAAAGCTTAAACCACCCGGCGTGGTTTGAGCTCAACAACATAAACTTAATAAAGCATGAAGATTAGCCTTCCTCCAGCCCAGACCTTAATCCTTTGGTTCATAAAACATGGCAGGTTTTAGAGGAGAGAGTCTGTGCTAAACCTCTAAATTTCTTAAAAGATTTAACTTTGCATGAAAAAAAATTTTGTTATTAGAATAAAGACAGTTGATCCATCCCAAAAAAAAACTATGTAAAGTATGGTGCAGCATTTGCCTCTTTAAAAATCCATCATTTTTTGTATTTGAAGAAACTAGTTGATATGACAGATTTGTTTTTATACCATGAACTCCACCTAATCCTCATAGTCTGCCACACAAAGCATAGGGGCCAAGTATCCTTCTCTGACTTCTGTATAATCTACCACAGCATATATGTATGTAGTGTAGGTTCTATACCTCCTTTATTAATGGCTGTTCAGGAGGCTAAAAGCTGTTGAACTTCAGAGCAAGATAATTTGGGATTACTTTTAAAAACATCTATTGAATGTAACTCAAAAAAGTGACAAGTATGTAATACTTAAAAGTGTGTTATCATCTTTTTAAACAAGAGCACTACCACTCTTTCATACCCTTCTTATAGTATTACTATTTGCAAGTATTACAGTGTTACTTACTAAGCTTCTCAAGGACTTTCTGTACCCGTTTTCCAACTGTTTTCAAAAGCTCAACTTCATCACCATTAGTGCCTCATACTAATCTTTTAGAAGCTAACTTCCCAGATGTCTTCAATATAGTTTTGGGTCATCTAGCACCCTTTAGGGTCTTGACTGCCAGCATACTGGCTTCATTAAACATTCATAATGGTCTAAATATTAGGCTGCAGGACACAACTCGATAGTCACAAAACTATTTTTGGAATCCAACTAATTACTCAATTGTAATGTTGAATTATTTATACTGCCATAGACAAGGTTTTACTTTTAGGGGTATAAAAATAAACTATTGAAAATTTGGGATACAGAATCATTATTTAACTATCCATTTAGCATTGGTATTGGTGTTTAATATCAAAATTTTTTATCAAATGTGACAAACTGGCAGACATTTATTTATGATATATATATGTAACTTTTGCTAACAAAAATCAAACTTTAGACCCATGTCTGGAGGTGGGGTTTTGATGTTAATCTGTCAAACAGCTGATACATATTCATTATTTATGGTAGTAGGTATGTGTTTTAGTGTGTGTACATCAGCCATTCATTATGGAACAAATAATTTTGTAAGTGCTATCTCAAAAATAAAAGTGTGAAAAGTATCACAACACAAAACATTTTATACCAAAACTATCACACTGTTAGGTATTTGTTTTTAATTATGTGCAACAATTCCACTTTTTCAACTGATGAGGACAAGTCAATGACAAATGATATGCAATAAAAAAAACTCAAATCTATATAAATCAATACCTTAAATAAATTATTGGTTGAACAGAATTTTCTTGAAGGTTGTTTAACCCGTCAAGCGTCCCTGTACTAAGGAAATTACCTGCCCTTGCTGCGTACAAATGGACATACACCTAACTTTATTATGTTTATTCCTCTTTATTTATTTTTAGGTATGTTCCCTAATATATACAGTATAAAAAAAAGTAATAAGAATAAGTTCATGATAAATAAAATAAGTAATAATAAATTTATTTACTAAAAAACGGGCATAGTTTTTTATATATAGCACATTACCCGGGGTCAAAATGAACACTATGCTACTGTTAATAAAATCCAAAATCCAACTCAAAATGGCACAACGTAAATGGCGGCTGGATCAAATTACAAAAACAATTTCTGATAAAAAAATATTAAAGGCACAAAATATTGTCCACCCAAAAATACTACAATGTAGGACAGGCCATTGGCTTCACTTCTGAATACTTACAATTAGCCTGTCTGATAAAAGTCGTCCTGAAAAAATTCCCCCGCAACACAAGTCGCTTAGAGACCACTGTGGTCCCTAGGACGGGTAACGGGTTAAGATAAGAAATCCCCGAAAAGCAAATAATAAAAAGTCTTATAATGCTAGTACTTTGTCTTAAACGAAAATACAAACATTTGTAAATCTAGTGTATTAAATTAATTTCAATGTTTAATTTTTCTTAAAAATTTCTGTTTGTGAATGGTTTCATTTCTTTCTGTTTTCTAACATATTTTTATAACTACTAACTAATGGTGTTAAAAAATAAAAAACAGTCAAATTTATAAAATAATGCATGGTATACAAGTATGCATAGTTTATTCTTAAGGAGCTTTGCCCATTAATCGCTCATGCTCATGACTTGCTAAAGTGAATTTACTAGTGCATAATTATGGTGGTGCTAAATTACACAGCTATTGCTACTGGGAATATCTTAAACTTGTTGAACAAGATGTGGTGTTTACAATTTAGCTTTAAGAACTTAAGCATAATGTACCTATATCTCTAATAACTACTACAAAAATAATGAAGACCTAACTTGAAGAATGTAATAAGGAGGATTATTTATTTGTTTTTGGAGAAGGAATATGCCTACTTATATCATATATATGTTCTTTAAGAATTACTCAAAACATCAAAGCAGAACCTTGAACAATCTCTTGTAGCCTAGTATGCCTATATTTCTGGAAACTAATACTAAACAAAATAACCACCTAACTTGGAACATTTTAAGAGAAAGAATATGTGTACCTAGGTCAGAAATGTTCTAAAAGATCAATTCAAAACACAGTAATTGCACTAAAGATAAAGCACCTATTAGAGTAATGCTATCAAAGCAGAAACATTAAACCCTTGTTTTGAAACTTGTTTATCACCTAACTTTTATTGCATGAGAAGGTCTTGGTGGCAGGAGAAATATTTGGATTGTAACCAAACTCCGTCGTGAACGTCAATACCGAACAAAAAGATCAGAATTCTCTAATTATAGCCATATGTAAATATGTGAAAACTTAATATAAAATTTTATGCATGTTGACGTGGCGTATCAATATAGAGTTTCTTCCAGTAGTTTGCTACTGTTATTTAGTTTAAGTGGACCGCTAATCCCAAATAGTCACAATTCGTAGATATAAAAGGTATTTCAATATGATTTAAAGACAGTAATATAAGTATGGCGCCTCTGACATTGTTGGCCTCTATCTTTATTTTGGTCGAAACAATATGGCGTTGGGACTTACCCTATTATTCCTAATGAAGTCTTCTATAGCTTTTAATGCTGAATCCGTTAGTTTCACAAACACTAGTTCTTTATTTTCTTTATAACTAGACTCCGATGATAACCCATACTGAACACCTGCTGGCAAGGCCGCCATTTCTTACTCACTATTCGCACTGTAGACCAGCTGACTCCTTTGCTAGCCGTCACAATTCATATCATTAACACATTCTCTTAACCGTAATCACAGATTCACAACCTATTATAAATTAAAATTACAATAACAAAAGGGTTTTGCAGTCCAAATTAACAATCTTTTTGTAACCCCATCGACTCGGCCTTTGTTGGCAGCGTTATTCAGTTCGCAAGGCCGCACTGACTGTCATGCGCAATGGCGATTTTGACAGGAAACACAAAAGGAACGTTCCAAATAAAGTGTTGCCAAAACTTAAACTCGCAAAATGTGATCATAAAATTACAAAACGAGTTTAATAGTTAAATTTTTGTATGTTGTAATTTATGTACTATATTATTTACTGGCATAGGGTGAATTTTGTTACTAATGAAAATTTAACTACACAACTAATAAAAATTTTAGAGCATGTAATTGTGCCGAGTGTTTCAGTTGAATAAAAACAGAACCATAAACAAATCAAAAAGTTTTTTTTAATTTTACTAAGAGCGCGTTCGTTTTGGGATGCAGACTTATTATTTTCGTTTACTTTGTCATCTGTCATCCGTTCGTTTTGCATTGGTGTCAAAAATATAAAATTTTAGTACCATCGTAACAAACTGTCATGCGTTCGTTTGCAATATTTTTGTTATTTTTGTCACTATTGCTACCGAAAAATGAAACGTTAGACCCATGTCCAGAGGTGGTGTTTTTGCGTTAATCTGACAAACTACTAATACATTCGTTGTTTATGGTAGTAGGTGTCTGTTTTATCGTATTGTGTGTACGTTTACCGTTCGTTTTTCAACCAAAAATTTTGTTAGTAACGTTTCAAACTAAGATGACTAATACGTCTAGATACCGTGTTAAGGCACACAAAATCGATCTGAATACCTGAATTTTCAGGTACTTGCCGTCACACTACATCATAACTAATCTGACGCGAATTGTACTCCCGCGTAAAGTAATAAAAATGACGATTTGTGCAATTAAATCGTGCTAAACTATTGACAAAAAAAAAAGGTTGATGATAAAAAATCACTGTTCACTAGTTATTACACTAATATGCTTGCTATATTTGAGATACAAACAAAGTTTTCAACAAATGTTTTTCTGTCTGTGTTGCCAAGTCTGTAGGTATGTTCATTTCCCATCCAAAGTTTAGTAAGGCGAATACTGAAACGACAGTACATATTTTACACTTAACATCACTAACATACAGGACACTATTTCAGGTTGATAAAGTATTTAAATATTGATGAACCCTGTGACACATTGTATCTATAGAACATAAACCTTTACCCCGGACTTCTGCAATGTTGAAATAAAAAAAACATAACAGTTAGATGTAAATATCAATAGAAAAAAAATAGTACTTATCATGTTATTTATGAACTACGAAATTAATTAATTACCGTATCTTAAAATACATAAGCGTATTCCCCTGTTTCCTCCCTGAATTGTGGCATCAGAGCTGTTATTTTTTTTATGTATGATAGATATACACAATCACTATGTCTGTATGTTTTGCTTTGGCACTGCAAAAGTCCAAAAAAAATCCTCTTTTTTATGACATCTTTAGACGTATGCTATACAAATATGACCTCTAATTTTTACAAAAACAAAACATACAGACTTGGAATAATTCATTACCTTCAAGGCGAAGTAATTTTTATTAAATTTGGTTAAGATTTGGCGCCGTAGTAGTAGGTGGTAATTAATAACACTGAAACTTACAAAACTGACGGGTATAAGATTCATAATAAATGTTAATTAAGAAAATTGTACACATTTGAGGAATAGCATTGTGATCCGATTCCTGCGGGCTGCTCTAACAATATCAGCAATATCGCTTACGCAAAAGAAATTTAGTGCTTTTGAAGTGAAAACTTCTTTAGCAGCGCTGTGCACTTTTTTTGTGATGGGTAAAAACTGTTAAACTCGCGTCAGGTCACGTGTCCTGATCGAAAATTTGTAAGATGTCACTCGCGTTAGGACACGTGACCTTTATTTACATTAAGATAGTTTTTATTTTTAGTATAAGGCGATTATGAGTAGTACAGGGAGGTTGGATATGGGATTTTAATTCTATGACAGATTGAGCTGTCAAATATACAACGTCAAAAAAGTAAATAAACAAAAGTTATTATTTTTAATAAATAAATATGGATAAGAAGTGATGGGAAGTAAATAGCGAGTATCTTTTCACTTCTGCCGGCACTCCCGGAGTACAACCCTTTTTTTTTTTTAATATTTACGCATTGAATGTGCTGTATGCTCTCTACGCGCGCATTCCATCTATCTGTTGACTAAAAATGAATGCGCTCTGTGTTGGCGGCACTTAATAATAATTAATAATTTTAATAATAATTTTTATTTTAATTATTTCCCATAACATACATTGACAATACATGTTGTGGGAAACTGGTCACCCGAACTAGGTTTCCCTGTGTCTTAGGTAACCAGGTCTCCACCTCTCAGAAGCAAGAGCTAACAAATTAGGGCTAATAAATAATCTTATAGCTAAGAACAAGCATTTCGAGGGTGTACGTGTGTGTGTGTTGTGTGTGTGTGATGTGTGTGAGTGAATGTATGGTATGTGAGAATGATGATGTAATGTAATAGTGTAAGAATTTTAACTTTGCCCTTTTTTTTTTTTTTTTATTATTATTTTAAACTAGAATTATGTGTAAGTAGTCACTTAGAGAAAAAGATTTTCAGTAACGGTGTAGTTCAGTGTTCGTAACCAATTTACTAGGTGTTCTTTAACCAACTTTTTTTATTTTTGGGAATAAATTTATTTTTTTATTTACAAGATTGTACAATTTGTTTCCTAAGAAGAAGAAGCTTTTTTAGCAAAAGAAGTGTTCGTTTTTGGAATCTTACAAATTTTAGTGGTGATTCTCTTTTTTAAATTTGGGTGATTATTATCGTACACTAGTTGAGAGTGTTTCGTCATTATGGTGTTAAGTACGAACAGTTGTCGTACTGACAAGGTATTGGTTTCATTGTGCAGCTGATTTGTGGGAAATAGACGTGGTTTTGACATCATAATCCTGAGTATAAGTCTTTACGCCCGCTCTAGAGTTATTAAGTGCGTTTTGGCAGCACCACCCCAAACTACTATTCCGCATTTAATGCATTAGCTGCACATGCTAAGGAGGTAGAACAGTGGATTTGTTTCTTGACATTAGGCCCACAAAACAATTTCAATGGCTCATGAATGAGGAGACAATAAAACAACACTTGATAAATAGAATCTTTTTTACAATCTCAATTTACATTGACTGTTTTGCAGCCAAGTGATAATTTCAACCCCTGCTGTTGTGAAAGCCGTTCAGTTGCAAAAGTCACGTAAGCCTTTTAATAAGACCGGCGATCGCTGGGCGAAGGACAAACGACGATAATAACACCTAAAGTGAACGCAACCCAGGGTTGCGTTTAAAGACAACTTGAGTAAAAAATGACGTCACCGGGTTCCTAACTCAACCCTAAAGTTTTTGAACGGCTAACCGAGTTACATCCGGCAAGTTGAATCAATGTTTCTACTTTAAGGAATTTATAATTTTGGGCTATATTTTAATTTGATATACCTATGTAAAGTCTTGGGAACACTAAAATTCAATTAAAGTTTTTTTTGGCTTTGAGTGAGAACAAAATAATAAATTCCATTTTGCTTTTTTCAATTAAGTTTTCATAAACTAGGTGGGAAATTGGTGAATTCTTGTATTTAAATTTCTATTCTTATATAACATACTATTATCAGTCATAAAAATCTTTAAATTTTTGTAGTTGTGTGTTTAAATTCTAAACACTTGAATCGCTCCTTATTTTGTTGTTTGGATTTTATTAAAAAAATAAATGAAATTAGGAGTATTGTTTCTAAACAGCTAAACTTTACGTCCAGAATCATTTTTTTTATTTAAGACTATTTTAAGGTATTTAGGGTGATTTCCTAAGGAACCTAAAAAATCCTAATGGGTATTTTCGCGACAGGTTGCCTGCGTGACGATAGTGGAATATGTTATTTAAATGATTGAACAATGAAAGTATAAGAGTATTTTATTTGACAAGCTTTACATAAGAATAATAGCGAGAAAAATGATATTTTTGTTCTGCTTTATCACTAGATTTGAAAGAATTTTCGAGTTAAGCCGATGTTGCATATGATTAAGCAGATTTTGTTTAATTTTCTTTTTGTTGTTGTTATATTTATACAGGATAAGATTAATATAAGTGCTAGTCACACAGAGCTGTAGCTAGAGTTGAATCTAAGGCAGGGCAGCGGTGGTTTCGTGCACGGGTATGGCGCAAGTAATTTTTCTATCTTCCATTATTTTACCTGCTTGTGAGCGTGACTAATTAAGGTAGAAGGCATTGCCCCACAATGCCCCCCCTTAGCTACGGCCCTGTAGTCACAACAGTCAAAATTTTCTTATGCAAGAAAAACAAATACTTTTATTTCCAAATCGTTACAATTTCGTCAGTCCTATAGCATTCTTTACTTAAGTAAATCAGTTTTACGATAGCATAACTTTTTTATTTTTCTAAAATATTAAACTTAAAACTTTAATAACAATATCTAAAAATAAGATGATTTTATTCATTAAACTTCAATAAATTCAATTAAAAATAGTATTATAATTTAATTTTTGCTAGGACAAAATTCAGAATGCTTTTTGGGAAGTTTGAATTCAAAGATAATATAAAATCGTGACTATGTAGGAATTTCCAGCAAACACCAATTTCGTGGACAGACTTTAAGCAAAGATTTGTCTATATTTATTTTACAATGTCTATTAAAACGATCCTATTTAATAAGGTAAAAAAATATCATAAAATACCCAAAAATACAAACATTTTGGACAATTAATTAAATAGAAAAACATTAAAATTAAAAAGTTTGTTGTAATAGCTTAGGATATAGCAAATTTGTACAATCTTTTATTTTAAAACGAAAGCTTTGTTCAAAAAAAAATACCAAATGTTCTCTGTGTGACTGTATTATATTAGAATTTATATATGAACTAATGTTATAAAAAGAAAACGGTGCAAAATTGTACACTAATAATTCACAAGAATTTATTGAAGTTAGTAGACAACGCTTTTTACCCGTGCACAATATTGTACGAAAATACCCAAATACCAAAGTCATAGTAAAATACTAAAACACAAAAACTGACAATGAAATAGTTTACCAACTAATTTTCTTAATTCGAAACCATTGCTTTAGACCCATTTTGAACTAGTATGGCCGCCAACTTCGATAAACCCGTGTCGAGTACGGCTCACTTTAGAGCGCGTTCGTTTTGGGGTGCAGAATCATTATTTTCATTACTTTTGTCACCTATGATCCGTTCGTTTAGCAGCGGTATCAATAATATCAAAATTTTAGTATCATCTGTAACAAACTGTCATGCGTTCGTTTATGATAGTTTTGTAATTTTTTTTATTTTTGCCATGGAAAAATGAAACTTTAGACCCATGTTTAGAGGTGGGCTTTTTGTGTTAATCTGTCAAACTGCTCAAACATATTCTTTGTTTATGGTAGTGTCTGTGTGTGTTTTGTCGTAGTGGGTGTGCGTCAACCGTTCGTTTTGCAAATTTTGCAACTAAAAATATTGCTAGTACAATTTCAAAGCTAAACGAACGATAGGCGTCGGTGGCAAAACTGGCGTTATCAAAAGTGTGAAAAGTATCAATCCTGGGAACTATTAATCCCAAAACGAACGCGCCCTCAGTCAACACAAGTGTAACAACTCTACGCTTCTTTGAAAAGCAAGCAGTTGGAACTCAGTCAGTTTTTGAACGGTTCGAGTCATAACTCTACTCGACTTAGTCGGTTTTTGAACGGCCCCGTAAAGTTAATTTTGGAATTAAGTTTCAGTTAGTTATAAAAAAGTTCAATTTGATCTTCTGAGGAATAAACGTTAATCTGACATTTGAGCAATAGTAAATTATTTTTTTAAGTACTTTAGAAATAAAAAAAACTATTCTGCTGTCGTTGCTACACGATTGACTCAATCAATCAATCAGCGTATAGCAGTCCACTGTTGGAAATATTATTTCCTTGCCTTTCTAATGAACACGGGACTCACCCGATCCTTTCTCTACCACTATAAACATACACACAGTGCGATTGTACGTTCAAAAACAGGCCCATATGTGCGTTTTATTTTTGCCTAAGCCCCTAATGGCACAGTCCCACGCAACGGACTAGTTACAGCCACTTCTTATACACCCTATCGCTATATATGTTACCGTTAGAATACGTTAATATGTTATGTGCATTAACTTGTTCGGCGTCAAGAACCGACCGTGGTCTAATAGGTCTTACAGAGAAGCTTAAATTCTTAAGCAAACTTGGACCACAGCTCGTTATAATAAGGATCCGAATATTTCTATGGTAAAACGCAAATTAAATGCTGCCTCGAGGTTCAGTAAGAAAGCAACTGCCAGAGCAAAATTTCAATTCATAGACAAAATAGATGGGCGACTTGTGAGCTAGCCTCCTGGGAGTCGTGCTTTCTGGTCGCTTGCCAAAGGGAACTTTTGCCAGTCGTCGTTACCACCACTGTGAAAGACAGATGATGACTTGGCCCATAGTGCTAAATAGAAGCCGAGGTACTGGGCCGTCTCTTGGCCTCAAACTCGAAAATGAACGCTGAAGACGCTGTACCACCTACTATACCGTGATATACCGTTGCTGAACTTCTAGAGTATCTAACACACCGATGGGCACTAGCCATTGAGATTCATGTAGCCTCTGACTGGGGACGGGTAAACTTAGTCCGATTCAACCCTACAAAGACACAAGTCTGCGCTAAGAAGAACACCCCATTCACTGTAGTCCCTCAATTCCAGAACACTCCCCTCTCCATCTCCAAGAGCATTGAGATCCTTGGTGTTGACATCTCCAGCGATGTTCAGTTCCGAGATCATTTGCAAGACATGGTGAAGCTGGCATGCAAAAAACTAGGTGTACTCAACACAGCGAGGCGGTACTTCACGTCGGGGCAGAAGTTGCTGCTTTACAAGTCGCAAGTTAGGCCCCGGATGTAGTACAGCTGCCATCTCTGAACGGGTGCACCCGGATACCAGCTTGGCCCTTTGCCTCGGTTAAACGACGAGCTGTGAGAATTGTCGACGATCCCAAACTCACTTGCCGTATCGAACCCTTACCGCTTGTACAATGGGATGCGTTCTAAGGAATTGTTCGAAATGATGCCTACGGCTACTTTCTACCATCGCACCGCTCGCCATCGGCAGTAAATTCATTCTCACACTTTAGAACTGAAATGGTCGCACACAGTGCGGTTTTAGAGAAACTTCCTCCCACGAACGCGTGGGTTGTCGCGACGATCCGTAAGATTATTACGCCCGTGCGAAGTGTGCCATAAACAAGACACAGATATCCGCGAACTGTGGCAACTCTGAGAGCAGCAACACTGGAATAACTTGACAAGCAACACCAAGAGCACACATATAAGGACTAGCAGAACTGAGAGCACATTTCCCCAGATGACGATCTCGCTGTTCGGATAGCGAGATTAGTCTCTACGACCTCCCCTAATAGGGCCTCCCCCCTAACACGACGCCGACCGAGATATCACAGAGTGCCGCGGCGCTTCTCGCCCCCACTCAATCGCAACCGCACCCGCGTAACGGGGAAATTCCCTCCTGGTGGTGACTCACCTTCGGGTTCGAGGCTCACGCCGGTTGAAGGGACGCCCCCGAGAGTAACAACCTAAGCCGAGGCTGCCCCGCGGGGAGCCCTTGAGCATTAGGCGCTATATGGGCTGAGGCTTCTTCAGTCCCGCCCCAGAAAGCCCGATGAAGCAGTAATGGCTGCAACAGCCAACTGCATAGTCAGTCAGAAAAAGAAAGAAAATAGCACATTTTCCCGGTAGCAGTTAAGCAGTTAGGACTAACCAGTGGTTCGTGCACTCCCGCTTCGATGGCGGGTTGGAACTTCAATCAGCAGAGCCTGGCAAGAACATCTCAAGTAACCAGTAAGTGCAAGTTTGCTGGCATCTATGTGTGTGTTTGAAATATATTTCTTTGTTTAGGTTTAGGCATGCCGCGGTCGCGGCCTTAGACAGGGCGCAGTAGGCCAAAAGATAGGCGCCGATCGCACAGGTCCAAGGGCGTAGCCAGCTTTTGGGATAGGGGGGGGCAGACTTGGTACAAAATTTTGTTTTAATACGGCAAAAAAGGCATTGTTGCCTACAATTACTCCATTATTATTCATATGGTAAAACTGCATAGGCATGGAGCTACTTCTGCTCTTGATTTTGATACTTGACATTTTGAACCTATTTTACAAAACGGGAGATAACATTTATTTCGAGGGTCATTGGAAATCTTCTTGCCTTTCTTGAACGATTTTCAACCACCTGAATACGAACGGTACCATAGGACATCCAAACAGTGAGGCGGACTTTTTTTTTTTAACACCAGGGATATCACTCGCGCTTTGCCGACCCTTAAAAAATCCAATAACTTCTTTCTAAGATCCCCATACTGTTGTCCTTAGAGAAAACCTTGGCAGGGAGCTCATTCCACAACTTAAGCGTTCGCGGGAGGAAGTTTCTCTGAAACCGCACTGTACAAACACATCCCATTGTACAAGCGGTAGAACACACATAGGAAGGCAGTCTCTGCTCAGACTTAAAGGTTCAATACGGCAAGAGATTTTGGGATCGTCGACAATTCTCACAGCCCGTCTCTGAACCGAATCAGCTTGGCTCTTTAAACTGGTATCCGGGTGCACCCGAGAGATGGCAATATGATGGGGCCTACCTTGCGACTTGTAAAGCATCAACCTCTGCCCCGACGTGAAGTACTGCCTTGCTCTGTTTAGTACATCTAGGTTTTTTGGACGCCAGCTTCACCTTGTCTTGCAAATGATCTCGGAACTGAATATCGCTGGAGATGTCAAACACCAAGGATCCCAATGCTCTTGGAGATGAAGAGGGTAGTGTTCTTGAATTGTGGGACAACAGTGAATGGGGTTTTCTTAGCGGTGAACGCACAGACTTGTGTCTTTGTAGGGTTGAATCGGACCAAGTTTAC
Organism: Apoda limacodes; assembly: GCA_946406115.1. Lineage (NCBI taxonomy): Eukaryota > Metazoa > Arthropoda > Insecta > Lepidoptera > Limacodidae > Apoda > Apoda limacodes. Next base: position 37,799,038 of record OX291541.1, on the reverse strand, counting down.
CCGTCCTCAGTTAGAGACCTTGGACAGTGTGGTCTCGATTTGAGACACAAGTTCCTCCACAACAGAACGAGGGATGTTTGCACGACCTGTGTAATAAGCGTCTCCAGTACTATACAGAAGACGTCCTCGGACTTCAGAACATGTGTCAAGCCTCTTTGGACTACGAGAAAGTTGACTGGCAATACGTCGAGGTGTTTAAGATGTCTGTGTGATTTAAAACAACACAAAACAGTCAAACATGATTATCCAGCTACAAAAAGGAGTGAAACGGGGGATGTCATGTCCTCGAAACTGTTTACAAACGCACTGATGTCTTTAAGCCTTGATAACTGAAAAGAACAAGGTATAAGTAAAGGTAAACAGCGAGTCAATCTCACACCTACAATTTTCTGACGATGATATTATAGTGCAGTTGTAAAAATCATTTAGAAAAAGAAGCCGATAAGGAGGGTCCATTTAGGTTGGCAGGATTTAGGAAGCTTCGTCACGTCTTTACGTCATCCATATTGCAATGCTCTTATCTGCTCTTTCTGGAACCAATAGTCCATAATAATATCATAAATGCGAAAGTAACTGCCTGTCTATATATTTATCTGACATAGGCTACTTGAAAACATCAAGTGTGAGTCGTTTTTTTTTTCTATAATTGAGGAAATCCTACACCGATAATCGTATTTAGAGCGGTTAGAACCGCGAGAAAATATGACATGGGGATAGTTTGAGTCCGCGAGAAGGACATATGTTATTTGAAAACTTTAAGCGTGAGTCGGATTTTTTCTCTTATTAAGATGCCGTTGAAATCCTATACCGATAACCGAATTTCAGGCGGGCGGAACCGCGGGCAAAAGCTAGTAGATAATAAATAAAACGATCGCGTGTCAACACGACCTTACATCATCAAGCACTGAGGAACTACTTCTCTACTCCTAAAAGGTTGGACGAACAGTTGACTGTTAAGGCGGGTGCAGATTATTTGCAACACAAGATGCAATGCAACACGAATGTATGTGGACGGTCTGCGCGCCTTAACAACGGCCATTCCTGGCAGTGTTCAGCGCGCTCGTTATATAGCCGTTTGATTTTGAAGTATTATATATAGATTATATTGGTGTTTCAATAATTTTATTACATCAGTGTATAAAAAAAGTGGCAGTCGTCATCAGAAGCGGCTAGTCCTAAGGAGCGCTGGTGCAGCGCACTCCCATAAATAATTATCTGCTTAAGAAACAATATGATTTAGATTTAACTTAAAATAAATTATTATTATGCTTCGATTACTCTTTATGTTAAGAAAGAATTTCACTAAAAACATTCTTTACACACACAGCTAACTCAAGATTTAGTATAGAATTGCACTAAGGAGACTGTGTCACTAAGTGGAGCGCTGGCAATTGCGCTCCTGTTAAACGAATTTTAGTACAAAGACTAGAGCTAAAATCAACGAGTGTGAAAAAGAAAGTTTGACACAGTCTTATACGTGAAACAGAAAATTTACCTGACTACGCCCATGCACAGGACCACGATCTCGGGAACTATATGATATTGGTTTGGGTCGTGGGCGGGTAGGAGGCAACGATTGCGGAGACTATAGAGTGTTAGCACGGATCGTGGTCTGGGTCACGACTAGGTGATGGGGAGCCTCAGGACACTGGTTCCATTTGTAGCCCAGGGGGAGGGAGCGGCCGGCTAAGTCGGGGGGATTCCCAAAGCGTGCGTGACTTGGGGACCTGACCGGTGCCCTGCGGTCGGTGAAGAAGGACGTCTTAACATCACGTATATATCTTGGGTTTGTGGAGGCTCACCTAAGATCTATACAACCCACACATTTACATAACCGTATTATGGGCATAAAAGAACTTAAGTCACATGGTAAGGCGCGGTGACATGATCACAATTACATTATATGCACGACTCAACCTGGTCGTTTATCGTCGATATGGTAGTTTAGATTACTGTAGTAAAATGATTGGATTGATAAATTAAAGCGATAGCCTATTGATTTAGTCATGTTTAAAGGATCACCCACATGGGTGCCTATAGGTTGCTGTATTATATTTATAGATGGATGCGTGACCGGGGGTGCGAACTGCTGCAGCCGCGTCAGAGGAGCCAGAGTTAGAGTGTAATAAGCCGAGAAGCAGATGAGATAAGGTGAGCATCGCCACTCAGGATAAGTGCCGACCGTCACGACATGGGTTGTGGAATGAGCTCCCTGGCAATGTTTCCTCCAGGGACTACAGTATGAGGTTCTTCAAAAAAGAAGTAATTGGATTTTTGAAGGGTCAGCAACGCGCAAGTGACACCCCTGGTGTTACAAGCGTCCATAGGCCACGGTGACCGCTAACCATTAGGCGGACCGTGTGCTTGTTTGCCACCTTAGTGGGAATAAAAAAATCTGCACTATAATTTACATACTAGCTGACCGGGCAGACGTTGTCTACCGACTGCAGCGCCATCTGCCGGGCTGATTTGTGAATCTAATCCATCTGGGGCGCCACCCAAATGCATAAAGTCATTCAAATCGATCGTTTAGGAGGAGTACGGTGACATACACACGACATCATCATATCAGCCCATTGACATCCACTGCTGGACATAGGCCTCACATAACTTTCTCCACAGCGTGCGACTCTGTGCCGCCTGTAACCAACTGCTCCCCGCTATCTTTACGAGGTCATCTGTCCATCTAGTGGGGGGCCGTCCCAGGGTTCCGGTTCGTGGCCGCCACTCGAGAATCTTTTTTTTTAAAAGGGGCCGCTGCGTTTACCACTTTTTGACAGAACCATGCCACGACTTTCCTTAACATAGCAAGCGGTGCGGTAGTAGTTACTTTCTTTAAAGGTTCACAAATCGAGTGGGCGACCGCTGTCCGGCCGTCCGTCTGTCACCAGGCAGTATCTCATGAACCGTGATAGTTAGACAGTTAAAATTTAAAGAAGATATACTTTTGTTGCCTCTATAACAACAAATACTAAAGAGAATAAAAAAATATTTAAGGGGCACCCATACAACAAACGTGATTATTTTGCTCGATATTGATAACGGCAAATTTTATTACTTCTTAAAGTATTTATTAGTAGACAGTTAGGGATAGGGATTCATTTTCATATAGGTATATATAGGCTACAGTCCAGCAAACGACTACAAAATACCACGTATTATGTTGAATTAAGTTGGTTATTGTTGTAGTTAAACATCTGGGCCCATAGTCGAAATTTGACAGTGACAGTTGTAGTTTATTTACTTTCGTAAACTGTAGATTTCTGCTTGTTCTTGTTGGTTTTCTGGCTTTTAACTGTGATTTTTAAGCAAAGATGAATAAATTTTACAACTAGCAAATATAAAACACAACAAAATTCAAGTATTTATTTACGCGCTGACATTTGACAGTGACAGATAAAAAGAAGAAAAACCATGCTATAGCAGAGGTTATTTGTAGTCAGTTGGTTTAAGTTGGATTATTTTAGATTAACGTAGTGGACCCGTGGTTGTGACGTCATTTGGTCATATTTGGTCGAATATAGTTGTTGTTTATCGTTCCTGGACCGCACTCACTAAGATAATAGATAATAATATATAATTATGAATATTTTTGGACGTTACACACAGCGCCTTCTGGCCCCAAAGAAAGCAAAGCTTGTGTTATGGATACCAGACAACGGATACAAACTACTTTTTTTTGTAAATGCATACATATCATACATAAATACGCCCAGATTCAAGACAAATACAAATGTTAATCACATAAGTACATGTTTGTGCAGTGCTGGAATCGATTCGACACCCTCTGCTGCACAGCAGCCGGCCACACTACCAAGACCACCAGCTAGCTAGGGAGTCAATATAATGAATATAAATACTGGTTTATACATATATGCTTCCGTACGCGTTTAAGTCACTGAACTCCTAGTGGCAGGTGTACAACGACAATTTCGCTCGAAAACTGCAAATCGATGTAGAGTTTAGCCGGGCAAAACAATAATTTTGAGCCGCAGTTCCTCAAAATATTTCCCTTATACATGATGTCATAAATTTTTTGTATGGGATTTAATAAATGTTTTTTCTGAAATCTAACCCCTGAAATCTAAATTTTTAACCCCCTAGAAGCAATTTGGTAAATATTAAAATTTATTATTTTTTTTGAATTTTTGAATATTGCAATGTGAGACGGTTCCTAAAACTTCAGATCTTTATGAGACTTATGTGAACTGTACTGTACCCTGCTGCTTCTGTTTACTGGTGTTATTTAAGTGTATTTAAAAATTCCAAAAAATTATTAAATTTTAATATTTGCCGAATTGCTTTCAGGGGGTTAAAAATGAGGATATAAACTATCATTTAAGGTATATATTAGAGAAAAATACTGAGCCGTCTTCTACATGAAGGGGCCCGAACTTGGTATGTTTTGAAAATACTTTTTGGATTTTAAGAAACAAAGTACCCCAAAGGTATTAGTGTGGTATATTTTTAGAACCGGCTCATCAAGCCCTTTCATTTGATAACCCACACGATGGGTTTCTGAAATTTTTAAATCCCATACAAAAAATTGATGACACCATAACCCAACCCCTAAGGGAAATATTTTGAGGAACTGCGGCTCAAAATTATTGTTTTGCCCTAAAGTACCTGTGTGGCAAACGGCTAAACTCTACATCGATTTGCAGTTTTTTTTTTGCGTACAACTATTACTTCGACTATCCTCCTAAACGGCTGCAACAATTTTGATGTGTGTGTGTTTAAGGCCAGGATGGTTTAGATTCACAATTAGTCCCGGTAGGTGGCACGGTTATTATTATTTGTTTATTAAGAGGCTATACTACCTAAATATCATTTTTTTGGCAAAGGATTCTCCGGATCCGCTTAGCAGATTCGACTAAAATTTTATTAATGTGTCCTTCGGGATATGGTGTAAGCCCTGATAAACACAATTAATTAACTTCTGTTCAATAAAAAAACCCTAAACTAACACCTTTTCACTGAATCTCTTAAGTCCTAAGTGCTTTTAGATTACAACAAGTAAAAGTAAGATTGTATTGTTTGTCTTTTGTATATAGTGGTTACTTGTAAAGAAATGCATGATTTCATTGTATTCATGGATCGTTATGTATGACTATTAATAATATTAGTTTGTTTTGGACTTACCTAGGTATCTAGGCGTTAAAAATAACAAATAACAAGTAGGTATTAGAATAATATTTTTTTAAATTTTTGATGAATGATAATATCGCCAAATAATAAACATTACTTGAGTACACAAAAATAGACAAAACAATTTTTCATCACACTTACTCGTAAACAGTGTCATAACGTGCTAGTAAAGTGAGTGCTGAAACCTTAATTACTTCCACGGGCTTTTTCTTTGTGAATTTTTTAACCGCTATAAAATCGTAAGCAAAAATACTTAGCATACGAATTGTGCCAAGCTTGATTTGTGCACTTTTGGTCTTCTGATGGTTCTTGGATTGGTTCGATAATGGAAAATTACTCTCGTTACCGTAAAGTTCGCACGCTAGGACTTAAGTTATTTACAAGTTTTTTTTAATTAATATTTATTTCGATTGTCGGTTGTCAAACTAGGAAGGGCTATTTTCCGTAACAAATGATCGTAGACTAGTAGTTTCTTTGCAGAAATAATAAATCTCATCTTTATTTCGGATGACAGCTGTCAAACTAGAAAAGGCTATATTTCGTAAAATATTGATCTTAGACTTGTAGTTTCCTTACAGAAGTGATAGATCTCATCAAGATCTTTATTTCGGATGACAGCTGTCAAACTAGAGGGCTATATTTCCGTAACTAATTACCGTAGACTAGTAGTTTCTATACAGAAGTGATAGATCTCATCAACATCCTTATTTCAGATGACAGCTGTCAAACTAGAAAGGGCTATATCTCAGTAAACATTTATTACAGACTAGAAGTGTTTTTGCAGAAATGATAGATCTCATCGAGATCTTTATTTCGAATAACAGCTTTCGAAGTAGAAAAGGCTAAATCTCGTAAAATATTGATCTTAGACTAGTAGTTTGATTACAGAAGTGATAGATCACATTAAGATCTTTATTTCGGACGACAGCTGTGTAACCCGTAAGATAAGGGGTATCTAGCAAGCCTATGTGCTACGGCAGTGGCAATATTTTTGAATAATGATTTTTTTCATTATAAATTCTAGAGCCATAATTTTATATTGAAAGATAAATAATACATAGTAAAAATAAAATATAATTGATATTAAAATGAATAAAAATTATGTAAAAACAAAAATAAATTAACGAAGATTGATTTTTTTTGTATATATAAATAAGGAACATCTGGAAAACGAGTTGTCACACACATGAGTTGTACAAAATCACTTATCTTATAGGAGCATTCTTCATTGACTTTGTGGTTACTGGTTTTCCATTAATTTTACTTACTAACTTGTTTCCCTGCCATACAGCTTCTAAATTATCACTTGTCTTTAAATCTGCTTGTAATTTTTCCCACACCTTTTTTTTGGGGTTTAGAACCAAATCAGGTTCTCCAGTTGTATACCCTTCTATAACAATCCTATCTCCAGGTTTACTATCCTCTGGTGGCAATAACGGCTCTACTTGTTTAGGCTCATCAACAGAAGCACATAGCACCATTCCTTGCGACTCAACACCCCTCATTTTTGCAGGTTTTAAATTACATAAAACAACTACTACTCTGTTTGTCATATCTTCAATAGGCACAAAGTTTACTAATCCTGATACAACAGTTCTGGGTTCTCCCTCACCAAGATCAATTTTCTCAACATAAAGAGCATCAGCATCAGGATGTCTAGAAACTTCTACAATTTTACCTACTCTTATATCTAATTTTACAGGTGTAATTTCGTCGGATTCTGCAGCATTTGCTTTCGTTTTGGTTGGAGGTGGATATGCTTTCTTAGTTAATTCCTGTAATTTAGGATCCTTAAATATCTCATGTATGGGAGCTAAAAGTTTATTGATAGCTAATTCGACAGATGACTTCAAGTCACCAGGATGAATATCTTGTCTTGCAAATGCTGTTTCTAAATCATCAAATTTGGTGAATTCTAAATTGCCACCATGTTCAGCAGAACGAGTGATTATAAAAACTTCACCCTCTTTAAACAAAGGAAATACTACATGCTTGGTAAAAGAGAGTACTCCATTTTCAGTTATGTTTCCAGGTTCACAAAAGGCTTTCTTAAGTTTCTTTTTGACATTTGTTGGGTTGTCTAGTAAATCAATTTTGCTATCTTCTTCAGATGCAGACATTTTGCCCCCTGTAAGACCAGGGACCATAGGGTTCATAAGGTGTATCCGCTTAGCATATCCAAGTTGTGGTAGATATTTTTCAGCCATTGTAAATATTTTCCTCTGGTCCACACCACCAAATTGAGCATCTACCTTCAAGTATTCTTCATCTAAAGCCTGAAGTCCAGGATACAATAAACCACTTAATAATGGATGGTCAACTTGCTTCACTACTTCAGCACCAGCTTTTTTAGCATCATGTTCTGTGATAACTGATGACATACGATATACATCTAATGTGTATTCTTTTGCTAGTTGGTACTCAGTACCTCTTACAAATTTTAACTTTTCTAAGGGCACTCCTATTGAAGTTAACATTGCTTTGATTGCGGCTTCGTAATACTGAGTTCGTAGAGCTAAAAGTTCCCAAGGGGCCTTCATATTGTCTAAATAAGCATGCAAGTCAGCAAACAAAATTGTGACCTCACAGCCAGCTTTTAGGAAATCTGCAATCTTTGACATAGGTACAAAATAGGCTACATGAGGACGGCCTGTAGTAGCAGTACCCCAATAGATTTTGAGATCTCTTTGCTTTAAAATTTCACTAAGTTTCTCCTCACCTAATACTTCTTGTAAGTTCCGAGTAATTAAATGTTTTCTTTCTTCCCAATTTGCCATTTTGTAAGACCTGAAATAGAAATAGAATAGATTTTATTGACAACAGATAACTAAATGTACGAAATTATCATACAAACAAATAAATAGAATTTAAAAATTTGTGGTTTCTTTTAGCAAAAAAATAATTAATCTCATGGTTTAAATTTTATCTATCATCACTACAATGTGCTTTCACCTGCACCACCTCACTGACTACCTATGCAGGGGCACCAAAATCTAGGTTAAACATCCGATTAATTAATTAAAATAAAATATAAAATTGGCATTACAGAGCATCTGGAGTCTAACAGTGTTGATGATTGAAAAGTACAATGTTATCATAAAGAGCCAAAGTAGGACTCTTAAGGAATCAAATCTTAAGAAAACAGAATGGCTTTTAATTCATTTTATTTAAGAGCCATCTCAACGGTCAGTTTCCCATACAACTGTAGTTCACCTATCACCAATCTGCCAATGGATATCAAAGCTACTATGTAGTTATTTTTTTAAACATCATAACTGAATTATAATAACTACGACTTGAAGTTTACGGATAATTGGGCCTTAAACAACCTATTACTTCAGAAAATGAAACAACTAATCATATTTTTAACAAATTGATATGTTGTTCTTATACAAAAAAATCAAAAAATTAATTTTCAGTGTTCTGCATAGAGTTGCATCCAGCTCTAAGCCAACCTTTTTAGAGATCTTGATATTTTTAACCATTAACCTTACATTTAATAAAGAAATACTAAATATGCAAAAATAAATTTAACCTTTTTAATAGCAAAAATTTAATATATAGTAATATAATAAATAGTAAAGTAGATTTTTTTCTTATATTTTTATGTTGTGTGTTTACTATAAAAGCACCAATTAAATAAGATGACTGGGTCACTGTTTTTGTGTAACATAATGGAAGTGCTTATAGAGGTTCTACAGCTAAATTCACCTGTAACTTTGTTACCATATTTGCAAAAGTCTAAAAAAATCAATAAAAGAGCTGTATAAAAACTTTAAAAAAAAAATTATTTAAACAAAGAATTATGTGATTAGATTTTTAAAAGGGTGGCCATTTGTGAGTAGTTACCCCAGTGCTGTAAGCGTCTATAGGCTGTAGTGACTGCCGCACATCAGGCAGACCACACACTTGTTTGTAGAACTTTGTTGGTCAGAGTTACTACAAGGAGGCGCAAGGGAAAACCACCTTTGTGGTATAAAAAATCTGTTTAGAATTTTAAGGACGGCACAATTAAGATATATCATACTACAGTACCATATGTTAAGGTGCTTATAGCTAAGGGTAAAGTTAGCCGGTGTACCTGCTTGACATCCTCTATCCTTAGGATAATGGTGTATAACTTCTGAATTTATTACATTACCTTCCACAAGATACCCTAAATTTCATCCTCTACGGAAGTTAACCTATCTTATTCTGCGTACGAGCTACTACTATGACTCAATTTTCTTAGAAAATATGTGGCAAAACATATTTGGTATTATACCATACCACATGTTTTGCCCCATACGTTTAAGAAAATTTAGAAAGTAGTATTCAGATGTTTACTATGTTCATCAAATAAAATACACCATGGGTTTATCCCACATGTATGTAACATTTGGAGAAATAGGGGAATTTAACTTGCAGACAGGTGAAAGTAGATCCTACTCAGAATAAGATAGGTTAGCTTCCGCAGATAATAATATTTTGGTCGAGTTTTAGGTCCGAATATATTTAGTAGCAAAAGCTGCACTACGTTTTTTTATTGTATCAATATAATGACAAATAAAATTGATATTGTGTAAAAGTCTTACCGAAGAAACAAGGCACACGTTACACTACAGTGTTGCCAGTTAGGGCGCGTTCGTTTTGGGATGCAGATTGCAGAATCATTATTTTCATTACTTTTGTTAGCTGTCATCCGTTCGATTAGCATTGGTATCAAAGATATCATTTTAGTAATTTATCATCTGTAACAAACTGTCATGCGTTCGTTTACGGTATTTTTGTTATTTTTGTCACTTTCGCCACCGAAAAATGAAACTTTAGACCCATGACTGCAGGTGGGGTTCTACACATCTACCTAAACATATTATTGTGTGTGTTTTATCGTAGTATGAGTACGTCAACTGTTCGTTTTGCAAGTTTTATTAAACGTTTCGAAGCTACACAAACGATAGGCGTCGGTGGCAAAACTGGCGTTATCAAAAGTGTGAAAAGTATTAATCGTGGAAACTCTTATTCCCAAAACGAACGCGCCTGTAGTACTATAGATAATGCAATATTTATAATAGATATGTAAAGACGTAATGATCAAAAGCAAATGTACGTTTTTTTGTATCGTCGCGTTAAACCCCGAAATGATTTTTTTTTTAAATGAGATAGAAACGCTAAAGGTCAAAATTAACTATTGGCTAATAAACAGCTAGGTATTAAAGTCTAAGTAACATATTATTAGCCACCCGGTTGGGCGAACTGCCGAGCTATACTGAATAGAAACTGAGCTTATTAAGCTTTACATCGATATAAGTGTGTAGAAACAATCCTCTTTGTGAAATTAACGTTAAATTTGCAGTTACTGCGGAAGAAGTGCTTAACAAAATTAGCAAATCCAGAAACATAAAAAAAATGTGGACACTTAATGTAAATATTTTAGAAAATAGTTTAAATAATTCATATAAAAATTTGGTAAACATTTTTTACTGGGCACGAGCTATTTTTGCATAAAAAATATCTTGATCGATAAAGAAGCATGCACACATTAAAAAAATATACGATAAGGTTTTCGTAAAAAAATATCAAAAGATATTAAATTTTGCCCAACAAATGGTGTTAAGGGTAAACGCCGCTAATTGTTTTCAAACAAAAATGAATTTTGCCATAATCTCCAAAGTTCCCTAAATTTTACTATACATTTTAATTTTTTTTTAAAAAAGACTAAAATTTAAGAGCTCGCCATTTTTGTTTTATAAGATTCTGACAAGCCAATATTTTTTAATATTTTGGCAAAGGTGCGTGCCCAACCTTTCGCCACGTTTTTAGAACTGAAGACGCATCCGACCGCGCCGCCGGTGCAGTCAATGCCAAGCCAAGACAAAGGAGCAGTTGTTGTACTTTAGAGCTCACACACACACTATGATCACTACAAGATTGAACCATTTTTTAAATATACTACTGAGGTGGCAAACAAGCCCGCAGTCCGCTTGATGGTAAGCGGTTACCGCAGCCTTTGGACGCTTGCAACATCAGGGGCATCACTCGCGCGTTGCCGACCTTTCAAAAATCTAATAGCACAGTCAGATAAGAACCAGTGTGTGGAGCAGTTAGATATTATAAATAATACAGTATTCTTAGGTTTTATCCTAGTCACAAAGCTTGAGTGGGGCCCACATGTAGCTAGATCGGTGAATAGGCTTAGTTCTGCAGCAACCCCTCGCCTAAATTTTCTGCTTTGTACGACTCGCGCTTGACCACTCTCAAAACATCGTTGGTTCTGGCGCACTACCCCCCAACCTACTCCAACCTCCTCCAACCCCAACCCCTCGCCTAAATTTTCTGCTTTGTACGACTCGCGCTTGACCACTCTCAAAACATCGTTGGTTCTGGCGCGCTACCCCCCAACCTACTCCAACCTCCAACCCCAACCCCTCGCCTAAATTTTCTGCTTTGTACGACTCGCGCTTGACCACTCTCAAAACATCGTTGGTTCTGGCGCACTACCCCCCAACCTACTCCAACCTCCTCCAACCCCAACCCCTCGCCTAAATTTTCTGCTTTGTACGACTCGCGCTTGACCACTCTCAAAACCACCCCCTGTGTCTGGGGTGTGGCTACTCGCGCTTGACCACTCTCAAAACCACTCCCTGTGTCTGGGGCTATGTCGACTCACGCTTGGCCAAAACTACTGCGTGACGTCACAGTGGCTCCTGTGTATAACTTGTCTCTAGTTTTGTTATGTAATTACATCATTATCGTAATGGGTTATCATGTTTTTCCCCGTTCATAATAAAGTTATTCCTATTTAATTACAATGATGTTGATGGTGACATTCCAAAAACTAGTCCCCCGAGGGTGTATCTCAAGATTTTAGGGGTGTGTCCACTCACGCTTTACAAAAACTTAACCTGGAGACGTGTCGGTTCACGCTTGATATGACTTGACATGTTATACCTACAGAAAACCTTCAATTCAAGTCGGTCGAAGTTTAAAGAGAAAAGCTGATAATAGTGTTAAAGATTTACAACTAGCATCGACGTCAACATGATGTGTTAAATATGTGATTTACAGGTTAACCAAAGATTCTATGCTCAGCACTTACGATCTAAGAAACACAAATAGAAATGTCTTATTCTTAATCATAATTTACTTTATGTGTCTGTTATATCACTTGTGAAGTATTTATAGCATCAATTGAAGAATCAATACTATTTTATTATTCATGCAGATTTTGATCAGGAAACAAAAGATTTAAAAAATTCTTTTGAATTTTTAAATTTGTCTATTAGGAATTGGATAAAAATTGGTGAATTAGAAAATTATTCAGAACCTTTAAGTGATGACATTAAAAATAAAATGTGTAATGTCACATAATGATTTAGAAAAAAAAAAAAGAAAATGGTAGACCTTTTAAAAAAAACAGTTCTTAGAAATGCATGTTAATAAGTTCAATCCCTTACGGGGATCTTCGTATATTCGTAAAAAAGAACGATCAACAATGTTTTAAGTGGACTATATCCTGCAAATACACATTCCGATAGTGTATCATCATACTTTAGCCATCAAAATAAACTAACGTTTAATAATATTCAGTTCCCAATCAAATTATCTGATATACCCAAGGTAGAAAAACAAAATGACATTAGCATTAATATGTTTGAATTAGAGTTTAACAAAGAAAAAAAAACTTTACAAAATGTTCTAATTAATTACAAATTAACTTATTATTTTTAAACAATGGTTGAAATGGGTTTTAATTAATCACCAGAAGCATGACTGTGCTCAAATTTTTACTGAATAACTAGGAATTCAGAAAAAAGAAAAATATTGGTTTAATAGGTAAACAAATAATAATGAAATCTATTTTGATAAATTTCAAAGAATATTAAAATTACATTTTATAATATATGCAGACTTTGTAGCTCATTAAAAACCCGTCGCCTATTGTATCCCTGATCCATCGAAGTCATATACGTAAACAATACATGAACATGTAGTTTGTTCTTATGGATACTATATAAAATGTTCATATGATGATAAACTGTCTATATACAGAACATACTCAGAGCCTAATTGTACAAAAATTATTTTGAAAAATGATATAAGCAATATACATAGGATAAATTGTTTTCAAAAATGTCCACTTTCTTTAACTAATGAAGAGAAGGATAAGACAATCGCAATTATGTTATATTAGGTGATGAAATCACAGTAGACTATGACTGGAATACTAGTAATTTTAGAGGTGTTAGTCACGAATTATTTAGTAGTACAAAGTATCGTTTTCCTTTTTTCATTCCTATTCTATTTCACAATCTAAACAATTATGATGCTCATTTTATTGTTCATGCTTTGAATTTTAAAGATTGAGAAATAAAAATAATTCCGCAAAATAAGTAAAAATATATTTCATTCTCATATAAACCTAATATGTCGTACAGTTCATTTGCGGTTTTTAGATTATTTTTAATTTATGATCTACTAGAGTTTAGATATATAGATGTTATATAAAGACCAATTTGCAGAATTAAGAAATCAATTACAAACGAATTTTAATAAACTTATTAGGAAACGTGTTTTTCTTCATGAATTTGTTAATTCTTATGAGTCCTTAAAAATTACATCTCTTCCAAATCAAGACGCTTTCTTTAACTCTTTAATACCAGTGTATCTAATTATAATAATAAACATGCTCAAAACGATGTCAGCTCAATTTAAATGTAAAAATATGTTGGAATATTCCAATCTATATTTAAGAACTTATGTAATGCTACTCACTGATATTTCTGATAACTTTAGAATTTTTTATATCTAATGTGATATAATTGTAATTATTTATATTCTTCTTTTTACACTAAGCTGTACACCTATCTATAATATATTTTTGCCACGCAAAATGAGCTCTATTTTAAAATTAACCTGTAACCTTAAGTACCCTGAACATTTACATGATCTTAATTCAGATTTACCTTTATGCCTGAAAAACATTGTAAACGGTTATAGTAAAGATAAGAAATTAGTATCAAATTTTTATAATAAAACTAAAATATAATTTACTATAGAAATCTCAAACAATGTTTACAACTTACTATGAAGTAAATTAGGGTTCATAGAATTTTACAGTTTAAGCATAGTCCTTAGTTGAAATATATATATACATTTAAATACACAAGTAAGAACTACAGCTAAAAGTGACTGAAAAAAGATTTTTATAAATAATACATTCTTTGGTAAAACTATGGAAAATGTTAAAAACGTGAATTTGTGAAAAAAAAGATATTTATTTGGAGAATTATAAGTCGTGTCTATGTATCACAAATGTAAATATTTCACGTGCAGAATTCGAAGTGTGAAACACACTATATTACACAAAAAAATAAATAAACTTGTTGTAGACTTATATAAATACTTAACCATTGTTTTTTATCTTTGTAATATCCAAGTTTCGTTTTATTAAAATTTAATAATAAAGTAACTATAAATGTTATCACTAGGATAGTCTGAAGTATCGAAAAAAAAGTGCATGGTATAATAATGAAAGTTATACATCAAAATTTTTATATTTTCAATATACAAAATCGTAACAAGTATTTCGAGAGTCCTACAGACTTCACAAAAATTATTAAAACTTGTTGTAGATTTATAATTGCTTGATGTAATTGCCGAATCTAAAGTTTTCAAGAAAATTGTGACAAAAAAAGAGATTTATTTGGAGAACTATAAGTCGTGTCTATGTATCACAAATGTAAATATTTCACGTGCAGAATTCGAAGTGTGAAACACACTATATTACACAAAAAAATAAATAAACTTGTTGTAGACTTATATAAATACTTAACCATTGTTTTTTATCTTTATAATATCCAAGTTTCGTTTTATTAAAATTTAATAATAAAGTAACTATAAATGTTATCACTAGGATAGTCTGAAGTATCGAAAAAAAAGTGCAAGGTATAATAATGAAAGTTATACATCAAAATTTTTATATTTTCAATATACAAAATCGTAACAAGTATTTCGAGAGTCCTACAGACTTCACAAAAATTAATAAAACTTGTTGTAGATTTATAATTGCTTGATGTAATTGCCGAATCTAAAGTTTTCAAGAAAATTGTGACAAAAAAAGAGATTTATTTGGAGAACTATAAGTCGTGTCTATGTATCACAAATGTAAATATTTCACGTGCAGAATTCGAAGTGTGAAACACACTATATTACACAAAAAAATAAATAAACTTGTTGTAGACTTATATAAATACTTAACCATTGTTTTTTATCTTTATAATATCTAAGTTTCGTTTTATTAAAATTTAATAATAAAGTAACTATAAATGTTATCACTAGGATAGTCTGAAGTATCGAAAAAAAAGTGCATGGTATAATAATGAAAGTTATACATCAAAATTTTTATATTTTCAATATACAAAATCGTAACAAGTATTTCGAGAGTCCTACAGACTTCACAAAAATTAATAAAACTTGTTGTAGATTTATAATTGCTTGATGTAATTGCCGAATCTAAAGTTTTCAAGAAAATTGTGACAAAAAAAGAGATTTATTTGGAGAACTATAAGTCGTGTCTATGTATCACAAATGTAAATATTTCACGTGCAGAATTCGAAGTGTGAAACACACTATATTACACAAAAAAATAAATAAACTTGTTGTAGACTTATATAAATACTTAACCATTGTTTTTTATCTTTATAATATCCAAGTTTCGTTTTATTAAAGTTTAATAATAAAGTAACTATAAATGTTATCACTAGGATAGTCTGAAGTATAAGAAGAACTAAACTACTAAAGAATGTATTATTTATAAAAATCTTTTTTCAGTCACTTTTAGCTGTAGTTCTTACTTGTGTATTTAAATGTATATATATATTTCAACTAAGGACTATGCTTAAACTGTAAAATTCTATGAACCCTAATTTACTTCATAGTAAGTTGTAAACATTGTTTGAGATTTCTATAGTAAATTATATTTTAGTTTTATTATAAAAATTTGATACTAATTTCTTATCTTTACTATAACCGTTTACATTGTTTTTCAGGCATAAAGGTAAATCTGAATTAAGATCATGTAAATGTTCAGGGTACTTAAGGTTACAGGTTAATTTTAAAATAGAGCTCATTTTGCGTGGCAAAAATATATTATAGATAGGTGTACAGCTTAGTGTAAAAAGAAGAATATAAATAATTACAATTATATCACATTAGATATAAAAAATTCTAAAGTTATCAGAAATATCAGTGAGTAGCATTACATAAGTTCTTAAATATAGATTGGAATATTCCAACATATTTTTACATTTAAATTGAGCTGACATCGTTTTGAGCATGTTTATTATTATAATTAGATACACTGGTATTAAAGAGTTAAAGAAAGCGTCTTGATTTGGAAGAGATGTAATTTTTAAGGACTCATAAGAATTAACAAATTCATGAAGAAAAACACGTTTCCTAATAAGTTTATTAAAATTCGTTTGTAATTGATTTCTTAATTCTGCAAATTGGTCTTTATATAACATCTATATATCTAAACTCTAGTAGATCATAAATTAAAAATAATCTAAAAACCGCAAATGAACTGTACGACATATTAGGTTTATATGAGAATGAAATATATTTTTACTTATTTTGCGGAATTATTTTTATTTCTCAATCTTTAAAATTCAAAGCATGAACAATAAAATGAGCATCATAATTGTTTAGATTGTGAAATAGAATAGGAATGAAAAAAGGAAAACGATACTTTGTACTACTAAATAATTCGTGACTAACACCTCTAAAATTACTAGTATTCCAGTCATAGTCTACTGTGATTTCATCACCTAATATAACATAATTGCGATTGTCTTATCCTTCTCTTCATTAGTTAAAGAAAGTGGACATTTTTGAAAACAATTTATCCTATGTATATTGCTTATATCATTTTTCAAAATAATTTTTGTACAATTAGGCTCTGAGTATGTTCTGTATATAGACAGTTTATCATCATATGAACATTTTATATAGTATCCATAAGAACAAACTACATGTTCATGTATTGTTTACGTATATGACTTCGATGGATCAGGGATACAATAGGCGACGGGTTTTTAATGAGCTACAAAGTCTGCATATATTATAAAATGTAATTTTAATATTCTTTGAAATTTATCAAAATAGATTTCATTATTATTTGTTTACCTATTAAACCAATATTTTTCTTTTTTCTGAATTCCTAGTTATTCAGTAAAAATTTGAGCACAGTCATGCTTCTGGTGATTAATTAAAACCCATTTCAACCATTGTTTAAAAATAATAAGTTAATTTGTAATTAATTAGAACATTTTGTAAAGTTTTTTTGACGTGACAACGTCTTATAAATTGGTTTGCCGGGTGACACTTCAAGAAACTGCGTTACGCTCCGCTCACGTTATGCGCTCACAATGAGAGCGAGTGAGAGGCACGCGCCCGCCTAAGAGCGAGAGAGACAGACATAAAATCATTGTCACGTAAAACTTTCGCCCGTATACCGACTTTACAGGCAACCAGTTTTATTTCTTTGTTAAACTCTAATTCAAACATATTAATGCTAATGTCATTTTGTTTTTCTACCTTGGGTATATCAGATAATTTGATTGGGAACTGAATATTATTAAACGTTAGTTTATTTTGATGGCTAAAGTATGATGATACACTATCGGAATGTGTATTTGCAGGATATAGTCCACTTAAAACATTGTTGATCGTTCTTTTTTACGAATATACGAAGATCCCCGTAAGGGATTGAACTTATTAACATGCATTTCTAAGAACTGTTTTTTTTAAAAGGTCTACCATTTTCTTTTTTTTTTTTTTTCTAAATCACTATGTGACATTACACATTTTATTTTTAATGTCATCACTTAAAGGTTCTGAATAATTTTCTAATTCACCAATTTTTATCCAATTCCTAATAGACAAATTTAAAAATTCAAAAGAATTTTTTAAATCTTTTGTTTCCTGATCAAAATCTGCATGAATAATAAAATAGTATTGATTCTTCAATTGATGCTATAAATACTTCACAAGTGATATAACAGACACATAAAGTAAATTATGATTAAGAATAAGACATTTCTATTTGTGTTTCTTAGATCGTAAGTGCTGAGCATAGAATCTTTGGTTAACCTGTAAATCACATATTTAACACATCATGTTGACGTCGATGCTAGTTGTAAATCTTTAACACTATTATCAGCTTTTCTCTTTAAACTTCGACCGACTTGAATTGAAGGTTTTCTGTAGGTATAACATGTCAAGTCATATCAAGCGTGAACCGACACGTCTCCAGGTTAAGTTTTTGTAAAGCGTGAGTGGACACACCCCTAAAATCTTGAGATACACCCTCGGGGGACTAGTTTTTGGAATGTCACCATCAACATCATTGTAATTAAATAGGAATAACTTTATTATGAACGGGGAAAAACATGATAACCCATTACGATAATGATGTAATTACATAACAAAACTAGAGACAAGTTATACACAGGAGCCACTGTGACGTCACGCAGTAGTTTTGGCCAAGCGTGAGTCGACATAGCCCCAGACACAGGGAGTGGTTTTGAGAGTGGTCAAGCGCGAGTAGCCACACCCCAGACACAGGGGGTGGTTTTGAGAGTGGTCAAGCGCGAGTCGTACAAAGCAGAAAATTTAGGCGAGGGGTTGGGGTTGGAGGAGGTTGGAGTAGGTTGGGGGGTAGTGCGCCAGAACCAACGATGTTTTGAGAGTGGTCAAGCGCGAGTCGTACAAAGCAGAAAATTTAGGCGAGGGGTTGGGGTTGGAGGAGGTTGGAGTAGGTTGGGGGGTAGTGCGCCAGAACCAACGATGTTTTGAGAGTGGTCAAGCGCGAGTCGTACAAAGCAGAAAATTTAGGCGAGGGGTTGGGGTTGGAGGTTGGAGTAGGTTGGGGGGTAGCGCGCCAGAACCAACGATGTTTTGAGAGTGGTCAAGCGCGAGTCGTACAAAGCAGAAAAAGTTGGTGAGGGGTTGGGGTTGGAGGTTGGAGTAGGTTGGGGGTAGCGCGCCAGAACCAACGATGTTTTGAGAGTGGTCAAGCGCGAGTCGTACAAAGCAGAAAAAGTTGGTGAGCTTTTTTTTAGGTGACGGGTTGAGGTTGGGGGGAAGTGCGCCAGAACTAACGAATCCCCTCTACTTATACTTCAGCTACTTTTTTTGACTATGGGGACACGCAGCTAATATTCAAACAATCTTTGTGCTGCAGAAGAGGGCTGTATCCCTATAATATAAAGAAATTAAGGTCTTAAACTTACCTAACGTCTCGGTACATATTAGATAATTTAATTTATGTTCAAAAAAATATTGATTGCTTTGAAAAGAATAGCGATATTCATAATCGTTATACTCGAAATAGACACAAACTTGTGATCCACACAAGGCTTAAGAAAATAGATAAATTTAAGGGACAATGTATCCGTTTTTACAATAAAAGCCCTGCATAATTATTTTAATTAAACTTAAAAACAAGAAACTTGTCGAAAAAGCTTATTACATAATTCAAGACTACCTTGATGATGGAAATGCATGGGATTAAATATTTTTGTGTAAACATAATTTAATTTACTTGATAATTTGTATTAATCACAATTAAAAGAGCGACTTGTGAAGAGTTTCTTTCGCCGTGTCTTCTCACCAGAACGCCATTTGGACTTCGAAACAGTAGTAACTAGTAACTTGTAGTTTATTGACTTCAAAAAAGTGATATGATATCCTATTTTTGAGAAATAAAACATTTGAATTTGAATAATAACTTCTTTTTTGAAGAAACCCATACTGTAGTCCTTAGAGAAAACCTTGTCAGGGAGCTAATTCCACAACCTTAGCGTTCGAGCAAGGAAGTTTCTCAAAAACCGCCCTGAACATGACTATTTAGGTTCTAAGGTGTGAGGACTGATGCGGCTCTAGCCCATGTAGCACCCGTATGCAATCAATACCCTGGCGTCCTCTAGTTGGCGCGTGGTTAAAATGGAAACTTACAGTTATATTTTCACCAGTAAACGCAAATTCGGGTGCAAATGGTGCAATTTTAAATGATGTCGGGAAGCATCAGGTATACGACAAGTAAAAAGTATTTTTAAATAACGGGGTTACAAGAATAAAAATGTTACTTTTGAATTCAATTTGAATTTTCATCAACAACATACATTGCCATGTAGATGACAGTACTATAGACGCTTATTATATGGGCTGTGCAAACATCCCTCGTTCCGGTGTGGAGGAAAAGCGCTAAAAACTTGTGTCTAAAATCGAGACTAATCTGTCCAAGGTCAAGGCTGGGGACTGGAAAACTTGGTCCGATTCAACCCTACGAAGGCGCAGGTCTTGACGCCCAACAATTCCAGTACACACCCCTCACATCTCCAAGAGCTTTGGGATCCTTGGTTTGTGTTGACATCTCAAACGATGTTCAGTTCCGAAATTATTTGCGAAACAAGGTAAAGCTGACGTCCAAAAAACTTGGAGTACTCAACGTACTGCTGTCTCTGGGCGGTTTTGAATTTTTGAATTTCGGTAAAGTTAGTGTTTATTTGCAACATTTCTCGTCATTATGGACTTATTGGAATTATAACTATACGAAATTATACTTTACCCTAAAGCTTTATACATTGTTAGCAACACGTCAGACGGCACCCTGCTTTTTATAACATAAAACTTTGCAAAACTTTTCGTAGTCGAGTACGTGTCTTATCGACCCAGTCAAACCTGTTGTCAATCACCACTTTTACACAAGCTATCCAACGACACCCCCCACTATGGATAGATAAGAAAAAAAATAGCCATCCCCCTTTACGTGTAGGGGAGGTACTTACAGAACAGGACTCTGTTTGTGACGTATGAAGCAAACCATCTAAGATTACCTTTAATGCCATTGAATGCTATTTTAGGTTTCCGTACCCAAAGGGTAATTAGCGGAACTCTATTACTAAGATTACGCTGTCCGTCCGTCCGTCCGTCTGTCACCAGGTTGTATCTCATGAACCGCGATAGTTAGGCAGTTGAAATTTTCAAAAATGTATTTATGTTGCCGCTATAACAAAAATTTCTAAAAAACATAACAAAATAAATATTTAAGGGGCTCCCATACAACAAACATGATTTTTTTCCCCGTTTTTATGGACAATGGTACGGAACCCTTCATGCGCGAGTCCGACTCGCACTTGGCCGATTTTTTTAAGAAAGATCTCATGATCCACCTTATCGAAAGCTTTCCGAAAGTCAGTATTAACAGCATTAATTTGAACACGATTGTCCATATTACTAAATAAATAAGAGGTAAAAATCATCAGGTTAGTAATGATGGATCTTTGCTGAATAAATCCATGCTGTTCCGAAAATATACTAGAATGAAGAAAAGGAAAAATGGTTTAATGGACTTATCTTTCGAAAAGTTTCGACTAGGAGGATGTAATAGATATTGATCGATAATCTTCAATGCTCGAGGTATCACCCGTTTTAAACACTAAAGTGATATAAGCCAGTTTCCAAATATTAGGGAAAATACCTTTATATAAACATTTGTTGAATAATATGTACAGGAGAGTAATTTAGTAGTCAGCTATAGCTTTTAAGAAAGTAGGTGGAATTCCTTCAGGTCCAGGACCTTTAGATACATCTAATTGCTTAAGTTCATTTAATATGAGATCCAACGGAGATTTAAATTACTGATATAAACGTTGGAATGGGCACAAACATTAGGTGGATGCCAACCATGTAAACGACCTCTAGCGTAAATAATGCAGATTTTTTGAAAACCAGTTTTAAACCTTCTTATTTATTTTTTTCAAATACTGAAACATACATTCTTATACCAATTTTAATTCCCTATTTTGTGATTTAGGATATGATTTTCCGGAAACGGAGAAACAATTGCCTGAGCTATTCAGCAAAAAAAGCTTCTGTGTACGGCTTAACCTAATAAATATTAGAATTCTCATATACATTTTCATCCCCTATTTTGACTTCTAGGGGTAGATTGTCCATAAAACGAAATACTTCCTCAAAATCAAATACCAATTTTTATGCACTAAGCTTTGAAAATGACGTATTTCCATACAAACTTTCAACCCCTATTTTACCTCTTTAGGAGATGAATTTTGCAAAATGTCCTTGGTGCCGACATCTCCAGCGATGTTCAGTTCCGAGATCATTTACAAGATAAGTGAAGCTGGCGTCCAAAAAACTTGGTGTACTCAACAGAGCGAAGCAGTACTTCACGTCGGGGCAAAGGTTGTTACTTTACAAGTCGCAAGTTCGGCCCCATATGGAGTACTGCTGCCATCTCTGGGCGGGTGCACCCGGATACCAGCTTGGCCCTTTTGACTCGGTTCAACGACGGGCTGTGAGAATTGTCGACGATTCGAAACTCACTTGCGGTATCGAGCCCTTAGGTCTGTGGAGAGACATTGCCGCTCTGTGTGTGTTCTACCGCTTGTACAATGGGTTGTGTTCTGAGGAATTGTTCGAAATGATGCCCACGGCTACTTTCTACCATAGCACCGCTCGCCATCGGCAGGGAATTCATTCTCACACTTTAGAACCTAAATGGTCGCGTACAGTGCGGTTTCAGAGAAACTTCCTCCCGCGAACGCTTAAGTTGTGGAATGAGCTCCCTGCTTAGGTTTTCTGCAAGGACTACAGTATGGAGTTCTTCAAGAAAGAAGTTATTAGATTTCTGAAGGGTCGGCAACGCGCAAGTGATACCCCTGGTGTTGCAAGTGTCCATAGGCTACGGTGACCGCTTACCATCAGGCGGACCGTAAGCTTGTTTGCCACCTTAGTGGTATATAAAAAAAAATCCTTTTGTGTTTCTCTCCTACGTCATAGAACTGTCTATTCGCAAAATACCAAAATTCCCATACAAATGTTCATCCTATTTTGGCCTTTAGTGGATGACTTTTCAAAAGCTGTGAAAAATATATATCTTAATTGACATCTGCAAGGCCAAATACAAACTTTCAACCCTCATATAAATATCCCTACTTACGTTATTTAAGGAACGTTTGTGTAAAAGTGAAACGAAGTGAAGAAAACATTTAGTGATTAACTGCAATAAATAATAGGCATTTGATTGCTAAAATTACTTGTCAGGCATTTTATAAATAAGTGTTGTAGTACGGTCCACTAGTGCCGACTTAGACTCAAAATTAACAGTTTTTTGTCTCTCGTGAATATTTTCCAGGGTATTAGCTTCCTAAGTTGTTAAATATGCGTGGGGAAAGAGGGCTCTAACGTTTTAAATATGTGTTTTAAAACTTGGAACAATTAAAACAATTGAACTTTATTAATATGTACTTTTTACCACACTACGGTGAAGCAAAGGGAGGGTTATGATTTTGACCGGTATGTAATTATGTTAATCTGTTTCCTCATAACTTATAAACTATTTATCATAATTTGACAAATGAAGTATCGTTGGAAGCGTCTTAATCGACAGCTGGTTATAGACTGTGACGTCACATTAAATTCAACATGGCTTCCTCTAGAGAACACAAAGTCATGAACAAAAAAAAATAATCTAATGATGCCGTGTTGGGTATCAAATGAAAGGGCTTAAAATCAGTTCAAATATATACATATATTATTAGCTGTTCCTTGTGGCTTTGCTTGCATGCGCCCATTAATTGCAAATAATTTCTGAAATCACGCCACACTCCAAAGGTACCCAATACATATTTATAAATACTTATTTTATTATAGACGGTGGCCGTCGTTCGTCGTTGTAGCCGATATATGTCCACTGCTGAACGTAGGCCTTCCCCATATGTTTCCACAAAGGCCGAACCTGAGCCACCTGCGAACATCGGCTTCCTGCGGCTCTAACCAGCTAGTCTGTCTACTTAGTAGAAGGCCATCCCACGCTGCGGCTTTCGATCCGAGGCCACCTCTCGAGAACCTTTCTTCCCTTACGGTTATCGGTTCTATGAGCGATGTGGTCTGTCCATTGCCACTTCAGCTTGCTAACTGTTTAAGCTATGTCGGTGACTTTGGTTCTTCGGCGACATTCCTCAACTCGGATTTTATCGCGCAAAGAAACACCAAGCATAGCTCTTCCCATAGCTCGCTGAACGACTCTGAGCGATAAAATACCTGAAGAGGTATTAAATCTTAATGATATTCAATTAAAAAATACATTAAGATGTAATGCTAATTACATGCAATATAAATCAATTTATTATAAATCTATGTAAAAAAGCATACTACAAAATTTCTAATTTTATTGACAGTAAAATGGCATTTACGTAGCTTAAATTATCTGTTATTGTTTAATGTGCAATTTCTAATTCAATTATAGATTGACAATGCCCCTGTACAGCAGCGAGTATATATAATTTGATCCCTTTATAATGTTGGAATGGAATAAGAGTACTATTTATTAGATTTGACAAAGCCCCTTTACAGCAGCTAATAATATAATTCAGATGACTTTCATCACGTTCTACTAATTATTATTTATTAGATATTGTAAGTATGACAATGCCCCTGTTTAGCAGCTAATAAATATTGTGATTATTTTTTATTGAGATGCAATTAATTATTAGAACTTTGACAATGCCCCTGTACAACAGCTTTAATATTAAATTAACATAGTATGACATCTGACAATGCCTCTTTACAGCAGCTTCCATTTTATATTTACATTTTATTTTTATTTTTTCTGTTGCTATTTAACATTATTTCAAATAAAACTATTGGTGCGATGTTAAATTTTTAACATGTAAGTCATAATTTCTGTAAAAAAATGTAAAAATTATTGTAAATATTGACTTAACCTAGTGTACATAAAACTGTTCCTGTGGTGATAATAAAGAAATTAAAATACAAGATGTTGCGTAGTTTACCAAACGCTGCCAAACCGAGCTAGCTTCCACGGTTAACCTCTTTCTGAAAGTTGGACCTACATAACTAGGCCACTTTACTTAGGTATGTGTATTAGTTAACAACTTTGAGAGAAGCGTTCCCAACAACTACCGGTATAGGCGCAACATGGACATTGACCATTACCTTCATTTCATCCATATTCATTCTACGGCCATCCTGTCGGAAAACTTTGCTAAGTCTCCAAGCCTAAGGCTTCCAGCGATTCTACCATGACTACTATGCCGTCGGCAAATTGAAGTGAGTGATGTACCTACTAGCCATTTATGCTGTCGCCATATCCTTTCCGATATTCTGGAGTGGACAAGGCATAAACATATCTTCCAACGCAGATGTGAACAGTTTAGGAGAAATAACGTCACCCTCGCTTATGAGGGTAGGCCGTGCCCCAACAGTGGGGACGTATGAAGGCTGGCGAGAGAACGTCTCTCTGTCTCACACTTCTCTGCAGATGGATTGGTTTCGTGTTCTTGTCTTCTAGTCGAATAGACAAATTTAAACCATCCACATTTTCGCAATCTGCTACAGGCACTAAAAGCGATTTTGAAATTCGAAATAAAAATGTTCGGGGTTCTGTATGAAAGGAAATTGTTGGAAGAAGCGTAGACGTTATCACAAGACTTCTTTTAAATTCGAGGTTTTGATTTACGTCGATACCACTGATGAAATAACTGTTATCATGTTTCTGCGTTGCTATATAGCTGTTTTCGGGGTATTGTTATATAAAAAGAAAATATCTTATAGTAGATTATTCTGTGTTGCCGTGCAATGGCCAAGTAATTCTATTTGTTAAAGAATATGGATAAGTACGGCTACTATAAAGTGTTGTTAAAGGTAACAATTTATGACTAGGTTATTGGATAGATGCTCCCACAGACAGGTACTGAAACATTAACCGTCTTAGTTTTACACAAATGTGTTTTACATTAGATCTCAGATTTTTTTGCGGTAGAAGAACTGCGTTGTGAGACTTGCATTTTTGTACTCATGCTATATTTTTGATGAGATTCAATAAACTTAGCACTCATAACTCGTTGATTTTGTCACAAAGAGGTTGAGCATACTGCGAAAGGATTTAGTATGCGATATCATCAAGATATAATGTATAATGCTATAAGATTTTAAATAACTTCAGCTTAGCAAAATCCTTTGCCACGCTCGTGGGTCCCGAGCGGAGTAATTAGCGGAACCCCATTACAGATGATTACAGATGTATTTCTGTTGCCAACAAATACTATAAAAGATTAAAATAAATATTAAAGGCTCCCGTGCAACAAACGGGATTTTTTTATCGGGAAAAAACTAAAAATGGTATTTCTTTGTCATAAATTTTATGTGTACTATGTCTTTCAGAAAATTGTAAAATATTGAATTTTCTTTAATTGTTACTAGTCAAACATATGGTTTGTTTCAAAACTAACTGAGATACAACAGACAAAAACTTTGAAGAAAATTTCGTCATTGGCACGCCGCGTCCAAATAGAGTATAAACAAAAACAAAAAGTTTGAAAATTTTAAATTTTTTGCCCTCTTTGTTCATACCACTGGCTTATCTGTGAAGGAAAACATCGCGAGGGAACCGTGTCAGAAGTCGTAGGTTCGTGCAGTCCACAATCCGCACTGGGCCTGCGTATGGATTATGCTCCAAGGCATATCGCCCAGGGCGATGGTAGGTTGTGCGCCAACAGTGGAAACGTATGACGACTGGCGAGGACTTTTTATTTTTGGAGATACAAGACTATTTTAACCCCCAAGGCGAAAACGAAGGGGTTTTCAAAGGTGGTTAAAGGAATTCCTCAGTTTTCACCTTTAAACACTGCTTCTGCGGTTTTTCAATTTTTTTAATTTCGCTTGTTGCCGACGCCATGTTGATAAGTTTTAACAAAAAATGTATTAAAATTAATAAAATGACATCCAACGGCGTACATATATTATATTACCAACTTCAAGACGAATCGAACTACACCATTTTGCAGTTGCTGTGGAAGAAATAATCTCACGTTTCTCTTACATAGTTGCGTAGATTGTACATGGGATAAATATCCCATATAACCCTTTCATTACTTTCTCACAGTAAACAATGGGTCCACTGTGTGTCCGGCTCGCGCACCAAAGGTTCTGTACAAACTTGTATGTGGATATTGAATGACAAACTTGACTTTGTAGTTAAAAAAAAAATCTACCATACATGTGAGTTTGTAATCGCAAAACATTTTTTTTTTTAATGGTATATCAAAAAAATAACGATTTTCGGATTATTTCTTTATTTCTGCTGTGGGATCTTACTTCTTGGCAAATTTCATAATTCTAGGTCAACGGAAAGTATGTCTACTTCACATATAGGTTTTGATTTATTTGCGTGTGTTAAAATATGCGGCATAGATGGCCATATATCTTTTCATTGCGTCGACATAGTAACTTGAGTGCTCCACGCGTTCTTTATAAAAATGATCTTGACGGACAGACAGACGGACAACGATCTGTAAGGGCTGCGTTTTTTGACTTCTGACGTACATAACCCTAAAACTAAAGGAAGTTAGTCCAATAGTTTGAAAAAAAAATCTCCGTCAATGTAGACATTGATTAATTGCTGTCTGCATTATGAATGACTCAGTTTCATTGACTCTTCAGCCTCCACTCAATTTTTAGATTCATCCAGTATAGGAAATTTTATAACAAATAAAAATAAAGATATAAATACAATGCATTTATTATTATAATGCTTAAAAATTAATGTCGGGATAAAATTAGATTTTCAATAACGAGAAGGGGCCGGTTGATCGGCCATTTTGAAGCTTTGGCTGAGGGGGACTGCGCATGCGTAACGCAACCCGCACCCTGACTCAAGGGCTGGGACCTTACCAAATGTGATGTCAAAAAACAAGTTATTATATCCCCTCATCCCACTAACCTAGTACGTCTTAATGATAAAGGATTAGTCAAAAACGACACGCATTCGCATATCAAGCTTTGATATTTCTGATTTGAAGTTCAGTATTCATAGATTTGATGTACAGTGTTGATAAATTAATGTGTTGTAACATAGGTGACATTAAACAGTTGTTTTCGTAGTGATTTTATTGTGTAATTGCGGTAATATCGTTCGGTGAATGATCTGCAATATGAATTATCCTATGACTTAATAAAAGAAAACAATGATAGTTTTTTGATAGTGTCGTTTTTGAAGTACCAGGATTTGAGTACCAGGCGGTCAAAACATAATGGGATGACAGGTAATAGAGATTCATGGAAAAGGTTTGGCGTCGAGTAGGTCTCCATTCCTCCCGCAAAAAGAGGGATGGAAGTGGGACGAGCCAGGAAGTGACGTCATCTGCTCCGCCGGAAGCTGAATATCAGAACATTCACACGTTAAGAACAGCTGATTTGATAAGGCAAAGGCAAAACGAAGAGAAGTCGACACTTCGTTCTTCTTACATTATAAGAAACGGGGATAATTTTATATTGGTTGAGAGGAGAAGGCGTCGTCGCAGGCGAAGTGGTACTAGGGCTTCATCAGGTAGCAGGCATCATACACCACCAGTGGAAGAAACCACAAGAACCGAGCAGAAACGAAGACCTCCAGCGAGGTTGAAGATTTTTGGTATTCAATGGCCATTGCACTCTAGTGATTCCAGGTAAGCATTGTTCTGATACTTTTAATACACGCGATTTTAACCGTTTCAATCTCTTTCTCACCTCTTCAATTTTATATTTATTCTCTTATCTTCTCTTAATCACATATTATCTTTGTCTGTTGGATGTGAATTATGATACTGTTGTAGGTATCATGTGTGAGAGGAAGAAACAAATCCATCATTTCAGATCATTTTTTGTTAGGGCTGCACCCTATTACAAATGTGCAGTTTTCTGCTCGTTTTTAAAATTGATTACAGTGTTTTATTGTATGTTTTAAACTTTAAAATTACACTACGAGATATCACAACATATATACTATAACGTGTTAGTATAATAGTAAGTAGTACCTGGAGGACCGAGCGTTGTTCGTTTTTTTTAAAAAAACGCCATCTATTGTCAAGTAGCTTAAGCGTTACTTAATAACGCCATCAATTGTCAAATAGATTTAATGTTGTTATTACTTATTACTGCCTAAAAACACGGATAAAACGACGTTTTCTAAAAATGAAACCTAGCTAGATCGATTTATACCCCGAAACCCCCTGCATACTAAATTTTATGAAAATCGCTGGAGCCGTTTCCGAGATTAAGATTATATAAATATAAATATATATATATATATATACATATATACAAGAATTGCTCGTTTAAAGGTATTAGATAGATTAATAGTAAATGAAAAGATTCGTAGTGAGCTGATTTTTAAGAAAGAAATTGCCTTTGTAAAACTTTTAGGCATTCAATAACAATTTAATAAATATAAAAGGCTCTCATCAGTCTCACGTAGGGTTTCCAGATTTGCTTACGCGAAATCCGGGACAAAAGAACTTGAACCACTTAAAATCAAACCAAATCTAATTTCTTAATTCCATTTTCATTAATATTTATCGCTGATTTTTTTGATTTTTGACTAGCTACTTAATTGGATCCACATTTTTATAAACTCAGAGCATCACAAAATTTAATTTGATCTCATTGCAACCACAGGATTCTCAGGAAGCCTTTTTATGTACACTTATATCGTTCGTGAACAAACATGAGTCATCGTAATATTCCGGGACATTTCAGAAAATTCCGGGACCCGGGACATACGGCTATATTTCTAAAACTATACCGTCGCAGTGGGTCCCGGTCATCTGACAACCCTACTTTCATTTGATATCGTGATCTTAATTACCTACTTTATATTATTGCATGAGGTGAGTGTTAGTAAATTAGTCCAAAGTGTGACGTTTTACAAATTTTATTGGTCGTTAATGCGACCATAAAAGTATTAGGCAGGTCGGTAACTAATCAATTACATAGCCTTTTGAAATTTTTCTTACCTTTCAAGCTAATTTTCAAACTTATGTCTTTGTAATAGGATATTTGCTAATACGATGCAAATAATTTGAGAAACGACGACGTTGGATTCGTAGTTAGTAGCAGTAAGCTGGTGATTTTATTTACGTGTTGTTGACAAGCATTTATGCTAACTACATTTGATTTGTTGACAAAAACTGAATGCGCTCTATGCTGAGTATGGCATTACTTCTGGTCTGCAGTCAACGCATTGGCTACACGTGGTCGGGAGGAGGCAGAGCAGTGGAAGTGCTGTCAAAATAGTGAACGGCCATATTTTTGTTTACATTTGCTGTACAGAACCATTTCAATGCATAATGCGATGTCATAGCTTTCAATGCCGACAAACTTTAAAATAATACTTAATTAAAAATTTCTCTACAAAATTAATAAAGAAGCGATGAATCAAACCTACTCGTATTTAATATATATATATAAGCTTTTAAATTTTTGAAAAACATTTATTTTAAACGGGACTTCGACAGTCGTGACATAGAGATAGTTATAAAAACTATATTTTTAAACAATGACCATATCTTGGAAATAGGAAATATAGGTACTTGCTCCATTCTCTGCACCCAATATAATGTATTTACTCATCTCGCTTTTTAAGTAAAAAATTGGCACAATTAAAAGTTAATAGCAATTTTTAAAATCATTTATAATTCTTAAATTTCAGGCATACGTCAATTGCACGTCGGTTTTGTCGCGGAAGACGTTCACGTGAGGACAACGAGCTCTACCGGTCTAACAGCTTTAAGTTCGAGCGGTTCAGGCGAGAGCCGCCAGCGGATGAATTTGCTTCTGGATCACAGGTCAGTACAAAATCTGTTTTTTTTTAAATTTTGGTTCTTACAGGCAAATAAACATTTTCTTTAATTGTTTTTAAATACTGAGTTTTGGTATAAAACGGTAAATGTTTGTTTACTACCTGCCAATTTGGCAGCCAAAATTTGGCCATCGGTGTTACGGCAATTCCTTGATTAGGTATATTAAAGAAGTTTGCTACACCAAGCAATAGCTGTAGCTGTAGTTCGTTGAAGTAGAATCTAGTTATAGATTAGTTATTACCGCGGGAACTTATGTATTTTCTATCTCTGTGCTAAATTTCAGCTCAATTGGATCCTCAAATCAGCCACACAAGTGAAACAAACAAACTTGGAGAAACTGGTTTTCGAGTTATGGATCTAGTTTTAAAACTAGAACCCTAAATTGATAACTGGCACTGCACTAACATATATATTTCTACTATGCGTGTGTATGGTCAGGTTTTTAAAATGTGTTCTGTTTAAGAGTATCCAAGCGTGCTTAACCATGTAGATACTGTGTTCTTAGCTTCCTTTGTGGATGAGTGCTTGATATTACACTTTTTGCTGATCGCGTTATAGACAGAAGGATGGAGGAAGGGATGAAACCGTTTAGCAAATGACGTTTTAACTTGGTGTACCGGTGTCTAGAATACTCGTTTCTTTAGAAGCCCGTTATATTCAGTTGAGTTTGTTGTAGCCGAATGGACTGAAGTTGTAATTTTGAGTATCGCAAGCTGTCGTACGCCTAGGACACCAGCTATTTTGTATAGATCGATGGTTGCGAAAAGTCGGGGTTTTCTAAGCATGACTTTTAGGACGTAACGCTGAGCTCTTTCCAATTGTATCAAACTAGATTTAGCAGCACCTTCCCACACTGGGAGGCAATAAGTTATGATGACCTCACAAATTGACGAGTAGACTATTCTTAATAATTCTTTGTCCAAAGAGTTACGTAGTAGTTTGAAGGTATAGACTAGTTTTCTTGTTCTAGCGGAAACTGCCTCGATATGTTGTTTAAAGGTAAGCTTTTCGTCTAATACCAGACCAAGGTACTTAATAGTAGAAGTTTTTTGGATTTTCTTACCAGAATCTAGCTGAATATTAGGACGTGACTGAGGCCCTGAGGCCGCAGTTTTGTGGAAGCAGACGTATTTTGTTTTATCGGCGTTTAAAGTCAGTAAATTATTTGAGAGCCATTCTTCTATACCTGTCATTCCTCTCTGTGCAGCGATGTGGCGGGTGGTCCTCATGAAAAAGCACTGCGGTGTCATCTGCATTACATATGATTTTGGCGTTATTTACGGGTGGGAAATTTAGGTCGTTCAAGTATATCAGAAATAATGTGGGTCCTAGAATGCTCCCTTGGGCGGCCCCATAAGACACAGTTGTACTGGCCAAGGCTCCTATCTTGATACACTCTAATCTTCCAGTCAGGTAGCTTTGGAACCAATCCAGATTTGGAACCAAACCTCTTATATCTACCAGCTCAAGTTTTTTCAGCATGATGGGCGTAGACACTGTGTCAAATGCCTTAGCCAGGTCCAAGAATACGCCAGTGAATGCCTTTCCTACGTCGAGATCAGCAGCTACGTAGTCTGTCAGTAGACCAGCAGCGTCTTCCATATATTTACCCCGTCGAAAGCCGAATTGAGCCGGCGAAAGGAGACTTTCTAATTCTAAAAGTTTTTCTAGGATTTTTGACCTCAGTAACCTTAGTCAGCAACCTCCAAGTAGCGATATTAGGCGGTAGTTGCCTGGATTATCCTCAGGACCTCCTTTGTATATAGGCACAACTGCCGCTATTATCATGATTCGGGAAAAACACCCGTGCCTAGACTAAGGTTATAGATATGGGTTAGGGGCTGAGCTATACAGTCTTTAACATATACCAGGAGTCGTACTAACGTCATCTATGCCGGAAGCTTTGTCTACATTCAAATTTATGATTTGGTCTATCACTTCGCATTCGTCTGTGGGTGCTAAGAAAATTGAACTTTGACGGGTCTTAGACTTAGTCGTTACAAACTTTGATGCCAACGTTTCTTCGGATATACACTTTTCTTTTGGGATCTGGTTAGCCAATTTCTGTCCAGCTGTGCTGAAGCAGCTATTTGCAAATTCAAATTAATCCTGTATATTGGGCTTTATTGAAGAGAAAGCGGTAGGTTCCCCGCCGTTTTGATTGGCGTGGGCAATGCTCTTAATGATTTTCCATAATTTTCTTGGATTCTTCCTGTTTTTTGCCAGCTCTTTTCTTTTATAGTCATTTTTAGTCTTACGAACTAGGATTGGGTAAAATTTTTGATACCTCGAGTATATGAGGCTTAGTGATTTATCATGCGGGTGTTTACGCGAGTCAGCGTGTAGCTTGTCTTTTTGTCGGGAGCATCGCAATAAACCAGGCGTCATCCAAGGCTTCAAAATACGCTTCCGGGGACTAATTTCCTTGTAAGATGTGTGCTTAGTGATTTTCGAGCCAAGCACCGAAGCAAAAGCATTATATATTATGTATATATACCCAAACATATATAGTAATAACCTTCTCCGTATCTTTAACTATCTCCATGCAAAATTATAGTTCAATTAGATGCTCCGTTGCGGGAGGATTGAGTAACAAACGCTATAGTTATTCCCGAGGTAATTTTTGAATTTTCTGGGATGAAAAATAGCCTATCCCCCGGGACTCAAACTATCCATACCACGTTTAATCTAAATCGGCTCAGCGGTTCCCGATTCATCCAATGGCTGAAGCGTGATTGAGTAACAAACAACCAAACATCTGAACTTTCGCATTTATAATATTAATAGGAATGCTGGTAATTGATTAATTTTGCCAGTGACTCCACCCGCCCTAAATTTAGTTATTGGCGTGGGATTCTTACGTCAACTCCTTAATTATAATTATGAAGTTTACTACAGCTAAGCTATAGTTGGTTTTGGCTCGGTTATAGTTATCCCTGTGAGAACTTTTGAATTTTTCGGGATAAAAACTATCTTATGTCCTTTCCAGGTACTTAAACTATCTCCATACCAAATTTCATCTAAATGGGTTCAGCGGTTTAAGCGTGAAGAGGTAACAGACAGACAGAGTTACTTTCGCATTTATAATATTTGTATGGATAAATACAACTAGAAGAAGATACTGACTAGCAAGATACAGTTTTTTTATTAGTTCGGATTTAGAGACTTCATTATTGTTTTTCTTTAACATGATACGATATGCGACCAAATCTTGCACAAATTTCTTTGGGATAAATCGTACTTGCAGTACAGTATCAGAGAGCGACCCAATGTTTTATATTCGAGAGCGCTCGAGCGGTTAAATATGTAATTTGAAAATGGAATGATTTTTTTTAAACCCGAACATTGATAACTAAAGAAAATTGAAAACTGATAAAGTTTTATTTAAATTTCGCACATTAAAAGGACAACAAGCACCATTAAATTAATCTTCTGTATATAAATTAAAGGCAAAAGTTATTGACTGACTGATCTATCAACGCACAGCCCCAACCAATGGACGGATCGAGCTCAAATTTGGCACACATATAGCTATTATAATGTAGGCGTGCGCTAAGAAAGGATTTTCCAAAACTCACCTCTAAAGGGGTAAAACGGGGTTTCAAAGTGCGTATGGAGCGCCAAGAGCGCCTTAATCTATAAATTAATCCATTAGTTAATTAGTTGTTAGTAGTTAATTATTATTTTGGGAGAGAGAGAGAAAACGTCAAGTATGAGTGGTTTTTTTTTCTATAATTGAAGTGTTACTGTAAGAATCCGAAGCCGGTAATCGAATTAAGAGCGGGCGAAGCCGCTAGCAGAAGCTAGTTTAAAAAAGTAAAAAAGAAATCGTCATTTGAACTCGGCGAATTGGCGGCAAAATTACCTTAACTATTTTTTTTATTGTATTTTTATTAATTAGTTTTTTTACACGCATGTTTGAGAAAAGCACTATACAAGCCTTGGCCACAACTCAGCATAACCGGACTCTATTGGGCTATTGGGCTATCTTTGTGCGATAAATTCCAAAACGAGCACAATTCGCCGAAGAACTAAGGTTACTGACATAGTTCAAACAGTTAGCAAGCTAAAGTAGCAATGGGCAAGCCACATCGCTCGTCAAACCGATAACTGATGGGGAAGAAAGGTTCTCGTGTAGCTACCACGGATTGGAAGACGCAGCTAGCGGGATGGCCTTATATGAACCTGGTGGACAGACGACCTTGTTAGAGCCGCAGGAAGCCCATGTGTGTGTGGGTGGCTTAGGACCAGCCGCTGTGAAGATATATGGGAGAGGCCTACTTTCAGCAGTGGTCGCCTTCTTGTGGAAACAAACGAGACAAAAATGCCTCTAGTTCACTTTGCACTCACTGTTTTAAATAAATAATAAATATTTTTGGACATTACACACGCGCCGTCTGGCCCCAAAGTAAGCAAAGCTTGTGTTATGGTTACCAGACAACGGATACAAAAACCTTTTTTTTTGTTAATACATACATATCATACTTAAATACACCCAGACTCAAGACAAACACAAATGTTTATATTAATACATTAATGTTTGTTCAGTGCGGGAATCAAACCTACACCCTGTGCACACGGTCGTACTAATATTATAAATGTGAAAGTTTGTATGTGTGGATGGATGTTTGTTACTCAATCACGCTTCAAACACTGGACGGATCGGTATCAAACTTGGCATACATATAGGTTAGGTCTTGGAATAGCATATATCCAACTTTTTATCCCTAAAAATTCAAAAGTTCCTACGGAAATAACTATTACAGAGATAAACGACCAATTGCTGCACCTATAGCATGCTATAGCAATTCATTAGTATAACTAATTAAGGAGTTCCACGCCGATACCCGAATTAAGGGGGGGCGGAGCCGCTGGCAAAGTCTAGTCTCTCATATTTAACGAAGTTGACGATCATTAAGACGACCTTGTGACCTAATGAGAGGCTTTAAAGACTCAAGTTTGTAATTTCCGTACTGCCTGTGTTTTTTGTCACATTTGCGGGTAAA
This sequence comes from Apoda limacodes, assembly GCA_946406115.1. NCBI lineage: Eukaryota > Metazoa > Arthropoda > Insecta > Lepidoptera > Limacodidae > Apoda > Apoda limacodes. The sequence continues at coordinate 37,763,178 of OX291541.1, read as the reverse complement.
TAAATAATAACATAAGGTGAATAAATAAATAAACTTACCGAAACAAAATGGAAATGGCGGGAATAGAAGTAGAGAAAACAATGCAACCACGAGATGGATTTATAAATTAAAAGTTTTGGCTAAAGTTAAAACTTGTAATTGGTTGTATATAGTGTGCGCGTAGTTCATATTTAATTTATGAACAGACCTACTTAAATAGAATTTTCGCGTTATTACCGCCCGTGAGTCTTATGAACGCTCGCTTTGCTTTGGGAAAAGTAAAATTTACAAAGAGTAAGCCTGTGGCCACCCACCCGCTTTGCCTACACGTAATTACTCTGTTCACAAGTAAGTGTGATGAAAAATAATATAAAGAAATTAAAAGTTCGTAACCAGTTATGCTTTCGTTGTCGGCTCCGTCACAAAAATAGTATGTTCCAAATAAAATACTAAAGTTTGAAAACTTTACAAAACATACTCATTGATATCCCAACAAAAAACTCACATTAAAAAGGCCAAGTTTCAACTCCCTCCAAAAAAATCTGTCTACGACTGTATTGATATCTAAAAAATTCACTTAAGCCACACCTTATATTTTCGTACTTCCCATATTCGGCCTTGTCCATGGGCTTTTTTAATTACCTATGGTCTAATGTTCATGAAACGCCAGTTCCGCATTTAAATTTGAAATATTAATATACTGTAATACAGTGACACATTCATTCGTCATTGATTGATCACAGGCGAGTCTCTGGAATTATGAGAGCTGGGATAATGAAATTTGGCTGAAGGTGTATAAAATAGTATTTAATAACTTTAACGAATCAAAAGTCTTCGTGAAACCTAAATTGAATAAAAAAAATTGAATTTGAATTACAGCCCAAATCGCCCTCGGTGAAGTTAGGCCGTGCCCCAACAGGCGAAATTACAAGCGGTATCGAACCTGTAAGTCTGACCTTCAGACTTTGAAGAGAGACTTTACCTCCCGGTGTGTGTTCTATCTATATTGTGTGTGTTCATCTTGTATAATGATCTTTGTTCTGAGGTATTGTTCGAAATTGTGCCCACGGCTACTTTTTATAAACGCATTGCTCGCCATCGGCAGGGAAATAGGCCTCTAATATTAAAACCTAAATGGTCACGCAATGCAGTACGATTATATAGGTGCTTCCACCCGCAAACACTTGGGTTGTAGAAAAATAATCACAAATTTATCGCATTTTTCTTAAAAAAAATCTTTTTGTTATTATGGGAGAATACCGTATTACTTAAAACCGGTGTTAAAATTTTAATACCGAATCAATACCGGTTTTCCATAAAATTCCAATACCCCCCCGTGCCCTAGGTCGTGCGGACTTGCGTGACTTCGGTGGTCCAAGTTTTCTTTCATGTATTGACGATTTTTAAAATATCTCCTAAACGATTTAAGACAACTTAGTTGAGTGTAGGAGAGTCCTAGAAGAGTTGACACAAAATTTACGTATACGGGCACTACTATTTCATCAAATGAGCTAGATTTGCAAAGACTGTATCATTAAAAAGCCAATTTCATCCTTTAATTATAATTTTAATAAAATAAGTAATAAGCAGCTTGAACTATTTAAAAATATGATTTTTCTACATCAAGTCAGTCTGTTTCAACTCTCCTAGTACCGTGATAAGTTGAAACAGGTACCCGGGTAAGTTGACACATAGATAGAGGTTAAGATTTTAAGGACAAAAAAGGCAATGAAGAGATTAAAAACGTTTTACTATCAAAATAAATGTCTTGAGATCAATACAATATAATACAATCTTTATACTTATAATAGTATCCAACCTTAAGGTACCTAAAGGCCTAATAATCTCGGGTGAAAAATTTTGACTGGAGTCTTATTCGAAGCAATGACATTCGATCCAGATAGAATAGGTTCCTCAAGTTAGTGGTTGGGTCGAGCAGCACTAGTATCCACACCAGAATAGGACACAGAAGACATAGATTCTTCTGGTTCATGATTTAGGTGAGTTGCTATGGTATCTACGACTGAAAGAGGAGTAGGCATATTTGAATTGCCTCTGTTGCTGCCCTTTTACTACTCCAGGCACATCAAATATCGTCATCGTTTTTCCTGGGGTCGTCCGCATTGAGTATCAACAACGCTTTATTATCGGTTGAAGACCGAACTTGGCTGTGAAAATGTAGCAAAAAAGTATCAAAATCCTCATCTTAAAAGAAATAAAGAAGGAAGAAAGTTAAGTTATACGATTTTGCAGCATCCCGAAGACTTTTTTCCTCTTAAAGTTACCTCTTCGGCGGCCAAATCATATATTTCGATGCTTACTTCACCTCTATTCATCTTGCGCTTGTATTTGTTAGGCATTCTAAACAAACGACATGGGTTGAAACAAGATGTTTCAACTTACCTCTCTCTTGAAATTGACGGTTAGTTACACTTCATTGCTGTTTTAAAATACACGGCGTAAGTTATTAAACTTACTTAATTCCACTTTAAAAAATTATACACATCACAAAATAAGTAATATGACATGGAAATAAATGGCATCTAAAAATGATGAAATATCTACTTTTCGTGCTATTTCCGTCACAGACGTCGGCAGCGGCGTGTATTGACAAGTCGGAGCGACGGAGCCGTGGGTTAGAACCGCTTTGGTGCCTAACTTCTAATGCTCATCGTTGCCGAGATATTGAAGTTGTGTTTACTTAGCTTTGTGCTAACTTACCTCGGTCTTCCCTACAGTATAATGTGCAAAAAATAAAATATCGTAAATACATGTAAAATAATCGCGCCACCGAAGTCACGCGAGTCCGCGCCACCCGTAAAACGACCCAAAAACATCAGTACCTAAAAGAAGAATTGTCCATCGACTTCTGGGTACTTATTCAAATTTTTTAGTATAAGATTATTTGGCTAAGTGATAGAAATTTGTTTGAATGAAACACGCTGCGAGGTACCACTGTATTCTCTCAATATAATAGTAACACAGTAGTACAAACTTAAAAATATCTTAAAACAAAAAATAATCAAATTAATAACTACGACTAAGGAAAATTTTAACAAAAAAAACGCATGTGATATACAACCAACAGGCAGAATCAATATGAGGGTTTCCTTTTGTGCCCTTTAGCTGTATGAAATCCTAAAACGGTAGGTATACCTATATTTATAGTCACAAAATTGAATTTCTTGCAAAACATGTCGATGGCGGCGTTTTCTAGGAAGTAAGGACGAAACTTTTTAGTCGTGAAAGCGTTACCCACTTATCTAGATGAGCTATCTTCCCTCACAAAAGAGCCGCTTTGCCGAGCCTTCTCAAAGAAAAGCTAGGATGGATTTATTACAGCGTAGGTATTTTTCTGACACCTGGCACTAAAGCTAGACACGAAAGTCGAAAGCCAACAACTTGAAAGTATATATTTTATTTTCAGAATTGTTGTATGGAGTGTACACATTATTATATGAGTATGTTGCATTTGGTTGAATGTATTGTTAAAGCAATTTTAAAGTTATGAGACAAGTACAAATTTAGCTAAAAAAGGGAGTTAAAATAAAAAATATATAAAAGTATGAAAATATTGCGAGATCACTTTTTATGCGTTCTTCCACTTCGATTTCCAGTACATTGGGATTGAAAATATTGATTATATTTCCAAAACCGGCCAAATTCGTAATGGGCCACGCACAATGTAGGGTTCCGTAGTTAACTTTTTTTTGCTTTGTAGTAAGTTGGTAAGTTCTAAAAGTTTCTGAACTAAGCCGTGAACAGACAGCCGGACGGACATGGCAAAATATTAAAGGTTAAAATTAAAATAAGGTTCCTTGTTTACTCAGTTAACATAAAAAAAATATCAATCAATTAATTCTCCTAATCATATGCACTTAAAACAAATCAGTTATAAAAAAAATGTTTATAAATGACGCAGTTATCGATGTGACGGAATGAGAAGGACTAGAGACTAGACTTTTTTTGTGAGGGTTGTCGTTTTAACTGCTGAGGAGAGAAACAAGAGTTTACCTACTAAACATTTGCTGCCAATTAGCGGAACAGAATAAATTTTGGAAGAAGAGAAATGGATTTTTAGAACTATCCTCCATATGCATAGTTGAAATCCTTCACTTGCTCTTTGCTTAGCCGGTTATAATTTAGTGCCATCTAGGTGAGCAGCTCCGAACCAAAGAGAGCTTGGCTAAGTTCAACGTTTGCACGTTTATATTTTTTCCGACAGATAGTACAGTAATACAAAGGTTTGAAAAAGTAAAAAAAAATAACTATACAACTTTTGTTTTTAAAGGTCCCGTACGCTTTTGTCTGTCTGTCTAAACTTTTTAGGGTCCTATCTATTATACCGAAGTATGTAGAAGCCATTGTTGCCTAAATTCAAAGGAGAAGCCTCAAAGTTTAACAGAATATGTATGTTGCGGAACACCAAATTCAGGTTAATCCATTCTACGTACTTGTGAGATAACTAGTGGTGAGAAACTAATTTTGAACGTATCTTACAGTTTGGAACCATAATAAAATTCTTTATGGGTAATAGATAATTATAAATTAGAAACGGATACACAGATTAATACAACTCTCTTTATATATTATAAAAAAATACGCTTGGATTTACCAAGCGTAATTAACGTAACATTACGAAATTTACCCATATTTGTAAAAACACTAATTAACATATTTTTTTATGTTAATAATCTTTTTTAATATTTTTTATGTTTAAAATCAAAAACTTCAGTTAATCTTAAAAAATATGATAAAATTTCTTCAACGCATAGATATGACAAGTCTGCCGGCCACGTCGTACAAATACAGCCCCCTTATTAATTTAGAAGGATTTGCCTTCATTGGATAAAAACCACTCCATTCTATTTTAAAATTTGTTAGAAAATCCGCTAGAGAAAAAAAGCAATATAATCAGCATTATATTACTATTTTTCTCAGCACATGTGTTTCTACGGCGGATTTCTTGAAAAATAATAAAATAGGGTCTCTGTTTAGTACAACAATTATAAAAACCAGTCTAGTGCTCGTGCATTCTGAATTGGAACGGAACCCTGCGTGAGTCCGTCTTGCACTCCGACTTCCCATAATTTTGGAAGGATTTTTTAAATTATGAAACCGTTTTAAATATAAATAAATTAAAGCTCTTACTGTTTATGTGACACAATAATTAATAATTTAATACACGCAGTGTCCTTGTATTGTTGAGCACTATGTTTTTTCCGTGACTTCACCTGCTTAGATCATACTAGGTATACAACACATCCCTGTTATATTGAACGGATTGCGATGGAACCAACTTAATAGGATTCGTTTAGTACTTGTTGCGTGATGCCATGACCATTAGGCAGACAAACAGAAATAATATAGAAGTTTGCTATTGCAAGCTATAGGAATTTGGTTATTGTTACTCCTACGGTAACTCTTGAAATTTCCTAGATACGTGTCAATTTATGGTGAGTATAAATCTCAATTCCAAATGTCAGCCAAACAGTTTGGTAGTTTTGGTGTGAAGAGGTACCAAACATACTAACTATAGCCTTGCCAGTGGCTATGCGAGCTCTCAATTTGGTTATTGGCGTGGGATTTCTACAACTTCTTGATAATAGAAACGTTTACCATAGCAAGCTATAGCTGCTATAGATCCTACATAAGGTTTGGTTATAGCAGCATATCTGCAGCTTGCAGAAACATTTGAAATTTCTACTATAAAAAGCAGCTTATGTCCTTTTCCATTCCTATACGTAGTATTATAGTATTATAAGAACTAACATATAGATTTATATTATTTATTGACATTACACAGGGACCACATCCCAAAGTAAAGCAAAGCAAAGCTTGTAACTATGGATACCAGACAACGAATACAAATGCATATACATATATACTGCATCTGCACTAAAATGATTCAAATCCTTAATTATAGGAAAATATAAATATATTTATTTATATATACCAATATATATTTATAAATATACTCATCTGAAAAACTGCTATATATTTATTTATTATATAGTACTTAATTTATTTTTAATAGATTTTCTATCTGTATATTAACTAAAACTAAATATTTATATCTTGTTCACGTCGGTGTTGCCCCTTAATAGACTAGTCTCTCATCCCTAATAAAGGTCTGCTGGAAGAAATCTCTGCGTAGAGATAAGCTTACCTATGTACATTTTTCTTTTCTATTGTTATGATGTATTTTGTAATGTTTACGTTGCACAAACAATAAACGATACTTTTTTTCAAATACATACATGTTATACATATAAACTGTACCTAATCATTAAAAAGTGGTGGTTATATTAAGGCTTAGCAAAGAGTAGCGTTATAAAAACTTTTAAACTTAGCGCGGCACAGCGAGCTTTCTTGTTATGAGAAAACTTGGAAGGTTTTCGCAGACACTACCTACTCTTTTGTTAACATATGCAATTTCTTCTGACAAGGAAAGTTTCAAGGATAAAGCCAGACGGTCTGGGATTCAACAATGGGAGATTTTTTATGTAAAGCCTAAGTTTTGCAGCTTTTTGTTAGAAATCATCGTGATGAATGTAAGAAATCCTGCATTCATTGAATAGTTATATTCTATCCAATTGAATAGTCGAGAATAAAGTTGTGAATCTTCTGAATCCTTCGGAATTGTTACGAACATTTCAATTATACTTTTATTTTGAAGTTGTTTAAATTTGTAGACAAAAGTAAAAAAAAAACTTTAGGAAATACATATCTACGTATGTATAAATGTCCAGTATGAAGCAAACTAAATGTAAAATCAAATAAATAATAAACTTGGTAAATGTCTTTTACGTAAAAAAACTTGCTTTTACACAGGCAATGATATTTTAAGTTACCTACACTTCTTAACTTTAGCATATACATACATTGGTTTTAACAGCGAATGCAAAAAAAATACGGACCGTGTTAAACAGAAGGAGATAAATATATTTAGAAAGTGATATGTGACTAAATCAAATTACGCCAATTGTTTTAATTTCGCTGCCTCATTTTTTGCGTCGTAGTACGATATCTACCTCTATTGCTTAAACACTATGAGTATCTGGAAGACCGAACTTTGCTGATTTTTTTTAAAAGCGCCATCTATTATCAAGAAGCTTTAGTGTTGCTCTGTCAGTAAAATAATTCTAATACTGCTCGCTGTTAGATGTTAAAAGGAGTCATATTTTGGGATTATCATTGCTTGAAAACACGGATAAAACTACGTTTTCTAAAAATGAAACCTAACCAGATCGATTTACCGCCCCTGAAACCCATTATACTAAATTCTCATACTAAATTTTATGAAAATCGTTAGAGCCGTTTGCCAGATTCAGATTATATATATACAAGAATTGCTAGTTTAAATGTATTAAATTCATAATAGTAGTTATGTTGTCTGCGTGGAATTCTGTTTTAGTTTTTAAATTAGCCTTGTTGTTTTCCGTCTCTTCGACTTTCCCTGTGCCAAATTTCAGCTCAATTGGATTTTCAGTTGCGGCGTGAAGGAACGACTAACAAACAAACTCTAAATCCCATTTATAATTGTAGATGGAATTAGGGACTATGGATATATTTAGTTTGGCAAAATGTTCTATAGGTTTATGAGAGGTTTATTCTTCGAATGAGAATGTTATGGATATCTAAAACCTGGTGAACAGATTTTGTTTAAAGTAATCTTCTTTGAAATTCTATTTACCAAGCTCTGTTACTGTGTTTACGGATACTTTATAACTCATGTTATAAAAGTTAGTAGAGTATATCTGCTAAAAACAGCAATTTTTAGCAGAAGTGCTATTTACAACTCACAGATTTATTCTAGAAACTAGCTGACCCGGCGAACGTTGTTTTGCCGCACCAACCTAACATGAAAGGGTTGTACTTATTCAAAAACCTTCCCCGGCATGTGCATAACAACTTAACAAAATTTAATTACAATCGGTTTACCCTTATTGCGCGAGTCCAATTCGCACTTGACCCTGTCAGTCTCGCACTTGACCCTGTCCGACTCGCACTTGACCCTGTCCGACTCACACTTGACCCTTTTTCTTTCTCAGAAACCTTCCCCGGCGTGTGCATAACAACTTACCAAAATTTCATTAAAATCGGTTTACACTTAGTGCGCGAGTCCGACTCGCACTTGACCGTTTTTTTTTTTTTTTTTTTTTCTTTCATTAAAACCTTGCTCTTACACTAACAAACACAACAAAAAAAAAATTACCTAAATTTGTCCATCCGTCTTCGAGTTTTCCTTAGTGCGTGAGTCCGACTCGCACTTGACCGGTTTTTTCTTTCATAAAAACCTTGCCCTAACACTAACAAACGCAACAAAAAAAATTTACTCGAATTGGTCCAGCCGTCTTCGAGTTTTCCTTAGTGCGCGATTTCGGCCGACTCGCACTTTACCGTTTTTTTCAAACAACACAAACAAACACTAACAAACAAAACAAAGAAAAAAAAAAAGGAGATGACATCTGTACTCTTAACATCACTTTTTGTAAACAAACCATAGCGCGATCTAATTCGACGACAACGCCATCTAGTTAGCAAATAGGAAACATTTTTATATTGTGAAAAATTATAACACATCTAAGTCATGACTTTACACGATTTTTTAACATAAAATAAATGGCTTTGTGTGAGTAGAATAATTAATAATTAAGAAGCAAGTCAAATTTGCGTCGTTAGATTACACGTTGTTACAGTATGCGTTGAAGAAATAAAGGTTCACTGCTCGTTCCCTGTAGGTGATAGCGTGATAATATGTAGCCTATATGTTGACCCGACTTCTTAATAATATTCGTGCCAAATTTGAAGTAAATCCATGCAGTACTTTTTGAGTTTATCCCGAACATACATACAGACAAAAATTCTAAAAAATATATTTTTGGCTTCGGTATCGATTGTAGATCACACCCCAAGTATTCTTTTAAAAAAATATTAAATTTACAGTTTTGACTTTCCTACCATTTTATTATATGTATAGATATATAATACATAACATAATAATATATACAAAACGTTTTAAAAATAGCCTATAACAAGGTTCATATTTCTGTAGAAGTACATTTTTGAAATTTGCTTTTTACTACAAGAAAATTAATTATGTCGATTGGCAGCCCTAGTGGTCGTCAGGATAACTTTTAAAAAATCGGTTCGGCAGCAAGTACCGTACAAGGAACTTTTCTTGGGTTTTTTTTTTTTTTTTTTTTTAATGTACCGATAAAACATGAACCGCTGGACCGATTTTTTTCAGACTCTTTTCAGATCTAAGTCATGACGTGGCGTATCGATTGATATGGTCATCAAACAATTCGGTCCAGTCCATTCAAACATTTTGAAAAAACCGTGCAGAAAAAAAGTACACATACATAAACACACACACACACACATAGACATCACTCTAAACATGATTCTCCGAGTCATGAAACGTAAAAAAAACACAAAAATATCTATTTCGATTTTCGGATTATTACAATAACTTCCCAAGAGAAGTTAATAAGTAGATATAAATAGGCTTAGGTATATGTCGTCTAGAAGAGCAGGCTCATAAGGCAGGCACAGCTGGTAGACCGCATTAGTATGTTGATGAGGCAATCGAGAACGCTTCGGGGATAACGTGATTTATATAGGCAGTAGGGTTGTACACTGTGATATTTTACTTTTTGTTTTGAAATTTTTGCCTTGCCATAACATACGCTAGCAAATGTTTAGGTTGTAGAATGAGCTCCCTGCCAAGATTTTCTCTAATGACTGCAATATGGGTTTCTTCAAGGAAGAAGTTATTGAATTTTTAAAAGGTCAAAAACGCGCGATTGATGCTGATGGTGTTTCAAGCGTCTATAGCGACTGACCGACGGTCTACACGGTAAAAAAGAATGAGTTGAGCCAAGAGAATATCGTTTCATATATGCACCAACGAATATTTGCTTCATATTATTATTTCTCTTAAATATTTAAAATGATATGAAGTTAACACAAGATCAAATTTCTTTGAACCAGTAAATAAAACTCTATCAGTTTGAAACATTATTTAATTCATTGAAGAAAATAATGCTTCTTTATTTGAAACACTTAGTTTTCTTGGGCGTAGAAAAAATTTCTAGTTCACACAAGAGAATAGTGCTTTTAACTTGACTACGGCAGCTCTTAAATTAATAACATTATATTTTAGTTTAAAACAAAAAAGGTTTCGGTCCAAAATTACAGTTATTTTTTAAAGAGCCCTACGCCCCTTTTCTGGATGCTTGGGCCATATAAAGTCAGTCTACCGCACAGTGTGTCTTGGCGGACGTTTGTCGAGCTAGCCCTACTGCAGAGGCACCGACCTCTTTTCTGGAGGCTTGGGCCATATAGAGTCAGTCTACCGCACTGCCTTTTTATGACTTGGCGGAACGTTTGTCGAGCTTAGTAGCTATTCTCGCCTTTAGCAGATTATACAGTGTTATGTTTCATCATAATTGTTATGACTAACGACCCTTCTTAAACATGGAAGAAAGAAAAGTGGGCCATTAAATTTTTAAAAGGTCTAAAACGCGCGCCTAGACCGTCGGTCAGTCGCTATAGACGCTTTAAATGATGGTGTTTCAAGCATCTATAGCGACTGACCGACGGTCTAGGAGACCGCTTATCATCAGGCGGACCGTTAGCTTGTTCGCTATCTGGTGCTATAAAAAAACATTATATCTGCTCGTTAATTTTTGAATCAATATTTTTTTAGGGTTTCGTACCTCAAAAGGAAAAAAGGAACCCTCATAGGATCACTTTGCTGTCCGTCTGTCTGTCTGTCGAGACCCTTTTTCTCAGGAACGCGTGAAGGTATCAAGCTAAAATTAATATCAAGTACTAAGGTTTACGGTCTCTTGAAGCTTAAAAAAAATCAATCTCCTAAGTCAACGCAATAAAAATATTTTTGTAATTACAAACAAATCAAAACCTATGGGGTATTTCCCGTTGACATTAGATGATGAAGCAAGATGTTACATCATAAATATAGGAAAATATCCAAAAACTTAACTAAGACATAAACCTGTGAGACTTGTTCTCATGATGAAAGAACTATCTTTATATAAGAAGTTTGTACGGAACCCTCGGTGCGCGAGCCAGACTTTACTTGGCTGGTTTTTTTTCATTGGTAGCGTTTATAAAAGCAAGGCAAAAAAATGTAAAAAAATGTCAGACCGAGGTAAAAACTTGTGCATAATGGGTCTCTTACCTCCACTATGGCCTATCATAAAATGTGATATTATTCCCTGTCACTATGAGCCGTTACATAGATTGCCTTTAGTGCTCTCGCAAATATTCCTACCTTTCCACCTAAAATGCTCATTGGAGCATATCATTAAACACAAATAGTTTTAGATATCAGATATAGTTAAGGCCCTCTGTCTTATATCTTCTCCCCTATCGACCCTCCACCGCTTACGAAATTAGAAGCATCCGTCTGCCGCCTAGCGATGACCGGCCATCAGCCGATCATCATTGCATCGGTTTATCTCTCTCCCCTAAAAGACTTGCTCGAGAGCGACCTTCAGTCGCTCTTAAGTTTAGGCGACGCCGTCATTCTTGCCGGCGACCTAAATTGCAAGCATCGCCGCTGGAACTCTTCTGTAACTTCACAAAGAGGCAGACTCCTCGACGATTTAGTTGACAGACTAAACTTTGACATCATGGCTCCCATGACGCCCACTTACTTTCCCCACAATACTCGGAATAACCCCGACGTACTCGACATAGCACTTCTAAAGAATGTAAGGCTAAGCTTTCGCTCTATAGAGGTGCTTGACGAACTTGACTCGGACCACCGCCCTGTCGTCCTCCGATTAGGTTTCCCTTCGGACTCTCCTCCCGACACTAGAACCGTGACGGACTGGGATAAATTTGGGCAATTGCTCGAAAATCCCAGCTCGCCACATCTAGACCGCGTTCCCAACGTAATCTCTTCCGCGACCGATCTTAACGTAGCTATCGACTCACTCACTAGCCACCTGACCGCCACCGTTGGCGAGTGCTCACGACAGGTGCCGGTTGGCGATTATCACCACCTAATCCTGCCTCAGCACATCAGGTCGCTAATGACTGAGCGTAACGCGGCCCGCCGCGCTCGCGATCGCGCTCCCACTATCGATAATAAAGCTCGCTTCAACGACTTACACCGCCGTGTAAGAACCGCTGTAGCTGAGCTTCGCGCCCAACGTTTCGGTGATCTTATGGAGAACATTTCTCCTTCTCACCAAGCTTATTGGCACTTAGCCAGAGCTCTAAAGTCCGAAACCGCAAACTCTCTCCCTCCGTTATCTCGTCCCAACAACGTTCCCGCGTTCAACGACGACGAAAAAGCGGATTGCCTAGCGTCTAGCCTCCAAGCCCAATGTGCCTTAAGCACACAGCCCTTCGATCCCGACCACGTGCGCGAGGTAGACGGCGAAGTGGAGTGCAGAACTTCTCTGCCTCCACAAGACCCCCTGCCCCCTGTCACTGTCGACGAAGTCGTACAGGTCATCAAAGACCTACGCCCCCGTAAAGCCCCCGGTGCGGACGGTATCTCTAACGATATCCTAAAGCGCCTCACTCTGCCCCTTGTCTGCCTCCTAGTAGCGATCTTTAACGCTGCTATGGAACATTGCATCTTTCCATCTCAATGGAAAGATGCAATTGTTATAGGCATCCATAAGCCAGGTAAAGCTCGTACCGAGCCGTCCTCCTATCGCCCCATAAGTTTACTAAAGGCCCTTGGTAAACTCTATGAACGCCTCCTTCTCGCCCGCCTACGGAACGCTATAGTCTCCAGAGGCATTTTAATAGACGAGCAGTTCGGCTTCCGTGCCAAACACTCATGCGTCCATCAAGTCCTCCGCATAACGGAACATATTCTCACTGGCTTTCAGCCAGCGTTAGGTAAGACCCGTCACACGGGCGCTGTCTTCTTCGATGTAGCGAAAGCTTTCGACAAAGTCTGGCACAACGGTTTAATTTTTAAACTGTACAACTTTCAGTTGCCAGATCGTCTCGTGCTCATCATAAGAGATTATTTGTCGAATCGTAGCTTTCGCTACAAAGTCGAAGGCACTCTCTCTTCCCCCCGTCCCATAGAAGCAGGAGTCCCGCAAGGGTCCGTGCTCGCCCCCATCTTGTACCTTCTGTACACAAACGATATCCCTAAAACGATAGGTACCAATCTAGCTCTCTTTGCGGACGATACCGCTCTCTATACCACAGATAGGCAAGTTAGTCGAATCACTGAGAGACTCCAACCCGCTATCACCGCCCTTGGCGAGTGGTTTCGGAAATGGAGAATCGAGGTGAATCCCGACAAAAGCTCTGCCGTTCTTTTTACCCTAGGCCGCCCTCCGCGGCCTTCTCCCCTTTCTCTTTTCGGTCGTGCCATTCCCTGGCAAAATAAGACCAAATATCTCGGTGTGACCATGGACAGTCGTTTGAACTTCCAAGCTCACACCAAAATAGTCAGAGACCGAGCCGCTTTTGTCCTCGGCCGTCTCTATCCCATGATAGGCAAGTATAGTAAGATGTCGCTTAGAAATAAGCTAAATCTTTACACAACTTGTATCCGCCCCATACTAGCTTATGCTAGCGTAGTCTTTGCGCTGTCCAAGCGCAATCTCCACAAACTCCAGACCCTCCAAAACCGCTTTCTCAGAGCGGCCTCTGGAGCCTCTTGGTACGTTCGCAACGCGGACCTACACAGAGACTTCGAACTTCCCACGATTCCCCAATACTTTAAAGACTTGGCAGTCCGCTTTTTCGAGCGTACGCAAAATCACCCGAATCGTTTAATTGTGCAATCCACAACGTATCGTCCCCCCGATCGACCCGGTCACGGTCGTAAAACTATTGTTAGGCGGCCTCGGCACGTACTAACGTCCCCAGATGACGATCTCGCTGTCCGGATAGCGAGATTAGTCTCTACGACCTCCCCGAATAGGGCCTCCCTCCAAACACGACGCCGACGTCCCCGGGTTCGTCGGCGCCCACAAGGATACACTAGGTATCAAAGAGTGCCGGGGCGCTTCTCGCCCCCACTCAATCGCAATCGTACCCGCGTAACGGGGAACTCCCCTCCTGGCGGTGACTCACCTTCGGGTTCGAGACTCACGCCGGTCGAAGGGACGCCCCCGAGAGCGACAACCCAAGCCGAGGCTTCCCCCGCGGGGAGCCCTTGAGCGTTGGGCGCTATATGGGCTGAGGCTCCTTTAGAGTCTCGCCCCAAAAGTCCGGTGAAGCAGTAATGGCTGCAACAGCCAACTGCATAGTCAGCTCAGAATAATAAAAAAAAAAACTTATATCTTAATTGATAACATAAATATTCACACCATAATAAAATAATAAAAAAAAAGTCCTACGAGTCCATAGTTTAAAATAGTGTATATACGTACATTTATTTATGCTGTAGGCAAACAATATTTGTAGGCAGGCAAATTAACATTGCCAGCACTAAAATCTCATATTAGAGTACAATATTTAGATTTCTAATTAATTATAATACGATAATTCATAATAACTTTCATAAGAAGTCTTCTGTAATTGCATAATATTATAATATTTATAAGCATTGTGTTTTTCTAATCATTTTGTTTATTGAACAGCCCTAACACTAAATTTTAGTTAGGTAATAACAAATCAAATCATAATATGGTTGTCAATTTTTCCTGTTATTTTTGTTAGAAAGGTTGTCGACGCAGGGGTAACCACACTGGCGGAGGTAATTGATAGGACAGATGATATTAATGTCCTCCCCGACCACTCAACGTGTACACACAATTTATATTGCAATTCTGTACAGCGCTCTTTATTTTCCAATCAAATTAGACTGATATGCATACTATAAATTATTTGGTCCATGATTTTTTGGAAAATTTGAAACAATACTTGTTGTGAAGAGGAAATTATAGGAAATATGTCATATTACCTATATTTTGCAATACACAACTACTAGGAACTTATGAGGTCCTAGTAATTCTACTAAATCTTGCAAATATACAAATAACGTCAAGCATAGAACGTCAATGTGTAAGCCACCAGGGTACAATTCCATCTGGTTAAAATCCGATCGTTATGAGCTTATTTTCAAAGCAAGAATGTTGTCACGATTTTAACCAGCCGGAATTGTACCTCGATGGCTAGGGCACCAAGTCTTAGGGTTGCAAGTGAAAGTCCTGGCTCGAGGTTAAACTTATTTGTTTGTGCAATCGGGGCTGTATTGAATCCTGTAATCCATACTAATATTATAAATGCGACAGTAACTCTGTTTGTCTGTCTGTCACCTCTTCACACATAAACCGCTGTATCGATTAAGATAAAATTTGGCATGGAGATAGATAGATAGATAGATAGATAGTTTGAGACCCGAGAAAGGATATAGGCTATTTGAAAACGTCAAGTGTGAGTTGGTTTTTTATTCTGTAAATGAGGAGTTGCCGTTGAAATTCTACATCTATAACTGAATTTAGGGCGGGTGTAACCGTGGGCAAATTTGGCATGGGGATAGTTTGAGTCCTGGGGAAGAACATAGGTTACTTGAAAACGACAAGTGTGAGTCAGTTTTTTTTTCTATAATTGAATTGCCGTTGAAATTCTACACGGATAACCGAATTATGGCGGGTGAAACAGCGGGCAAAAGCTAGTAAATAATATAATTAATTAGTTTGACCATCAGGAATCATAAAGGTTGATAAGAACAAAGTTATATCAAAACTATGTACTGTACTTATTAAGCGTGTGTAAATATATTGAGCGATGTCTTAAAAGACACAAGAAATAGATTAAGATTGAGCAACTACACTTAAAGTTTTTAACAACATTTTTCACTGAAATTATAGCCTAGGAACGGAAGTAACAAAGTAGACTTATTAAATCAAGTTTCCTACTCTGCACAATTCCAACAAAAAATGGTAAAACCTAACTTTCTGTAACATTTAATTTCCTAAATTCTCCGAAAATTTACGCTAAAATCACCGAAGCGCGAAGTTTTTAACTACATTAAAGTGCGCGAATTAAATCAGGCTCGACTATTCCCTTCGGCCGTTCTGTAATCAAGTTTCGTTTTGGATACGAGTTGTAATTGAAAATGTCGAACGGAGCGATGTTCATTTTCCACTAATTAATCACTGTGATGACATCCATCCCCTGTCCCTAGGCAGCACGCATTGTTGGGCGCATAACGATGTCGTTGGAGTTTCTTCGGGGTTTCCTAGAGTTGCTTAATACAGGAAACCTATTAAGATAGAATTTTCAATTAGAATTTGTTTTTATTTACAGAATTTATGTACAGTAGGTACCAATACTTACGCACGCACTAAATGTAATGCTGATTCTGTGTTTTGTGGGCTGAGAAAATTAATGTTCTTTTTGACGCAGTGTATACCTACGTGGTTAAATTAAATATAGCCAGTTAATTAGATAATTTTAATAAACCAACAGAAAAGAAAGAAATATTTGGCGTAAATCTAGGTAGTGTACTCTTGATTGTATGTTCACAACAGTGAACCTATTATATATTCCAGACAGAAGTTAAACTGTCATACGCATTTGATTTTTTTTGTAACAAGATACGAACGACAAATCACTTGTTGAGTTACATCATTTCATTGAGTTATTATGTACTACTACGTAATAAAAATGTACTACTGGACTACTATTTCAAAAATTGTAGTTTTTGGGCTGCAGTTCACTAAGTCACTGGCTGGTAAAGGCCTACTCGCGTACCTATGTCAAGTGACGTAGAAACGATTATTTTTATCTTTGACGTAAAGTTTGTTTAATGTGTAACCTCTATATGTTATATCTCAGTACTCAGTACTATATGTGGGTTTTCTGTTCTCTGGATTTTCTAGTTCTAGCCGAAATGAAAATAACAAACAATACATGCAAACTTAATATTCTATATAGTCTCTTAATGTTTTACATGCTTCGTAATGCTGGCTGAAAACAAAAGAATCAATTTAAAATAAGACAATAAACTATTTCAATTCTTTTATATCTAAATTAATATGAATCTAAATTAATTTTATATTTTAAACTAGAGTTTTTACATTTTCCCTAATTCAGACCCAGGTCTGAAATCAAAAGAAACAAATAAATATTACAACAAATAGTTATGTTTTATTTTTTATCCATTTAGAGTTACTAAATGTACTGCACGTTTCCCAAAGTAAGTAAGGCTAATATAAAAAAACCATTCGGTATTAAATTACCAACAACCCTACTCACGAACTAAATCTTTTTCCTTGTGAGAATTTTGTTGAAACAAAAAGGTCATTGTAATTTTGATTTTAAGGACTATATACAATTCCCACAACAAGTTTAAAATTAACTGATGTTTTATGTTATTCACATCACGCACGTTTTTCTATTTTTTACCTGTTACACCTGTTACACATAAAATTTAGTGTTAGATGAGTGCCATATTTTCATGTCGCGTCCTTAAATGTCTAAATAATATAATTTATGGTCTATGTTAAACATTGCAGAGATCTTATCTTTTGTTTCTTTATGGTGTTTTGACCAACAACCGGATTTTTTGTATGTGAGTATGTTGAATATGTTTAACCCCGTAGCTAAATTTTGTAGCTGTTAAGCACTTTCGTTGCCTTCGTAGAGCCTTTTCTACAAGGTTAAGGGTATGGCGGTAAATTGTCTATAGTGGACTTGAATTTTTAGTAGTGAATCAAGTCTAAATGAATAATAAAAAAAACATATGCACAATACATTATAATTCCAAGGTTTAATATTAGCATCAAATATAATGCAATAAAATTTTCTCGATAGAAAAAAATCACAAAGCAACCTTTATTTTTTGCCTATTTTCGATTTATTTTTATAACGGTACATATGTTTTAGCTGAAATTTCATTATAATATTGCTTAACACGAAACGTAGGGCTAAAGTAATAATATTAAATAATATACTAAGTAATAATATTTATATTAAATGCTTTTCGGCCATACTACGTTCATATTTCGCGTTGTATGCAGAATTCATCAGGCTTTAGGCACCCGCTTAATAGGTTTGTATTCATAGGATTACCTAATCATGGCTTGTTTCTCCTATCCCATTCTGATAGTCCAAATCAGAAGCAGTGTTGTGGCAATGGGTTTAATTTAACCACGTAGGTATACACTGCGTCAAAAAGAATATTACTTTTCTCAGCCCAAAAAACACAGAATCAGCATAACATTTAGTGCGTGCGTAAGTATTGGTACCTACTGTACATAAATTCGTATGTGCGCTGTGAGCCGCTATCCTGAAGAGCTCGTACTCTCTTCATTCTGCCGTTGATTTTAATTTGTATGATAAGTCTGTCATAAAGTGCAAACATTTTTATGACATGTGAGAACGTTTGACTCCTCATTCATTACTGGGTCTTGTTGATGGTCATTAACTTGTTTATGGAGCTCTGGACATAAAATAACATTGTGACATGCGATACATTTTACAAATGCTTTACAATGTTTTGCATAATGCCGCTTTTTAAGACATACAAAACATACTAAATGTTTTTTAAGGGCTTCCTTCTTTTCATCTAAACTTATCTGGTTCGCTTTGTTACATTCATACACATTATGATAATATTTTTCACAAAAATAACAAAATTCCTTACCTTCAGTCTTAATATTACTTATAGTTTTTACTTCCTTGGCCATTATACAAGCAGCTGTCGGTAAGGGTTCCTTCGACACACTAACATCTAGATCGAATTTATATAATCGGAAGTTCCCGGCAAGAAAGTATTCCTTGACAACTTAATACGTTCTTCCGCTTCTACTTCGTTTTTCAAAAAACCTAATAGACCTATTAACTGCTCTGAACAATTTGGTTTTTGTATCTGTGATGTACTCCAAGCTAGTAAAATATTTTCTGGTAGCGCTGATTCCACTAAAGGAAATGACATTGCTTTATATTTTTCTTTCGTTACTCCTAAACGTTCTAATGCCTGTAAATATGTCATAATTTTATCGTAAAATGATCGAATATCTAATCCCAGCTTACCCTTTGACTTACAAAGCACTAAAGTCAATAGTTCTCTGACGTAAGTTTCCACTAAAACTTCATCACGTGCGAAACGGTTCTTCAACTGGTCTATGGCCTTTTTGTAGTTTGTAGCAGATGGGGGAAAGCTCTGTTTTAACTCGCGAGCATGTGATCCTTCTATTGCTGCTTGTAATAAGTACTGGAACTTATCCTCTTCATCTATGCGGGGTCCTCGTGTATCTTCTTAAATTGCCCCCAAAAACATAACCAGTTCCTTGGATCATCATCGAACTTCCTGAGTTCTAATTTGGGTAACTGAAAATTTCTAACTGCGCTAGCCTTTGCTGTGACAATTGAGCCGGTCTCTGAATTTTGGCTTACTCTGTGAATTGTCTCGCAACGGGCATTGAGTTTCATAAATCTTATTTTGTATTGTTCTACCAGGTCAGTTTCTTTTCCACAGGACGTCATGTCAACTTTTGTGTCGAGCATCATTGATAAGATTTTTTCGTCCATAGAAAACATTTTATTTGCCGTTTCAGTTAAATAATCGTGACTCACTTTGAGTTGTAGTATTTCGCAACTTTCGATTTCGGAGTCCAACTTGTTCGCCGATCTACTGAATATTCTTCGTAGCAATGTCCGTTCATTTTGTAATTTTTGTAATTGCTCTGATTTTTCCAAAATGCAGGTACTTATTTCTTCTCCTTCTTCGGTCGCCATTATATTACTTATTTCGTAATATTTGTACTAATTTGTAAATAAAACACCAACTTTACCATATTTTCGGTGACATCTAATTTAATTTGACAGACAGATACAGTAGGTTACTTATTTTCTATATCCATTACCAATATTGCCCAACAAGTAGCGACCACGGATCGGAAGACGCTGCGTGGAATGGCCTCCTGCTAGGTGGATAGATGACCTGGCTAGAGCCGCAGAAGTCGATGGGCGCGGACGGCTCAGGACCAGCCGTTGGGAAGACATATGGGGATAGGCCACGTTCAGCAGAGGACGTCTTTTGGCCAAAACGATGACCCTACTACACACAAAGAGTATATAAGAGGTAGAGAGGTAATAGGTTTCTCCTATTTGTCTTCAGACTTTAAAAAAGTTACTAAACGCTAAACCGTATTTTTTTTTACCTGTATCTTCTCATATGCAAATTTGGAAATCAGAATCTTATTATACGATTCTATTTTTTTTTATGTATCTCAAAACTTTAAAATTGAAGTACATACCTACCTTTTCTTTTACCAATATAATAAACACTTATCGAAATAAACTCTCAACGTGTAGGTAAAACCGACAAAAATGTAAAACAATGAGAACTAAAAGAAATAAATAAGTGCACCTTAACATACCAAATATTATAACAGGACGGAAGTCATATTTTTAAGTAAACTACTATACTAGAAGTTCTATCTATACTACTATTTGTACCTACATTGAAATGAGTTCCGTCTGCTTATACTTCTTTATTTCTTTTTACTTGTTAATGTTTTTGCAGTCGGGTTATTTCATTTATTTTTAATTATTTGCAGTTTTTTAGTTTTCGTTAGTTTTTTACTTTTTCTCGAGTCGCGCTTGACTATTTTATGTACCTTTTATTTCAGACGTCATTTATTGAAATCGGTCCTGCCGTTTGGCTACAGGAGGTCACAATGGAACAGACATACGCACATACAAACATGCATACGTGCAAGAAACATTACCTCCTTTTGGGTCAGTCGAGTAAAAAAGCAAGTGGTGTAATTTAAAAATGTATAAATCTAAATCTAGGTAATAATACGTATGATTTTCAGAAAAGACTTATTAATGCCGGATTTAAACCTAGATCACAATTCCAAGATAAATAATAAATATTTATTGGAATTCGATAAGAAGCCTTATTTATTCAAAGCTAACGTGAGAATACCTAATAATGAAATGGGTATCAACGGTAAACGAATGATTAATTAATATGGACAGGCACAAACGATACGAAACATAAATTGGACCAGAAATTATGTAAATAGAACAGATTGCAGTTAAAAAGACATCTGATTAAATAAGTAGATTAAAATATCATTAACATACCTACCGCGTAGATAGAAGTTTGATAACGATACAGGTGAAAAAACCTAGGTGAAGTGTGTGTCCCCTCCGCCTTAGGAGGGGATTCCTTACATTTTTGTCGGTTTTACCTACACGTTGAGAGTTTATTTCGATAAGTGTTTATTATATTGGTAAAAGAAAAGGTAGGTATGTACTTCAATTATAAAGTTTTGAGATACATAAAAAAAAATAGAATCGTATAATAAGATTCTGATTTCCAAATTTGCATATGAGAAGATACAGGTAAAAAAAAATACGGTTTAGCGTTTAGTAACTTTTTTAAAGTCTGAAGACAAATAGGAGAAACCTATAACCTCTCTACCTCTTATACTCGTATACTCTGTGTGTGTAGTAGGGTCATCGTTTTGGCCAAAAGACGTCCTCTGCTAAACGTAGGCCTCCCCATATGTCTTCCCAACGGCCGGTCCTGAGCCGTCCGCGCCCATCGACTTCTGCGGCTCTAACCAGGTCATCTATCCACCTAGCAGGAGGCCATTCCACGCAGCGTCTTCCGGTCCGTGGTCGCTACTTGTTGGGCAATATTGGTAATGGATATAGAAAATAAGTAACCTACTGTATCTGTCTGTCAAATTAAATTAGATGTCACCGAAAATATGGAAAAGTTGGTGTTTTATTTACAAATTAGTACAAATATTACAAAATAAGTAAAACTACTTGAGAACCTTTCTACCCCTTTGCTCATCAGTTCTACTAGTTTCTAGCTGTTTCAGCTATGTCCGTGACTTAGGTTCTTCAGCGAATTTCCTAATTTCAGATTTTATTGCGCAAAGGAACACCAAGCATAGCTCGATGTGCGACTCTGAGTTCATTTAAGAAGCCAACAAATTTGGAGACTACCTTTCTGTACCTTAAGTCATCACTGGCAACTGGTAGTATGGTACTACCTTTTGCTTCTTTTCTCAAGTAGGTACATAATTAAATGAATTGGTATCACCTACATAGTAAAAAAATGTACGTCGTCAGTGACGCTAAACCTTTTTTCTGATGTTAATCTCCTGTTGCCGAGCCTCTAAAAGATGCCGTAAAATTATGCCTAAATAAAACAAAATAACATTTTTGACAGATTTTTTACACTTTAGCATGTAACTAGTCTTGCTTTTATTTATGGTAAGGAACCTTAAAACATGCTATAAGTTTTTAAATTTATGCGTTCTATTACTAATTTAAAAATAATAAAACGGGATAAAACGCGTCGTTATTTGGCAAAATACCTTTTTTCCGATGTTTAGGCTGGGTTATACCAGCCTGGTGTAGTAATAACAACGCGTTTAATCCATGTTTAATCCCGATTTATTAATTTTAAATTACCAAAAACATGTTATCTAGTTGTGCCTTATATTTTTGATCTCGGTTATTAACTTTTTAAAAAAAATCACATCAAATGAAATAAGAAAACATTTGTAACAAAAAGCGTGTAATAATAGATGAGGTGCGTTATTAGTAAAGTTTGTTAGCGACAGTAAATCCCTGTAAGCCGTATGAGAGGAAAGTCACGCCCTTCTATCTTTAGGTGTTTTTATCTTATTTTTGAGTCCTGTGAATCTAGTAACAAACATCTAACGTGAACTGGATTTAGTATTTTCACACTTTCCAATCTACAGTGCGACGCTTCTGGAGATTTATTCTTTAAAACAAGTTAATAACTAATTGGATCCCTCTCTGTTCAACTGGGTGTCAATATTACTGATATTAAAGGACTTTTGCAGTAGGTAGTTTATAAGGAATTGGGAACATTTTATACTGTAGTAATGCGTCAAAGAATATTAATAACAAAATGTGCCCCACGATATTATCCCCAGAAAAAGTTATTCCCGTGGGAATTCTCGAGTAGGAGGAAACTATTGTACTTCCTTGCCCCGACACCTATTTCGCCAAATATCAAGAAAATTAAATATGCACTGTTACTACGCTAAACGATAACCGGATATAAAAATATTCCTGATACTTTTTAGTCCCTTTAGCTATTTCGATGCCAAAAAGCTTGTCACCCTATAACATTGTTGCAACGTGAAGGTATAGTTTAAAGATCTTGGAATAGGGCCCTTTTTATAACTTGATTTATAAACTTTTATATTTTAAACTAAAAAAATATTTAAATCAAAAGACACAGAAACAGTCGGAATGTTATTTAGAGATAGTGTTACTTTCCATTAGTGATAGAATTATGGGTTTTCCTATAAAAGGTTTCAATATTAATAGCCTGCTATTTGGTCAGTTATCAATTTTGAAGCTGTCATCTTTTGACAAAACTGAAATTGCTATAATTACAATTACAATCTTGCAAGAAACGTTTTCTGATCGTGTTATTTCTCGAAGAGGTGATCACAATTGGCCACCGAGATCTTGTGATTTAACACCTTTAGACTTTTTTTGTGCAAAGTAAAAGATAAGGTCTATGCCAATGCTCCACAATCGATTCAAGACCTTATAGATGGAATTCGTGAAGTTTTCGTGAAGTTTGAAGTTTGCAAATGTGCAAATTGGTCACGGAAAATTTCATGAAAAGGATATGGTGTTAGCGTAGGCATGGCGTACATTTGGCGGATTTCATTTCCAAAGTTAATGGCATACCTTCCTTTTTACAATGAAATAAACATTCATTGATATCTCTTGAAAAATATACTCGTTTTTTTTAATATCAAAAATGAAATCTCTTCTTAGAAAACTCATCACATTTTTAAACTAGCATCATTTAAAGAGAGGAATGATTTTGATTTTGTATTTGTTTATTACATGGTTTCTTTTAATACAAAAACCATTAGGTATAATATCGTCATTTTTTTGTTCGCTTAGCTTTTAACATCATATTGTCACATTTTTTGGTGCGCGTGGGTTTAAGTTTGTCTTTTAAGTAGGTTGTTAACTGCCGTTAACAAAGTTGATATGATTAAAGATGTTATTTTGTGGGTATGCCAAGCGTGTTAAAAGTTAAAATTATTTGACAAAGTCCTCTTTAGTATACAGTAACATTTTATTTTATTTTGTGTAGCTGAAAAAAGATATTCGAGAAAAAAGAAGTTTTTTTTTTCATGTAAATATCTGTTTAAATTAATGGCGTCTTTCAGTGAAAAAAATTTACTAAACAAAAAAAGGGTTAAAAAAACGCTCACATACCACTTGGCTCAAAGACAGGATGGAGGAATAAGATATTACGAGTCAATATATCCATACTAATATTATAAATGCGAAAGTAACTCTCCGTTTGTCTGTCTGTTACCTTTTTACGCTTAAACCGCTGAACTGATTTAGATGAAATTTGCTATGGAGATAGTTTGAGTTTGAGTCCTGGGGAAGTATCTATTTTTCATACCGAAAAATACAAAAGTTCCCGCGGGAATAGCTATAACGTTTGTTACTAAATCCTGTCGCAACGGAGCATCCTATTAGGCAAAAACTTGCACAGAGATAGTTGAAGATATGGAGAAGGGTATAGGCTACTTTTTATTCCGGAAAATTCAAAAGTTCTGGCGGGTATAACTATAACCGAATTTCACGAACGAACAATAGCTGCATAATAGCTTGCTAAAACATACTTTCTTCAGTATAATCACGGAGTTGCCGTAAGAATCCCTTACTAATAACCAATTTTAGGGCGGGCAGAGCCGCTGGCAAAAGCTCGTTAAATAAATGCATGAAAAATAAAATCTTGAAAAATGTCATATCGTCTTACAAATGTTGCCTTTTGGATGGAAATTAGTTTTAAAATCTTTGGAAAATCATACTGTAATAGGAGGTAAAATAAGGAGTGGAATTTCGTATGAGAATTTCAGTAAAGGATTCCCAGGAATATATTTGGGTTTAAGGCGTTAAAATTAAAATCAATCATGAAAAAAAATACATTTTTAATTAACAGTTAGATGAAATCATGAGAATAGATTATTTTACTATATTAAAAAAAAGATATTAAAGATTTAGTTACTGTATGTTTCTTGGATTCCCTGTGTTTGCTTACATACAATGTTTTTTCTTAGGTAAACGAACATAGAGGGGTTTCTTGAACGTATAACAAAATAAAACAAATAACAAAACCATCACAATATCTCTTGTCGCGTGACAAAGCAATATTGACCCGTTCTCACTGTTCAGTTTTATCTAAACTGCGTTGTTTATACGCAAACTTATATCGTTCAAGCATCTTATAGCCTTTGTGAACATGTTTGCAATTAATACAACTTGTTAGTTGGAATAGTTGACAAAGAAAATACTATTAGGGATGAGCAGTAAGCACATCCTTAAGAGATAAAAAGTGTTTGTTATACAAAACACGCTTGTGATGGATTGTCTCCATCTCAGAGAGTATTTTTCTTTGCTTTAAGTGAGAACTTTTTTTGGCACACGCTCTTCTTACAGTTATACAAATGGTTGACATGGCACTTGAATTTCTAATTTTTGTGATAAAGTGATGTGAAATTATATGTTTTCTTCATGTGGCTACGTAACCCTAGAAATAAATATATAAAAAATTAACGCCCAGTTGAAGTGCCATAAGTGGAACTAGCGTTTAAAGAAAAGTCTAGACTGCTTTAATTACTTATGTTTAATTTTCTTGACAAAAGAGATGTAAACTTAAAAAACAAAAACCAAAAGGACTCAAATTATGCATTACACAATAAGTTAAAAGGCAGAAGTTCCCAAAGATTATAAAACAATGGCGATAACTAGAGGGTTCCTTACAAAGTCACCACAATACAAAATACGAAAATAGAAAAGCAAAATAAAAAGAAATACTATCGCTCGGTGGAAATTTGTCCAATGTTAACTTTGATCTTATGTTTCTCGGAATTAAAATTTACATATTTTCCTAGGATTTCCATTTGTGGTTCCACTTTGATGTTCTTTTCAACATTCCTTTGGTACTTTGCGGGAATGGAATCGATCGTGTTCCATTGGAATACCTTGTTTTCAAACAGTAATGGAGGTAACCGAGTTTTGCGGTGTTGTTTGTTTTACTGCACTTTACGGCGAGCGCTGACTGTCATTTTTAGCCACGGTTACTTTTTCTATACAGTCATCTACTGTCATTACTTAAACTGATAACTGGGCGACAAAAAATGCTCATTATTGCAATGAATTTTGACGAGGTTGCTGTGATTCTTGCTCTTGAAATACTCAGAAGAATAATGAAACATAAAACGCGCACCCTATATACGCTGAAAGATTGTTTAAAAAAATTTACACACTTTATTCTGAATTATGGCAGTATTCACAAAAGTTCTTTAATAATTTCCGTATGTCAATAAAGCTTCGATAACTTGCTGTAATTGGTGGGTCCTTTAAATTTAAATTTCCTTCTGCTTCTCCTCTCCTTGTCCTTTAAAAAAACTAATTTTTCTGTATCTACTGAATCTTTATTTAGTTGCCTTTTAATTACCAATTATAGAAATTTTAAAACCTTTAATCAAAAACGGTATTTAAACGTTTTTCCAAAATATACTTTCGGTACGATTAAGGCGCCTAGTCGCTTACTGGGTGTACCACGGTTAACAAACGCTTAATTTGTACCACCTATAGCCTTAGTCGTACTAAGACATTTTAGTGAACTCATAATAATA
This sequence comes from Apoda limacodes, assembly GCA_946406115.1. Lineage (NCBI taxonomy): Eukaryota > Metazoa > Arthropoda > Insecta > Lepidoptera > Limacodidae > Apoda > Apoda limacodes. Next base: position 37,736,542 of record OX291541.1, on the reverse strand, counting down.
TATAAAAAATACTTAATAACACATGAACAACTAAAAAATACAAACAATTCAGTCTGAGATTAACTTAAATTTTTTTTTGGTTATTTATTAATCTAACTTAATGACCTCTTAATTTTCTAAAAAAATTTTAAAAAAAAAGTAATGTTTGAGATTCTTTATTGAGAATATTGAGATTGACCACATTTTTCACTAATATATTTCTTTATTTTACTTTCAAAGCCAACACATAGGTCATGTATTTAAACTTTACATTTTGTACACTAGATCTTGTTTTCTTGGTCTCCCGTACATAGTTAGCATTACCATGATTCTTTAGCACCTATTTTAACCATAAGCAGCGGGGTCTTCTTAATTTGAACAAAAACCACTGACATAACCTAAGAAAGTTCTACCGTTTGAATATGCCTAAACCATAGCCGAATAAGTACCTATTAAATATAGATGTTAACAAATAAGAATGGTAAGAATCACATTCCTGCTATAATAAGCTTACAAATGAGTCAATTTATTTAATGAAAACTGTATAAAAAACTTACTTTTTAACTGTTTTCACTTCACTAAGCCAGCCGACCTACCACTTGTTTACGTTTGCTTACTGGACTTAATAGTTTATGTTGTCGACACTAGATTGTACAAGAATATGTATATGTATGTATATTGTATAAGCATCACACGAGATATTGCCGAGGTACGACTTAGGCAATGGTACGACTTAAGCAATCTTACCCTACATTCGAAAAAAAACATAGGAAGTATATTTCCTAATTTTTAATTCTTGATTTGCGTTGAGTAAATTTTTAACCGAAGTCTCGTTCGTGCTGGATTGTAGTATTGACAGATTCACCTCGCGGTTCCTCCGTCAAACTCTAATCCAGAAAAGTATTGCTTTCACGGCCTCGACAGTAATGTACTATTACTGTGCACTCATTATTGTAGTCCGGCCCCATATGGAGTACTGCTGCCATCTCTGGGCGGGTGCACCCGGATACCAGCTTGGCCCTTTTGACTCGGTTCAACGACGGGCTGTAAGAATAGTCGACGATCCCAAACTCACTTGCGGTATCGAGCCCTTAAGTCTGAGGAGAGACTTTGCCTCCCTGTGTGTGTTCTACCGCTTGTACAATGGATTGTGTTCTGAGGAATTGTTCGAAATGATGCCCACGGCTACTTTCTGCCATCGCACCGATCGCCATCGACAGGGAATTCATTCTCACACTTTGGAACCGAAATGGTCGCGTACAGTGCGGTTTCAGAGAAACTTCCTCCCGCGAACGCTTGGGTTGTGGAATGAGCCCCCTGCCAAGGTTTTCTCTAAGGACTACAGTATGGGGTTCTTCAAAAAAGAAGTTATTAGATTTCTGAAGGGTCGGCAACGCGCGAGTGATGCCCCTGGTGTTGCAAGCGTCCATAGGCTACGGTGACCGCTTACCATCAGGCGGACCGTAGGCTTGTTTGCCACCTTAGTGGTATAAAAAAAAAAAATTGTATATATTGTAGCGAGTGAAGTATTTTATTTTGTATATGTAGTGTGTAATTAGCTTTAAATTACCCTTTTGCGTGCTATGTCAAAATCATTGTTAAATTCTATATCCATACATGCATGGAATGCCATACTCATTTACGTCAACAGTCTTTTAAATCTGATTTTTAAAAAGATTAATTCCTATTTATTTTAGGTAAAAATTGCAAATTTTGTTTTTAACATCTATCTTCAAGAAAATCTCCAAAAGACCTACTTTCAATAATTTGGGCGCCACTTGTTAAGACTCAATTCCCCAGGGGAAGATAAATGAAAAGATAGGTTCGTTAATACAATTTATTTTTTAGTTTTATATACAATCACTGATTCACAAATAAACAATTTGAAAGTCTATAATTCCATAATAAATCCAGTTTCTGAATTTATCTGTTTTGCCGTCTTTTTCCTATTTAGACGATGGTATCGTAATTTTTCCTTCGGGTCGACTGTATTGTCGAAAATATCAATTAATCGTAATATGATGTAATTTTCACCAATTCTCAGCAATCTATGCTTTTATCATTCTTTTCAGATTGAGAAATTAAAAAAATCAATATGGCGAAAAAAAGCCAATCCGCAGAATCGATATAGCAATAATCACCTAACCAAATAAATGCACTTAGGTACCTGATGGGAGGGTTTATGGTAGAACCCACAACCTTGAGATAGTTTATCGAGAAATTCAAACCTTCTCTTATTAAAATCGTGTAGTAAGTTCCTCTTGTAATTTACATCTCCTTAGTTCCTGTTTCTCGAAGAACTTGATGCACTTCAAAAAGATTAACTCCTATTTATTTTAGGTAAAAATTGCAAATTTTGGTTTTAAACATCTATCCTTGAGAAAATCTCCAAAAGACTCCCTTTGAATAATTTTCCATCTGTCATCTTTTTAAAAATCAGATTTAAAAGACTGTTGACGTAAATGAGTATGGCATTCCATGCATGTATGGATATAGAATTTTACAATGATTTTGACATAACACGCAAAAGGGTAATTTAAAGCTAATTACACACTACATATACAAAATAAAATACTTCACTCGCTACAATATCCCCCCTTCCTCGTGAAAATTCGGTTAGACGAATTTTCCGGGCTGTTAGTTTAATAATTTAAAAAACAGAACCGATCCCTAAAAACTTACATCACGTACGCATCTAATACTCTAACCTCATCACTCATACTAACCCAACCTAACACGCTAACCTCATATACTCCCTATTCATTCATCCACACACGAAGGGCATAACCGCTAAGGAACCCCATGACCGATCTGTAAGGGACTTGATGTTAATTGTTGTATCTTGGCTAAATGCCTTATTACAACTAGGAATACGATATAAGGCTTATTTAATGAGTTATCCCACCGCTCACATTCCTGGACAAAGGCTTCTTTAAGGAGTTGTCAAACCGCTCCATATTTTGGACATAAGCTAATTTAATGAGTTGTCATACTGCTCAAGATAAAACCCCGCTGTATTAAAAACCTTTAATTATGAGATAAATATTAAAGAGACTGTCTAAAATTGCAAGTTTGAAAGTAGCTAGAAAGTAAAACGAGTAAGAAATTAGATAATTAATAAAGAAAATTAGTTAAAATAAATTAAGTATTTTTATATAATAAGCTACAATAGCTTTTAGAATTAATAATGAGCCAAAGATGTCGTGCTCTTTGGTCTCCATTTAACAACGCAAAAGTCGTATAACCGACCCAAGGAAGGAGTACTACTAAAGAATTATGTAAAGAAAATTACAATAAATAATGTCGCAGACATCAACAACGAAATTTGTCGTTGTTATAGTAATATTGAGAAAAAATATAAAATAACGTTAAATTACGTTTCAATTACGTGTCAAATAGACAAGAAAAATATACAATATAGAAATTACGTCTCTTGACGTGAGAGAACGAATAGCTTTTTTAAGAATCAGTTAAAATATTTAAATAAAGAATGCGTCCAATCAACTATAATGAAAATTATTATTCGTAGTTAAATATAAATACAAATCAAAGCATCTCATGCATGCCAATCGAAAGAAAATAAAATTATTTTTCCTCTAAAGGAAATAAAAGATAAAAAAAACAACAAAATATTAATAAAGGCCTAAACGTTATTTTTATAAAACCTACGGTGTCGTTAAAATGACTTTTTGAATTTTGAAAAAGGTAAAAGAGGAATATAAATTAAATTAAGTCTAAACGTTATTTTTATAATAACGACGGTGTCGTTCAAATGACTTTTTGAATTTTGAAGAAAGTAAAAGAGGAATATAAATTAAATTAGGTCTAAATGTTATTTTTATAATAACGATATTACTTGTTAAGACTCAATTCCCCAGGGGAAGATAAATGAAAAGATAGGTTCGTTAATACAATTTATTTTTTAGTTTTATATACAATCACTGATTCACAAATAAACAATTTGAAAGTCTATAATTCCATAATAAATCCAGTTTCTGAATTTATCTGTTTTGCCGTCTTTTTCCTATTTAGACGATGGTATCGTAATTTTTCCTTCGGGTCGACTGTATTGTCGAAAATATCAATTAATCGTAATATGATGTAATTTTCACCAATTCTCAGCAATCTATGCTTTTATCATTCTTTTCAGATTGAGAAATTAAAAAAATCAATATGGCGAAAAAAAGCCAATCCGCAGAATCGATATAGCAATAATCACCTAACCAAATAAATGCACTTAGGTACCTGATGGGAGGGTTTATGGTAGAACCCACAACCTTGAGATAGTTTATCGAGAAATTCAAACCTTCTCTTATTAAAATCGTGTAGTAAGTTCCTCTTGTAATTTACATCTCCTTAGTTCCTGTTTCTCGAAGAACTTGATGCACTTCAAAAAGATTAACTCCTATTTATTTTAGGTAAAAATTGCAAATTTTGGTTTTAAACATCTATCCTCTAGAAAATCTCCAAAAGACTGACTTTGAATAATTTTCCATCTGTCATCTTTTTAAAAATCAGATTTAAAAGACTGTTGACGTAAATGAGTATGGCATTCCATGCATGTATGGATATAGAATTTTACAATGATTTTGACATAGCACGCAAAAGGGTAATTTAAAGCTAATTACACACTACATATACAAAATAAAATACTTCACTCGCTACATTATCCCCCCTTCCTCGTGAAAATTCGGTTAGACGAATTTTCCGGGCTGTTAGTTTAATAATTTAAAAGACAGAACCGATCCCTAAAAATTTTCATCACGTACGCATCTAATACTCTAACCTCATCACTCATACTAACCCAACCTAACACGCTTACCTCATATAATTCCTATACATTCATCCACACACAAAGGGCATAACCGCTAAGGAACCCCATGACCGATCTGTAAGGGACTTGATGTTAATTGTTGTATCTTGGCCAAATGCCTTATTACAACTAGGAATACGATATAAGGCTTATTTAATGAGTTATCCCACCGCTCAAATTCTTCGACAAGGGCTTTTTTAAGGAGTTGTCAATCCGCTCCATATTTTGGACATAAGCTTATTTAATGAGTTGTCATACTGCTCAAGATAAAACCCCGCTTCTTTAAAATCCTTTAATTATGAGATAAATATTAAAGAGATTGTCTAAAATTGCAAGTTTGAAAGTAGCTAGAAAGTAAAACGAGTAAGAAATTAGATAATTAATAAAGAAAATTAGTCAAAATAAATTAAGTATTTTTATATAATAAGCTACAATAGCTCTTAGAATTAATAATGAGCCAAAGATGTCCTGATCTTTGGTCTCCATTTATTAACGCAAAAGTCGTATAACCGACCCAAGGAAGGAGTACTACTAAAGAAAGTATGTAAAGAAAATAACAATAAATAATGTCGCAGACATCAACAACGAAATATGTCGTTGTTATAGTAATATTGAGAAAAAATATAAAATAACGTTTCAATTACGTGTCAAATAGACAAGAAAAATATACAATATAGAAATAACGTCTCTTGACGTGAGAGAACAAATAGCTTTTTTCAGAATCAGTTAAAATATTTAAATAAAGAATGCGTCCAATCGACTTTAATGAAAATTATTATTCGTAGTTAAATATAAATACAAATCAAAGCATCTCTTGTATGTCAATCGAAAGAAAATAAAATTATTTTTCCTCTAAAGGAAATAAAACATAAAAGAAGACAACCAAATATAAATAAAGGCCTAAACGTTATTTTTATAAAAACTACGGTGTCGTTAAAATGACTTTTTAAATTTTGAAAAAGTAAAAGAGGAATATAAATTAAATTAAGTCTAAATGTTATTTTTATAATAACGACGGTGTCGTTCAAATGACTTTTTGCATTTTGAAAAAGGTTAAAGATGGTAAAAGAAGAATATAAATTAAATTAGGTCTAAATGTTATTTTTATAATAACGACGGTGTCGTTCAAATGACTTTTTGAATTTTGAAGACGTAAAAAAAAACAACATATCGTGAATAGTAATTTAAAAAACACATCACTAACTCTTAAGTTAGTTGCAAAACAATTAGGAAAGCATATATTAGCTTCATAAACAATAATATAAAAAGCAAATGCTTATTTAAAACCAATTGCTTTGGTCCATTACATAAGTAGTTAATTATAATGAAATTGCACAAAATGTGCCCTCAATTTAAGAGGTATCTTCAACATTTAAAATCTTTAATATGGTAAATACCCACATTTTTATCATTTAAGTCCACCAGTTCGTATACTAACGGCGAAACTTTACGTATAACGCGACATTTTACGAATTTTGGAGCTAGCTTAGTGCTGAAATAAGCACCGGCATCACTTAAAACGTGATTGCGTCTCCATACATAATCATTAACATTAAACTCTTTAAAAGTACGACGCAGATTATAATGTTCTGCGTTCTTCTGATGTGCCTTATATAAAGCTAATTCAACCTTGTTAAATATATTAGCATAAATACGAAATTGTCGAAGTCCTCGTACTTCGCGAAAATATTACCATCGGTCACTAATTCACGACCGAAAACTAAAAACGCTGGTGAATAGCCAGTCGTATGATTACAAGACGAATTAATAGCCATTTGTACTTGTGGAATAAATTTGTCCCAAGTTCGGTGGTCTTCGCCTACTAAGGCTGCAATAGCCGTAATGATAGTTTTATTATAACGTTCCACAGTATTTACTTGTGGACAGTAACGTGGAGTGTAAAATACTTTTGGAATGTTATATTTTTCCCAAAGATTTTTACAATCGTGACTGGTAAATTGTGAACCATTGTCCATAATTATTGTTTGGGGTACTCCGTAAACCAAGAAAACATCGTTTTCCAAGGTTTTTAATACATTAGCCGCTGTGGCTTTTTTTAAAGGAAAAATTAAACAGTATTTACTGAAACAGCATGTGACAACCAAGATGTTTTGATTCCTATCCCTTGTCATTGGTAAAGGACCAACTAAGTCAATGGAGATACATTGAAAAGGACGTGAACAAATTTTAGGTTTTCCCATGACACCAAATGGGGAATGGTTTTGATGCTTGTAAGCCAAGCATGTAGAACAATCAGCTATGTAGTTGGATATCTGGCGGAACATTCCTGGCCAGTAAAAATCTTTTGATATCTTTTTATAGGTCTTAAAAGCACCAAAATGTGAGTTTGACGGCTCCGTATGTTTAGCCGCAATAATATTAAGCCAATCGTTAGGATTCGGAACCTCCTTCCATATGTAATCACTATCAGGTTCCGTTTCAACTTTTTTAAGTAATTTCCCGTCCTTAATACAGAAATCTAAACAATCTGATGGATTATTTAAGCAATTGGTACGCTTTTGTTCGTACCAAATCATACTCCGATCAGTATCAATTGGTTCTACGTATTTATGGATAACATCATCTACGTCAGTCTGTACGTCAGTTGATGTGTTCTCTATTATAGGGGTAGACCGAGATAAAATATCAGGAACGACATTGTCCTTTCCTCTTTTATGTTTTAAAATAAAATTAAAGCAAGACAACCGAATGGTCCATCTGGCTAACCTACCCGTTGGATTAGATAATTTTAAAAACCATTTCAATGCAGCATGGTCAGTAAAAATAATAAATTGTTTCCCGTTGTCAAGAAAACAACGCCAATGCTCTAATGCTAGAATAACCGCTAGCGTTTCTCGCTCCGTGGCCGAGTAATTCCGTTGTTGTTTAGATAAAGACTTACTCATGTATGCCACAACAACCTCATTGCCGTCTACCTCCTGAGTAAGCATTGCACCTATGCCAAAACCAGATGCATCACAATGTACACTAAATGGTAGATCATAATTGGTAAAATAGGTGTATTTACAAAATGATTTTTCAAAGTATTAAATGCGTTATCCGCTTCTTTCGTCCATTTAAATCTTGGCGCATTTTTACCCGCAGACGTTAATAAATTAAGAGGACCAGCTACAGTACTAAAATTGGGTATAAAACGTCTATAGTAACTAGCTGTTCCTAAAAAACGACGAACCTCCTTACGCGATTTAGGAGTAGGAATTTCAAGAATGGCTTTCACCTTATCTGGGTCTGTGCGTAGACCACGTTCGTCCACAATGTAACCTAGATATTTTAGCTCATTTTTAAAAAACTTACACTTCTCAAAATTAATAGTTAAACGAGCCTTTGTGAGTTTTTCAAGTACTCGATTTAAAAGGGATATGTGTTCTTCGAAACTCTCGCTAATAATGATAATATCATCTAAATAACAGAATACTTTGTTGTTAAAGTTGGGAGAAAACAAGGAATCCATCAATCTCTGTTGCGTAGCAGGACTATTTGATAACCCGAAGGGTAATCGTTTAAATTGAAAGCTGCCGCGTGTCGGAACGTAAAACGCAGTTTTGTTTCTGTCATCTACGTGTAAAGGAATCTGCCAAAATGCTTTTGCAATATCAATACTGCTTAAATATTTCGCATTAGACAAATTATCTAAGATTTCATTAATAAAAGGTAAATTATACGCGTCTTCCTAGTAATTGAATTTAATTTCCTACTATCCAAACAAAATCTCCATTCGCCATTCTTCTTAGGCGTAACTAAGACTGGAGATAACCATGGACTCTCGCATGATTCAATAATGTCCCACTTTATCATTTTATCTACTTCTTCACTAAGTACCCGTTGTCTTTCCGGAGATAGCCTATAATTTCGTTGTTTAATCGGTGCGTGATCACCAGTATCTATTCTATGTGTAACTAGATTAGTTTCACCAATAATGCCAGTTTCCTCAAACGAAATAGCTTTAAAATTACTAATAACTCTGTCCGCCGTCTCCTTTTGAAAAGGGGAAAGGTTATTATAAAACTGAATCTTGTTTTCCACTTTAGAAAGTTCAGAAATATTAGATTTTTTAACTTCGTTCTTAACTTGAAAAAGATTAGGTGCCAAATTAAAAGATTTCCAAAAATCTATCCCTAAAATTATTGATGGGAACAAATCTGGGAAAACAAATGTTTTAATTATATTACATTGTTTATTAAATACCATTGGCAATAAAAAATAGCCAATAGCTTGGTGTACTGCTTTACCAGCAGTCGAAACTTTTATATTCTCATCCCTTAAAAGTGTAAAACCTAGCTTTTGTATGGCTAGATGTGAATTATTCCCTAAAACGCTGATGCAAGAACCTGTGTCTAAAAGACCCATACATTCTGTTTCTTTTATATTTATTTTTAAAAAAGGACGTAAATTATCATTTTCATTTTTAAACAGGACCGAAGTACGAAAGGAATTGAAAAAAATATTGACTTTGCTAAGCCATGACGACCAGTCGTGTAAATCCTGTCTACAACGATTATAATTTATTGTATTTTTAAAGTAATTCTTATTAGAAGATTGATTACAAATAGGGCAATCTATCGTTCTTAAATTCTTAACACCACATCTATAACAGACAATGTTATTAGATGTGCATTTACTAAGTTCGTGTCCACGTACACGGCATCGAACACAAAATGGCGGACGATTTTCATGAACCGCCGCAATTTCCTTTAGCGCTTCGTTATGCACTGGATTAAAACTTTGATTCCTATAAACCGTTGGATTATAATTAGGAGAACTAGATTCCAACTTAACCAAAGGTTTTTGTTTGTAATTTTTAAAAGATTTAAAATTATCAAGGGGTTTTGCTCGAAACTCTTTCTCTCTCCAATTTTCATAATTAATACCTTTTTTATTCGCAAAGGGCGTTTCTGAAGAACTACTAGGTTTCTTATAATCAAAATCAGAAAAAATCACTTCCCCGTTTTCTGGCTCTTTGAAATTCCTATTTTTTTCAAGAAATTGGTCGTATTTCTTGCAAATGTTAATTAAATTGTCATAATATTTGCAGGTATTACAAAAAAAGAATAACATGGTCTAATGTTCCGAAGTAATATTTCTAACTGGTCACTTTCACAAAGCGATTTCTTTAGCCTTTTGAACATTTCAACCATTATTGCAACATAAATAACGATATTTTCGTTCTCCCCTTGAGTACGTTTGTATATATAGTTCAATAATTTATAATCGTAGTCGAAACTACCGAAATCTTCAACTAATTTAATACTAAGTTCGTCCCAATTGCTTACCTTTTTTTTAATAAATCTAAACCAATGTAAAGCGTCGTCAGAAAAGAGTTCAAACGCTCTAGCTAACAGTAAATCTTTCTTTATATTCCTAGAAAGCCTAAATTCTTCTAGTTTTTGCAAAAACGACCTAGGGCAGGATTTCCCATTATAATTGAATCTTTTCAATTCAAGTGCAGAGCTTCTATCACAAGAAACTGTAATAAATTTATTTTGTTTAACGTCTGCATCTTCTAAATTATTGAAGACCTCATTAAATTTTTGAGATACCTGGTTAATTCCAAGTAAACTACCGACTTCTGACCTATTGTCATCAGTTAAATCAGAAATTTCTTGTAATGAATTAAATTCTAGTTCAGTAATCTCTAAAATCTTGTTATTCCATAATTTATCCAATTTTTGGAACTCATTTTTAACTGTAGCCAGTTCTGGACCCAAGTTTAACTTATCCGTGATGTCAATACGTAGTAATCTAAAATGTATATGATTTAAAAAAGCTTCCAATCGTTTAATTTTTTCCTTATTAATACCTGTGTCCTCTAACTTTTGTTTTATAAAAGTTAAAGTAGCTTTTACACCTTCAATATCCTCTTTGGGATCTAAAGTTGACTCAAGTACCTCATTAGCTGGTAATTTTTCAACCAACTTTAATATTTGACGCTTCAGACCTATTAAAGATTCTTCTGGTTTCTCAAATCTCACTAAAGTTTCATAGATCAGCTCACTTTTGTTGAGCAAGTGATATTTAATAGTTTTTTCCATTTTTACTGGTTTTTTTTTTTTTTTACAGACCCACACTTCCTTTAAAGAAAATAGTAAAATATTCGTAACGAAGCTTTTACTACTTTACAGTCTCTCTGTAAAAACAATATTAATATAATTGATTCCAAGATGTTATACGTGTAATCCCACTTATGTCAAGTACTGCTTTAGACATAATCGACGAAGATAATCTTGGAAACAACAAAAATAAAATTATTATTAGTAGGGACTTTTTATTTATTAGTTAAATAACGTAGTTTTATAACGTAGTAAAAGAACCCCTCACTTGAGACAAATATAAATAATTAAACGACACAGCTTTTCACTGTCTCCATTTATCCAAAAAAAACAAGAAAAAACGATGTAAACGTTTTTCTCCGAAGTATTTTTTCCTGGTAGACCTATATGAATATTAAACACTATTAATATTAGCAATTCGTCACTAATCTCACGATTAGTAAATAAATAAGGTTTTCTTACAATACAACCTTTTAACTGTTTAAACAAGAGACGAAAGAAATAAAATAGTTATTAACCAAACGAGTCCGAAAATCTCATGTAAAACATGAATGTAACGCAGATAGTTGCATTTTTTTTGAATTTTGAAAAACAAATATATAAATTATGTCTATTTTTTTTTTTTTTTTTTTTTTTAAAAAAAAAACCTTTTGCGTGAGGTGATCGTATACAGAACTATAAAAAATTGTATTTTTTATCCCGTTGGGCGCCGCTTGTTAAGACTCAATTCCCCAGGGGAAGATAAATGAAAAGATAGGTTCGTTAATACAATTTATTTTTTAGTTTTATATACAATCACTGATTCACAAATAAACAATTTGAAAGTCTATAATTCCATAATAAATCCAGTTTCTGAATTTATCTGTTTTGCCGTCTTTTTCCTATTTAGACGATGGTATCGTAATTTTTCCTTCGGGTCGACTGTATTGTCGAAAATATCAATTAATCGTAATATGATGTAATTTTCACCAATTCTCAGCAATCTATGCTTTTATCATTCTTTTCAGATTGAGAAATTAAAAAAATCAATATGGCGAAAAAAAGCCAATCCGCAGAATCGATATAGCAATAATCACCTAACCAAATAAATGCACTTAGGTACCTGATGGGAGGGTTTATGGTAGAACCCACAACCTTGAGATAGTTTATCGAGAAATTCAAACCTTCTCTTATTAAAATCGTGTAGTAAGTTCCTCTTGTAATTTACATCTCCTTAGTTCCTGTTTCTCGAAGAACTTGATGCACTTCAAAAAGATTAACTCCTATTTATTTTAGGTAAAAATTGCAAATTTTGGTTTTAAACATCTATCCTCTAGAAAATCTCCAAAAGACTGACTTTGAATAATTTTCCATCTGTCATCTTTTTAAAAATCAGATTTAAAAGACTGTTGACGTAAATGAGTATGGCATTCCATGCATGTATGGACATTATAATGTAGCGAGTGAAGTATTTTATTTTGTATATGTAGTGTGTAATTAGCTTTAAATTACCCTTTTGCGTGTTATGTCAAAATCATTGTAAAATTCTATATCCATACAGGCATGGAATGCCATACTCATCTACGTCAACAGTCTTTTAAATCTGATTTTTAAAAAGATGAGATGGAAAATTATTCAAAGGGAGTCTTTTGGAGATTTTCTCAAAGATAGATGTTTAAAACCAAAATTTGCAATTTTTACCTAAAATACGAGTAAATAGGAATTAATCTTTTTGAAGTGCATCAAGTTCTTCGAGAAACAGGAACTAAGGAGATGTAAATTACAAGAGGAACTTACTACACGAGTTTTAATAAGAGAAGGTTTGAATTTCTCGATAAAATATCTCAAGGTTGTGGGTTCTACCATAAACCCTCCCATCAGGTACCTAAGTGCATTTATTTGGATAGGTGATTATTGCTATATTGATTCTGCGGATTGGCTTTTTTTCGCCATATTGATTTTTAATTTCTCAATCAGAAAAGAATGGTAATGGCATAGATTGCTGAAAATTTGGTGAAAATTACATCATATTACGATTAATTGATATTTTCGACAATACAGTCGACCCGAAGGAAAAATTACGATACCATCGTCTAGATAGGAAAAAGACGGCAAAACAGATAAATTCGGAAACTGAATTTATTATGGAATTATAGACTTTCAAATTGTTTATTTGTGAATTAGTGATTGTATATAAAACTAAAAATAAATTGTATTAACGAACGTATCTTTTCATTTATCTTCCCCTGGGGAATTGAGTCTTAACAAGTGGGGATAATGTAGCGAGTGAAGTATTTTATTTTGTATATGTAGTGTGTAATTAGCTTTAAATTACCCTTTTGCGTGCTATGTCAAAATCATTGTTAAATTCTATATCCATACATGCATGGAATGCCATACTCATTTACGTCAACAGTCTTTTAAATCTGATTTTTAAAAAGATGACAGATGGAAAATTATTGAAAGTAGGTCTTTTGGAGATTTTCTTGAAGATAGATGTTAAAAACAAAATTTGCAATTTTTACCTAAAATAAATAGGAATTAATCTTTTTGAAGTGCATCAAGTTCTTCGAGAAACAGGAACTAAGGAGATGTAAATTACAAGAGGAACTTACTACACGAGTTTTAATAAGAGAAGGTTTGAATTTCTCGATAAAATATCTCAAGGTTGTGGGTTCTACCATAAACCCTCCCATCAGGTACCTAAGTGCATTTATTTGGATAGGTGATTATTGCTATATTGATTCTGCGGATTGGCTTTTTTTCGCCATATTGATTTTTAATTTCTCAATCTGAAAAGAATGATAAAAGCATAGATTGCTGAAAATTGGTGAAAATTACATCATATTACGATTAATTGATATTTTCGACAATACAGTCGACCCGAAGGAAAAATTACGATACCATCGTCTAAATAGGAAAAAGACGGCAAAACAGATAAATTCAGAAACTGAATTTATTATGGAATTATAGACTTTCAAATTGTTTATTTGTGAATTAGTGATTGTATATAAAACTAAAAATAAATTGTATTAACGAACCTATCTTTTCATTTATCTTCCCCTGGGGAATTGAGTCTTAACAATATGTACTTATCTTACTTCTTCAGTCATGCATCGGCATACTCTTAACAGTTTTTCCTTTTTTAGTCGATTCCTTTTTTTAACACTTTTAATGAAAACAGAAAAAATGTATGAATCACACTTAAATAGGCAAATATACTATACAAAATACTCTAATGAATATTGTACCGTATTGTATGTTTTCTATATTGTTCCGAATTGTATGTATTCTATAGCAGCTTTTCCTGCTAAGTAGAATGTCCATAGTCTGATTAGAGGCGTCCTGAAACGATGTTTGTGTAAATATACCACGTCATTTGCGTAGTCTAGCGTCGCGACGTAATCAAGACGGTGTATTGTGTGTCACATGGAGACAGCTGCGTCTTCAGACTAACGAGTTCAGGGACTGAGAGTACCAGCTGGTGCTCTCGCTGAGTTTAATCCAATAAAAGCTCAATCGGAACTTTTTTTGAAGAAATGCCCAATCTTGACTTACAATTTTGGAATTTTGACCATTTTAAGTTTTACCCATTTTTAATACATGAAAGAAATAAACATTTATGGACATACAATTTACAAACTGTGGTGTAATCAATTAAAATTATTTAATGGTGAGCCCCAATTTTGTTATTAAGGCCACTGACTGTGGTTTGTTAAAATCGATAAATTTGTATTTTTTTAACCCCGGACGCAAAAAGAGGGATGTCATAAATTTGACCGCTATTGTATGTGTGTGTGTATGTCTGTTTTGGATGCGGTATTTTTATTTGAAAGCATGTTTTCTAGCAGTGGTTCGTTGACATGTTTTATGAAAATCGGATTAGCCATTTTTTTGTTAGCTGCTGTACGGATCTTAGACAAATTGGGTATTTATTTTACTTTCAAACATATGTGTGAACTAAAATTAAGAAACACCCATGTATTGCTACATAATCATGCAAGATTATGGAATTATTGGTCTAATGCTGCAGTAATATCCAGCACACCAGTATAGGTACCATTTTTTTTAACCTCGACGCAAAAGAGGGGTGTCATAAGTTTTATCACTATGTGTGTGTGTCTGTCAGTGACCTCGTAGCTCCCAAACGAATGGACCAATTTTGATAGGGATTTTCTTGTTTGATAGCTGATGTGATCGGGCTGGTTCTTAACTATGATTTATGAAGATCGGCTAAGGAGCTTGGAGCCCATCACCTCATTTCAAACTTGACAAGAGGTTTTTAGCAACTTTTACATGTCTAATTGATAGAAATTTGGTGTACTGCTACTTCAGTGGTGGTGGTGGTTTCAGTGAAGGAAAACAATCCGCACTGGGCTTGCGTGTGGACTATGGCGCAAATCTCCCACACTTATGAGGGTAGGCCGTGCCCCAACTGTGGGGACGTATGAAGGCTGGCAAGATCATACATTCTTGTGAAAACGTACATTCAAAATCATATCATGTGTAACAATTTTATTAAAGTACGAAAATAGCTTTTGTGTAGTCTTGTATTTTGTTTTTCTTTTAATAGATTAGTAACGATTCTAATACAGCCATCAAATGTTTGACGTACGTTCTAAAACATCGTCTGCCATATCATCATGGTTATGAACCCATGACGTTCATTGTTGTACTAAGAAAATCCTTAGTTAATGTGTATTTTAGAACTTGTAGTTTAACTTATCTTGTACGATGAGCGGATTTTGAAATCTTTTCTTGCAATTTTGTGAAAAGTATTTACGTGAACGTGGCGACGGAGCGTTGTTCGTAGTGTCTACAAATGAAATAAAATATATGCTAATTAAATAAAATGAAATAACAATACAAAAAGCCTAGTTGGTAGTGTGGCCAGCTGGTCTGCAGAGGGTGTGGGTTCTATTCCGCACTGGACAAACATTTATGTAATAATATAAACATTTGTACCTACTACTTGTCTTGATTTTGGGTGTATTTATGTATGTATTTACAAAAAAAAGTGATATAGACGTATTTTTATTCGTTGACTGGTACCCATAACACAAGCTTTGCTTACTTTTGGGCCAGACGGCGCTGTGTCAAAAGACCAAAAATATTTAATACAAATCTAAAGAAGCTTAGAAGTGATAAACTATAAAATTTAATGTACTAATGTATTTAACAATAACGAAAATACTTGTTTAGCGGTCCCCAGACATGATGAAACTTGGATCAAAATACTGGGTCCGTTTTGGGATGTTGTCATTATAACAAGTATACCCTTCTATTACACAAATAAATTTTAATAAGTTTTATACTCATTAAAATTAGATGCCGGTAAGCCTCAACATTCTTGTTGAGGCCACTTGCTGTGATTTGTTAGGCTCGATAAATTTAATTTAATATAATTGGTTGGAGAAAAAGTCTTTTTGCATATAGTATGTATAAACTTATTAAAAAATCTCTGCACAATTTGTATCTTGTTTTACAATTCAAAAAAAGAAACAAATTAGTAAAAAAATATTCAATTCGATATATTCTTCATGGTGTCTGTAATTGCATTCTTATTTTCTGTTTCGGCAACACTATAATGGTTTTGTTAATGTGGCTTCCTATTAAAAAATATTTAGTGTTTAATTTAAAACGGGTACAGTGTTACAAACTTTTCTGATACGGTGGTCAAAAATCTAGAACTAAAGTCACAATATTAAAATGATGTAAGCTTGCAAAGACACTAGCGACCAAACACCAGGTCTGAAAAGTTTGTTGCACCTTTTGGTACCTATGAGCACTATTCGACAATCTTTTTATATAATAGCGTGTTAGAGATGGACTTAAATTAGCCAAAAACGGATATGATATTTACTTAAAAAAATTTGAAACATTTTTCTGCCTAATTAATTAGAGCGTCGATTTTAAAAAAAACGGGATTTTAGAATGTTAAATTAAATTACTGCATCCTGTTTTATCTTTGTATTTTTTACAACTTCCGAAACATAATATTTAAAAATAATAATTCTATTATGACACTTATGCTGGAAGGGATAGTCTGAGATATATTACTATCATCTTTCTTGTTACCTCACATTACATTAATAATACAGCGAAATGTTAGGCAATAATAAAATCAATACTTTCAGTTAAAAAACTCCTGTTAGGACGTCTATCAGAGATTTTTCAGCAAAATTGCCATGTCATTTAACTGTTCTAACTGTCTGAACTTAAATTGTCAAATGTACCAATTTGGTCAAATTTCAGACATTTCAGCGAAAAGGTTAGAGTCCATCAGAAGGTTATGACATGCAAAGTAGAGTCAATCAGAAGATTACTGACATGATGTGAAGTGGAGTCAATCAGAAGGTAACTGAATATTGTATAGTACAGTCAATCAGAAGGTTACTGACATACTGTTAAGTAGATTCAATCAGAAGATTACTGACGTACTGTAAAGTAGAGTCAATTAGAAGGTTACTGACATGCTGTTTCTAGATTCAATCAGAAGATTATTGACATACTATATAGTAGAGTCAATCAAAAGGCAACTGAATACTGTATAGTACAGTCAATCACAAGGTTACTGACATACTATAAGGAGGTACATAGTTTGCTAGTCTTCGGATACGGATCTAGGTTTGTTTTGCCCACAACGTCATGTCTTTGAAGATGGCGGTTTGCTAGTTATACGCTGAGCATACAAATATCCTTAAATAATCTTTTAAACAGTAAGAGGCCGCACATAAATAAGATGAATGAGGTTCTGAGACTACTTCAAATGTTATTACGATCTAACGCCCACAAGGGAATGCAAAAACAATGTTGGAATTATTAAATTTTTGTTGGTAATGGTGAGGATAACGATCAAATGATCTTGAATGCATATTTGTATGGAAGACCAGAAGGCAGCTAACTGATACAAACAAAGTTAATATTAAGATAATTATTCTAAATCAAATTAAGGTAACTATAAATCCTAGTACGGAATGCTATTGAGTTTGTTTACTTTAATCATTTTATATTTAGGATTTTTTATATTTTTATTACTTTAATCATTTTATATTTTATTATAGTCTACGAAAAAACTAGGTATTATTTAAAAAGTTTTTACTGCTTAAAAGAAATTTATGTGGTTATAAATTGTGCTCTGTTACAGAAAAAATACATATTTTCTTATTAATTATCATCATATTTTAAATTATAAACAATATATGCACTTACCGATTTTTGTAACGTCTACGAAGGCAACTAAAATTCGAGTGTAAGGTTTTTACTTTTTTCATACCACTATTTTTGCCTGTGGAGCATGTATGATATAATTGCCTTGTGCTGTGTAGTAAACTGTAAAAACCTTAAGTTGGATTTACCAGGTACCTCGTAGATTTCACCAAAGTTGACAGCTGAATTGCTATCACGAAAAACGGTTGTTTTTACGAAGTTATAATGGTTGGTTGGTTTAGTAAAATTAAACGTTTATACGAAATGAGGTAGTTTCCCGGGACTAACAATATGTGGTCTACAAGAAGGTAGTAATAAGATTTTTGAGGGATCGGCGACACGCGGGTAATGCCCTTAGTGTTGCAAACGTTTATAAAAGCAACTGTGACCGCAATCCTAACTAATATCATAAATGCGAAAGTGATTTATTTTTGTTTATTTGTTACGCTGTCACGGCTAAGCTGCAGAATCGATTACGATTAATTTTGGTATACAGGTAGATGGGACCCTGAAGACGATTATATGCTACTTTTTCTCGCTAAAAACTTAAAGGGAGTGGGTCAAGGGGAGCGGTAAACTTTGTAGGCAAAATCAACTGTAACGCGAGCGAAGCCGCGGTTAAAAGCTAGTTATAGTAAAAAAAAAACAAAAAATATCTATATATAGTAGGTAGTTTTCATCATTCATTTTCATCATTTTGTTGTTACCCGACTGCCAAGGAAGGGTTATGTTTTTCACGCATATCTTGTATGCAATACATACAAATATGTATCTAAATTTCTTTATTACCTCCTATCTTCCAAACAGCTGGACGGGTTTCTATTTGGTATCGTTATATTTGTCTTGATAGCCACAGTGTGCTTAGATGGGTGACGTCAAAAAAACACAATATGTCTGATTTTATTCGCTTTAATGTGTGGGCTAGCTTCAACATTTTATAACCTTCAAGTGATGTATCATAATAAAGTGGTTTAAGAGAGAGATAGAGAGAGTAAAATAGTCAAAAAGGAGTCAAAAAAAAAAGTAAAAAAATTACTAGAACTTAAAATCTGTAAATAAAAATATATAATTAAATAATTAAAAAACCCGAATGCAAAAACATTAGGCACTAACAAGAAATAAACAAGTGCACTTAAAACATACCAAAAGTTAAATTTTAAACGCTTTTAGTTTAGGGCTACGTGTCTATATTATTTTTCATAACACTTACTCGTAAACTGTGTCATTACGTCCAGGAAAAGCGGGTGCTAAGACTCAATTGCTCCCCTGGGCTTCGTCTTTTTAAATTTTACTTTTCTTAAGCAAAGCGGGCGTTTATAGAACCCACGGGCGGTAATTACGCGCCTATTTTATGAAGTATGTATAAAACCTATCCGTTCAAAATATGTACGTTTTAACTTTAGCCAAAACGTTTTAATTCATAAATTCTCTAGCGGTAACTCTGTTTTCTCTACTTCTATTCCCGCCATTTTAATTGTCTTTTGGTGGGTTTATTAATTTATTCACCTTATATTTTTATTTATTGACTCGCAAATGTTATGAAAAACATCGTGTGTAACACAGGCGGTACGGTAATTACACCCTCGATTGATTAAAATCTTCGGCCTTAGGTTTCTAGCTAGCCTCTCGCTAGTAATTTTCTCCTTACAACCCTTACCTTATACACAATGTGCTATACTATAATGTGTTTACTAATAGGAGGTGTTTTGTTCTATAAGACGTTTTTCAATGTAAGGATTCCAGTAATTACTTCATCTATATGTAGGGTTGCCATAATTATTGGGAACTGATACGGGACGTTTAAGGAAATATTTCTCGAGATTCGAAATAACTTTAAAAAACTATATTTTTTACTGACAAGATATTGATACATAAGATAATTATATACCACTGCGAAAGACCGATGGTGACTTGGCCCATAGTGCTAAAGAGAAAGCCGATCTACTGGGCAGTCTCTTTGCCTCGAACTCGAATATGAACGATGAAGGCGCTGTACCACCTACTATACCGTGGTGCGGTAAGACCATGCCGGAAATCTCCATAACGCAGCGGGAGGTCAGGCGGGCGTTGCTCTCTCTAGACGTTCATAAGTCGAGTGGGCCAGACGGTATACCAGCAGTGGTGCTTAAGCAGTGTGCTCCTGAGTTATGTCCTGTACTCACGCGCCTCTTCGCGCTTTCCTACCACACTAGGCAATTTCCGTCTTCATGGAAGACTGCGAATGTGCACCCGGTGCCCAAAAAGGGCGATAGATCAGATCCATCGAATTACAGGCCTATCGCTATTACCTCTCTCCTCTCTAAGGTGATGGAGCGTGTGATCAACACACAGCTTTTGAGATACCTAGAAAAACATGACCTGCTCAGCGACCGCCAATATGGCTTTCGCCACGGTCGCTCGACTGGTGACCTTCTAGTGTATCTCACACACCGATGGGCACTAGCCATTGAGAGTCAGGGGGAGGCATTGGCATGTAGCCTGGACATAGCGAAGGCGTTCGATCGGGTCTGGCACCGCGGTCTTCTATCGAAGTTGCCATCTTACGGAGTGCCCGAGGGTTTGTGCAAATGGGTGGCTAGCTTTTTGTCCGGCAGACGCATACGAGCCGTAGTTGACGGTAGTTGCTCTGATAGCATGGACATTAATGCTGGTGTCCCGCAAGGCTCTGTGCTGTCTCCTACGCTGTTTCTACTGCATATCAATGACATGTTGGACATGAACAACATACATTGCTATGCAGATGACAGTACTGGAGACGCTTTTTACACGGGTCGTGCAAACATCCCTCGTTCCGTTGTGGAGGAAAACCGCGGAGAACTTGTGTCTCAAATCGAGACCACACTGTCCCAGGTCTCTGACTGGGGACGGGTAAACTTGGTCCGATTCAACCCTACAAAGACACAAGTGTGCGCGTTCACCGCTAAGAAAACTCCATTCACTGTAGTCCCACAATTCCAGAACACTCCCCTCTCCATCTCCAAGAGCATTGGGATCCTTGGTGTCGACATCTCCAGCGATGTTCAGTTCCGAGATCATTTATCAGATAAGGTGAAGCTGGCGTCCAAAAAACTTGGTGTACTCAACAGAGCGAAGCAGTGCTTCACGTCGGGGCAAAGGTTGTTACTTTACAAGTCGCAAGTTCGGCCCCATATGGAGTACTGCTGCCATCTCTGGGCAGGTGCACCCGGATACCAGCTTGGCCCTTTTGACTCGGTTCAACGACGGGCTGTGAGAATTGTCGACGATTCCAAACTCACTTGCGGTATCGAGCCCTTAAGTCTAAGGAGAGACTTTGCCTCACTGTGTGTGTTCTACCGCTTGTACAATGGGTTGTGTTCTGAGGAATTGGTCGAAATGATGCCCACGGCTACTTTCTACCATCGCACCGCTCGCCATCGGCAGGGAATCCATTCTCACACTTTAGAACCTAAATGGTCGCGTACAGTGCGGTTTCAGAGAAACTTCCTCCCGCGAACGCTTAAGTTGTGGAATGAGCTCCCTGCCAAGGTATTCTGCAAGGACTACAGTATGGAGTTCTTCAAGAAAGAAGTTATTAGATTTCTGAAGGGTCGGCAACGCGCAAGTGATACCCCTGGTGTTGCAAGCGTCCATAGGCTACGGTGACCGCTTACCATCAGGCGGGCCGTAAGCTTGTTTGCCACCTTAGTGGTATAAAAAAAAAAAAAAAAAAAAAAAAAAAAAAAATTATGAAATCCTGTATCCCAAACTAGTAAAAAAAATATTAAATAGACGATGGCGTTAGTCGTAGTGCTACATACGTGTATATAAACAAAAAACGGGACGAAATAGCAATACGGGACATGGTTCTCAAATATGGTGACAGTCCCGTATATACGGGACGTATGGCAACCCTATCTATATGGCAATATAGATATAGATTGTCCTTATAAAGTGAACTGCCTGCCTACTTAGAGATAACTGTAGATTATATTGGTAGTACATTAGTTTCTTCGCTTCTGAAAATCACTCTATACTGATATTTTTACCAGTTACTTTTGTTTTGCCTTAATTCTAGACCCACGCGCTTGGAAGCACTTTATTGCCTGTCCTGTATTTTGATAAGACCATGTATTCATTTAATATGATTACCTTTTATGTTTTGCAAACACTTATTCATAATGTTAGCTAAAGTAAGAAGATAGACAAACTTATACCAGTAGTAACTTAGTGGGAGTTGAGAATTATGCTAGTCAAATGTTTGCGTATAAACATTAAATTTAATGAAAATTAGAATTTTACGGTACAATTCGCTTTTGGTACGTGGACTGGTTTTTTACTTGCTTTTAAAGAAAGGTCTGCTTTTCAGCTAGCTTTTACGACACTGGCAATTTTAAAAGAATATAAACAGGTAGAGTACTTATTTAAGAATTTATATTCTGAAACAATCATCGAGTAAGTATAAAGACATTTCGCCATAACTTGACAAGAAGCAATATTGACGCATGTTTGCTAGCTAAGCTAGTGTGTTACATGTAGGGTTGCCTACTATACTATTAGAAACAATATAGGTACTTCTTCTTTTTTTTTTCTTAAACATGCTATGATATGCGACACCATCTTACACAAGCTTCTTTGGAATAAATCGTTCTTACAGTACAGTATCAGAGAGCGACCCACAATGTTTTAGCCGACTCGGTCGAATATGTAATTTGAAAATGGAACGAACTTCTTAAACCCGAAAATTGATAAATAAAGAGCTGAACTCATCAAGTTTTATTAAAATTTTGTACTGGCACAACAAAAAAAAATGCGCCATTAAATTAATTTAAAAAAGTAAAATAAATAAATCGACACATGAACGCGGAGAATTGGCGGTAAAAGTACCAGATCGATTTTTATTATTTTCAATACACGCACGTTTGAGAAAAGCACTATACAAGCCTTGTCTACATAAACGGATTCTGTGATACGTGCCTTAGTAACGCCTCGGCCTGCATACTCAAGATCACCCGGTTATATCCAAAATACTGATTTTATACTCCCGTACTTATGTTTTCAAACTATGAAGTCAATACTAATACTTATACTAGTATACTAATACTAAGTTTGAGAAGATGAATAAGAATGAGTAATTGGCTTGAGTCGAGATTAAAATTGCTATCATAACTATTCAAAATTATTATTTAGAAAAATAACTTCATGTGTCAGTGATAGATGTAGCGAAGAGGATATTCTCATGCCCCCTGTTTTATACCATGTAATGCCACCAAGACATGTTAGCAAGTTTCTGATAAATAAGATGCTCTACCTAATTAAAATCACAGGAATCTTTTAACCTAACCATATACACTTAAAACAGATACATTCATTGTAGGTGTATTTGACTTCATGTTTAAGGATTGTGAATCCAGTTATGTAAATGAGGTACATGGAGGATTTAGAGTGTTGAATAATATGAAGAGGATTTTTGTTAATTGTGCATTAAATAAAAACAAAAGGTATGTTGTAAAATAGGTTTATTCTTAATGTATAATTAAGCAGTGATTTGAAATCGGTATCACGAATCAGATATCAAATACTGATTTTATAAAATTATAAAAGTAATGTCATCAAAAGATAGTCTAATTATGTAAGGAGTTGTTCCTGGCATGTGTATTTTTAAAAAAAAAGTTTGATGAATAAAAAGGTACAGTGTAACAAACTTTTCTCACCCGGTGATTAGTCGCTAGTGGCGTTGTAAGTTCACACTATTTCAATATGGCGTCAATAGTTTGATTTTTGACCACCGGGTCAGAAAAGTTTGTTGCACTTTACGTCACTAAACATGCCAACTGTAAGTTGTCTCTAGTACAATTAGGCATTGAGTAGCTGAAGCTTCGGATCTAAACTATCACTCAGTGAATACGGTAAGATGTTACTTTCTAGTCAGTCTTTGTTTGGTAAGGTATACTACATGACAGCTTATTTTAGTTTTTTTATTTGATTCAGCCATAATACACTAGTCAGCCTTAGGCCATAGTCCACCATTCTGGCCCAGTATGAAGCTGTAAGCTACTGACAAAGTTTTCAAGCCATTAAGGCCTCTGATTTAGTTTAACGACTTCTATCATAATATGGTAACGGCCGAAGAACATGGTAGCTCAGAAGAATATGCACTAGGTGGTCACCCAATATATATTAATTAATACGGTAATTAATACTTAATATTATAATATTAAGTACAATTTGCTCAAAATTGAATTTTCTTATGTAATGGTAACTGGCTACTTACATCAATTTAAATAAAAATCCATTTTGCTTTACAAATAAATAACATGTGTGGGCCGTGGAGTACCAAATAGGTAGTTATCGGCAAAATATTGTTTGGCACAAGTGTGGTTCTCGTTTCTCTCACCCCAGCGTTCAGCGATTGCTCGTTAATGGTAATTTATGTTTATGAAAATTCAATAACCTGCCCACATGGTGCCACTCACCCACGCAATTGCTTGTTCTTTTAGTTATTATTTCTTGGTTTTGTTAGGGGAATTGGAATTCTAGGCCTATCAATGTCTTTTTAGTGCCTTGACGCTTTTTTACTATCTTTCATCTGCGTTTCATGATTCTAATTAAACAGGGATCCTCTAGAAACTGAAATATGAGCTTCTTTATGAGGCCAGTGATATGATTTTTAAAGGGGCTGACCCTTGCGCCAATAATGATTGATGAAAGCGTCCATGGCAGGCCGCAAGCTAGCTTGCCACTACGTGTGATGAAATGTAGCCTTTGATATTGTAATATCCCAAGTGAAATTATATCACGACTTTGACGATCGCTGCGACACATACGAACACATAAAGAATAGGCTCTTGTGTTAGTTATTATGTGATTAATTTAGATTTGGGGTTTGTTACTTTAAGATAATAAAACAATGTGGATATTTATTACTAAAATCAATTGTATTTTCGTATACGCTTAAATACTTAATAAAACATAAACACAAGTTCTTCGACACCGATAATTATCACAATTTTAAATGCAGTGATCTCGTTCACAATTTAATATCGTGAAACAGATTACTGCCAGGTCGTAGACCCTACTTACTATTTGTGTATAACACAACTTAGCCGATGTAACTAACGTTAAAACAAGCGCTGTAGACAGCTGCTTTAACGACTCTGTCTTATGACTTAGAATACATAAAATATTTCTGTTCTAAAGCGCTGACTGAGCGGCTATGCAATGTTGGACACCTTTTTTTCGATATTTTTTTCGTTTTAAGAACAAACTCTTTAGTTTGCTAAGTCTGACTTATATTTTGGACACTGCTCGCTGTGATGGGCTCGCAGTACCTGTATTATACCAGATGAGAAAAAAATTTTTCGTCTTTCGTCTGTCGTTTTGGTTGCAGAGGTAACATTGTAATCTGAAAAAAAAACATGAATTGAAAAATGTATATCAATATAACTTATGTCGTTTCAACAGTTAAGTATAATTTAATGCTTGTTTGATGCCCCCATAAAGAAAAGGAATATTATGTGATTTCTAAGTATGTATTTATAAAATTATTATCACTGCTAAACATAACCCTTCTCAGTATGTTTACATACTGTACCCTTCTCAGTATGTTTACATACCCACAATAAAGGGATACAATTAGATAGGTGGCCGTCTCATACTGCGTTGTCCCAGTAGAAGTATCCGTTATAGAATCTTTCTTCCAGGTTGTTTATTTGTTCTACAATTTAGCCTATTGCTACTGTACTGGCCTGTCAAAAGTATTTTAGTATGCAACACTAAATGAAGCCGCCCCCATCCCAAAATAAGGGTTTCCTTGTTGGCTTAGTCATATATGGCTGGTGAGACTACTGTGGAAAGGCCCCAAAACTCAGTGTTATTCTGAAAGGGAATAATAGTTCCCTCTAATAAGTAAGTATTTTGGTGAATATTGGCTAGAGGATACTGTGTACAAAATACGTGTGCCCAACATCACAAGAACTAAAAAAAAATACACATTAACATATTATGTCAATAGTAAGTAGAAGGTAGGTACTTATAGTATTCTTAAAATAATGCCAATGAACTTAGCGGTACTTTTAAGTCCTAATAATTATGAGCAATGACCCTAACAATAAAATTAAGTATGCAAAGTTACCTTTTTATTACGATTATCAATATATTATAACTATATAAGTGAAAACTTCTTTAGCGGCGTTGCGGACTTTTTTTGGGATGGGTAAAAAATTTTAAACTCGCGTCAGGATCACGTGACCTGATCGAAAATTCGTAAGATGGAACTCGCGTCAGGACACGTGACCTTATGAATAGTACAGGGAGGTTGGATATGGGATTTTAATTGTATGACAGATTGAGATGTCAAATATACTACATCAAAAAAGTAAATAAAAAACATTATTATTTATAATAAATAAATATTTATATGAAGTGATGCGAAGTAGATAGCTAGTATAGGAAAAAATAAATAGTTAATATTCAAGTTTACACTTCTGCCGGTGTGTTTTATTATAATTAAGGTACACTTAAACTGTTATACTCTGATTTGTTTACTTTGTCACTAAGTTATTAGACAGTAATAAAGATAGAAAAATAAGTTGGCGAAGGTAAATTTTATCATATTTTTTTCTGAATGATAGAAGCAGATTAAAAGCAGATTTCATGTCGCAAGTGCAGGGCTTAGTAGAGAGATTGTGTTAATAAGAAAGAATATAGAACAAACTTATCCTGAATCTTAAAAAAAAAAGTTGTAACTGAGTTCCATACGCGGCGGAAAATCGAATTCTGTTTCAAATGTAATAAATGTAATTTATAATAATATAATCAAAATCTATTTAATAAACATATATATTTTTATAGTACCTATATATTCTAACAAAGATAAAAAAAGATTGTTACTTACGACCTTTATACGAGTAACATGCAAGAGTTATCAGTAAAGTTCGGCGAAGCTTTGAAATGAGCAAGTCGGTGCTTAGGGAACCAGTTTGAAATGCTTTGGACCGTCGGACCAATATGTGGTCCAAAAAAGAAATCAACTTTGAACTTGAACCTGTTTTGGAAATCTACCTGACAGTGAAATATGCTGGCGAGCACATTTTTCACGAAGTTGTTGTTTTATTTTAGTACAGCGCCCGATCAGATTTCGCGGGTGATAAATATGGCGTCCGAAAAAAATATTATGTGGTTATTTAGTTGAAAAGGTATTTAATAATTTTCAAGATTAGGGTTTTTTCCTTTGTATATGATGATCAGTGTCCTTCTATTTGTCGGTCTGTATGTCAAGGCTGTTTTTCTTAGCAACAACCACCAACTTGAAAATAGCCATACCTACTAAATTTATTCTGTATCTATCTTTGGGTGAAATATTTCTACAAAATCCGGTTAGTTAATTTGAAATAAAGGATTAAATGAGGTCAAGTTTAGTATTGTGCTTACATTCATGTTAAAACATTTATCTTCGTAGCATCCGTAACTAAGAAATTTGAAATAAGTAGGTAAATAACATTGATAGGATGATAAAAACTATAAAGAGGAGAAACCTCTTTTTTAAAAGAAAAAGCAACGTTTTATACACATTTATTCGTAAAAAAGACTAATGCGTTGGAATAGAACGATTTTTTTTACCTAAATATAACCTAAAAGAACTTTTTACACGTGAATTAAACTCGCACTGTAAGAGTCTAAGCCAGACTCATTAATCTATTCTTAAGATAAGAATAGCTATCTAAAATAATTAAAGATGTAAGGTACTTACTATAATCAATTTAAGCCAAATATCTTCGGTAATTAGCATGGTACCCAGTGTGGTCAGCCCAGTAGGTGACCAGGTGGGTGAAGCCATCAGCTGCGACAAAAGAGTACCATCCCTTTTTGACGGCGCTCGCTTGATCAGTGTTAGGGTTGACGACATAACCTTCTTCTCCTACGTTGGTGCCATCAGTCAGCTTGTACCTTAAAAAAATAATGTCTGAATTGAAGTTTGCTTAAAAATTCGGCAGAAAAAGTTTATCATATAAACGAATATTATAATAGGTATGTGAAAGTAAGTTTTTTTGTTTGTTTAAATAAGCTAAAAGTCCTTCATGGTTTTTTAAAGGATTTTAATTTGGCAAAAAAATAAAAATATTTAGGAAATAATTAAATCTGTAAAAATGACGGTTTACATGCTATAAGGAATTTGAATATTTTTGAGGTAAATAACATATTTTTAATTAATTGTAAGTACCGAAGAAAATAATTTAATGCACCGGTCGGTCATTTAGATAATTATAACTTACGACAGTGATGGTGTCCTGACACTTACCTAGCCGAAATTAGCCCCGGTAGCAAAAGCTGTTCGGAAAAAGTATCTAAGACATAATATAATATATTCGTCATATAATATATATTATATAATATATTACATCAATCGCTACACGTCTGCTACTGGACTAAGGGCTCATTATTTTTAAATCGATTATACGTAGACCGCAAGGCCAAATTACATAAAAAACGAAACACCCAAAAAAAAATATCTCGGCCTAATCTTAAATTCATGCGAGCGAAATCAAAGGCATGCACTAGTCAAAATTATATTGTTGATGCTTCAATATCTATGTAACTACCTACCAGCATAATGTTACATTATATTGTCAGTCAACTAAAATCGATTGCTTGTCAATTGTATTGTACATTAAGTTTTTTCTAAGCCGTGTACAAAGGATAATGTTTCAATATGCGTAATGGTCGAGAAAAAACTATCAAAAGAAAAACAAAAAAAAAAAGCAGCAGCTTGGTTAAGGATTCTAATCTGATTATTTATAATAAATTATGCCTTTGTGTATACCTTATGCTCACTAGAAATGAATTTCAGATAGATCTGGGGTCTTCTACTGGTAGTTAGTAGTTACAATTATAAAGTGTATAATTGTTGTAGTTTATACTTAAAATAGTTAAATATATAAAATTGGGTTTACTTTGAACGTTTGTGTCAAATCCGAGCTATGAAAAAGCTTAACAAATTATAAAAATCTTCCCTTATTATAAAACAAAGTCGCTTTTCGCGTCTGTTTGTCCGTCTGCCTGCTTAGTTCTTCAAAACTACACAACGCATTTTGATGAAAATTTTGATTATTATTTAGAGATTTTCTTACGAAGGTTTATATGTAGGTATAAAACTTCCTAATTAAATTTATAAGAAGGGGGTGCTGTAATTCTGTATGGAGCATTTTAGCTAGATTTTATAAGGATTTGTGAGCGACATAAAGAAAATTTGAATTTTACAGACATTACTATTTACTACGCTTTTTAGGATTCTGTAGTCAATCATGAACCTTCATTGTTCGCCATGTCCATCAATTTTATCAGAAATAATGAATGTGTAAACAATTTAAAATAAAACTTAACGAAAAAATATTAGTTTTTATATTTCGTGAGATATAGATATATAAAGGTTGTATATTTACGGTCTGAGAAAACGATAGTATTAATGGATACGGGACCCCTATGTAAGCATGGCCCGGCTTGCTGTGTATTTTATGATACTTATGTAGGTACATATTACAAAAGTTGTGCATGTTCCCTATTGGACCCGTGCGAAGCTAGGGCGGTTCGCTAGTTGATTTATGTTTAAAAAAACAAACATATTTTATATTCTAACGCTTTATTCCTGTCTATAGTCGTGAAAAGACTTAGTTACGTATCTAAACCTATTATTGTGTATGTAATTAATTTTAATACATAGGAATATGTTTATTAATCTTACAACTACTAGGAACTTCAGAAGTCCTAGTACATTATTTTTACAAATACATTAATCTTCATAGAATTAAGAAATAAATGATAACTATTCAACGTACAGACGTAGAAATAATATTCTTCGTTTAAGACTCCATAAAGATAAAGATTTCTACGAAGATTTGTGTAGTTGTAAGATTAATGTACTTGGACCTATATGTTCATAGTAGTTGTGTGTTTATGACGTTTTTAATAAGCGTATTTTCGGAGCAAAATGGCTAACATACCGGCCACGATTTATGGATTTTCTTTAGGAAAATATATTTGTTACACAGAAAAACATTTTTCTGAGGATCCTGTTGCTGGTATGAACTATCTCGTATCGTATCGTACCTAACGACTTTATTTATGTACAGATCTTTTTACTAGTCCTATAAAAAATATTACTGAATATTTACAACTGTAGCTCAAAAGCTTTTTTAATCGACTGACCTATGTGGAAGCTTTTAAGCTTCATAACACTTCTTATTTTTTGTCCACAATATCTTTATCGATAGATTAAACCGTTATAAGATTCCTCTTTCAGATTCGCACTAATAAATCTACACTAATAAATACAGTGTCAGTTAAATTAAAATAAATGGTACTAGTCCATATGCTAATGAAATTAAATTTTATAACGGAATACATTTGAATATATATTATGTTTATAAAAAGATAATGCTGTACAATTAAGGTTAAAAAATGTTCTTCCTTCGAAATGATTTTAAAAATCCTTAAATTTTTTTTAAAAAAAACTTTATTTTTTCGATACATTTAAATTATGCTTTATGTGCATAACAATTTGAATGCAGATCGTAAATATTTATGTATATATAATTTGCGAAGTGTTCTTCAGTGGTTTCTCCCGTATGCATTTGGAAATGTAACTGAAATTGATTCCCTTGGAAGTCTAAGTTATTCCTTAAGACGGAAGCTGTCTCTTTGCCGGATTCGCCGAAATCAGTTCAGTAATTAAGCCACGAAAATATAACTTAATATAAACAACAATATATAAGTTCTAAGTATCTGTTAAAACGAAAAACATTATAAATAATTAAACAATTTGTTCTACAACGATATACTACTGTTATTTGTTTCAGTTTTTGAATAACTACATATATTACTATAAAATAGCCCTGCATACTGTAACTGTTATATAAAATAGCCCTGCATACTATAACTGTTATATAAAAATAGCCCTGTATATTGTAGCTGTTATACAAACTATCCCTCCATACCGTAACTGTTATATAAAATAGCCCTGCATACTATAACTCTTATATAAATTATAACTGCATACTGTAACTGTTATATCAACTATTTCTCCATACCGTAACTGTTATGTAAAATAACCCTGCATACTGTATCTGTTGTGTGAATGTATGAAAGCATGTTACAAGACAGAACTATATTCATATGTCGTTTTATTTCACAAAGTAAACTACAAAAAAGAATTCAAGTAACATAAACCTTTTCGTCGTGTAGAGTACGGAACCCTAAAAACGTTGTTTGCCTAACTTAAAAGCACTGTTACTTAACAGTATAGCGAGAAACGTAACACATTACTTTATTTTGCCATAATGAATGTATACAGTGGCTCATAGCTGTAAGCTTTGTAGGCAAACATTGACTCATCTAAAACGACAAAATTCCGACTTTGTGTCAATTTACAAACCTGTTCATTCAAAATCGGTTCACGCGTGCAGACAACAGTTATGTCAAATATAAGAATTAATTTACATAATAGAATTATATTATCGTTTTAAAAGATTTAAGGATATCCTTAGGGGATTTTATTATATTTATGAAAACTTTGACTTCAGCTATAGTAACCAAACTATATTACTTTTATTTATATATAAATACTAACTTTTCCCGATACTTTATGCGCGTGGAGTTTTAAACAAAGCTTTTCACTGTTTGTGGTTTTACCTACAAAAGTATTAATAATCTCATACAAATATTTATCACCTATTTTTGCTTCTAGGGGATTATTTTCCAAAATCAGTGAAACACGTCAATCTTAATTTTCTACCGTAAGAGGATAGATACACTTCGCGGCGCCTCGCAGCGGGCTTCATACAAACGAATTTTCACTTATTTTTGACACTTGCTGATCAAACACCACGAAATTTTGAAGACATGTTCTTGTAATAAATATCTAGGTCTACAGTGTGCCAGTTTTCTATCAAATTTTAAACTTCAAAAGTTATACATGATTCTAGTTTTTCATACAAATGGTTTTAAAAAAGATTTCTGGTTAATAGAACGTTTAACAAGATTTTGGAAAAACCACAGACCTAGGTATTCGGCTTGGGATTATGGCTACGAAATTTCACAGTAATTGATCAGTAAATGTCAAAAACAAATGAGAAATTCGTTTGTATGAAGCCCGCTACGAAGCGCCGCAAAGTGTGCCCTCTTGTGTGTTAAATTTCAAGTCGCTGGACCCACCCTGTAGTTCGGGCTTTGCGTTAATAATGTATTAGCCAGTCAGTCAGCTTACTCTTTTATAAGATAGAGATATAAGAGATGAGATACTAAAGCGTTTGTATCTTTGTTTGTTTGTCTGACGATTATCTGAGTACCGTTTGTCCAATTTTCATGTTTTTTTGGACTCTAGCAGTTGAAGCTAATAGAATTTTGAAGTTCGAACATAAGCAGGGTCGGTCAAGGGGTTATGAAGATAGGGGTTGCAAGATAGATGAAAACTATAAGGTTAGCAAATATGCCCGAGTGGGGTATCAAATGATCAATGAGTAGGAGGGTACTATACAATTATAAATCTGCTTTATTTATTTGCGTAATAATGAAATATTTTTTTCTTATTTTTTTTATTTTAAACTTAAAGTAACCTAATGTGTAAAAATCGGCCAAGTGCGAGTCGGACTCGCGCACGAAGGGTTCCGTACCATTATCTAAAATAAATCTAAAAACCACGTTTGGTGTATGAGAGCCCCCCTTAAATATTTGTTTTATTTTTAGAATGTTATGATTTTATTTTTCTATAATTATTCATCGTTCGTTTACTTATATTTTATACCTGTTTTACAGATGTACCTACTTCATATAAGTAACTTTTAATGGAATTTGTACGAAAATTTCACTTTTCCAAGTACATTTTATAACTTGGTCGACTATTACTCGTTAGCCTGTAAAGTGTATTTAACCGTGATAGTTTTCCTTTTAAATTCATTATATGCACTACCACACTTTTTCAAGTTCAATTTTTTACATTTCCAAATACTATACTTTCGCTGGTAGAGGGGGAGAGGGGGACACTTGACTCTAACAAAAATTTATACTTTAAAGCTAAAAGTTTGGCAAACGGAGCCCTAAATCAAAAAATGATCTCTTCATACCGCCAATGTTTTAAGAGTTCCTATCCAACGATACCCCACACGAAGGGGGAAGACGAGAAAAAAAATTACGTCCCCACTTCGCGTATAGGGGAGGTACAATTTTTTTCAAAGATTTTATTCTACCACTTTGTAGGTTTGATCAATGTGTATATCCCTGCCAAATTGCAGCTTTGTCTTATTAGTAGTTTTAAACCAAGCCGCGGACAGGCGGACGGACGGACATATGGTATAACTATAAGGGTTCCTTGTTGACCACGGAACTTACTTTTAAACATTTTTCATACAGTCTTATTTATTCCTTGCTAGACTTTGCCACCGGCTGCGCCCGCCCTGAATTCGGTTATCGGTGTAGAGCTCCTTTATTATACTAATGAAGTTTGCTATAGCAACTATAGCTACATCTATTGTTCCTTATACTCTGTTCTAGTTATTCCCGCGGGGACTTTTGAATTTTTCGGGAAAAAAAGTAGCCTATATGCTGTTCCAGGACCTAACCTATGTGTATGCCAAGTTTTATCCCGATCCGTCCAGTGGTTGAAGCGTGATTGAGTAACAAACATCCACACTGACATACAAACTTTCACATTTATAATAGAAGTAGGATTCTGTTGAATGTCTTAGATTGCAATCTATAGATATAAGACGGGCCAAGCAATAACTCTGTAATTTAAAACATTGTAGTGGTAGAAGATTTTTTTCCCCCCGTTTTTCTCTAAGATTATTAGTATAAGACATTTTATGTAAAAATAAATTAAATTTAGTCACCTACATATTGTTTATGGTTTTCATTAAAACATTCTATCTTTGAAAAGATTTTTGTAAGTATGAAGTTTTAAACGTCTTCGGTGGCGGTGACGTAGCAAATGTCCGAAATACCTTTATGTTTTCCAAATCTATTTTTTTTCTAAATGCCTTTCGACATGAATACGTTTCCTACAGTAATTTTCCTCAAAACTGAAACAACTCAGTCCTGTCCATTCATCTCGGCGAGAGATAGCTGCGGTAATATAAGTAGATAGCTCGTTTTAAAACTTCTAAAATTAAGAAGTTTAAAAAAAATAGCTGGCAGTCTAATTGATGGCTTTTTTTAAAACGTCTAATAAAAGTTGAACAAACAGCTGGCAGTAATAGATACCTTTTTTCCAAACGTATAGAAAATAAAAAAAAATAACTAAAGTACTTACTCATATTTGTAACTCCCGTTGTCGCCCGTGTAGTACTCATTTGTAATCACATATGTTGGGGTAGTAGAAACAGAAGGTTGATTCCACTGGTTTTGTGTCCATAAATTTTGAGTTTGCTGAGTCGGGTATATGTTTTGGGGCCTCTGAGTAGACCAGTAGTTGTTCTGTGGTGAAACAGGGCTTTGAGTAGACCAGTAGTTGTTCTGTGGTGAAACTGGGCTTTGAGTTGTCCAGTAATTGTTCTGTGGTGAAACAGGGTTTTGAGTAGTCCAGTAGTTGTTCTGTGGTGAAACAGGGTTTTGAGAAGTCCAGTAGTTGTTTTGAGGTGAAACAGGTCTTTGAGTAGTCCAGTAGTTGTTTTGTGGAGGTACAGGACTCTGAGTAGTAGTCCAGTAGTTGCTCTGTGTTGGAACGTATGATGTTTGAGTAGTTTCATAATTATTCTGTGGGTAGTAGTAACGGCCTTGGGGTTCGTTCTTAAACTTGTGGGTTCCTCGATTTTGCCTGGGGTTAGCTGATATCTCCACATTTTTTGATTTTAACTCGACTGCCGCTTCTGCTTTTAAATCTCCTGCGGATGCTTCCTTATTTCTTATTTCTCTGGCAGCAGCTATGGCCAAAATGGCGACGAAAACGCAAAGCTGTTGACAAACATAATACATTAATATTATTTTGTATAAGTCTCTAGGTATGTTTTTGTAGTTAGCAAAATTAGGTATATTCAAAACAAATATTTTTAGATTTCAACGGGGTTCCTTTAATCAGGTGATCAGTATATGTGTCTAAGGTATCGTTGAACCAAATTTCAAATCCAAATGTCAAATAATATATAAACACAGAGTGAACAGCTTAAAATACACTTTTAAAATTTCAATTTTAAATTTTAATTTAAAATAATGACCAGGGTAGGAATGAGTTAACATAAGATCTCGTTAGCTGTTCTTAATTAAAAAAAAATAACTTCTGTATTTTTTTTTTTAGAATTGATGTAAGACGTGTCAGTTATATTTTATATTATGTTAAAAAATATTTTTTACATCAATCATTTAAAATAATCCCATACAAAATATAAAACAGCATAAATGGGAAACTCATTATATGTGAATTTGCACTTCCAAAAAACTCTATTTAAAAATGTAACTGAAACCAACTGAAAAATATATCCACTAAAATAATTAAAACATTATATAAAACAAAAACATTTTAATTTAAAATAAAAAAAAACATAAACAATAAAAGTTTTCATAATGTCAACGTCTGATTTGATTATTGTAATTCCACATTTCTTTCACAAAATATTCACAGATCAAGGACTTACCAGCTTCATATCTGTGTCCTTCCGCGTCTACCCTTCGAATTACACTGTGGCCGTCAAGGATATCCCGCACATTTATAAGCCGTATCATTACGTCATACCACAGCCAACTGTCCTGCATCCACGTACCTCTGTGCATCTCCTGACTACAATGACCTCAGAGTGGTATTCACGAAAAAAAGCGAATAAAATTCCTATTCAGAGGACATTTTATTCTGACATTGTTGACCGCAATTTGGAACGTATTTGGACAGAATAGGTAGTTCGCTTTTCTTATCTATGGTTTAGAGGTAATAAAAGAGCTATTCACTAACGCATATAATATACATATTGATATGTAGGTCAAAAGATAATACCTATTGCAATTTATGAATGTTTATAAAAAAAAATCTATGTTTAGAAGAGAAAAAAATCGGGCCAAATACACTTAAATAATGAATTAGATGTTTACAACTTTTGATAATTTTATTTTAAATGAAAATACTTATAGTTCCAAGTTCCTAGTTTAAGTATAATACTTCACTATTTCGTTTGCGTATTCGATAAGAAGTTCTATCAGAAAACTATATTTCGAAATAATAAGTCATGTTTACGCTAACGAGATAGTTATAGTTAAAAATCATATGTAACACTCTAAAATACGAACAATCTTAATAAGTAATTTAAATATTACTTTACACCAACGAACAAATATTATATGTATATTATTATTGTTTTTTTGATGCTACAGGCCAGAAAGCTTATTTCGGTGATACTAATGATAACGTAAATAAACTAAAAATCATAAAATTATTACTTATTTATGATATTTTGCTTAGCACAACGTATGTTAATCAAACTTACCATCCTTTTTATTAATTTATAGTATTTTTGGTAAAAATTATAGTCAGTGCACTAACAACAAATTCTAATGATTAAACTAACTTTATAACAATTGAACAAAAAAAAATGTTTTCAAGATTTGCACAGGTGTTGGTACAATAATTATTAAATGAAAATCACCCAATGGTCAATGTAGGTACTTGACAAAAGAAAGTTGTGTGACATATATTTCATTTTTTACAAAAACTGCGTATTAACTGATTAAGTCTAACATCGCCCCTTTTTAAGGCCCTGCACGACATTTTATTAGTACTCCCTCTCTGTTTAGTCAGCGGTGTACTGGTGTCTATATGTTTCCAGACGCCATTCTGTTAGTATTTGATGCCCCGAGGCGCCTGTTTTTTGTGGTTTGTATTTATGGATGTAAATACTCGTTCGGAGCCCACTCAATCCTGCAATTCGATTTAATTAATCACATACATATAAAGATTTGATTCTAAAACTCGCACGCTTACTCTCCCTCGTCTTTTATTTCTTATTATTTGTTAATATAAATAAATCATTTTGAATAAGATAATTATGAAAAAAGAAAAAAAAATTGTAAATTACATGTGGTACTAGTCTATAATATTAATATATGCTTTAAGTAAACAATACTTGTGATAGGATGTCCCGCTATTCCATAACTTTAATTAAAAAATAATTTACAAAATATGAAATACACAATTGATATATTTTTATAAAATTGGTAGAGTTTAGTAAAATTAGAAGTAACAATATATAGTTTATTACTTTATTTTATTTGGTCTCTCTCTCTCTCTCTCTTATGTGTGTGTGTGTAGGTCAGTGTGTGTTTTTGTGGATTTGAATGAGATAATATGTGCGTATGAATGTGTGTGTGTTTTATGCTCATCTTATTTTCTTATTTAGGTAGATAGTATTTGTTGTCATCAGTTAAGTAATAACTTGCATTCCATCCTCTACCTTTCTATAATTGAGTGTTTTTAGCCACGCAGTAACTTTTTTTAGTTCATACGGTTATAATGGGTATATATTTAGAATTTTATTTATTTTATTGTATAAATAGACTGACTGTCTATTGTGTTGACGACTAGCGAATGTTGTTTTGACTACACATTTGCCAACTAAGTATTTTCGTCTTTTACTCATGTGAGAATGAAATGATTTTTGTTTTCTCAACAATAACTTACGTATATAAAGTTTTATAACTGTAAGTGGTTGACAGATTTCATATAGCTTTTCTGTAAGAAATCGGTAAAGTACATTATTTAAATTAGGGAAAGTGGACCTCGTTCCAGCTGAGTATATTTGATTTAAAAGTTTGTGGAGGCAATATTTCAGAGGGCTTTAAATGTAGGAGGGTGTTAAAAAAGTTTTTTTAATCTGTTGGTAATTTAAAGGTGTTTAAGCAAAGATAGTCTCTGATCTATAATTACTCCTAAAAATTTAGTAGAGGTTACTTGTTCTATCACAGGACATGTGCAATCATTTAAAATATCATTACAAGTATGAATTTAAAGATTAAATTTTGTTGGTTGGTTGCGATTATTAATAGAAAAGCATATGCAATTTGTTTTTGTAATATTCAATGTTATTAAGTTTAATTTGAGTCATTTGGCAATTTTGGTTAATCCAAGTTCTGATGAGTCTTACACACATTCCCATGAGTTCCCTGTAAAAACTATAGCTGTATCATGAAACAAGATGTCCATTATCAATATGTAGTTCATACAGGCCATTGATGTTTAAGAGAAATAATGTAGGGCCCAGTACACTACCTTTTGGGACACCATAGTGTATTTGCGATTCCGTGCTTGTATAATGTCCGATTCTTGTTATTTGTTTTTGGCCAGCTAGATAGTCTTGTTATAATTTTCACGGAATGGCTCTTACTCCTATTCTTTCTAGTTTAACTGCGTTAACTCTTACGTTAAAGTAAAATTTTTAGATATTACTAGAACTTAAAGCTATTATAAATTTTTAGAACTTAACCTTAAAATGTTATAATCTGTAATTGTACCTAAATTAATATATGTAATTATGTTGTCATATAAGTTAAGCCAAGTCAGACGCCTTATGGTCGGTAAAAATGGACACATGGTAAACTATGGGCTCAGCTTCCTTTCCCGAAGGAGATGCCTGTGCCTGTGCCTGTCCCTGTACCTGTGCCTCAAGGAGGCATCGTTAAAAAAAATTAAAACAAAGTAAAATTAAGTTAAATACGCTTTTTGATAACCTAAACAAACCTTGAATTTCTCATATAACTTTGATGGTCTTAAAAATAGAGAGAGTACTTATTTACCATAATGGAAGTTACAGGTTCAATTCCCGGTTGCACGAATTATTCGTGTCAACTCGCACACCGGGTACAGCGTTTATCCAATGCCCCCCCACGAGCCTTTGACATTTTTGACTGTTATTGCCCACCTAGTCGAGTTCAGTATGACCTTATCATCAATACATGATTTTGATCGTGGTCTCTGGGACTACAAGTGGTTAGTAGTTAGCGTCATACCAACATTGCGCGTACTTAGCTTCTATTGACGCTCGCTATTCCATTCGAAGTGATTTTGAAATAAATAGTTCGTGACTTAGTTACATTCGTCCATCAGGAACTATATCCGAAGTTAAGCAACATAAGGCGTGATTAGTCATTAGATGGGTGACCGCCTAGTGGTACATTTTTCTGAGCTCCTTCGTGCTTCAGAAAGCATGTTAAGCACTTTTAGCACTTAGACGAACTATAGTTACAGCTATATTTTGCTATAGAATACTTTTTAGTACTTATAATCAAGGAGCTGCTGTATAAATTCCACGCCCATAGCCAAATTTTAGGCGGGTCGAGCCAACAGCAAAAGCTAGTCTGCAAAAAGTAAGATAGACCGTTTTTAGACATCAGAGTTTATCGACGCCTTGATACTCAGTAAGCATGTCAGATGGATTTTACTAATTTTACTACTACTTATTAGCACTGAAAAAAAAAATGCTTAATTATGTTAAGATATATTATCCTACCAGTATTATTCTGCGCTAAACAACATTTATCATTTATTTTACGACACCCGCTACGACAAATGTATCAAAATATGATACAATAACTGTATTTACAGTTATATGACTAACATATTCTTTGAAAATAGTTTAGTAGACTGCAAGTAACGGTACAAATTAGATTAGACATCTTACAAAATCTGAGATTAAAAATGTTGAAGAAAATATTAGAAATATGAGTAAGTACGTAAATGAAACAGAAGTACATCTTATTATTATTACACTGAAAAAAAACTTTGGTTGAATTTACATACGTGCAGGTTCTACATGAAAGTTTTGTAAAAATTACTGATAAAAAAGTTGATTCAACTAAATTCAATGTAAAGTATACCGTTTTGTATAGTACGCGTAGCGAATCAAATTCACATGGTATAACCGAAATTAACCTTTGAATAGGTAAATCTAACAATTATTTTTTCAGTGTTTATTTTTTTCTTTATTAAGAAAACTATGATTAAGGATCAAGTGAAATGAATATGGCGACTGTATTTTTAAATTTTTATCACCGGGTTTTTAAAAAGATTGACAATCATAGTCCTGTCGATCCTCCTGAAAAGGTCCACTGTGCTTTTGGGTAGGGTCCCTAATCGGTTAAGAAATTCAACTGTAAGTATAAAATCAAATTCCCGGGTTGAGGGCTTAAAGCTTTGTCTACCATTTTGAAAATAAGGGGGAAATTAATTAAGTTTTGTATATCACGCCAAATAGTCTTACACAAAATACATCGTTAATTCACCAATTATGTACAAGTGTCAATGTATCAATTAAAAAAATCTTATGTTAATGATTTTCTTATAGCTTAACAAAAATCTCGCCCAACCTGAGAAAGTTTGTAACCGTATTTTTTCCTTAAATGTGATATTTACTAAATGATTAAAAAAAAACATAGTTATCTACAAACCATAAGGATTGACATGGGTTTACTTAAAATTTTATTTAATGTACAAAAACGAAGGGAAGGAAAACATCTAAACGCACACCATTTTTCCTAGTTGCAATACCTACCTACCCCAAAAGCAATATACATGGTAAAAAAAACGGGTTGCACTCCGGGAGTGCCGGCAGAAGTGAAAACATTCAACCTGAATGTAACATTTTAACAAGTGTAATCTGCACTTTCATCTTTTCATCAACCTAATTTCCTCTTACTTTTTATTCGTCCTATAGAGTTTAACATTTTTTACCCATCACAAAAAAAGAGCACTACGCCGCTAAAGAAGTTTTCACTTCAAAATCAATCTTTTTATTTCGCCAATCATCCTATTATGACGTGGCATTATGGTTTCCATCTTGCGAATTTTTAAGGGCGTGGCATTACGGTATCCGTCTTACGAATTTTCGAACAGCCTGACGCGAGTTTATCATTTTTTACCCATCACAAAAAAGTGCACAACGCTGCTAAAGAAGTTTTCACTTCAAAACTTATATAATTTTTTTACTATTGATTTTTGGTTATGTTTTTATTATTTGTAATAAATAAACAAATCATTTTATTAGGGGCGCGACGTTCACGCCAAAGATCACAATATAAACGCGCGGGTGACACGGTTCACAGAAGAGCTCAAAAGGCCGTTGGCGATTGGACAAGCCTTATGTACAAAATTTCGTATTGGCCAAATATGGTCGCTTCCCGTTATCAAATCGAAAAACATTTCGTAAACAGCTTTGGCCCTGATTACACTACATTATGATATACCTAATATCGTTTTATCCGCATGACTTACATATAGTAGGTATATATTGTATATACCTAGTCAAGGGCGGATCCAGAACTAAAGTTTAGGGGGGGGCGATCATATGATCTGAAGGTATTATTTGAACTTTGAATCTGTAAACGTAAGTTAAGCAATCGACCCAGCTCGTGCAGTTTTTGAATAATTAAATATACGAACCCAAGTAACCACTAGTATTTTTTATATGTAATATAAGTTATATATTTTAAAGAATGTTACAATTCATTTCTCCTCGGCCGTCCTTAGGGGGCGATCGCCCCCCGCTGGATCCGCCCCTGTACCTAGTATGGCTGTGTAATGCCATCATCGTCATCATCCCAACTACCAATTTGTACCGTTCTAGTTCTAGACTGGTTTTTAGGAATCTATACTAATCTGAATATATAACGTTAAACTAGCTATTGTCATATCAATTGTTAAGCTAAGTAAGAGGTTTATGTCTAGCATGAAAATTGTGAGTCACCTGCAACATCTATCAATGCGCTCTCTAGGCCAGTGGAATGGACGATGGCCTAAGCCTCCTTTCCGAAAGAAGTGACATGTACTGAGATAATTGGAAGGCTGAACAAGAAACCATAGTGTGATATTTCGGTGTCCAGTTTGTCCGTCTATATTGCTCAAAACTTATTGACCGAGCGAGCGCGAAGCGTTTCTGTTTCGGCTTGATCCAAAATACTTTCGTATGTCTGTCAAGATGTTTTCTTCTACAGGTTTTTTTTTTTCAACCAACTATCGTAAAGTTTGTGAGCAGGTTCGATAATTATATGACTTTTTTTGGTTGATTCAGTTTTTTTTTTATATGGGGTTTGAAAACGTAAAAAAAATCGTATTAAGACGATACATTAAACATGGACCTAAATGTTTACTAAAATTTACAGCAAAACTTCGAGACAATTATATTTTGGCATTCGACTTCCAAGTTTTCATGTGCGTGTGTAAGGTTTATTATGAAGGCATATTTTGAAGCCGGTGTAATTTTTTGTTTTTTTTATTAGTAGTAAGAACGTGGACATAAAAGTTCTTGGAGTTCTTTAAGGGAGTGAATTTTACAGTTGAGAGACCAATTTTTGACAGACAGTGGCAGCAGCATCATAATGTGGGTGATGCTACTTTTCACCAACCTCTTTAGTACTGCCTGACAGGGATTGAGATTCGCGGCATTATTCTCTTAAAACAGTATATCTGTAGTAAAATGGCTTTTATAAAGAGGCGAAGGTATCTTCGATAAGTGCCAGCTAAATAGATCATTCCGGCGCACTTAATAACGGTCACGAATTTTGAATTTGGATCACTATTTAATTGAAATTAAATAATTATTATAAATAATTAAAATAAAATTTTTAGGTTAACCAAATAATAAAAAAAAAAGCAGGAACTTCTTTTATTACTCTTTATCAAAACATAACAGACAATATTTATAATTTGATTCACCCAAATTGAATATATAAATTAGTAATTTGGCTATGTAAATATATATATTCGTCACTACTAATAGCATCTCTTCACACGGTACCAAATAATTAACCTCGAGCTACGTACTTTGAATCCTTCGCTACGCTTAGGATTCCAAACAATTTGAATTAAAGCCCAAAAATAGAGTGTCAGAATCTGACGTAGAGACTATAAACATATATAATCAACTATAGTTCGTTTTTCATGTGATGAAATGTAACGAACCAATTTAGGTATTTTCAATCTTGTAACGTTGTATTCAGCCATTCTGAATTGCGTTCAAAAACGAGTAATAATGACGAATGATGAATGAAGAAATTACGTCATCGGGTTCCTAACTCTACTTTAAAGTTTTTGAACGGCTAACCGAATTACATCAGTCAAGTTGAATCTATGTTTTCACTTTTAGGAACTTCGCCCTTTTCAAGGGCTATATTTTAATTTGAAGTAAGAGTTTTAGTTTGACGTATGTTAGGCCTAGGTTAAACAATTTTTTTTAGGATTTTATAGATAATACTTCAGTGAGAACAAAATATTAAATACCATCTTGCTTTTTGCAATTAAGTTTTTACAAACTAGCAAAGTACTAACTCAGTGAATCTAATTATTATTATTACTCTATTATTTATGAGTCATAACATTGTTTACATTTTTGCAGTTGTCACATTGTGTTTCCATTCTTAACACTCAAATCGCTTTTAGTTTTAATATTTTTCAGCACACTATATTCGTAAACAGTTTCATTACGTGTTGGTAAAGTGGGTTCTAAGACCTTAATTACTACCACGGGCTTTCCTTTGTATTTTTTTCTTTCCTCAAGGCAAAGCGGGAGCTTAACAAACCCACGGCGATATGATTAATTATATCATTGAACGCACCTTGCGCGCTCTACTTGTACGATAAAACAGGTCGGAGGTTTTACGCACTGTTTTGTCTATTGTATCAAGTACTTACAAAAGTGCCACTGCCATGCGTTTAAGATATGAACTACGTGCCAAGTGTCCAATTACTTTTAGCGCAACATTTTTATCTGAGTGGTGTTCAAAAATCAAAACTACAGTCGCCATATTGAAATGATGTAAACTTATAACGACACTAGCGACCAAAAAGTTTAAACTTTAGACAAAACTTCACAATTCATTAATTCTCTAGTCTAGATGGCTAGAGAATTAATGAATTTCCCACCATTTTTATTGTGGTGAGTTTCTTCATTTACAACTTACAAAAGAAATAAAAATGTCTTCGTCGTCGTCAAATGAGTTTATTATAAATACGACACCACCCGATATTATAAATGGGGCTCAAGAAATAAATATGAACCTGTTACCACCGAAGCCTAAAGACAAGTAGGTACTTAACCGCATACGCCACTTTTATTACCTGGAGAAACAAGAAAACGAGTTCGTTTTCAGAGAATATCCTATTAGCTTACTTTGAGGGAAGTCCAAAAATTCTATCAATATTTAACTGTAGGTATATTAAATTAACAGAATTTTTGAAAAGCAAGTCAGATGGGTATCTACCTATGTGAGTAAATCCTTACTTACGGGAGAAAATATAGAAAACAATATTAATGAAGCTCTTGACGATAAATATTTACACACTAAGATAACTAGGATAACTTTTACTGTGTTTTTAAAAATTGTAAAGTAAGTTTTGAATAACCTACGGAAGTTTTTTTGCCTCGTATTTTTATTTATTTACTTGCAAATATGATGAAAAACTTTGTGATTTTCCTTGAAATATTACTCTTATTATATAGTGTAATGTTTT
Source organism: Apoda limacodes (assembly GCA_946406115.1). Classification (NCBI taxonomy): domain Eukaryota; kingdom Metazoa; phylum Arthropoda; class Insecta; order Lepidoptera; family Limacodidae; genus Apoda; species Apoda limacodes. The sequence goes on along the minus strand of OX291541.1, from coordinate 37,692,069 downwards.
ATTTAGTATCTTTGCGTCGTTTGTATCACAGACCTAGGTTTTTTTTGCTACGCTATATGTAATACATTATATATCTCTGGTTTGTATTACCAAAACCTTTTTGGCTATACCTGCCTTAAAACAGCAAGCGACTCATTTGTAGTACATTTCCGGTCGTGGTGCAATCCGAAATTTATGTATGAATAGGCCATGACCTTGCTGCCGGTCAGAGAATGGCGTGAGCTCGCTAGATAAGTAGTGTGATTCCCAACCGATCGCGCTAAGGCAGCCCGTCGCTATCGTCGTCAGCTTCAACCCTAGCGACACGAACGCGCTTGCCGCGTAAAGTCTAGGCGCCAAACAGTCCAGTGTATGTTAACGGTTATTAAATGCACATAGGGAACACATGTTGGCTTGTATTGAGTTACTTTGATGATTTGAAGTACATTTCTGTGGAATTTGACGCGTTTTGTACGAAAGCTGACGGGAGCTAGACGTTAGTAACAACGAGAGTACTTTACATTGGGACGGGAAAACTTGGTCCGATTTTACCCTACAAAGACACCAGTCTGCGCGTTCACCGCTAAGAAATGCCCATTCATTGTGGTCCCACAATTCCAGAACACTCCCATCTCCATGTCCAAGAGAAGGTAAGACTGGCGTCCGAAAAACTTGGTGTACTCAATAGAGCGAAGCAGTATTTCACGTCGGAGCAGAGGTTTCTGCTTCACAAGTCGCAAGTCCGGCCCTATATGGTATACTGCTGCCATCTCTGGGCGGGTGCACTTGGCCATTTTGACTCGGTCCAACGACGGGCTGTGAGAATTGTCGACGATTCCAAACTCACTTGCGGTATCGAGCCCTTAAGTCTGAGGAGAGACTTTGCCTCCCTGTGTGTGTTCTGCTGCTTGTACAATGGGTTGTGTTCTGAGGAATTGTTCAAAATGCTGCCCACGGCTACTTTCTACCATCGCACCGCTCGCCATCGGCAGGGAATTCATTCTCACACTTTAGAACCGAAATGGTCGCGTACAGTGCGGTTTCAGAGAAACTTCCTCCCGCGAACGCTTGAGTTGTGAAATAAGCTCACTGTTAAGGATTTCTCTAAGGACTACAGTATGGGGTTCTTTAAGAAAGAAGTTATTAGATTTCTGAAGAGTTGGCAACGCGTGAGTGATACTCCTGGTGTTGCAAGCGTCCATAGGCTTCGGTGACCGCTTACCATCAAGCGGACCGTCAGCTTGTTTGCCACCTTAGTGGTATAAAAAAAAAACATATTTTCTGATTTTGCTAAATCCATGCATCCATCAGGATTTTTTCTGTAGGATATTTTAACATTGTGCAAATACGAAGTCACATGTCGAAAAATAAGGGAGAAACCGTTAAGTGTTCATGGCGGATCTTATCAAAGATGGCCTACAAACTATTTTTTCGTGTCTTTTATTAAATTTGGTTATGTTCGTATAAATTATAGCAATGTAGAACTAATTTATTGGACTTAAGCTAATTTCGTTTATTTGACCCTATGACTTGCTTAACCGGATGTACTTTTAAAGCGAAAATACAGATAAAAGATTGTAGATTGACTACTACCTAATTATCAAAGCTTAGGTAGACCGTTTAGGTGACGAAGGCATACCTTTTTAAGAAAAGCATGTGGGCGCCCGATTTATTGGACTTGTTTCGCGATTGCCCCGGGCGAACTTTGCGCTTTGGGTCTGGAGAATTAGTCTGATCAACATTTTATGCGAGGAGAACGTAGGTACATTGGTGGGCAATCTTTATTACATACTAGCTTTTGCCCGCGGCTTCACCAGCGGTGTATTCGTTGTTTAATTAGCTTGTAGCTACCCTAATGCAAAACACTGAGTCAAACGTTGCAACGTTAAGATAAAGTGCCCCACGGTGCCACTAGTGGAAAATCTTATTTCAACTTCGACCGCATTAAACTCAGTATAAGTTAAAGTTACTTTTCTATTCTTATTCCTATTTTCGTTCACGTTTTCAGTAAATACCTACTATGACGCTCATAGCTTCAACAACATAGTAAGAAGTTTAAATATAGCAAGCTATATTTGTATATTATATATTGTTTACTATATTTGTATATAGCTTTAGTTTGTCCACGGGAAATTTGGATTAAGTTATTCTTGTGGGAACTTTTAAAGTTTCCGGAATAAAAATCCTCTAACCTTCCCCGTCTCTTAATTTGTTTCTCATATCCTTTTGCCAAATTTCCGCTCAGTTGGATGCTCCGTTGCGAAGTCGTAAAAAAAGGACAAACTAACGAAATGACTGTCGCATACTGACAAGCAAAAAAAAACACCAGTGGAACTCGGGGCCTGCCGCGGTAAAGCTATTAAATAGCATTTATTATCAACTTATGCAATTATAATTATTTATTTATTTTTAATTAATGCAGTATTTTTTTTTCTTTGATATTAATTCAAGTTACACTTTGTGAGCGTGGTGATCGATAAGAAAACATTTTTTTTTTATTGAATAATTGAGAAGGTAATATCGTTTAAAAAATTTTTGTTGGCGGCAGCGGGTGGGCGCAACAAAGTTGTACGCAGGTGCTCTCGACAAGGCGCTGCGGCCGACTGATGGAAGGCGAGAGCCGCGTAATGGCCGGCCCTCGCGAAGTTACAGTAGGGCCTCGGTAATCCGGACTCCCGCTTGTTCGGTGATTGCTGTAATCCGGCCGGAGGCCCGGCGGGGTGTAGGTGCGGCGGCTGTCATGAGCCAATGCGCCGTCAGTCTTTTGTTTATCGCCTTTCATGTAATACGTAGTGTCAATTAAGTGCGCTCGCTAACATCATGGCGCCGCCACGTAAACATTCGACATTAACAATAAAGCAGTAGGAGCTTTAAACACTGCTTTAAAATGGGCTGAAGACAACGAATTTGATAGCCACGAAGTTATGTTTCTGCGTCGACTTAGAGACCGGGCTTTCGAAATGAAGTGCGAAAATTATGAACAGAAGAGTATTACAGACTTTTTCAAGAAGAATTAACTAATGTTTTATTTTAACTTACTGATTTCCTTACATAGTTGTAAATTTGAACATGTACATTTGGTCTTTATGCTATAACTTAAAAATTGATTAAAGAAACTAAGGTTAAACATGTATTTTATTAATATTTAATATGGCAAACTATAATCCGGACGCCTCGATAATCCGGAAAGGGTCTTGTTTTTGCCTCTCCGGATTAACGAGGCCCTACTGTATTTATGAAATCTATTTTTTGATACAAACTTACACTCTTCCGCAATCAAATAAAACTATAATCGTCCAAAGTATTTATTATGGAACACGTAGACGAAATTTCATTGAAAAAAGTTAAATTACTAGCAAATGAAACTGTTTTCCCCGTAGAAGTATCTCTCTAAAAATGAAGATTTTGAGGAAACTTTGCGATTTTATTGTATCGAGTCAAGTTTATTCAATCGTGTTTCGACTCTCATAACCTTCTAATAAAACTCCTAAACTTATGATTGTCATCAAAAAATATATAAAATTCAATTTTTTTTCGCCTTAAAATTGATTTTCCGTACAGCCAAAACGTGGTTACGCATACGTCTAGTCGCACGCACACAAACACCGTGCCATTGTTAGGTTATTTTTATTACGGAATTTCTTGATTCGGTCGCCGCGCTCAGAAGCCGCGGTAAAAGCTATGCAATAGCTTAAAAATTGTCACTTAGGTACATAAACGACAATTTTTCATAAATTAGTAAAGATAACTTCATGATCATGAAACAAAAAGTATATTAAAAAGAGTTTTATTTTATACATAAATAATTAAATACAAGTAAGTCATTAAATACGCTGTAAAGTTCTTTTGACTTCATAATGCTATCATAAGTTATTTAGGAAATATTGGCGTCTATGTAAATGACTAGTTGTTTTTGCCCGTCAGTGTATTATCAATGTACAAAGGAATTTTAATCGATACCGATTCATAAAAATATTATGGACTTCCTATGGAAGTTGACAAGATTTTTCGTGTATGTTAACTGTTCATTCAACTCTTAAGTACTAGATGTTACAGGATGCAAAATAGTTATGATTATTTTAATTGTATTTTGAGTTTGAAGGGTGATCGTACCTTCTTATGTGGGTTCATTGTTCAGACAGGGCAGTGTTGTACCGCTTGTATGATGGGATATGTTTTGAGGAATTGTTCGAAATGATGCCCACGGCTATTTTCTCACACATCCATTAGCAGGGAATACATTACAAGTTAAAGAGTCACATACAGTGCGGTTTCAGAAAAACTTCCTCCCGCGAACGCTTAGGTTGTGGAATGAGTCCTGCAAAGGTTTCCAAGGGCTAAAGTATGGGGTACTTCAAGAAATAAGTTATTAGAATTTAAAAGGGTCAGCAACGCGCGAGTGATGCACCTGGTGTTGCAAGCGTCTATAGACTGCGATGACCGTTTAGAAACAGGCAAACGGTTAGTTTGTTTGCCTCCTTAGTGGTATAAGTATTTTGTTACCTATGATTTTTATGTAAACACATACTTAAGTATCTGATATGAACAGAGTCATAAGTTCGTGATGATTTATCTTTAAGAGTGCATCGACTGGTCAGTCTCCTACACTGCTATAGTTTTTGTTGCAGCACAACTTGCACGCGAGTTTTTGTGTAGGCTTGGCCAGCCCAATGGGGCCCAGTTATCGTCCGATAGTCTGAAGTTTTTGTGTCTAAGTATCTTTAAACGCTTGTAAAGTGTAATGGAGTGTAACAGATTAGACGTTATTAAGATTAAATGTACTACCTACGCTTCCAGTCTAGCACTGATAAAGTTTATACTTATATTATAAAAAGGTTAAATGTGTTAATTTGCTATTTTGTCCCGTTTTTATCGCAATACGCGTATGCAGCAATATGTGTGTCGCAAATCGCTAATTTAATGAGAAATTGTATTAAATGGCTTTAAAATATAGTTTTTTAAAACTTATTACCGATCTCGAGAGATTAGGTACCTTAAAACTGCGATATGGGCTAGATCGCATAAATACGCTGTTTTTGTGCAAATTTTGAGGCTAAACTGTAGCATCTAAAGGATCTGCGTTGCCAACTTTGTGGTTTCACCACTAGATCTGGTGGTTTAGGACCCCTTGCTGATGTGCAAAATTTGTATCTGGTGGCTAGTGGATTTTTTAGTGGGCAATTTTTAGGTTGATAATTTTTAAAAACAAAGAAAAATTTTGCTGAATAAAACGATATTGCACTCGGCAAGTATAGTTACTCATCAGTCATCACAATATAGGGAAAATAAAAATAATATGTTGCTAACATTGATTATTGTCCTCGTGAACTCACTCCCGTAGCTCGGGGAAGACTAGGTAAGAAAGACTTAACTTATAATGAAAGGAGTAAAATACAAGGATAAGGAAAGATCGAAGATCGACAAATGAAACTTTGTTTGGTTTTGGATTATTAATCAAGTTTAGTTTTCTGGTTGTTTTACTATTTTTACTTGTTATTTCGCAAAAGTTTCGGGAATCGTGGCTTAAAGATGCCGTTCTCAAAAGCTGTCTTCAAGTAGTTGAGAGTGCGTATAAGTACTATTCAGAAGATGACTCTGTTAAGTCATCCATAACTTTGTAGGTACTGCATGTTATTGCAAAATAAATTATTTTTTCACACTTTATTCCTTTTGTTTTCTTGTTTTTATAAATTTTACTATCATTGAATATTAACTCAATATTCCTTTATTTTTCATACAAATTCATAATTTAGTGGATTTTCTAGTGGTTTCATACTATCCGGTAAAAAATCTGGTGGTTTTCTGGTGGTTTTAGGACCTGCATCTTGTGGGCTTGCAAAAAGTTTGCTGGCAACACTGTAAAGGATGGAAAAATAACTTTTATATGTTATTAAAATTGCTTTTATCTAGTGCATTACCTTACTGAATGATTTTCAATTATAGAATAATTATAGAAATTGTAAAAAACGCTCTATCGACAAAATATATTAGTTCAACGTCGAGTTTTATTATAGTAAGCTAAAACTTTTTAACAAAAATTGAGAATCTGCTTTTCTCTTTCGTCGGTTTAAAATAGAGGAACAATAATAACACTGTGTGACAAATTTTTTTTTTTGTGCTCTAACATTTAATGAAACGGCTATTTTTTATCAAAATAAACCTGCTGAACAGAAAAACTTAAATAGATTTTTTGTAACACGTATCATTTTAAAGTTATGATAAATTGATGTACTATAAATAAATAAAGACAGTATCAAAATTGTATATCATATTTTTTATTTAAATTATTAATTTTACACAAAAAAAATGTTATGATTACCCAAATAAACTGTTAGAATTATCTTAAGACCACTAAAACTTTTAATTTATAGTCGTACAGACTTCAGTATTAAAAGAAATCTGCAATTAACAACGTTTGATCTTTTGTTTTTTACGAGGGTACACGTAAATAGTATTGACACTATAACTTAGAAACGTGACGTGTTAGACAACCATATCAATTGACAATGTTTTCAACAATGGAATAAGGAATTCAAATCACGTAATCTTATTTATGTTAGAAAAATCGTGTCACACAGTGATAATATATTTCAAGTCCAGTAGGTATATGTAACGTTAAGTAACTTAAAAGTGTGCTAACATAGGTATGTAAGTAGGTAGGTATGCTCAATGAGTTTTATTGAACCACTAAGTGAAAAACAGAACAATTCCATTACTTTATGTTAATGATTTTTGCTAACTTAAAGCTGAAATACTAACTTAGGTATTTTAAATGTTAACGGCTAACGCCAACATTAAGTCCAAAGATAAAAAAATGTATAATACTCTCCTAACATAAATATTGATACAATTAAATTCTAAAAAAAATCTAGTTTAAAATTGTAAAGGTGGCAATGTTTAGACTAAATACCATAAAACATAATAAAATTGAAAAATTATCAAAAGCAACAGTTTTTATCTTACAATTTGTAACAAAAAATAATAAATAAACAAGCTAAATTATTGTAAAAAGTATTGCAAAAACCTATTTAAGCTGATTAAGAAATCTAATTGCCTCCATAACCAATAAAATTTACAATTTATAGCATAATGCTTTTTAAAAATCTACAAATGGTCCGTTTTAAAAATTGCTTAGCCTAATTTCCTTATCACATATCGATATCTTTATTTTACTTAATCCATACTAATATTATAAATGCGAAAGTTACTCTGTCTGTCTATCGGTCTGTTACCTCTTCAAGCTTAAACTGCTGTACCAATAAAGATGAAATTTGACATGGAGATAGCTAGAGTCCTGAAAAAGGCTACTTGAAAAAATTTTTTTTTTCTGTAATTAAGGAGTTCCCGTTGAAATCCTACATCGATTACAAAATTTAGGGCAGGTAGAACTGCTGGCAAATTTGGCACGGAGATAATTTTAGTCCAGGAGAAGGACATAGGCTACTTAAAAACGTCGAGTAGTTGCCATTAAAATCCTACACCGAAAACCAAATTTAGCGCGGGTGAAACCTCGGGCAAAAGCTAGTATGTTATACTTTAACTGTATCTTTTTTCTTTAAATAAATATATGTATGATAAAATGGTTAAAAAATGTTTTGTTAAAAAATTTCAATGTGTCATGTTATGTTACTTTGTTTTTACCACAGACCTACGATTTTTACGCCACGTATTAACAAAAAGACTATTACGTCAATGTGGGATTGACCTGGCAATGCACTCTCGATGACTTATCGGCAATCTGAGATGATTGTAAATTCGATGCTTAAAATATTGTAGGTATGCATACGACCTTACAAGTATTTGCACGAAATACAAAAGTAAATATATCTATACATATAAAATGCTTTGTCCTGAATGACGGATCAACGCACAGCTTAAACCGCTGATCGTAGAGACCTGAAACTTGAAGGGTGTGTTCTTTGTATGACGTAGGCATCCGATAAGAAAGGATTTTCCAAAATTATACTCATAACGAAGTGAAAAAGGGGGAGTAAGGTTTGTATGGGACAACGTGATTCCTTGGTCTAATCTACTTCAAATTTTGCATAAACCTTTTCTTACAGAATTGATGGAAGACGTGTTTCGTATTTTATTGATATTCATCCCCTAACGGGGTTAGAAAGGTGTAGAAAGTTATGAGTGCTTTTGATTTAAATTACATTTAATTTTGGCACATGTTTGAAAACTCAATTAAATTTAATTCAAAAAAGTTTGAACTCAATTAAAAACATAAGCAAATACTCTTTAAAATTAGAATGTCTCGAAAGTCCACGTACTATATAAGTACCTCATTTGAAGGTTTCTAAGCTTAAAGAGGTTATGCACTTTTTAAGTGTTCGATTTTTGTGTAAAATAATACTTATGGTTTTCTTTTTCTACCTATATACATATAAAATGCTTTGTCCTGAATGACTCACTGTTGGATCATAGCGCAGCCTAAACCGCTGATCGTAGAGACCTGAAACTTGAAGGGTGTGTTCTTTGTATCACGTAGGCATTCGATAAGAAAGATTTTTTTAGAAAGGATCAAGTGCGAGTCGGACTTTCGCAATAAGGGTAAACCGATTGTGATGAAATTTTGGTAAGTTGTTATGCACACGCCGGGAACGGTTAATGAGAAAGAAAAACGAGTCATGTGTGAGTCAGAGAGAGTCAAATGCAAGTCGGATTCGCGCAATAAGGGTAAACCGATTTTAATGAAATTTATATAGTTTAAATGTTAATAGTTACACGCCGGAAAAGGTTTTTGAATTAGTAAAACCCTTTTATAATAGGTTTGTGCGGCAGTTGTTTTAAAAAAGAAACAACGTTCGTCGGGTCAGCTATAATATAGTGTATGTATATTTGAGAACATTGCTTTATAACTTTATTGTTTTATATATTGTCTAGCTGTTACCAGTAACTCCGACCTCCCCTAACTTTGATATCGAAGTACCTACTGCAGCTCCTTGATTTAAAAAAAAAATGCTTTAGCTGTAAGTAGCTATAGTTCGTTTGCTTAAGTAGAATATTGTTATTCCCATGGAAACTTCTAAATTTTTCGAGATAAAAGTATCCTTCTTCGTCCCTTCAACTAACTCTGTACCAAATTTCTGTTCAATTGGATGCTCCTTTGCGACTTGAATTGAGTTATAAACAAACTTACTAATTTTTACATTTATAATATTAAGTATAGTATAGGATTATACTATGACTTTCATTATACATATTAAATGAAAATCGAACACAAAAGTCTAGTAAAATATTTATTTTTATGTATTATACTTGTTGTAAATAGCTCAGTAGCATCTTAATTCGTAGCTAAGTAGGTGAACATATTAGATTTCTATATTCATATATTTGCATTCAGACGTCATACGACCAACTAAAACATAAAATGACTACACGCACGTACGTATGTAACAGTTTATAGATTTAAAACATAGCTTTTGCGCTATAAATATTAGGTTTTTAAGGAAAAAATGCTATTGATGTATTTTTACATCAATTTTAACCTTTTTATTATTGTAGCTTATAAATACACATAACTATATTAGCGTAATACATTGTAGATTTAAGAAGATAACGAGTTAGCAAATGGCTCAAATTGTAAAACTTTTAAACTAATCTCGTTATACCGTTGTATTGCAAAAACGCACAAACATCAAACTTATATCATTCGATAGCCCTTGCTTTGTACTACATTTCTGTACTACTTTCATTTGTGTAACCATATGCCTGTAAATTTGGTTGGAGCGTTAGATCATAAGCAAACATTTGTATCGAATGAGAGAATAAACGAAAAGCACAGCGTAAGCTTCAACAACGTATTGCAACGAGGAAGCTAAGCTCGCGGCCTACGGGCTTCCACCGTTCGTCAAGACGCGAACTACTTGCGGAGCGCACTGTGCACCTTTACAAGAAGATGGATTTACTTTAATTTCTCCACCAAGAATTAATACAGTCCACCCTTGCCGTTTGTTTCAATACTGTTGTATAATGAGGCTATTGGTCAGATTACAGAACTCTATGGAGATCATGGTATCCTTTAAGTTTGGCACAGCTCCTGAGCATCCTGATGAAGAAAATTGAACGTTACATTTTAATTTTACGGTAAGTTTTATGGGGTCAAGAGATCACCGTTAAATTTGTACTCCATCTTGTGGTATGTACAATTAAAGCTATGTAGATTCATGTAATTTCAAAATGAAACGTTTCTGATTAAACAAAGTTCGTAACAAAATGTAATTTTTTGTTTTTTCAATTTTCTTAATTAGATAACTAAAAATCTGAAATGCAATAGTGCACCGTAATAACAAACGGATAAAAAAATATAATAAGACTGACTAATACCTAAAGGTTTTTTTTATTGTATTTAGGTCTTAAAAATCAGAAAACAAACATTGTTTTTTGAAGTGTAAGTTGCACTCGGTTGTGTACAGTGAATGTTAGTACAAGGTAAAAGACTGAAACCACTTGAGTTATACCAAAATCAATATGTTTCTGCACTTTTTTCCAATCGTGATCTAACTCATTCTCTCACTCATTTCATTTGACACAAACAACGAGACATTTGCGATACTTTTTCAGATGTTAAATCAATTTTTAATACGCTATATTGGATTTAATTAGAAGTCACAAACAAATACATATGTGATAATGTGCCCGCAGTGAAATCCACGTGATTTCGTTTCCCACCACCCAAATATGTGTAGTAACTAGGTGTATTCTTCTCTTTTATCAAGGGATGGGTCTTGAGAAATCCTTTTTGAGCGTTTAAATAAAATACAAAAGAATTTTAAGTTTAAAAGGCAGTACTACGTGACAGTTAAAACAAGTTGAAGTACCTACTCAGCAGAGCGAAGCAGTACTTTACCTCGGGGCAAAGGTTGCTGCTTTACATGTCGCAATTTTGGCGCCATATGTAGTACTGCTGCCATCTCTGGACGGGTGCACCCGGATACCAGCACGGCTCTTTTGACTCGGTTCGTCGGTTGTGAGAATTGTCGACGAACTTTTAAGTCTGAGGAGATACTTTGCATCCCTGTGTCTGTTCTACCCCTTGTATAATGGGATGTGTTCTGAGGAAATGATGCCCACGGCTACTTTCTACCATCGCACTGCTCGCCATCGGCAGGGAAATTATCCTCACACCTTAGAAACTAAATGGTCACTTTTACGTGAGTCTTGTATAGTATAGTGCGGTTTTAGAGAAACGTCCTCTTGCGGACGCTCAGGTCGTGGAATGAGCTCCCTGCCAATGTTTTTTCTAAGGAATACAGTATGGGGTGTCTTAAGAAAAAAGTTATTACATTATTGAAGGGTCAGCAACGCACGAGTTTTGGCCCAAGTGTTGCAAGCGTCCGTTGGCTACGGTGACCGCTTACCATCAGGCGGACTGCAAACTTATGTAATAAAAATAATAAAATGTAATTAACCGTGCGCGAGTAGCGCAGCTACATTAAAGTACTATTACGGCTATGCTTTATCAAAGTTGTAAACTAATAGCATTTAGAACTTTGAAGATTTCGTTGCTTCGACTTTAAAAAACCAGTAAAAAGGGGCTAGGATTAAGGTTTATTTTTTCGTCGAACAAAAGTTCATTAATCGTGTTATCACCTTTTTCAGGGTCTGAAACATATCCTGAAGACCACAGTCATTAAATTCCAGTCGGATCTGCTTAGCGTGCCGTACCGTGCAGATTAACAGTATCTTTAGAAAACCAATTGCTTATTTAATACGTGCTTGCAGTGATTGTATTAGCGTGATGTATGTTGGCTAAACATGAACAAACATCAGAGAATGCGTTTTGTCACGCTTTCAGTACAGACAGTGAAATTCAAGATTGTTCTAATTACCGATCATCTGTCCACACTTTCTGCGTTATACATAAATGACAAAGTAATTTAATTTCATATATAGCCCATCGACGTGCAAGTTTCGTACGTACATACAAAACTCTGCGATAGTGTACGTACTCTTTTTTATTCCTTAAGTAGGAATATAATATTATAGTATTTATAATCAACTTTTTTCCATTGACTGCTGCGTATTTGTTGGTATTTCATTAATACGTGTTACAAGAAAGCTCGGATGCACGTGAAAAGGGATTAAGGCCGGCCTCATACTACGAGAAATTTCCGGTAGAAAAATTCTCGTACGCGCCGGACAGGCACTCCGTGCATACGTTTTGTCACGAGAAATTTGCGGTAGAAAGCGGTAGTGAGCGTTCCTTACGTCCTATCTCTCTGGCGGCTCTGCAGACTACGTCAACAGACAAATAGCAGCACAGAAATTGAGTGCTGCAACGATGGATAGGTTTGATTGGTTTGCGCTTATAATTTACTAAGGCATATTAACTTCGTATAACTGGTAATTATCCTATGGAGCTGCTAATCTATAATAAAAGTTGTTATAGATGTATGTCTGGATACTAAAAATATGGAATAGAACATTTTTACTTTTCAAGATTTGTACGTTTTTTATTACCGTGATAAAAAAATTATAATAAATAATAAAGAAAAAAATTTAAAAAGTAAAAATTTACTTTAGGTTTTTAGTTTTTTCTTTTCTGTATCCAAATAGTCAACAATTTTTCATTTATTTATTTTTTACGTCATCACAAATTATTTCGGTTTTTTTGTTTCAATAGTCAGTTATTTAAAGAGTTTTTCTCAAACATGCTACGATATGCGACCATAAATTAATTTAAAAAAGTAAAAACAGAAATCGACATTTGAACGGGGCGAATTGGTGGCAAACTTACCTATATTATTTTTATTATTGCCAATACAGTTTTTTAAATAAACATGTACGTTATTTTTTAATTTACACGCATGTTTGAGAAAAGCACTATACAAGCCTTGGCCACAATTGGCCATAACCGGACGCTGTGATGCGTGCCTCAGCTCTTCGGCCCTCTTACTCACGATCGCCCGGTTATGCTGCATTTGCGGGCCGAGGCAGTAATCTACTATATCATCTAGTTTAATTTCAACTTGAAATACAATGTTTGTGTAATCGTAGCACGATTCACGCGCTATTTATTGGACAAAATTCTTACCTCGAAATTGAGATGGTCAGAATTAAAATAAAACAACATACTTTAAGTATTTTTAATTAATACTAGTAAATGCAAAGACATTACCACAATAATATTTACACAGATTCGGTTTATTCTTAACTGCTGTTAGGGTAGTGACAGCTATATCTTTTCTGGCTAGATAGGTATATAAGTTGCTTATCAATAATAGCTAACGAAACGAAGAATTCACTTTTTTATTTATGTGGCTAGGCGGACTAGTAAAATAAATCACCATTAAAGATCTTCAAGCTTGTTAAAGATACAAATTAACTTTCAAATGATTTGTGTTATAATCCTACTAATATTATAAATGTGAAAGTTTGTATGTCTGGATGGATGTTTGTTACTCAATCACGCTTTAACGACTGGATGGATCGGGATGAAACTTGGCATACATATAGGTTAGGCCCTGGAATAGCATATAGGCTACTTTTTATCTCAAAAATTTCAAAAGTTCCAGCGGGAATAACTATAACAGAGTTAAACAAACAATAGCAGCACGTATAGCTTGCTATAGCAAACTTCATTAGTATACCTTATTAAGGAGTTCCTCGCCGATAACCGAATTAAGGGCGGGTGGAGCCGCTGGCACAGTCTAGTTTGATATATTTTAGCTTTAGAGTACCTCACATAGTTTTATTTATCACAGTAAAGTTTGGAATCATAAATAAATTGGGGGTAGGTAGCTTTTCATTGAAGGTCCTGCACGCCCCAGAGGTGGAAGATTAGGTGTTTGCCATTGTCTAGCTATTGTTGGAGAATAATCTGTTCTTACTTGACTATTTCTTTCAGTGTTCATAACATTGTTTTGGCGCTGAATCACTTTGTAATTTTTCATTATGCCACGAAACCTGTCGTTTTGATTATGATCCAAGGTTTTGAAATTTTCGAAGTCGTGGTCTTGGTGGTTCTTTTGTTTTTCTTCATCAGACTCTTGTTGGACAGGATTTAAATAAGATTTAAAACTGGGATGGCTTGAGACTAAAATATTACGTTTAGGTTTTACTTTACTTAATTCAAAGTGGTATTTCGATGACACATAATTTAATATATCTGATATGTCGATTTGTTTCTTTCCGAAATCTTTAATGTCGTTGAAGGTATTTGGGTGCATCTGAATAAATTTAGGATTCTTGTCTGTTTTTATGTCAGTATTGTTTTTTGTGTTATAATAATTTTTAGGTTGTTCATATATTTGTTTATCATACTTTTCGTAATTTTTAACGGGTTTTATTATGTTTCTTAAGAAAAGATTACTTTTGAACATTTCATCACTGTTAATATTAGTAGGTGTTGTCTCTTCTGCAATTTGAATAACTGGGGTAGGATTTTTATTGACGATAGGCTTGAAGCCTATATTGTTATTATTTATGCCGTAGTCATCACTGTCTGTGGTTGTATAAAATGGGATCAACGTAGTAGTTGGTTTTATTTCATTATTCATTTGATCAAATCCTATTTCAAAATTGTTGAAAGAAATATTTTTTGGATCAATATTGTAAGTTTCTTCATTAATTGTACCTAAATTTATAACTGAACCTGTACTAAGCTGTTTTGTCTTTTTTGGTTCAAATAAGTCGTCTTCATACTCATATGATTGAGTTATAGTTTTGCTTGGCGGAATAAAACTGTGTTGAGTTATTAAGTTCACTCTAGTTTCTGGTCGTATTTCGACTTGATTTGCACTTTCAATATTAAATGGAAATTTTGAAGGGTCGTAAGATGTTTCATACTGTTCTTCGGAGGGCAAAGGGCTTGTTGCTGTTGATGTGTACTTGACTGCTTCCTCATTAACTGAGGCTTGTACTTTTATATCATTATTTTGATTTTGGTTCTCATTTATCAAATTATTACTATATTGAATGCTATTTCTAATATCATGGGTACTTGTTTTATTTACTAATTCTTTGTTTCCATTAATGTGCGGGTTAATTTGTGATTGCAGAATTTCTTTATATTGTTCTGGTGTCATATCATTAAAATTTATCATAACTTCGTCACCGTCGCGAAACGACCTAGAAATCGTATTTTTGTTTAGTTTTTGTATGGGTTCATTTGTGTTTAAGCCATACTGCCACCTCCATAATCCTTTATTCTCCTGTTCTAATTCTTTAATGTCTGCTTCATAGTTCATAAGTTGTGGCAAATTTGGTTTATCAGCTGCAGACATTCTTGCTATAGACTGGTGAGCTACATTAAAAGATGGCATATGAGCACCCTGTGAGGCTAGGAAAGTAATCTGTGGTGAGATTGGCCCTCCATTTGGCTTTTGTGTCTGGTCTTTTGAAAAATCGATTGTTGTCTGAATTGGAATTTGAGAGCTGGCAGCAGATGCCAGATTATGCTGTGTATTTGGACCTTGGGAAAAACTGTAAGAAAAAGCTTCTGGATTTCGACCTGTATATAAATTGCGAGGTGGTGGAAGAGAAAAATGATTTTTATCAGATTCAGCGATTTCTGGTTCTTTTTCATCGTTTTGCCAAGATTTAAGATGTGTTGGTTTCTTGGCTTCCTCCGCTAAATTGTACTGAATCGACCTAGAACATTGAATATATTATATTTTTATTACATGTTTATTATTAACCTATTTAGTTAATTATCCATAAATGCTTACCTTTGTATAATCTCAGGAATAGGAGGAGCTACAGGTAAATGATCTCCACTGGCTCGAAATCCATTTGAGTCAGCAACATAGTGAACTGTATATGTTTGGCCGTTGTCTCCAACATATGAATATGATCCTTCTACTACTTGTTCTTCCTTCTCAGATCCTATATTTTCCACACGACTATGCTGTACATAGTGGGTTTGATCAGCACCTAAAGCTCTGTAATGGTAAACAGTGGGTAAATACGTTAATCGCCAAGTAGATATAACACTGAGGCCTTTTTTTCGCAAACGACAGCAATGACGACATCGACAAGCTAAGCCAAAGGCCTTATAGACAGTTTTAAAATTTTGACAACCAAGTGGCCGACAATGTCCACTCTATGATTAGAGTAAAATATATATGTCGCCAATAATACGTATAGTGCAACAAACTGTTTTGGCGCGGTGGTCAGACATCGAAACTACATTGGCCGTATTAAAATGCTGTGAACTTAAGTGAAAGGCTCTCAATTAATTAAGGAAAATAGGTTCTTAATTTTTGTTCATGTATTTCAAATTATTGTCCATTATGAAAATGGAAATGACAAATCTAAAACGGAAAGGGCTACCTAAGTGAATGTCACTTCTTTATCTTCCATACACATGAATAAAGATTGACGTGTTTCAACTTTTTTGGAAAATCATTCCCTAGGGGGCAAAATAGGGGATAAAAATTTGTGTAAGAATGCCGATATTTTTGTTGGCAAACATATGGTATATGTATATATTTTAATGATATATTTGGTAAATGAAAGTGCGGCAAAGTTAATGATGTTTTGTTATACATTTTAACGATTACCATGGATTGCTTGAAGTTAGTTTCTTAACAATGATTGCAGTAATATTAAAAAATATGATTTTACATTTAGGGATTGCAATCCCGCAGCTCATTCAATCCCGTGGAATGATATGCGGGA